>JBBGZY010001695.1:1200000-1800000 GCA_037952925.1 Lithobates clamitans
CTGGAATGTCTCCTGAAATAGTCGGGCTGAGGAGCCCACCTGTAAACTTGAGCTGATCATTCACTCCAGTTTGCATGGTCATTTACCTTTGCCTGTTCCTGGACCCCCTTGGACGCACACCCAGGCTGACTCGTCTACCAGTTCCACAGTCGCTACGCCCTGTCATGCAATTCTGGTGGTCGCTGCACCTGGCAATGCTGTTCAGTCGGCCTCTGCACCAGTTCAGCCTATGCCCAGTGAAGCTATCCAGCTTGACTTCTGTGACGCATCACTTTCTAAACAACCTGGCCTCAGGGATCCACTGACTTCTGCCCAGTCTGATGATCCTGTGTTGGATGTCCAGCTCATCTTTAAGGGTCTGGGGGACCCTGCTCAGACTCCTGATGGTCTTCTTATGCCTTTACCCATTCCTAAGAAGCCTTTAGCCCTCAATAAGTCCTCTCGTCCTCTCCCTACCTCGGTTTCGGTCTCTGAGGATAATCTTAAGTATGAGGTTAGTCAAGTTCTCGATTCCCGGTGCCGTAGAGGCATTCTTCAGTACCTCGTACATTGGAAAGGGTTTGGTCCTGAGGAGAGGTCTTGGATCACTGCATCTGAGGTCTTTGCTCCTCGTCTATTGAGGAGGTTCCATCTGGAGTTTCTCTTTAAGCCTGGGCACAGGCGGGGGAGGGGGAGGCCTTAGAGGGGGGGTACTGTCATGGTTATGCAATAGTTTGTCGATCAGCATACCTGTCTCCATGTGTTCATCTCTAGAGACCAGCTGACCCTCACCTGACTGCTTTTGTAACCTCTCCTCTAAGCATGGCCCCACCCCAGGCCCTATCAGGGAGCCCTATATTAACCTGTGCACTGCAAGCCAGCAGTGCTGATCAACCATTGTGTGCTAGCCTCTGTCTGTACTTGCTGTGTTTCCTACATCTGATTCCTGTTACCGACTTTGGCCTGTTCTTAACTATTCCTGTCTGCTCGTGACCCTGACCTTTGGCGTGTTCCCGACCATCCCTGTTTGCCTGTGACCCTGAACCTTGGCGTGTACTCTGTTATCCTTGTCTGTTTGTGGCCCCGACCTTGGCTTGTCCCTTACTTTCCTTGTTGTCCCATCCTGCTACCTCCTTCCTCTTCTCCTGTAGTCTACCGTGAGCGTGAGCTGTGAGACCCTGGGGGCCGCGACCTGGAGTCAGACTGCAGCTCAGTCCATCCTTACCATTAAAGGCTCTGGTGAACACCTGCTGGCTCTTAGACTCCACGCCCTGGGGAATCTATGCTCTAGCTCCCAGTGGGATCTGTGTCAGTGATCCAGTAGACCTGCTTCCTGAACCTCCCAGGGATCAATCCGCAGCAGTCAGCCGTAGGGTCCACTACCTTGCGGTGCACTCCTGATCCCAACGGTGTGCATCTGTCACCCAGCCTCTTGGTGACCTGACAGGCAGCAGAGAACACGGGCATATGGTGAATTGGGTCAGTGGACCAATATGACCGTAACTCACCCTTTTCAGTAATGCCCATGGTGAGGCATAGGCCCAGAAAGGTTCTAAATTTGGAAACAATGATAGGTTTTCATGCAAATTGTCTGGGTCAAATTTGGGTTTGCGGCGATACATTGATCAGCATATAAATTGCTTTGTCCACAATAGATCTGTACAGATCTTCCATGAAAAACAGCTCATAAAAGCCAAGGGCAGTTAAATTCGCTGTTTCCACCTGAATTCCGGGTTGGCCAGTGAATGGGGGAAGTACGGAAGGTTTGCAGCCAAATTCTCTGGCAAGGGTCAAATTTGGATTTGCGGTGACAAATGGACAAGCGAAAAAATTGCTTTGGTCCACAATAGATCTGTACAGATCTTCTGTGAAAAACAGCTTGTAAAAGTCAGTAAATGGGGGAAGTACGGGTGCTGCAGAAGTGGTGGGCTGCCAATCAGGATTTGGAAACGCATTAGGAAGGGCACTATGGGCTCTACGAGCCTGTATTCGAATTCTTGGTGGCTGTGAGGCACTACTTGTGCTAGCCGCCACACCAGCTTAAACTGCACTTATGGGACTCACCAGGTCACCAAGTGTTACTGCAGTGCTGGTTTGTCTACGACCAGGATGTACTAGGCTGTTGGTGCTTGCCAGTTCACCAGAAGGTTGAGCGGCACTAGTACTGACTCTCTGCTGCATACGAGTACCATACGATTGTTGCACCTCAGAAACAGAGGAACGGGGTTGGGTACGCCTGACCTTGGCACCGTCATCAGAGCTATCTGTCAGGGTGCTGCTGCTCTCGACAGGTTCGTATACTGAGCCTGAATCTGTTTCTGATTCTGACAGGGAGTCTTCCCCTGCGCTCACATCTGTCATTCTCAGTATCCTGTAGGCCTCTTCACTAGTGTACCTTTCGTTTGACATATTGGCCACTACATTTACAGGTACCTAGTGTGATTCACAGGTAAAAAAAGCACCTGGTTGTCAAGGACTGTTTGAACTGGTACAACAAAAATTGAACTGCTAGCGCTAGCAGAGATCTGGCCTGACTGCTAACTCTGGGGTTTTGTGTGCAGTGTATCGGAACTGACAGTGATCTACTGATATTGCACTTGTTTGGGGGGGGGGGGCAGAGGGGCTAAATGCAGGTGCTGGCAGGTAACGGGGCTGATCCTGCTAACGCTGCGTTTATGGGAACACTATACTATTGGGGATGCTTGTATAGTTCTGATCAGATCAAAGATATTGATTTGTTCAGACACTATACTAGTAATGGAGGTGTATAGTGTGTTTGTGTGTGTTAGTGTTACTAGCAATCAAAGTATTAAAATCCTATACTGTGGTAGATCGTGAATAAGCGTGAATTTTATGTGGTGGAGGATCACTGTGAGCGGTGTTTATCTACAGTCTTCATGCACAAGTCCTTACTGAGGAATATTGAGGGGATTTTCTTCAGGACTTTTTTTTTGAGGATTTTTTAATTTATGAACTTGATGTGCACTAATTGATTCATAGTCTTTTACACATTGTATATCATTCATTATATATGGTATAGTGGATTCCTTCATTCCATAGATGTTGGTATCCCCTTAGGAGGAGTTTTTGGAATTCACATCTCACGGTTTTTTGGTATGCATTAATTCATTTTATTTTTATGCACTCACATATTCATCATGGTATAGCGCAGTTTTTTTCTATTTGTTTGTCATAAAAAAGGAGTAGCTAGCCCCCCTCCCCATTCTTCAGTTTTTTCCTCAAACCTCAATGCACCAGTAAAGAGTAAGCACTACTATGTCCCTTCCTTTGCCTCAGTGCAGTATCCATCTGGGTTCAGCCTCTCCCAGGATGCAGTCCCAGTGCTTGGGCTACTAAATAGCCTGGGAGCCTCTTCTGTGGGTCTTGATGGGGCCTGCAGTGTTTTCTCATTAGGAACTAAATCTGCCATTATGTAAGTGCCTGGAGTCTGGGGTTTGGGGGGCCAGCTATTTAATTCCTTCTCTCTTTTAGTCCCTTGTACCACCCAGGGTTGCCTTTCCCTTTATTTATTTCTCCTCATACGTGTTTTCCCTTTACCTTTTGTCATTGTTCATTCTTTCTTGGCTCTTTTTTTGTCTCCATTTTTGGATAGTTTTAATTTTTTTTTATCGCCCTCTTGTTTGCCTGGGTGGGGATCCATGCTGCACTGCCTGGGGCCTCCATTGTGTCCCTATAGGGCAAGAGTGGCGACCCAGTGCTTCTTCTGGGAACCATATACCCAGGCAGTCAAGCAAGCCTTTACAGTAAAAGACAAGGTTCTATTTTCCCTTTCTTCAAAATGGCAATTCTTTTTCCGTTCATGTGAAAAAAAAGGAATACTTTTTTATTACCTTAGTTTTAGATTCTCCTTCAATCATTTATTCAAGTCTTATCCTTGTCAGGAATTAGATATAGCATCACTTGAACCCCTGCCTACAAAAAAATGTGGCAGTAGTCTAGTAAAGAGGTGGCCAGGGGTACCTGCCATCCGGCAGTGGCCCTTACCTCGGTGGCTAGTGTTCGAGGGTTCTGGGCCCAGGATATAGAGGCAGCAGTTAAAGAGGGAATTCCTAAAGCTGATATAATTAGGGCCCTAGCCAAAATGAATGTGTCGTCAAACTCTATTGGAGAGGCGGCAATAGACTCAATCAGGGGCTCGGTCAGGGCAATGCTATACTAGATCATGGTTAAGAGGGCAAAAATAGTGTAAGATACCTTATGACAGAAAATCTCTGTTCGGTAGTAAATTGGAGACAGCCATATCAGGAGTGAGAGGACACAAGTCTGGTCTGCTCCCACAAGAAGGGAAGCAAAAGGAATAAAAATTTCTCTCCCAGTATTTTCCGCTTCTCTAGATCCAGGGAGCCTAGAGCCTGTTATCACACCAGGGGCCCACGTAGAGAATGTAAGGGAACACAGACAACCTTTCTCAAGGCATATAAGTCAAAAACCTTGAATACGCCACAGGAACCCACTAAGCCCTTTTGGTGAGCACACGCCTAGACTTGGTGTCACGTACCTTGTGGACGAGCCCGACTTGCAGGGGATGGCCTCTCTTGCGGCTCCGACTTGAGGGCCCTGGTAGGATATACAGGAAGCACAAGAGTCAGTAGTGGCACGAGTGCCTGGCAGAATCAACAGCAGGAAGTGGGTCTGGAACTCAGGAAGCGTTGTGCAGTAGAACTTCAGACTGAGCTGGAGGGTAGACTGGAACCTGGAAGGAGTTGGATCAGCAGACTGGTGCAGCAGACTGGAACCAAACAGCAGACTGGAGCTGGATAGCAGACTGAAACTGGACGGCAGACTAGAACCACACAGCAGACTGGAACTGAAGTCAGTATACTAGGCTGGAGAGTCAGACAAGCTGGATCGATAGCCAAGCGGATTGTGGATAAGGAGGAGGGTCAGGCAGAAGAGTGGTCAGACAAGCCGGGGTCGGATGCAGGCAGAAGACAGGGATGGTCGGAGGCAAGCCGGGATCAGATGCAGGCAGATAACAAGGATAATCAGGAACAAGCCGGGTCTTTAGTACAGAAACAGGTTCTCAAGGATCAACACACGTAACGCTGTAGAGCAGACAACAAGATCCCCGTGTGACAGCTAGGTTTAAATAGCCCGCCTGGCGCGCGCGATCGCGCAACTGCACGCACAGGACGCCTGTTACTGGCAGGATCTTCCTGACATTGCCCTCCCCAAGGGGCAGCCTCCAGATGCCCAACTGAGCCTATTTCTCAGGATGGGTTCTCTTAAAGGATTGAACTAAGCTGCTAGCATGGATGTTCTCCTCAGGCTCCCAAGAGTTCTCTTCCGGGCCATACCCTTTCCACTTGATCAGGAATTGGGCTTGATTATTCCTCTTCCTGCAATCAAGGATTTCAAATTCTTCCTCTCCGTCCACTATTACAGGGTCCGGGGGATTCAGATTCCGTTCAGGAAAAGGGTTGGAGAGGGTCAGGAAAGGGTTTCAACAGGGAGACGTGAAAAACAGGATGAATCCTGAGAGAGTCCGGGAGATCCAGCGCATATGCAACCTCATTATCTTTCCTTTTTACAGGAAAAGAACCCAGGAATTTAGGACCCAACTTGTTGGAGGGACAAGTCAATTTCAGGTTTACAGTGGATAACCACACAAGGTTACCTGGTTCAAGTAGCAATTCCCCTCGTCTTTTTCTGTCGAAAGTTTCTTTGTTACGTTCTTGAGACTTCGTCATGGTTTCCTGTAATATTTGGTTATTGGAAGAGAAAAAATGTATTGTTTCCTGGACTGCTGGTACGGAACTTTCAGGAATGGAGTTGGGCAAAAAGGAAGGATGAAACCCGTAATAAGCAAAGAACGGACTTTGTTTTGTGGCAGAATGGATAGCATTATTATAGGCAAATTCAGCCAAGGGAAGCAGAGAGAGCCAATCATCCTGAGAAAAGGAAGAGAAACAACGAAGATGTTGCTCGAGAGTCTGGTTGGTCCTCTCAGTTTGGCCATTCGTCTGGGTATGATAGGCGGTGAAAAATGATAGTTCAATTCCTAGGGCTTTACACAGGGCTCTCCAGAGTCGGGAAGTAAATTGTACTCCTCGGTCAGAAATGATATTAGTCGGAATTCCATGGAGTTGAATTACTTCTCTAATGAACGTTTGTGCAGTTTCAGGAGCAGTGGGAGTACCCTTCATCGGAATGAAATGAGCCATTTTAGATAACCGATCTACCACCACAAAGATGGCAATATGCCCCTCAGCTGGAGGCAACTCAACAATAAAGTCAATGGACAACATCTTCCACGGCCTGTCTGGGACAGGTAGAGGTTTCAGTAATCCCCAGGCCCTGGTTCTACTGACTTTATTTTGAGCACAGGTGGTACAGGATTCCATGTATTTCTTGCAGTCTTTAGTACTTTGGGCCACCAGAAGGTGTGCAGGACAAGATCAGCCATCTTAGTAACACCAAAATGTCCTGCTAGTGCGTGATCATGATAAAGTTCTAAAATTGTGACTCGTAGGCCTTCAGGTACAAAGATCTTACTTCCGAACCAAAACAGACCATCCTTTGCTTGTAGTTTTGTCCCTATAGCAGGTACCGACCCTACTGAAGCTTGCTTAATCCAGGAGAGTAGATCTTCTTGCAACAGGAAAAAAATTCCCGGGGAAAGGATCGTATCTGGAGGTGAGGTTTCCTGAGGCTTGTGGAACATCCTAGACAGAGCGTCAGGTTTTATATTCTTAGAGCCTGGCCGATGGGTCACGTGGAAGGAGAACCTGGAAAAGAACAAGGCCCACCTGGCCTGTCGTGGTCTTAACCTCTTTGCGGATTTCAAATATTCCAAGTTTTTGTGATCTGTGTAGATCAGAATAGGATGAGCAGCTCCCTCCAAAAGGTATCGCCATTCTTCAGGAATGGATTTTATGGCCAGTAGTTCCCGATCTCCTACATCATCATTCCTTTCTGCAGTTGATAATTTGCGAGAAAAGAAGGCTACAGTGTATAACAAAGCTTTGGTCCCTTGTCGCTGGTAAAGAACCGCTCTAACAGCACTCTCGGAAGCGTCCACTTCCAGGACAAACAGTAAAGAGGAATCGGGATGCTTCAAAACAGCAGCAGAAGTAAACAGTCTTTTGAGAGATTCAAAGGCGGATTGAGCTTCTGGTGACCAATGAAAACGCACCCCTTGTTTGGTCCACTGAGTGATGGGGCCAATGATGGCTGAAAACCCCTTAATAAATTTTCTATAGAAATTGGCGAAGCCAACGAAACATTGGACTCCTTTCTTGTCAGTGGGGGTTGGCCAGTCAAGAATTGCAGCAATCTTATGGGGGTCCATATTGATCCCTTCCTTGGAAATGATTAGTCCCAAAAATGGAATACTCTCTCGCTCGAACTCGCACTTTTCAGCCTTAGCGTACAAGCCATGTAGCCGGAGTCGAGCTAAGACACATTTAACCACTTGCTGACCGCCTCACGCAGATCTACTGCGGCAAAATGGCACGGGCAGGCAAAGTAACGTATGGGTACGCCCCGGTGCCCGAGGCGGTTGGAATCTGTGCCCGAGGCGGTCGGCATCTGTCCCCGAGCGATCAGAGGTGAGGGGGGGAAAAAAAAAAAAGCACCCCGCCCCCCCTGCTCTCGCGAATGCAAGCGTTGGTCTGGCGTCAAATGTAAACAGCAATTGCACCATGCATGCGAGGTATCACCGCGAAGGTCAGATCAAGGGCAGTAATTTTAGCAGTAGACCTCCTCTGTAAATCTAAAGTGGTAACCTGTAAAGGCTTTTAAAGGCTTTTAAAAATGTATGTAGTTTGTCGCCACTGCACGTTTGTGTGCAATTTTAAAGTATGTCATGTTTGGTTCCATGTACTCGGCCTAAGATCATCTTTTTTATTTCATCAAACATTTGGGCAATATAGTGTGTTTTAGTGCATTAAAATTAAAAAAAGTGTATTTTTTCCCCAAATAATGCATTTGAAAAATCGCTGCGCAAATACTGTGTGGAAAAAAAAAATGAAACACCCACCATTTTAATCTGTAGGGCCTTTGCTTTAAAATATATATAATGTTTGGGGGGTTCAAAGTAATTTTCTTGCAAAAAAAATAATTATTTTTTCATGTAAACAAATAGTGTCAGAAAGGGCTTTGTCTTCAAGTGGTTAGAAGAGTGGGTGATGTGTGACATAAGCTTCTAAATGTTGTGCATAAAATGCCAGGACAATTCAAAACCCCCCCAAATGACCCCATTTTGGAAAGTAGACACCCCAAGCTATTTGCTGAGAGGCATGTCGAGTCCATGGAATATTTTATATTGTGACACAAGTTGCAGGAAAAAGACAAATTTTTTTTTATTTTTGCACGTTTTTTTTTTGTTGTAAGTTACTAAATTATATATTGCTCAAACATGCCATGGGAATATGTGAAATCACACCCCAAAATACATTCTGTTGCTTCTCCTGAGTACGGGGATACCACATGTGTGAGACTTTTTGGGAGCCTAGCCGCATACGGGACCCCAAAAACCAAGCACCACCTTCAGGATTTCTAAGGGTGTAAATTTTTGATTTCACTCCTCACTGCCTATCACAGTTTCGGAGGCCATGGAATGCCCAGATGGCACAACCCCCCCCCCCCAAATGACCCCATTTTGGAAAGTAGACACCCCGAGCTATTTGCTGAGAGGTATGGTGAGTATTTTGCAGACCTCACTTTTTGTCACAAAGTTTTGAAATTTGAAAAAAGAAAAAAAAAAAACATTTTTCTTTTTTTTCTTCATTTTTAAAAACAAATGAGAGCTGCAAAATACTCACCATGACTCTCAGCAAATAGCTTGGGGTGTCTACTTTCAAAAATGGGGTCATTTGGGGGGAGTTTGAACTGTCCTGGCATTTTATGGCCTTTAAAACTGTGATAGGTAGTGAGGAGTGAAATCAAAAATTTACACCCTTAGAAATCCTGAAGGCGGTGATTGGTTTTCGGGGAGAAGCAGCTAAATGTATTTTGGGGTGCAATTCCACATATGCCCATGGCCCGTGTGAGCAATATATCATTTAGTGACAACTTTTTGTAAATTTTTTTTTTTTTGGTCATTATTCAATCACTTGGGACAAAAAAAATTAATATTCCATGGGCTCAACATGCCTCTCAGCAATTTCCTAGGGGTGTTTACTTTCCAAAATGGGGTCATTTGGGGGGGGAGGTTGTACTGCCCTGCCATTTTAGCACCTCAAGAAATGAGATAGGCATAAACTAAAAGCTGTGTAAATTCCAGAAAATGTACCCTAGTTTGTGGACGCTATAACTTTTGTGCAAACCAATAAATATATGCTTATTGACATTTTTTTACCAAAGACATGTGGCTGAATACATTTTTGACTAAATGTATGGCTGAATACATTTTTGACTAAATGTATGACTAAAATTGAGTTTATTGGATTTTTTTATAACAAAAAGTAGAAAACATCATTTTTTTTCAAAATTTTCTGTCTTTTTCAATTTATAGCGCAAAAAATAAAAAATGCAGAGGTGATCAAATACCATAAAAAGAAAGCTCTATTTGTGGGAACATAAGGACGCAAATTACTTTTGGGTACAGCATTGCATGACCGCGCAATTAGCAGTTAAAGCGATTCAGTGCCAAATTGTAAAAAAGTGCTCTGGTCAGGAAGGGGGTAAATCCTTCCGGGGTTGAAGTGGTTAACATGTCTGCGGTGGGAGTCCAGGGAGGAAGAAAAGATGAGAATGTCATCTAAGTAGACTATGACGAACAGATCCAAGTAGTCCCGGAAGACATCATTTATGAAATACTGGAAGGTTGCAGGGGCGTTGCATAGTCCAAAGGGCATCACCATGTATTCAAAGTGCCCGAAGCGAGTGCGAAAAGCTGTTTTCTACTCATCCCCTTTTCTAATACGGACCAGGTTGTAAGCCCCTCTGAGATCTAATTTGGTGAAACTAATAGCAGTCCCTAGTCTCTGGAATAACTCTGGTACCAAGGGGAGAGGGTACCGATTTTTAACAGATATTTTATTGAGTTCCCGGTAGTCTATACAAGGGAGAAGACAGTGATCCTTCTACACTACAAAAAAGATGCCTGCGCCTGCTGGGGATGTGGAGGGCTGAATGAAACCCTTTTGTAGGTTTTCATCGATGTCATAAGTGTGTTATAAAGGTATAAGTTGATCTAGTGCCATCTAGTGGACCTTTGAAAAGGTACAACACTTTTATGTTTCATGATTAAGAGAAGTGACATGGAAGTGATTGTTTACTTCTGAACATTAACTATGACCTACCCACAATGCTCCTGGACAAGAGAAGAACTGAACTGCATTGTGGGAGGATATAAAAGGTCTGGGAGATGCCATCTTAGGTCTCTTGTTCCTGGGACGTGTGGCCTGCCAGCAGGACTCTGTGGGTGTGTGTGTCCCACAGGGTTACGGCCTACCTTGTGAAGTAGCGGAGCAGCAGCAGGGATCCTGTCATCATACCACAGTGTGTTGAAGCAGCAGAAGTGATTGGTCCGGAGACCCGTGGGGGAGGTAACCAAGGACTCCTGGTCTTTAGTAAACGGAACAGTGTGATGGCGTGGTGGTGGCTCCATACGGACTGAGAACTGCTGAAACGGAGACCTCCATCTGCCCGGATCCCGTGTGGTGAGAGGGTTAACACCCGGAACTTTGTTTAACACTATACACACTTAGGACGGTTACAGAGTATTGCTGGGACTGATAGTCCTGCGGAACAAGTTAATTTGGAGAACATTACATTTGCATAGATTTCAGTATTCAAGAACTGATGCTAGATGTTTGTCTTCTTCGTATAAGAACACTTAATCAATCTTCTGGATTATGATTGTCTTAGTGTATTACCTTACACTACGCAACACCCAAGAAGAAGCCTCTGTGGATTACAATTACAAATTTGTAGCTAGCGAAGATTGAAGACATCAAGACTATCTCTTTTATTGCAGGGCCCTGCATTTAGTTACAAAGGGTAGTGACTTTACGGTTTAGAGCAGGGGGAGCTCCCTGGTACAGATATATATTTAGGTATATTTGTGTTTGTTACCAAGATTGTCATAACTGTTTACTATACTGTTGCACTATGTTGGTGTGATAGTGTAGTCACTGTAATAATTCTTTATATAAATATATAATTTATCCAAACAAAGAAGTTATTTTGGTTACTACAGAAATTTGTGTGCAGTGTTGTTATTTCTCCTGCAGGTGGAGCTACAAGCACCCAGGTAGAGGTAAAAATAAATATAAGTGTATATTGTGGGTTAAAGTTGGTACTAATATCATTGCAACACTGCACTACAGCTGTGTCAAGGAGATTGAACAACTTAAAAGGGGTGAAGAGAATAGAGGACAGGCCCAATAATAAACCAGCAGCTCCACCGAGAGTTATTGCTACATACACTTTCAGTGCTCCTTGCTCCAGCTCAGTCAAAGGAAAAATCCTGCCAAAGGGGACTTCGGCTCTGGGAAGAAGCTCGATGGGGCAGTCGTAGGCCCGATGAGGAGGAAGGGTTTCAGCTCCTTTTTTTACTAAAGACATCCAAAAGGTCATGGTAGACTGACTGGCACAGCTCAGAATCGGTGTTTAGACATAACAGAGCAGGGGATTCACAAGAGTCCTTCAGAATGCAGAACTGTTGGCAGTACTGAGAGGGAAACGTAACTTCTCCGGTGACCCAGTTTATAGTAGGGTTATGGGCTTGTAGCCACGGCATGCCAAGAATAATAGGAAACAAAGGAGAAGCAATAATGTCCAGGCGAAGTAGTTCTTGGTGCAAGTTGAAGATGGTGACTGGAAGGGGAGCGGATTCTTGTATAACTGGCCCAGATTTTATTGCGGACAAGTCGGCCAGGTGAATAGAGAGTCCATGGGCCTTGTATCGCAGTGGGATCTGGTGTTTAGCTGCAAAACATGAGTCCAAGAAGTAAAGGGATAGTGAACCCGCGCAGTGGAAATAGAGGTCTATTAGTAAGATTTATGGAACTGCTGCCGCCCAACAAGCAGTCACCAAAAATGGGGACAGCTGAATTGATTAGTGTAATAGAAGGGTCTGGCGCTCCCGTAGACGTCCTAACGACGAAACGCGTAGGGCGTGGCCTAATCTGTGCTTCCCAACATTACCTACTTTACCAGCGCTGAAGGCTAACTGTGACGTTTTTACTACCTCGCTTTATTTACACTGTGAAATTGTGAGTACCTCTCCATTTGTTCAATAACTCCTTTAAAAAAAACGATTTTACGCTATGGGCACTCCTTCTCTCTTTACATATGATACACCACGATCCTGAGCCCGCCAGTGATCGCCGTACAGTGGCGCAAAACTGTAACTGCCTGATACCACTGTAGGGGTGAAGTGATCCGGTGAGTGGCTGCACTTTCAGAGCAAGGATTTTAAAACTATTGAAGGATTATAATCACAACATCACATGCACCAAGATACTGCACAAGACATATGCCAAGATACTATACCAATAAGAGTTTAAATGAATTTGACAACAAGTGTATTACACAATAAGGACTCCTTTTGAACTTCACCAGCACGTTTGCACTTTATTAGGAGTGATTCAAACACTTTTCAGTGCCTCAACCAGGAGTAGATCTCCCACACCTCTCCCTTTCCCCCTTCCCCCCCTTTCCCCTCCCCACCTTCACCCCCTCCTTTCCCTCCCCCCCCCCTCCCTCACCCTCCCCCCACACATAACGTCCTTTGAAATACTAACCAGCAACACCATGCATGGGATTTGATATCACCAATATTTTTTAGATATTTACAGCCTGCGTATCATTTATAATTGTACAATATTCACCAATATTTTAAGTACATCACTATCTGATATCTGCACGTTTTTGTTTACACCTAGGAATTTATATTTATATGCCTTATATTTACATGCCTTGGTTTAGAAACCTACACGCAGGTAGAGTATTATTCAATTAAAGGAACAGCGCCAGACCCTTCTATTACACTAATCAATGAGTCCAAGAAGTAGCTACAAGCCCCGGAGTCAATGATAGCGGGAACATTGTAAAGTCTTTCCTGGAAGCTGAAAAGATATAGAAAGAGTCAAGTGAGAGGAAGTCTTAGGCCAAGCAGTCACATCATCAGAGGAGACCGACAGGCACTTACGGAGTTTATTAGGACAGTTCCTGACCTAGTGTCCAGGTTCCCCACAGTACAGACACAGGTTATTAGCCCGGCGATGTTGGCGTTCCTCCATCGTGAGAGAGGGGCAGAGGACTCCAAGTTGCATGGTCTCAGAGGTATCAGGTGTAGCAACTGGACTAGAGGTGGGTGCAGGATGAGTATAACTGGGGACCCTAGGTAACATCCAGGTTGTGCGAGTGGACCCAGCACCTCTTTCTGCTCTTCGCTCCCTCAACCGTCGGTCAATCTGTATAGCAAGGTTGATCAAGGCATCCAGAGTCTGAGGAATTCCCACTCAAGCCAGTTCATCTTTTAAGGGATCAGAGAGCCCCATATGGAACTGGTAGCGGAGGGCAGCTTCATTCCAGTCCATGTCTGCACCTCATCGGCGGAATTCCGCGACATAGTCCTCTACTGCCCTACGCCCTTGTTGAAGGGTGTGCAGGGCGGCTTCTACTGTTGCAGAAAGCTGTGGGTCCTCGTATAGTTGGGCCATTGTGTCAAAGAAGGTAGTTAAATTAGTCAATGCCTCTGCTTTCAGTTCCAGAAGGTGGTGAGCCCATGTTTGAGGGTCACCCAGGAGTACTGAGATCACAAAACCCACTTTAGTGGCTTCAAGCGAAAAGGTGCGAGGCTGAAGGGTGAAGTACAGTTCACATGAATTCCGGAATGCCCTGAATTTACTTCGTTCCCCGGGAACTCTTGGTTCAGGAGGCAGCATAACTACTGTAGGGGACGTAGTACTGCTAGCAGAAGTAGACGGCAGGGAAGGCCCCTGAGTTACAGTGGGACCAGACAGTACTTGGACCCGTTCTTCCAGACGTGTATATCTTTCCTGGAGACTCTTAACAGCCTGTGTAAGGCCGGCCAGGTGCATACAAAGTTCTTCCATAGGAGAGGCTCCCTGCTCGGGCTCGGTCATGGCTGCCTGCTACTGTCACATACCTTGTGGACGAGCCCGACTTGCAGGGGATGGCCTCTCTTGCGGCTCCAACTCGAGGGCCCTGGTAGGATATACAGGAAGCACAAGAGTCAGGAGTGGCACGAGTGCCTAGCAGGATCAACAGCAGGAAGTGGGTCTGGAACTCAGGAAGCGCTATGCAGTAGAACTTCAGACTGAGCTGGAGGGTAGACTGGAACCTGAAAGGAGCTAGATCAGCAGACTGGTGCAGCAGACTGGAGCTGGATAGCAGACTGGAACTGGATGGCAGGCTGGAACCACACAGCAGACTGGAACTGTCCGTATACTAGGCTGGAGAGTCAGACAAGCCGGATCGATAGCCAAGCGATACTGTGGATAAGCCGGAGGGTCAGGCAGAAGAGTGGTCAGACAAGCCAGGGTCGGATGCAGGCAGAAGACAGGGATGGTTGGAGACAAGCCGGGATCAGATGCAGGCAGATAACAAGATTAATCAGGGAGCCGGGTCTTTAGTACAGAAACAGGTTCTCAAGGATCAACACACGTAACGCTGTAGAGCAGACAGCAAGATCCCCGTGTGACAGCTAGGTTTAAATAGCCCGCCAGGCTCACCCGATCGTTCAACTGCACGCACAGGACGCCTGTTACTGGCAGGATCTTCCTGACACTCGGTAGGAGCCAGATTAGCATGCTTCATGGGTATCTGGACAGCAAGTTGTGCAGATTGTTGGGTGAAGGTATCAGTCACTCATGGGAGATTCCTCGCTGCTGCTTCTCCGGACCAGATTCCCCACAAAACCAGGTTACAATACACACAGACACTTCAGACCCAGGATGTCATCGACCAGGTTCCATTCAGTGAAAAATATACAGGTTTCTATTCGACGCTGTTTGTGGTTTGCGAAGGATGGTGGCTGTGTCCAGTTGCAGATCTGAAGAGCTTGAACTGTTTTACCCTCTTAGGGAAATTTAAGACAGAGTTCATTCAAACAGTGCGGCCAAATGTCTAGATGCTATTGCTGGATCTTCAGGATCCTATCTTCACATCTCAAGTTTTTTCCTTCTTTTCAAAATATGTATTGCGATCAGTCAGATGCATCTTCAGTTTACCACCTACCTTTTGGCCTGTGCTGTCTCTGAGAAATGTTTGCAAAAGTTCTCAGTGCCGTATGTGCTCCAATCAGAGAATAGCGTCTCTGGGTTCACCAGTACCTGGACGACATTCTTCTTCTAAACAGAGGTCTGAAATAATTGCTGACACACCAAGAGATCCTCATACACGCCCTGCAGAGATATGGCCAGATCATTAACTCAAAAAAAGCCAACTCTCTCTGACCCAACAGTTGGTGTACCTGGGGGACTTTGCCAATTCCTCTGTTTTGCTTGCTCCAGAGGAAACGGGGACAGTCAGCAAGACAATTCTAAAGACAGTGGCCTCCACTTGTTTGACAGCTTCTCAGTGCCTTAATCTTTTGAGCACAATGTCATCATTCCTTGGGCGCACTGGCACCTGCGCCAGTTTCAGCAGGGATTCTTGATGTAATGGAGGAAACTAAATATAGCACAGTTAATATAGCACAGTGTCACTCAGTATAAGTAGGAGTCTGCAGCAGTGGCGGTCCGTCCATAGGGGGCGCCCGGGCGCGGCCCCCCCTCCTGTAGTCACAAAAAAAATTGAAAAAAAAAATGAAAAAAAAATTTATTTTTTTAAAACTGTCCCTTAAAAAAAAAAAAAAAAACGGAAAAAAGTTCCTTAAGTACACTGTGTCCGAGCGCCGGACGCAGTGCACTATGGGAATGGCCACGTCAATGCAATCACCAGATTGCAGACGTGGCACTTCATTTGCGGGCTTTTAACCCGCCTTGTGGCGCGAACCAAAGCGCCGATTAGCTTCCGCCCGTAGAATCACTACGGGCGGGAGCACTGTTGTCTAATTTGGAGGTTACTTCCGGGTTTTCGTGTGATAGACAAGAACCGGAAGTGATGTCAGCAGCTGCCTTCTTTGCAATGCATGGCCCGAGCGGAGCTGAAAGCAAGGTAAGAGAGAGCACGCCTTGCAGCCCTAAGGATTTTTTTCAGTAATGAAGAACATCTGCCAGCTGCCTAACTGATATATTGAGAGACTCTGTATTTGCAGTTGTGTTTTAGGATCAGTCCTGCTTTTGCACATAACCAGTCAGCATTCATAATTCTTAATCTCCCCGACCTGCTTCATAAAGCAGTGACAATGTGTTGTCCTGGCTATATATCCCTCAATTACTTTCCAGTCTGTCATCGTACTGCAGTCATTCCTAATCCATCCAACAGATAAAATCTTCCTTTTGTTTGTTTTTGACTGAGTTACCGCCGTTAATTTACTGCTTTTGCATTCTCTTCTGATCCTGCTAATTATGCCTTAAATTCTTATACCTCTATGCATTTTCATTTGAGTCTAATAATGAAGATTTTAATTACATAACACCATAGGTTTGTTATTTGTGAACATGCACTTTAAGTGATAATACCTTGTGTAGATCTGCTCTGAGTTATGGATTCAAGTTATATTGTAACCAAAGGCAAACATGTAAGATATTGCATTATTCCAGTCCCTAAATGTGATGACTGTATTCGTTTTATTTTTTTAGTCTTTCTTAGAGCCTGGTATATGAGGTGCAGAGCCCTGTGTATAATGTATAGCCTGGTATATGATGTACTACAAGAGACAGAGTGGGGGATTCTATAAGGGGTGGGGCTTGTGAAAAGTGGGATGGGGTCAAAAAGGAAGGGCGGGGTCTGGCGCCCCCCCATCTTAAAATTTCACCAGCCGCCACTGGTCTGCAGTAGTGGCCAAACAGAGAGACCTTGAAGTCACGTCCCGTTTAAGCCGTTAGACTGGACCACTGTTATGAATCATGTCGGCAAGACAGCCTTGAAGGTGCATTGGGAGGGACTGTTGTTTCAAGGCAAGTGGAGATTCCCAACCAAAGGAGTAGTCTCAAATGCACCGGAAGTTCAAGCACCCTTTTTAGCACTATTTGACCTTGCTACAAATAATCAAGGGAAGACCAGTCTCTCTTAGTTGATCAGCAGGGCAGTAGTTGCCTATATTCAACACCAGGGAAGAACTTACAGAAATATGTTATTGAGAGAGGTGAAACCCATAATGCCTGGGGCAGAAAATCACCTACATATTCCGAGAGCAGTTTACCTTCCAGAGAAACTGAACACACAGGCAGACCGACTATCATGCAAGCTTCCCAGATCCTGAGTGGGCCTTACTCCCCAGATCCTCTTCCTGCTGTGCTGGTCCACATGTGGGGCCTACCACAGACAGACCTCTTCGCTTCCCACACCAATAACAAACTTGGGTGATATTTAACATGATTTCTGCACCCCCAGGCAGAGGGGACAGATGCTCTGGTCTCTCCCTGGAACTGCAATCCAGCCTATATATTTTCTTCAACATCTCTCATATTGAGATTCCTCTTGAGGCTGTCGAGAGAGAACATGGTAGTCATAGCAATTCCTCCATATTAGCCACAAAGACCTTTATTTTTCCTGGACATTCACTTCAGGATACAGCAGCCAATTCCCCTCCGAACATACGCAGACTGTGGATGCAAGCATGGCAGCTGAAAGGGGAGGCTGGAGAACCTAGGTTGCTCCAGAGTGATCTCTATTTTGTTGAGTGCTAGAAGACACTCTGCTAACAACATCTTTGCCAAAATCTGAAACAAGTTAGCATTTTTCTTGGCAGGGCGAGACTTTGATCCTACTCCACCTCCGGTGGCAGCTGTTCTGAACTTCCTCTGTAGAGAGGTATCATGATTGTCCCAGCATATCTTTTCAAACATTACAGAGTAGACCCAGGTGCCTTGTCAATAGTAGACTTTGGAGGTGAGACTATTTAGTCTCCTGTCCCATGCTGATTGAAAAATGTATTTGGCAAGCAGAACCCACCCTAGCAGCTAGTTCTTTATCACTTTATCACTAGCTGCCATATTGGTGTCAGGAAAACAGAAAATTGTATCAAATACTTACCGTAATTTTCCTTTCCTGACGCCAAACTGTTAGGAATGTAGATTGTCTAGGCGTATTTTTAGACCCTCGATAACTCTGCATAAGGTGTACCTTACAATCCTCACAGGCCTGTGAGATTAGCCCATTGAGACAATGATAAAAAAACAATGACAAAGTCTCGTCGAGCAAATCTAAAAGTTTATTCTGTCTTAATGAATATAAAGGGGGCTTTCAGAAAGCACAGCCCCCTGAACATTATCCAATATTATCCAATCGGATACAAAGACATTTTATGACAAACCCGAAACTCAGCAAAAGCGTTCATTTCTGGGAAATCACGTGTTTTACAAGAAATGTGAAGTAACTTGTGAGAAACGAATCTAGAAAGAAAGATAACAAGAACAATGAACAGTACATGCAGCTGTCTGTAAAATAGAGTACAGGATAAAACACAAAATGGAAACTGATTATTGTAAAATGGATGTGGTTAAGCTAAATATGCCTTCAATCCCCTCTTAGATCATATAAGATGATCTCTACATTATATCCAGTGTTCTAGTACTTCTTTGGGATTGTGGCATAGATTGCCTGATGTTTTTTCGTGTATGTCATGTAGGATAGAACCTTATCATCAGGAGATTGAATGCGTGCAATTATGCAGGTACAACACTTAAAACAGAGGTAAAGAATCAGAACAAGGATAAATATCATAACAATGACAAGGACAATGTCTTTTAACCATGAAAATACACCTCCAAACCCAAACCCTGCATTGTCAAATGGGCTCCACATTTTAGCAATGTCCCTAGCTTCCTGCTGGAGCTGGCCTACTTCTTTTCGGTGTTGTGCAATAATATCATAGTAGTCAGGCACCTTGACACTTGTGTTAGAGATCCAAGTACAGCATTCGTAGTCCTCAGTCATTTCACATAAACCTGTGAGAGCTGCACTCATGCTTTCTATAGCTAACTCATGTAGTTCTAGCTGTTTTCTAATTGCTCTACTTTCTATGTTTAACATAGCAATGTCATCTGAATTCCTCTCCATTATCTCATCCAATATACTTGAATAATTGTTCAACCTTTTCATCATGTCTATACCCCATCTTGTCCAAGAAGGAAACCATGCCCAGGCCATATCTTGTTTATAGAACAATTCCCTTTTGTTGCCGTGTTTGAGGGGGTATCTGGGGTGTATACTGGCCTCTAGGGGATGTCCCCTTTTATCCCCTACCACTCCCATGATAGGTACCAAGGATACAAGATAAAACCATCCCTTAACATGGAGGGGCACCCTAACACACTTTCCCACAACATACATAGATACTTTATCCTAATGCAAAAAAAAGGTCTCTTAGCGACAATCTCGTGAGTGTACTTGTCCTGTGTTGCAATTATAAATTGGTGGAATATATCACGTACATTATCAGAGAAGGAGGAAAAGTTATGCAAAGTACGGTTTAGCTTTGGGTCAGATACTTGAAACAGTGAGCAGGCATCCTTGGCTCTGCCCCTGCATTCCCCTGCTACAAATGAAGGGGTTAGTCTGTGTCTCATTACCTGCTATTGGAAAGGTAACAGTTTTGTTTATGTACATAGTGGATATGTTAAGAAGACAGGAGGAGTCTCATTGAGGAAGGAGGAAATATTAAAAGGGGAATTCGGGCAGTGCTAGGATGTAATTTGCTACATATCCAACATTCTTCATAACCTGATTTTTGAGCATAAGCATACCTAAATTTTAGCAAAAGCATCTTATCAGTAAAACTATCTCCAATTTCTCTTTGTTCTAGCTTGTGTCACTGTAGTTTTCTCTCATGTGTGTGTGTTCCCACAGATACTTTTAATTGCACCCAAATCTTCAGGGTGGTAGATACAGTTAGTGATGATCCAGATGG
This sequence comes from Lithobates clamitans, assembly GCA_037952925.1. Taxonomy (NCBI): domain Eukaryota; kingdom Metazoa; phylum Chordata; class Amphibia; order Anura; family Ranidae; genus Lithobates; species Lithobates clamitans. Next base: position 1,219,937 of record JBBGZY010001695.1, read on the forward strand.
GCAGGAAGGCTATTAGAGAGATCAGGATCAGGAGGCAAAATGCCTTGCCAGAAGTCTGTGGTGAAATAATCAAGGTCATCTTCTCTGGCTGGACCTGCTTTCCCAGGAACTCCTCCTTCGTCTGCTTGGACTTCTGCTTGAGGGCCTCCTTTATCCAAGGTCTCCTTCCTGCTCCTAGGGCTTTGGGCAACCTTTGTTTCTCAGCTGGCATGGATCCAGGACTGGCAGTTTTCCACTAGGATGACTGTTCTGGTCACTGCAACCACTGTAGTAGGAGGTCCAAAGGGATACTCTTGCTTCTTATTTCTGTTCAGCTGTTGGACCACCACGGTGTCTCCCACCTTGAAGGGGTGAGTAGCTTCCTGTGAAGAAAAAGGAGAGGTGCGACCAATATTTCTTTTGACTGTATCCAATGTTTTAACCAGTTTTCCTACATATTCTTCCTGTATTAAGTCTAAATCTTCCTTTTCTATCATTAAAGGTGCTCTGACCCATGGGGTGGGGAAAGGTCTACCTATCAAAACTTCAAAAGGTGAATACCCTGGTGTTTTGGAAGGGGTCATTCTTATTTCTGCCAGGACTGCTGGGAGGACCTTTTTCCAGTTGGCAAAGGTTCCTCCTGTGGCCTTTCTTATTTTGTCTTTTATTGTTCTGTTCATTCATTCTACTATCCCTGAGCTTTGAGAGTGGTAGGGAATGTGAAACTTCCATTCTATCTTGAGAGTTTTTACCAAGTCCTGGCAGACCCTGGCCATGAAAGCTGGACCATTGTCTGAGTTTATGTGAAGTGGGCACCCCCATCGAGGAATGATTTCCTGAATGAGGATCCTCACTACTGTTTGTGCATCTTCTTTTGTGGTCATGAAAAGTTCAACTCATCTTGAGAACATGTCCACAATTACCAAAAGATATTCCTGTCTTTTACCTAGTTTGGGCATGTGTGTGACGTCAATCTGCAAATGTGTAAAAGGAGTTGTTGGATATATCAGGTGTTCATGTTTGGCCTTGTGTGTGATGTTTGGATTGTTCCTGATACATGTAATGCATCTTGATGCATAATCCTTTACCGGCAAGATGCATTCTGTGATATAAAAATCTGTACTCAGAAGATCAGCCGTGACCTGTATACCTGCGTGGCCTATTCCATGGTTCTGTGAGATGAAGAGTGATGCACTTGCCGTTGATATACATGGTTTCCCCTCTTTGCAGAAAAGTCCAGTTTTTGGAGCTATCTGCACACCCTTTTTATCCCAGTCCCTTAACTCATAATTTTATGCATAATCCTGGAGATCTGCGAATGACTGTTCAAATGGGGATAGGTCAGGTATCAGGATAGCCATTTGGATATCTGCTGTCTGTGAGATAGCAGCTTGTTTAGCAGCAAGGTCAACCAGAGCATTTCCCCTGGTTATCTCTGTCTGTTGGCCTGTAATGTACTATTGCCAGTGTTTTAGGTAGCTGGATAGCTTTTAGCAGTGAAATTACCATAGAAGAATGTGAAATGTTCTTTCCATCTGCTGCCACGAAGCCATGCCTATTCCATATCACACCGAATTTGTGTACCATGCTGTACCTGATTGATATGGGACAGGCTTGGCCTCAAGTATAACATCTGGAAGTTGCACAACTGCATACCCTGCATGGTATGTGTGATCATTTGGCCTAGTGCAAGAACCATCTACAAAAACATTCTGTGTGTCTGGCAGTGCTGTGAAAGATAAATCAGACCTGGGTGATGTGTCTTGGTGAATGAGGTTTATGCAGTCATGTTGTGGCACGACCTCATCCTGTTCTCCTTTTAATTCCTAAAAGGGCATTTAAAATTGGTGCTGGGCCTGCAGTGGGAGAAGCATATTTGATGTGCAATTTTGGAATGGACAGCAAAATCACTTCATATCCACTCAACCTCTGAGCAGACATGTGCTGTGTATGTACATTTTTCAACAGGATTGACACATTGTGGGTGATGAGAAGTGTGGTGTGGTGTCCCAGAGTGAAAGAAGTGGCCATCTCAACCACCATCGCACAGGACGCTAGAGCTCTGAGGCACGCGGGCATGCCTTAAACCTGCACCGGGACCATCTTTGAGAAAAAAGCTACAGGGCGCAGTCTCCCACCATGTTCCTGGACCAGTACTCCCGCCATAGTTCTGCAATTTTCCCTAGCAAACAAGTGAAACATCTTGCCATATTCAGGGAGGCCAAGGCTCGGGCTGGTAACCATTGCACATTTCAACATGGCAAAAGCATTTAACATTTCATTAGACCATTTTACAGTATCAGACATTTCAGAGAGGGTTGCTTGTCTCAATATATTGTCATAGAAAGAACAGTCAAGTGTCTAATGGCGGCAGTAACCAATCATTCCAAGAAAGGTAAGCATGTCTTTCTTGGTAAGTGGGCGGGGCAGACCAACTAGAGCGACTGACTTTCCTAACTCCCGGAGACAGCACAAACCCTAGGTACTCAACCTCCTGTTTACACCATTGTAACATATTCTTAGATACTTTGTGACCACATACATGTAACCATTTCAATAAAGATAGGCTATCAGCTCGGCAGTCCTCCTCTGAAGAACTACAAATCAAAAGATCAACATACTGCAACAGTACAGAACCATGAGGGGCAGTCCAAGGCCCAAGGGTGGCTTGGAGTACTATTGAATAGACCACAGGTGAGTCTATGTAACCCTGCGGCATTCTACACCAGTTAAACTGACATTTTTTAAAGCAAAATGCAAAGATAGGCTGTGTCTCCTCATCCACAGGGACGCTAAAAAACGCATTCGATAAATCAATCACTGAAAAATACTCTGCATCGGATGGTATGGCGGTAAGTATTGATCGCACATCAGGCACTATTGGAGCAATCGGTACCACTAGGCTATTGATGGCCCTTAGGTCTTGTACAAACCTATAGTCACCATTTGCCTTTGCCTTTGCCATTTGTTAATGGGAGTATTGTAGGGCGAGACAATTTCCCTTAAGATTCCTTTCCTTAAGAAATCCTCGACTATTGGCTATAAGCCATGCTCCTTTTCTTTTGATATGGGGTATTGTCTGTGATATATAGGCTGGGCCCCTGGTTTTAAAGTGGCTTTGTAAGGTGTACAAGGGATAAATCCCACATCCAGTGAATTTTCTGCCCAAACTGCCTCCTCTATTCCTCCTTCAATCACATCTTCTGTCAAGGAGATGGATGGAAAAAGGGTGAGGATGTTTATCCTATCAGATTCTACATATAAACCTCCTTTCTTTGTAACTTTCATTGTAATTCCTAGTTTTCCTAGTAAATCTCTGCCCAAGAGATTCACCGGACAGCCAGGTATTATTCTGAAACAGTCGGTCAATGATTGTAAGGGGTGGTGTTTTAAAAGAGAATGTGCATGTTATACTGAACAAGTCCTGCCTCTTGTGTCCAAACTTCTATACATTTTTTCCAGAATTCTAACACAGATTCTGCTGGCTTTTGTTTGCAAGCTGGTAGGGAAGATTTGTTGCTGCGTGTCCTCATGTGATGAGGTCCTTATCCGGTTGTAAAATGTAAGAGGGAGGAAGCGGGGCACATGGTACAAGCATAGAGAAGGTTGATTTAACCCTTAATTTACCATCCCATGACTCTGCTAAACCCATCGTGGACAATGTTTGGGCTAGAATGCTCGGTCCAGCCGCGTATCTCCACAGCATGCATTTTTAATTTCATCTTTATTTTTCTTTCTAAACATGCTGATTAGGTTTTTGTAGATACTGAGTCCTTTTTTTTTTTTTTTGGCAAAATGCCAAAAGGCACTCCTTATGGCCAGAGTTCCCCTGATCACAAGCAAGCTTTGTACGTTATTACTTTTCTTATGTTTATAACCAAACAATTTTTATTTACATTTCAAATTTTTGGCAGAGTGCCAACAGGTTCAAACAGTGCTTTCAATTGCGGTAGTACTAATGCAGCAAACAATTCCCCACTATCTATTACAGTTAGTGAGATATTAGCACTTGAACCCTGTTGGCAAAAATCCAAAATTTGCACCTGACTTCCCCTTCGCAAGAGATGCCAGTAGCAAAAATAATTATTCAAATAGCATGTTTTGATAAAAGTTATCCTCAGAATATTCTGCCAACTACAATACAATACAGGTTATATCTTAAACTTTAGAGTTAAAGTATTCATATGTAAATCATTTAAAAGTAAGCATCAATACATCACCGGATATTGTAGCATCACTCTACGTTTCATTATAACACAGTGCAGTGGAAAGGTGTCGTCTTACCTTACGACACTTGACAAATTCCACACAGACAAATTACAAATTATCTTATGACAGCTACGCAATAGGAAGATAAAGCAAAGAGATCAGGTTTTGTCCGGCACACCTTATCAGACTTTTTCGTATAATTACAGTACTGTATAAATCATAGATTTCTCAGAATCTACAGACTTCACAAAGCCCTTAAAAACTCTCCTGGAGTTTTTTTTTAATCTCACTGTTTACCCGAAACAGTAGCCGCTGCTACACAGAGCAGTCTTTGAAGCCCGCCCGGGCTTATGTCGCTGTTAACTCAGAACAGCCTTATTATTGCTTCTCAGAGCAATTAAACTTATCGAAGTCAAAAAATTAATTACAGGTCCCTTTAAAGGAATCGATCTCTAAATAAATCACGGCAAGAGAAAAATAGATATAAATTTAGCTCACTGAGACGTATTATGATCGATTCCGGACGAGCACCCAAGCTGTTAGGAATGTAGATTGTCAAGGGGTACTTTTAGACCCTTGATAACTCTGCATAAGGTGTACCTTACAATCCCCACAGGCCTGTGAGATTATCCCTTTGAGACAATGATAAAAAAACAATGACAAAGTCTCGCCGAGCAAATCTAAAAGTTTATTCTGCCTCAATGAATATAAAGGGAGCTTTCAGAAAGCACAGCCCCCTGAACATTATGCAATATTATCCAATCAGATACAAAGACATTTTATGACAAACACGAAACTCAGCAAAAGCGTTAATTTCTGGGAAATCACATGCTTTACAAGAAATGTGAAAACAGTACATGCAGCTGTCTGTAAAATAGAGTACAGGATAAAACACAAAATGGAAACTGATTATTGTAAAATGGATGTGGTTAAGGCTAAATATGCCTTCACAAACCATGGTAGCATATGGGCCCACCCTGTACGTTTCGGTATGTGGCTTGTTACAAAGAATGGGTGGGGGGCGGCTAGCTACTCTTTTTTTATGCTATTCACTGGTCCCGAGGGAGTGGTCAAGAGATGGAGCTCTATCACTAGTACGCTGCCATGGTTTGGCATCCGGAAAGGAAAATTCCGTTAAGTATTTGATACAATTTTCCGTTATGAAAGAAGTTGCCAGAGGTTGGAGGACTATGACATGCAAAAAAAGAGGTTCCACTACGGAACTGACTCTCCTGTAGCGGTCAAATTTTTGTAGCAAGTTTAAAGGCATATTTAAACGTGAAAGAAAATGCAAGTAAGCATTCAAAGCTGAAGTTTATTACTTGTAAATAAAACCTTCCTTTCCACTTTCATTATATACCTTTATTTTAGACCCACTGATGGGGGAAGAGACCAGCAAGGTGCTGCCAGTTCCTATCCAGAGCACACATCCCTCAGCACATCTTTACATTTTCTTAGGAAATAGTTATCACTGGCTCTTTCAGATACTAAACATACAATGTTTAATTGCCATAATCCCTTCTATTTATATATAAAGATCATGGCACTGTATTTAACCACTTCAGTCCCGAAAGGATTTGCCCCCTTCCTGACCAGGCCATTTTTTGCGATAAGGCACTATGTCACTTTAACTGACAATTGCGTGGTCATGCGACGTTGTACCCACACAAAATTGATGACAATCATTTCTGTTATTTTAGAACAGCTTAACCTCAAGCCATAGCCTGAAATTCCTCACTGTACAATGTTAGAAGACTGTCTGTCCAACACTGCACAACAGGGTTTTCCAAGCACAAAACATTCCAAGGTCTGTTCTAACAACATCTCCAAGTAAAAGACATTCTAGCAATTGCACCTTTTATATAAAGAACCCACCCATACTTTTTTTTTCCTTTATCAACACATTTGGATGATAATGCTGTGCTAAATACCCTCTTCAATAGGAAACAGGAGGCTAGGCAGGGAAGCACCTATATGTCAAAATGAGCTAATCAGGGCTACTCGTTCATCCTGCAGACCTAATAATGGTTGGTATAGATTCATGGACCATGGAGCAATCAAAATGAACAATGGCCTTCAAATTTATGGATATGGCCATAGTTCAGCACCTCTATGCATGTCTGTGGCTGCAACATGAAGAAAATTATCTTATACAAGCTGCAATAATTACTGCTGGTGATTGTGCCACTGCTGATGCTTCTAATAGATGTGGAAGAAGCAGGATTCACTCCTGTATAGAAACATATATTTATATCCTAGTGCTCTTTTTATTTCATTTTTTCTGGCCCCTTGTCAGTAGAGGTGTTGCTACTGGCAACAACCATTGTGGTAACCTTTAAATCAATGATACAAACATTCTGCAATCCAAAATCAATTAGACCTCTCAATATTTTGGATGTTTAACATGCATTCGGGATACTGAAATTTTTTTAGACATGCAGACAGCAACTAGATGGTTAGTCTACATGTTTTTATATTCAACACTGACTTAAAGTATATGTAAACCATGAAATGTGAGCTGGACACGTATATCTGCAGTGTTTTATTACCTCTCTGTGTCCCGTGGCTTTCTCCTGCTCCGTTCTTCTGTTATCAGCCTAATACCTTCTGACAAACTCTCCGACACATGAGATAAAAGCAGGGAGGTTGCTATAAATAGATTAGCAGGCAGCTTGCCGTGTCATAGAACACCTCTGAGAGTCTATGCCTATGTGGAGAGGGGTGTGTGTGCCTTTCCTCCAATCAGCTGTCTTGGCTGTGTGCCCAGAGTTCACACTTCGTGTTAAACATGACGAGAAAATCACGATCTAAAATGTCTATACAGTATATAAAGTTGAAGACAGCACATATGCATGCAAAACTTATGTAGGGAGATTTGTTTCATCCCTGTTTATCATCTGAGGCTGTTCACTTCACTGGGTATATGTAAGGGTTTACATCCACTTTAAGGTTCAAGAGAAAATAACAAAAAAATTATTTAACCTCAAAAAATTATTTTAAGGTATACACAATGATCATCATTGAAAAAGAGGAAGCATATTAAAAAAAAGTCTAAATTCTGTTGAAGAGAAAAGGCTCTACAGTGCAGGATGGGACAAAGAGCTCTTTATAGTTACATTTTCCATCCAAATATTGAATTCTACTAGTCACAATCCATCCTGTGCTCAGAACTTCCATACTTTTGCTAATAGATAAAATGATATCTGCAAATGCAAAATCAAATGTGTTAATGTCAGAAAGTCAAATCACAATTGAGGTTGAACCTTGGCCAGGCCAATTATATCTGCAAATATCATCTAATCTGTAAACCAATCTGCTATAGTTAGTGTTGCTGATTCTTTCTTTTTAATATAACATTTAAAAAATGCATAGATCTTCAAAAGGAGTATAATGTTGCATGATCAAAAAAGGTAGCAAGCATTTGAGACCCTTCTTACATTAAAGCCTACTTGTATGCCCCACAGCATTGAGCAGACAATGTAAACTGTGCCACCAAAGCAAATGCCTGTTACAAATGTTAACGAAAACATGTGAAACCTGATCTAAAAGAGGCAAAAACATTTATGTAAAATTAAGAGACTCCCAATCACCAAATAAAAAAAAAAAGAGTATCCAAAAGATATTTTATCTTTTTTTATACAGTCTCTGGTCTTCTCTACTCTCAGTGACCAATTTCAGGTGAGGAAAGTTTCCCAACATATTAATTCTGGAGCTTGTAGCCTTAAATGCATCAATTTCATGCAAGTTCATTAGACCAATAAAGTTTTAGAATTTTGAAGGTTACCTTGCTACAACTTCCATGGTCTGAATAATCATCTCATTGATAAACCGCAAACATTGTAATACACTGTAATGATGATGTGAAAAAAAAAATGAAAAAATAAAGCCAGAATAAAAAGGCAAAGTCAAACATGGTGAAAAATATTATACGAGAATATTAGGCAAGCTGCCTGTGGAGCTTATTTTGGATGATTTGCATATGTCTACCGATCACTGTCATTCTTACAACTTCATATTGCATTGATGAGAACACCCTTTTTAAGCCATGCTAAGATATTTGGCAGTAATACGTTTAGTAAATCTTTGGAATACCATTAAACAAGTAACAGAATTAAATATTGCATGCATGTTTTTAAATATTTTCAGTATTGATGTAGGCCTGTTAAAAATCCAAATACTGTAAATGCATACATGGTTTAACATTGTCGCCAAACCCCCCCCCCCCCCTTTCATCTTTTAAATTCACATGACAAATGTCTTGCCTATACCGGACCCGGTCTATACCAAATATGAGAACTCTCTACTATACATTATTTCTTTTACAGGTCAGCTGTATGTTATGGACTACGCTCCTCGACAAAATAAGTCAGGTAATGGATCTTTCTATTTCTGACTTACTGGCTTAAGCATTGGCATCAGAATCACCACATGCTCTATGGATATCATTTGTATAAATTCATTGCTATGCAAAAGCTTTTCATGTTGCATTCTACAGTGTAGATCTTTGTAGGTCTACATACACTTCAGGACACCATCATACAACAGCATACAGCAGCAATAAACATAAACGTTTATGAAATCATCATAAAGCTTGATATGTGGATTTTTATTATGTGTCAAAAATGTGTGAAAAATAAAATATCATATGCTTATATTTACATACTGTATACACCTGTTGACATCAAGTTTAGGCCAACTGAACGTTTGCCTTATTTTTGCCTTAATTTCCACAAAAAAATAGAATGCTAGAAAATTCAGACTAGGGCTAACTTAGTCAGGCATTAAAACTGCCAATACAATTTTGGGCTGTGGCAGCAAGTTGGGACACCTCAACAGACAACACACAGACATTGGGATAAAATACAAATACTATGCAGTCAGTGTTTCTTGCAGCCTTTGTATCCAGGACCCTAGCCTTGCAACACTAAGGTGCTAACCACTGCCCTTAAAATATCATCATATAACAGAAAAAAAGGTTTTCAACATAAGTGTATGTAAACTCTAACACTGAACTTCTCTTATTTGCTTCTTTTCATTCTGTACCATTGAAAGCGTCCTTTTCATCTGTTAACCATGTCATTGAAAGCGTTCTGTTATATCTGTTGGATAAGTGGAAAAAAACTGTTGATCATGTCAGAAATTAAGAGCTATCCTGTGTCATGTGCACAGTTCCTGTGTTATCTCAAGGGGTGTAATTAGCCCTCCCTGTTGATATCTTGGACTACATAACAATATGTCCCTATTTTGTGGGATTGAGGATTCAGATCAGTTTAGTAAAAAAAAGAAAAAAAAAAAGGCTGGAAGGGCTGAATTCATATTATCACAGAAATGCTACGTGTTGTCAGCATAAAGCAAGGAAATTGTTTTATGCTGACAAAGAGCTGCGTGCATCTCTGGCAGATCAACAGGTATTTTTCTGCACTTGTAGGGTCTTTAAAGGGATAAAACGTGGGCATATGTGCATGTATGGCAGGAATGTACTGTGTGTGTGTGTGTGTGTGTGTGTATATATATATATATATATATATATATATATATAAATATTTTTTTGCCCTGACATACACGTTAAAAAAATTATCAATCTAGGACCAAACATAATATCATTACTCTTTATCTGCCTGAGTCCATGCTTCCAAAAAATTCCCATGATCCATGCTCTGAATGGTTTAGTTTTATGTATTCTTCCTAATTACAAGGGCAGTGGCACATTGGTGAAGGAAAAAAAAAAATTTCATGTTGATGCTGCTGGGTGTCCCCCATCCTGAGGGGGAAGTACTTTAGCATAAACATTACTACTATGAAGCTGCAGAGAAGGAATCACTGGCCATTAAATAGGAGTTATTGGCCTAAGAGAAAATGTGGCTGTTCTCGCCACAGATCTTGATGTATATTAAGCCTGCTGCACCCATTGAAAAAATATCATGCATCCACTTTTAAGAATAGACATATCAGTAAAAAAAGCAGTAAATGGAACTTAAAGAGGAACTTAGGTCTCCCCCAAAAAATTAAAAGTCAGCAGCTACAAATAAGCTACTAATAAAGGAAAACTTACCCATCCAGAGATCCAGCGCCATCCTTGCCCAGGCCAATTTTTTGCTGGTCTTCGAGTCCCCAGTACCCCCATGTTTACTAAGGGAAGCCAGTTGTGACTCCTTGATGCTTCACAGCCAGCTTTCACCTGCACAAGCATGAGCCTCGCTACAGTTTGTGAATGGTCACGCAGCCTTTTGGGACCTGTGAAATGTCCCAAAAGGCTGCAGGCAAAACAAAGGGGTTAACTTCCGCTCCGATAGCCTGTGCAGTACAAGCGGAAGTGGGAGCGGGTACCTGTAAAAACTAGGTACACCCTCCTAAAATTGAAATGTCCAAAAGCGGTAGAAAAGGGAGGGAGGAGGCAGAAAAGTGGAACTTCCCCTTTTGGGTGAGGTTCTGCTGTAAATTGACCTCCCTTCATGAGGCCCTCTGAGAGAATGGATGCAAAGGTGATATCTACAATCTGGAGAGGAGCTGGGCTTGAATAGCAAAGAGACCAAATCCTTGTGAGGTCCTATCCATTACAAAGGAAGCAGACTTTTTCCGACTGCTGTAACCCTGTAGCATGCGGTACCCATCTGTTGCACTGCTATTGATGTGTGTTTGTGAGTAGCATGTTAATTTGTATTGTAAAAGATCTTGCTGTGCTGTACTACTTGTAGGAGAACTCTCTTTCTTTCTTTTCTATTGGTTGATCACCTGATTTCTCTCATGACCCAGCACTTGGCCCAAAATCGCTGGTTGTGCTTGTGCTAAATGCCTGAGGGAATGCACGATTTCCACTGACCTGCACATTTCTGGATAAGTGCAGGTCAATAGTTTTCTATGAGCCTCTTTCACTCTGCAGCACACATGAATGCATACAAATGCAAAGCATTTTTATGTGCAGTATGGTGTGAAAGGTGTATGGTGCCAGATCCAGTGCCAGATGTATGAGCATGAGTAGGTAAACATACGAGATGGTCCCGTGTGACATCACGACGCTCTCTTTCTTCCAAACGCGTTGCGTTGTGTACCATCTCGTATGTTTACCTACTCATGCTCATACATCTGGCACTGGATGAGTGCCTTGTTTGTAAGTTTTTTACCTTGTATTTTACCTCATTAAAGTTTATTACGGAGAGCACTATGGTCTACCCCTTTTATATTTACATAGCACTTACGCTTGGGGATTGATTGACTCTGCATATTGCTTATCCATTACCGCTGCTGACTGATCTGAATCTGCTGCTTACCTGCTTTATATGACCCATAAGGGAAAGTTCATTTGACCCTCTATAACGAAAGGGTCCTGTTGATGAGGTGAGAGGCCATTTCTTGTGTTGGTAGAGGGATCACTTTTACCCACGAAGTTTCCAGCATGATGTCACAACACTTATTATTGCTTGAATATTATGGACTATTTCTTTCATCAGGTAAGTATAACATGTTTGTTATTTTCAACTAAAAAAACACAAGACTTTAGTATCACTTTAATTTCCAAATTTACTTTTTGTTTATTCTAGCCTACTAATATTAATCTGAAGAATTTTGAATTTTAACCCCCCCCCAGGGTGGGGTGTATCACACACAGCTCCCTTTTTGCTGTATTTCTAAAAACTTTATTTGAAGTGTATAAAAGTACACTTCATTCATGTCACCTACAGCAACGCGACACGCTACACTGCTGTACAGTGACATGCGACCCAGTACATGTCTGCAGTTTATCACATCTCACTGCATCTCTGGACTGCGTTCCAATGTGAATGGGACACCCAGAAAAAAGTTTTTCTGTGTGTTCTTGAAGTGACTGCTGTGTTAAAATAGTGTTGTGAATACATCGTTAAGCCTTTACTTAGCGGCTGTGCTCCTATCTATGCAAATAATAATGTTTTCAATGTGCCAAGCTCTTATTTTACTTGAATAAAATAAATGTTTACCCTAATGCTGAGTCAAGTGTTTTTGTGTGTATACACCCTAGTGCACATTCATATCTCATATAAGAAATTGCAAACATTCATGTTCACAGAAAGTTGGCTCCTAACTCCTATCAACAAGAAGCACTGTGGAAGTGAACTTTTAAAGGAATTTATGTATATGTTGTGGATTGTTTAATGAATGAATATTTGCAAATTCTTATATGTGATATGAATGTGCACTAGGGTGCATACACACAAAAACACGGGGCAAAAGATTAAGTTATATACAGTGTATTTTTTTAATTCAGATAAAAGAAGTGCTGGACACACTGAAAGTAGAAAAGAAAATTAAAGCACTCATGAAAAGCAAAGTAGCCCTATAGCTGCATAGTAGGTGCCGTTTAGTTTCAAACCTTACCTATAATTGCCTGGATGATTCTGAATGCAAAACCCTTGAAATAGGATGTATTGTACTTGTATAGTTTCTATTGCATCCAAGAATCTGATGCCTAGTTCTTGATTGACCTAGCCCTAGGCATGAACACTGTCACGCGGGAAGTGGGGGGGGTTGGGGAGCTATAAAAAAAAAAAATTCAGGGCCTGCAGTGACACAGAGAAGAACTCTTATGGTAAGTTGAGACATCATGGGATACCTATTATTCAGATACAGGCTTAATTTGCTTTAAATGAGCAATTTTGTTTTAAAGAACAGGGTGGCTTCATCTCCTTTTTCCTATTCTTTTCTCTGCTCTCCCATGATTAAATCTTTACAATGCTAGACTGGTGGGATCATACAATGTAAGAGGTCATAGCAGCTGACGCTGTTGCTTTTCCCTTTTCTAGCTATACAGTGCAGAGTTCACCAGAAGTGACGACACAAACAGCTTTGAAATACTAATGCTAGGTTAAAAAAAGATAATGCTAAGGTTTTAAACATAATCCCTTGTGATAGCATGGGCCATGGCAGAACCTTTTTATGTAGGGATCTGGGGGTTTATAAGACCCCAGATCTCTCCTCAGCACTCCAAAGCAGCCGATCAAACCGAGATCGGTTTGACCGGCTGCTTTACAAGCTGTCTCGCTTCCAGTTTCTAATGTCATGGAGGGGGAAGAACAATGGAAGTTCCTCTCACTCTGTCTAGGCCTAGGGCAAAGAAGCAAAATTAAAAAGAAAGACGATATGTTTATATATTAATGTTTAGCAAAATAAAAATAGACACACTTTAACAAATTTAATTTTACCTGCCAGTTTGCTTTAACTGACATCATATCAGATCGAAGCTCATCCCTGCTTATATACAAATGTAAAAATATACTTTGCATCTCTCAATCTTGCGTCTGAACTGTGTATATATAAATACTGTCATATGAGTCGTTTTGTCATATGAGTTGTATTTACACAGAAACTGAGAGCTATCATTATCATAGCTGTGAACTGATGTCAAGTGGAAGGAAAGGGGGCATCATCAGGGAAGAAGAGCAGGATGTGCTACACATGCCCAGTGTACTTTGGTGACCTTTTTTTGGCCATGTATATCACATCTAGTGACCACAAATGGTTAAAATGACCAACTGAACAAAATTTTATTCGTCACTCCCTAGACCATTATGGGATGTAGTAAAACACAACGGTACTGCTGGGAAATGATCTGTAATAACACTGTACAATGGTTATCTTGCAGGATACATGCAAGCTATGTGTAAGTTATGCAAGATAGCAGGCATCATGTAATAGTTCACTAGATGGAACATCTATTGTATATGCATTACATCCCAATGCTAATGTCAACATTTTCAAATAATCTACAAGGGCTTGCTTGCTGAAACAAAATGAATAAACTGTTGACACATAATTGTTTTTTTAACACATCTCTGTGTTCCTAATTGTAACCTGTTAAGCTAAAGGGTTTAATCCACTCAGAAGTAATTTTTTACTTTAAGTTAAAGGGTTTGTTAATCCATATGACTCAAACACTGCCAAAAAAAGAAAAACGAGCATTGTGAATACCTATTTAGAGCTGTCTTCCGGCTGGTCACATGACTTGCTGCCTCTGTACAGCCCTGATGGATGGCTTCTGCAGGAGGGGCAGTCATCTCCCTCTGACATCAGCCGAGGTGATCACATGGCCCCTCAGCCCCTCCTGCAAAAGTCCTGGAAACCGGCCGAGAGTCACATGACTGGCTGAAGACAGCGCTAAATCAGTATTTACAACGCTCGATTTTATAAAAGAATAATGCAGTAGGCTATGCCAGGATAGCATAGAGGGGCTGGCAGTGAGCATGTAACATTTTTAGTTTGCTAATAGCGGCAGGGGGTGGGGGCAGAGACGGAGACACGCAGACACAAGCTGACAGGCCGCAAGGAGGGAGTGAGGGGGAGAGAGGAGAGCAGAGAGGACAGCTGCTTATGATGGAGGGACGCACTCTGACCATGGTGGTCAGGGCTCAGTAGCCCTGATTTTCGTGGTCAGTATAAAGAGGGGATACAGGAAGTGGCAGGTTCAGGGAGATTTTCTTTACAGTTTAGAGGGGGGCATATTGCACAGCACAAGCACTGCACTGTTTATTCTGCTTTTTTTTTTTTTTTGGGTTAACAAACACTTTAAGTCTGTTGGGCTGAGTCATATCTCTTAGGGACTCCAGCTGTGATAGTATCTTGCCCTAGTTTCTTTCATTGAATCCACCCACTTAGAAATGCTCTGTCATTGCAATTTTGTGTGCTCTTGCTTTTTTTTTTTTTTGCTTTTTTTCTTTCTTTCTTTCTTTCATTCTTCATAGTATAGCTTTATAGCTTTAAAAATAGTAATGTCAATTTTGTACAATCCTGAAGTTTGAAGTACAGAAGAATATATTGACAATAGAGTTTCTATGAGAAATAACACATAGTTTGGGGATTTAACTCTCTAGCATATATCCCATGAACTGCCAGTGTTTGGTGGCTTGATTCTTTAAATGGAATATGAATATTCATGTACAACTGATAAAAATGTTGTTTGGAAAGCAACATATAGTATTGTTGTAATCAGTTGTACATAAACAGAACCCTTTATTAACACATTAGCCATTTCTCATCAATCTACAATGGCTTTTAGGGCACTGTAATGTGTGCCCTAAAAGTATGTATTCAGGGCCATAAACTAATAGATGTGTATGGATTATTTTTGGAGAATAAGGATATCGTTTTGTGTCCCTTTTAAAGATGACTTTAGGCAGATGTAAAAAGTGTATTTTTAAAAGGAACTAAAACAAAAGCCTGAATTTGTATTGACATCAGTTTGCACAATTCTCTGTACAGCAAAAGCCAGACTGAGAGGGAGGGTCAGCACAGGGAGCCAGTCATGTGTTTTGCAGCGCTCATGTGCTGGTTGTGAACTTGCTGACAGGAGGAGAGTGGTGCACAGAGAGATGCAGTCATCATTCTGCTTTTTCATCATTTTGCTTTTTTCCTTCCTTTAGTCTTAGGCTTTGTGGCAGGTTGAGGACTTAATTGCATGACCCAACTGCAATAGAGTAAATTCAAAGCACCAGTCAGCTGTGTTATCTGGTAGTACTGAGTAAACCTCAGAAATTAATACACAGAAACAGGAATCCTTTGGCAGGTAAAACAACTATCATGTTTGTATTTCAACTTTGTTGCCTGGAGCTGTTTTCTGAATTCAGCACACTTATTGTTCTGAATGTCCAGACCAGACCAAAAACGAACATTCCCATGGGACTTTTTATGAGTGGTGCTGAATAAAATGATCCAACTAAATGTTGGATGCCAATTGCAAAGAGCGCTTGGTGTGTTCTGGCGGGGGCAGTCCCCCTGTCCATCCACAATAGCTCAGCGGTTAAGATTGCGGTACTAACTTTGCATAGTTAGTATAGCAGCTCCGATTGGAGCTGACAGTTTTTGTTTTTTTTCGTTCAACCCGCTGGGTTGAATGGAAAAGGACAAATAGTGTGTACCAGGCTTAAGAAGCAAGAAGCCATGATAAGATTCCATCACCAAAGAAAGATCCAAGTTAAGTAGCTATTTAGTTTACCTCTTGCATGCATATTGTACATGCTGATTTGCTAGGAAGATAGTCAGCTTGTGCATGTTGCAGGCATATCTTGCTATACTTTGCATGCTATGAATTGTGTTTTTTGCAGTTGTATGTGCAGATTTTCTGTTTAGTAAAAATATTAATACACTATAGAGCAGTGGTTCTCAACCTGGGGGTTGGGACCCCCTCGGAGGTCGAATGACGATTTGCCAGGGGTCACCGAATCCTGGGATGTTCCTTAAGCCCGCACCACTCTCCCAGCCTTTTTGCGGCTGGCCAGCAGGGCTGTGCCTGGAGCCCGCGGCTGCCCACTCAGCCTCTTTCCAGCCGTCCATTCAGTTCACGGCATGAGTGCGGGGCAGAGACTAGAGGTCAGTTGACTGGTGAGGAATGTGAAGTGGGAGGGCCTGGAGGAGACCCTATGTCCTGATTTCAGCATAGGTGCCACTGCTGTGACACACCACAGAGCTGGAGACACAGTGAGTAACACTACCTGTGATTATACTAAGTTGGCTGATCAGAACTTTCCCCCAGTACTGCCCCTCATCCCATTCCCCCACCCCCTCACCAAGGAGTAAGAGAAGGATAAAAGTAGAGAATACATGGAAGGGAGAGGAACAAAAAAGATGGCTAGAGAGAGGGATGGGGAAAAAAAAAAGAAATTAGGATAGAGAGACACAAAACGGAAAGAAAAGAGAACAAGGAGAGAGTGGTACATCCCAAAATGTACCATAAGGGCTTTTAATAGTGTACGAGTGGAAGGGACTCAGGGAGCGCTAAATGTCCATGGGTTAGGGGCACAAATTACTTGTCTTGCCTTGGGTACTGACAACCCACGCTACAAAAATAATTTTATTGTTAGGGGTCCCCACAACTTGGGAAATTTTATAAAGGGGTGACGGCACTAGAGAGGTTGAGAACCACTGCTATAGAGGCTCAAGTTTCCTTGGCTTTTACCACAACAACCTTTAATAGACACAAAGTAAAACAGAGACAGACACTAACAATTTGTCGAACTGCCATTCAGCTTATCCTCTGCACCCAGAATATTTATAAATGGTACTTGCACCCCTGCTCGTCCTCTTGCAAACTGAGAGCATCCAGCTTACTGGGTTTCTAGAGGACCATATTGTCTGCAAACGTCCAAAGGGCTATCCAGATTCTTCAGACTTAACTTCTGCCAAACAAGCTTCTCTCGCTAAAGTCTCATGCTTGGACCTTAAAATTGGCTTGGAACATACACTATCCATCCATAGACTTCCCTATGCTTTCCTTCAGCCCAGCAGGGGACTCCCTAGCTTGGTGGATTACCAGTCCAGCATTACATAGATACATTGTTAAATAGTTAGAAATAGGAAAGTCCTCTTTCCCACCTTCATGGAAGGAGATAACAGATAGCCAGTCTCACAGGCTGGGAAGGAATGTTTCAGTTTCTCAAAGTCCAGGGAACCTGGTGACCCAGAGAAGCCAAGCTTCCTATCAATATCTTAGAGCTTAGAAAAAATAGTCAATACAATTGACTCTGCACCACTGGACCCCCATCTCCAGAAACACCCAGTCAGCATGCACCCAGACAATGCCATTGCAGGGGCCTATAGCAATTATCAGGGGTGAGCCAGGAGCCAGGCAGTCTTGAAGGAAGCAAGTCTGGTCATCTCCTGGACATAAAAGCATTACCCAGCAACCTCTGCTATTCACATCTCAGGAGTGGACAATTGGAAGGAGAATTTTCCCAGCTGTCATCACCTGGACAAAGGAAAATGGTCCCTCCATCCCAATATCTTTAATATCTGTGCTGCTATGGCTATTTAATTGATTTTTATAGCATATACAGTATATGGAACAACATTTTAAGTCTATGTATTGTTTAGAAGAATTTTAATTTTCTTTTATTCATGTGCTAACAAACCTGTTGGACTGCTTCGTGAGCTCAGGACAGGAAATTATGCTACAGGAAGTAGGGATAGGAAGGAGGACTTGAACAAGCCATGTGGTGAGGGACAAAGGGACAGTTCTGCTGGAGGACTTGACAATGACACAACAACAACGAAGGTCTGTGCCAGAAGAAACTATGACACTTTTGCTCGGTTTCCTGCAATTGCTAGTTCAGTAGAGCCTGGGATCCTGTTTGCCTATGGAGACCGTGAAACCACTATAACCTGAGCTAAGTAACTTTTTAATGTATTCTTATTGTATACAGACTAATATTCATGCTTATTTGCTAGGAATGTGTATGTATATCTGTCAGTTTTGTATTGTTTACCTATAGTTGTAAATGTCTTGTATGTGCACCATTAGTTTAGTAAAAGCACATTAATACACAATAGAGTGTAGGCAGATTTATGTAGGATATTCTATATGCAGTATACAGTGGAGATAAAAAGTCTACACACCCCTGTTAAAAAGTCAGGTTTCTGTGATGTAAAAAAAAATGAGACAAAGGTAGATCATTTCAGAACTTTTTCCACCTTGAATGTGACTTATAAACTTTACAACTCAACACAAACAAACTGAAATCTTTTAGGGGGAGGGAAGTAAAAATAAAAAAATAAAATGATGTGGTGGCAGAAGTGTGCACACCCTCTTATAACTGGGGATGTGGCTGTTATTAATTAAGCAATCACATTCAAACTCATGTTAAATAGGAGTCATTACACACCTGCCATCATTTAAAGTGCCTCTGATTAACCCCAAATAAAGTTCAGCTGTTCTGGTAGGTCTTTCCTGACATTTTCTTAGTCGCATCCTACAGCAAAAGCCATGGTCCGCAGAGAGCTTCCAAAGCATCACAGGGATCTCATTGTTAAAATGTATCAGTCGGGAGAAGGGTACAAAAGAATTTCCAAGGCATATACCATGGAACACAGTGATTACACAGCAGACATTACCAAGAACTGAACGTTTCTCAAAATTGATAAAAAGACACATGAAGAAAACTAGTCGGGGAGGCTGCCAAGAGGCCAACAGCAACATTAACTGCTTGCCGACTAGCCGGTGTCATTATATATATATAATGATGGCGGCAGGTCGGCACGATCCTGCAAACGGTCCTAGCTGTGCTGTGCATCGATCCCTTTAAGTAGGATTGCAGGCGCCCACTGCACTGCGGGGGTGCCGATGTGCATGGCCGGCAGTCGCGATGACCGCTGGCCACGCGTGATCGTGGGTGCCAGAGCCAGAACAGGGATGTGTGTGTGTGTAAATACACACATCCCTGTTCTGTGAGGAGAGGAGAGGAGAGGCAGATTGTGAGTTCCTACTAGCTAGGAACAATGATCTTTCATTTCCTCCAGTCAATCCCATCCCCCTATAGTTATAACACACACTAGGGAACACAGTTAACCCCTTGATCGCCCCTTCCCTGCCAGTGACACTTACACAGTAATCAGTGCATGTTTATAGCACCGATCGCTGTATAATTGTCAATGGTCCCAAAATTTTGTCAAAAGTGTCTAATATATATATATATATATATATATATATATATATATATATATATATATATATATATATATATATTCTATGTTACCAAAAGTATTTGGATGCCTGGCTACACATACATGATATTTAATGGCATCCCAGTCTTAGTCCGTAGGGTTCAATATTCAGTTGGCCCTCTCAAATGGTCCTAATCATTTGTTGGAGGGGTGATTATGGTGTGGGGTTGTTTTTCAGCAGTTGGGCTTGGCCCCTTAGTTCCAGTGAAGGGAAATCTTAAGGCATCAGCATACAAAGACATTTTGGACAATTGCATGCTCCCAACATTCTGGGAAAAGTTTGGGGATTATTAATATTATACAGGATTTATATAGCACCAACAGTTTGTGCAGTGTTTCACAAAATGAGGGCAGACAGTGCAATTACAATACAATTCAATACAGGAGAAATCAGAGGGCCCTGCTCATTGGAGCTTGCAATATAGGAGACCTCCCTCGTAGACCCTTGTCCAGTGATACAAATGGTAATAACTGTGGGGGATGAGATGATGCAAAAAAAATCAAAGTACAGTTGTTAGGTGTGGGCAGGATAGGCTTCTCTGAAAAAGAGGGTTTTCAGGGATCATCTAAAAGCAAACAGAGTAGGAGATAATCGGACAGATTGGGGTAGGGAGTTTTATAGAATGGGAGAGTCTCTGGAAAAGTCCTGAAGGCGAGCTTGGGAGGAGGTGGCGAGGGAGCTAGAGAGTAGGAGGTCTTGGGAAGAACGAAAAGAACAATTAGGTTGGTATTTTGAGATTAGATGTCAGGAACCATGAATCGGACAGACAGAAATGCAGTAAAAATCACACCTTTTAATGTAATTGTAAAAATGGTGCAGATCAGTAATTGTAGTCAAAACATAAGCAT
This sequence comes from Lithobates clamitans, assembly GCA_037952925.1. Lineage (NCBI taxonomy): Eukaryota > Metazoa > Chordata > Amphibia > Anura > Ranidae > Lithobates > Lithobates clamitans. Next base: position 1,240,433 of record JBBGZY010001695.1, read on the forward strand.
AAACATGTTCAGGGCCGCCATCAGGGGGGTACAGCCCAAACTCATGTAAGGGGCCCAGTCATTCCAAGGGGCCTGGATGTTCCAGGGGACTCGGGCCCCCAACGTATTTTCACCCGCTGCCTGACAGTCACTTTCGGTCTCTCCGCCACACTTCCTGGTTGCCAGGGCAACGCCAAGCTCACTCCTCACAGCGCCGCTGATTAGACGCCTTGAGATGCATTTCTGCTGGGATTGGTGGAGGGGGAAGTGGGCGGAAAAGTTTCCGCCCAGCTCCCCCTCCACCAATCGCAGCAGAAGTGCATCCGGAGGCTTCTAATCTGCGGCACCTGTGAGGAGTGAGCTTGGCGTTGCCCTGGGAACCAGGCAGTGTGGCGGAGAGACCGAAAGTATGGAGGGTCTCACCGTCTCACAGGAAGAGGACTGAAAGGGGGGGGGCTCCTGCTGGTCTCATCTGATGTTCTCCTCCTGCCGCTCCCCGCAAGGACAGGGCTCCATTGTACCCCTTTCTGCATCGATGTCCTGGCTCCTCCCCTCTATGCTGGTGAGTAGCTGTGTCTGTACACACATCCATGTACTAAGTGGAATGTTAACGTTAGGCCCCTTTCACACTGGGGCGGTGCGTGCGTCGGTGGTAAAGCGCCACTATTTTTAGCTGCGCTTTACCATCAATTCTGTGGTGCTGTTCGACTGCTAGCGGGGTGCTTTTAACCCCTGCACCCCTGCTAGTGGCAGAGAAGGGGTTAAAACCACCCGCAAAGCGCCACTGCAGTAGCGGTTTGCCGGCGGTTTAGCTGCGCTGCCCATTGATTTCAATGGGCAGGGCCGCTTTAGGGGAGGTGTATTCACCGCTCCTAATGCGCTGCAAAGATGCTGCTTGCAAGACTTTTTTTCCGTCCTGCTAGCGCACCTCCTCAGTGTGAAAGCCCTCGGGGCTTTCACATTGGAGAGACAGTGAAAGCCTGAATACTTTACACTGGAGCGGTGCGCTTGCAGGACAGGAAAAAAAAATTCCTGCAAGCAGCATCTTTGGGGTGGTGCGGGAGAGGTGAATACAACGCTCCTAAACCGCCCCTGCCATTGAAAACAATATGCAGCGCTGCCGAAGCGCCTGCAAAGCCATTCAGCAGCTGCACTTTGTGGGTGCTTTTAACTCTTTTTTGGCCACTAGCGGGGGTTAAAAGTGCCCCGCTAGCGGCCGAAAAGTGCAGCTAAAATGACGGTAAAGCGCCGGGGGGGGCCCAGACTGAAAGTTGTGTAAGGGGCCCCAAAATTTCTGATGGCTGCCCTGAACATGTTGACCATGCAAAGGCACGAAAGGAATGAACAAGGCAGTTGAGCCACTGTGGAAACAATGAGTGCTGACAATTATCCAACAGCTGAGCAGCCTGAGCACTGAGAAGAGCGCTACTAAAAGCCCAGCCCTTACACTGGGTTAGTGATGTAGCTGGGGGCCGAGTTGTGGATGCGTGCACAGGCATGTGTCCCTATACTTTTGGTAATATAGTATATATATACACAGACACCCACACACACACACACATACGTACATACGTAGGTACCTGAGACACACATACATATATTTACGTACATACGTAGGTACCTGAGACAAGTTGCATTTAAAAAAAAAAATTAAGAGTAATATGGCGCTACCTATATAAAATAAACAAACAACAGACCCATATCATTAATGTTGTGAGACATACCACTAGGTGATGAGATAAAAATGTGCAATTAATGAATGTGATAAAAAATGGTGATCAGCGACAAGCCTAAATCGCTAGAATTGCTATGCAGTAAGGAGGCAACAAGCCTAAATTGCCTATGTAGTGAAAAGATAAAAATGTGCAAATAATGAATGTGATAAAAAATAGTAACCACTACTAAACAGTGATCAGCGACAAGCCTAAATCGCTAGAATCGCCATGCAGTAACAAGCCTAAATCGCTTATGTAGTGAAATGTGCTACTGTGGTAATATATACCACTACTAATATCATAGAAAAAGCATGTGACAGAAGTGTAATACACTAACCATAAGTGATAATGGCATTGATAAATACAACTATATCCAGAAAGAGTGATACACAAAGACATATACAAATATTCAAAATAAACCAAAAAAAAAAACAAAAACAAAAAGGAATCCAGTCCCATTATATGTGAAAAAATAGATGTGAGATATAAATAGATAGACCAAGTTCAAGTTGTAACATCCAAACTCCTTCAAAAACCAACAAAACAAGAGTCTTTTATAATTCTTAGATGCTTGGTGACTTCCTATTGTGACTATGAACAAAGGAAAATTCCAAGTGACTTTTGGTGCTCCCCCTCTTAGGTCCCCACTCACTAGCTCCAATCACCCCTACAGGGGTATCTCGCATGTAGGACAGCCTTAGTGCCCAGATGGTGTTTCCAGCATTGACATCCAATATCCAACTTCTATGGATCGCCCAAGGATATCTCTTGTCTGGATCAGATTGGGTGCAGGCGGAATCTCCAGGGGTAAAACAGCCAGCTATACTTCTTTCTCTCACCACTTTCCAGTGCAGATAGGGGTATTCATGCAAAAAAATTAGATAAGGGCTCCCATAGTGTAGTATCAAAAATTTGGAAAATGTTTTTATTTAAAATAACCAGCGGAAAAAAAAACAAATATATAATCAGAATCTAAAAAGTTTAAAAAATATAAATAAAAACAAGCATTCCATATGCTGAAATATCCGCAAAGAAGATCTACATCTACGGGAGAGTGATAGCTCCAGAGCCGTGGTTCCCGTTAGCGGCGTGCGTGCCAGCTACGTTCCACAGGCTTCCTAAGCCAATATCGAACCCGGAAGTGACATCAGTACTTGACTCTGCCTTACATACGCTTCGTTCTCAAACGTCTTCTGAGGCGCCATTTTTTATCACATTCATTAGTTGCACATTTTTTATCTCATCACCTAGTGCTATGTCACACCACATTAATGATATGGGTCTGTTGTTTGTTTATTTTATATAGGTAGAGCCATATTACTCTTAATTTTATTTTTATTCACACTCTAGTCTCCTTTTGGGGACCTAGCAGGGTAGGCTGCACACCTATTGCCCTTTGGACCTAAGCACAGATTTTTCATCTTATTTTATACAAGTTGCAATTTACATATCAAGAGTCAAAGGAAGTTATCTACAGGGGATTGTAAAATGCAGATGCATGGGGTTTTTAATGCAATTTGGTAAGAATGCAATTTGGCAGATATCTAATGATGACATGAAAAGGGACCTCAAGTATTTATTGAGTATTTGTTTATGGTAAATAGCATTTTTCAAAGTGGAACTTGTTTACCCACGTAAGGGTAGTTAAGAATGTGATTTTGCCTTAAACAATACAGGAGATCTCTGATCAAATTCAATTTGAAACTTATACCTGCAGCTGTCCGAGGCCAGGAGACATGTTTTGTCACACATTAGATTAAAGGTGCTAGTAAAACCAGTCAGTAAAAAAGATGTATATAAAGAAAAAATTTGATTGCTGACACACAGTAGTATGGAAGCACAGGCCTAGAAGATGGCATAAATTATTGCATGCATAGAAGCTACCTAGGTGCATATTATTTATGCTGGATGGTATAGTACCTCTGTTTGCTATGACATGAATGACTAATGGGTAGGGATGAGCTTCGTGTTCGAGTCGAACCCATGTTCGACTCTAACATCATCTGTAAGGTCGTTCGCTGAATTGCAAATGATATGGGCCGTTCGTGCCAAATTCGAGTGGCGTGTCACGGCCCATAATTCACTGCGGCATCGCAGTGCATTACTGGCTGATGATTGGCCAAGCATGCACAATGACCCGCATGCTTGGCCAATCACAGCTCCGTCTGTACAGAGACTGTAATTGGCCAAAGCCAGGGTGGCTTTGGCCAGTTATGGCTCAGGGTGTTAAGTACACACCCCACACTATATAAGGCCGCCTGCACGTCGGCCCTGTGTAGTGTGTTCCGGCGTTGAGAGACAGAGACCGTGTCATTTGATTTAAGTTAGATAGATTAGGCAGGACAGTCAGTCAGCTAGCTGCACTTAGTGTATTGTGAATATATATATATATGCATCCCAGGTGGGGTGTGTATATATATATATATATATATATATATATATATATATATATATATATATATATATACACACTGTATTCAGTTTAGCTAGATCTGTTCTTATTATTCTCTTCCTACTAACAGGCAGGCAGGTGTTGTTACAGTATTTACAGCTACCTGAAGAAAATTGCTGGTGTTCTTCTGATCCTATTAGTACCACAGTCAGGCAGCTACAGTATTTACAGTTGGTGTAGTGCGTCCTCTGCAAAGTGTTCAGCTAAAGCTACCTGTAGAAGATTGGTGGTGTTTTTCTGATCCTATCACTACCGCAGGCAGCTACATTATTTACAAGTTATTGTAGTGCGACCTCTGAACAGTGTTCAGCTAAAGCTACAAGTTAGTGTAGTGCGACCTCTGCACAGTGTTCAGTTAAAGCTACAAGTTAGTGTAGTGCGACCTCTGCACAGTGTTCAGCTAAAGCTACAAGTTAGTGTAGTGCGACCTCTGCACAGTGTTCAGCTAAAGCTACAAGTTAGTGTAGTGCGACCTCTGCACAGTGTTCAGCTAAAGCTACAAGTTAGTGTAGTGCGACCTCTGCACAGTTTTCAGCTAAAGCTACAAGTTAGTGTACTGTGACCTCTGCACAGTGTTCAGCTAAAGCTACAAGTTAGTGTAGTGCATCCTCTGCACAGTGTTCAGCTAAAGCTACCTGTAGAAGGTTGGTGGTGTTTTCCTGATCCTATCACTACCACAGGCAGCTACATTATTTACAAGTTAGTGTAGTGCGACCTCTGCACAGTGTTCAGCTAAAGCTACAAGTTAGTGTAGTGTGACCTCTGCACAGTGTTCAGCTAAAGCTACAAGTTAGTGTAGTGCGACCTCTGCACAGTGTTCAGCTAAAGCTACCTGTAGAAGGTTGGTGGTGTTTTCCTGATCCTATCACTACCGCAGGCAGCTACATCATTGAAACGTTAGTGTAGTGCGACCTCTGCACAGTGTTCAACTAAAGCCACGAGTTAGTGTAGTGCGACCTCTGCACAGTGTTCAGCTAAAGCTACAAGTTAGTGTAGTGCGACCTCTGCACAGTGTTCAGCTAAAGCTACAAGTTAGTGTAGTACGACCTCTGCACAGTGTTCAGCTAAAGCTACCTGTAGAAGATTGCTGGTGTTTTTCTGATCCTATCACTACCGCAGGCAGCTACATTAGTTACACTTTAGGAGTGGTGTGCAAAGAGCTGAGTAACCGAGATCTACCGGACACCCACGGCAACAGGGGATTGCGGTATACAGACGACTCATCTAGGTATATCAGTCTGGACGTTCCTTTACTCAAGCAAGGGCCATGGCTGGGCTATAGCCATCTGCATGCTTTTGCTTGCCATCTGGTAAGCAAGTTTTTTATTAGGTGGTGACACTTAAGTTTGGATCAAGCTCACCTGGGTGTCTTGTTTTGGACTCTGTTCATGCACACTAACATCTTGATATTTATAAGCCATTGCTGGTTTGGACCTTATATAGCGCAGCTTCTCTTTTCTATTCCATTTTTGTGTTATCCTGCAAATAAGCTGCTGCTCTTTGGACTTTGATTTTTATATAAATTTATTATATTATTTCTTTTTAATTTGTTAAATCATTATTGTCACTTGGATCTAGCGCGGTTTTTTCCTTTTATATACATTATTTACACGTTAGTGTAGTGCAACCTCTGCACAGTGCTCAGCTAAAGCTACCTGTAGAAGGTTGGTGGTGTTTTCCTGATCCTATCACTACCGCAGGCAGCTACATTATTTACAAGTTAGTGTAGTGCGTCCTCTGCACAGTGTTCAGCTAAAGCTACCTGTAGAAGGTTGGTGGTGTTTTCCTGATCCTATCACTACTGCAGGCAGCTATATTATTTAAACGTTAGTGTAGTGCGTCCTCTGCAAATTGTTCAGCTAAAGCTACCTGTAGAAGGTTGGTGGTGTTTTCCTGATCCTGTCACTAACGCAGGCAGCTAAATTCTTTAAACGTTAGTGTAGTGCGTCCTCTGCACAGTGTTCAGCTAAAGCTACCCGTAGAAGGTTGGTGGTGTTTTCCTGAACCTATCACTACCGCAGGCAGCTACATTATTTAAACGTTAGTGTAGTGCGTCCTTTGCACAGTGTTCAGCTAAAGCTACGAGTTAGTGTAGTGCGACCTCTGCACAGTGTTCAGCTAAAGCTACAAGCTAGCGTAGTGCAACCTCTGCACAGTGTTCTCTAAAGCTACCTGTAAAATATTGGTGGTGCTCTCATACTAATAATACTACAGGCAGGCAGTTGATTTTGCTAGCTGCAGTATCAATATATATATATATATATATATATATATATATAAATATATATATATGGCCCAGCTTAGTGCAGCTGCATCCCACTGCAGGCCATTAGTATGTCTGGAAGGCCAACAAGGAGAGGCAGACAATCACAAGCCAATAAAAGAGGGCAAGCAGTCTCTGTGTCTAGAGGCAACAGTGCTGGTGTGCTGGACGTGGACACGGTGCATCCTCATCAGCACGTGGCTGTGGGACACGCTTGGCTTTTTTTTGGCAGCTGGCCGTGTTGAGCCGAAACATGCGGAAGACTTGGTCGAGTGGATGACCAAGCCGTCCTCATCCTCCTCATCATCTCATCCTACCCATGCTCAGGGTACTTTGTCTGGCAAAGCAGCTGCCAACCCGGCCTCTTCCCTCAGCTCAATGGAATCAGTCACTCCTTCCCTAGCCCCACCATGTCCTCCTGAGGAGTCCCCCGAACTGTTTGACCACAGTGTTGGGTAAATGCTACAGGAGGATGCCCAGCATTTCGAAGGCTCCGATGATGGTACTCAGCTAGAGGAAGGCAGTAACCTGAGCCCAGACAGAGGGGGTGCCCAAGAAGGACAGCAATCTGGCAGTCATGTTGCCCCTGCTGCAGCATACTGCCAGGTTTGCTCCAGTGATGAGGAGGGAGGGGATGACGAGGTCACTGACTCCACGTGGGTGCCTAATAGGAGAGAGGAGGAGGAGGAGGCACATCACCAATGAGGCAGGATGCCCTCCAGGGGCCAGCTTAAGGGCAGCACACTGACTGCATCACACCGCAAAGCTCCGCATGTGCAGGGCGCTGCTGTCTCTGTGCGTTATTCCAAAAGTTCTTTGGTGTGGGCCTTTTTTGAGACGCTGCTATTTGCAACATATGTCTCAAGCGTATCTCGCGTGGCCAAAACATCTCCCGCTTGGGCACCACATGCTTGACCAGACATATGTTGACCTGCCATGCAGTTCGTTGGCATGCGTACGTAAAAGACCCACACCAAAGAACAAAGAGGACCTCTCCTTGCTCCTCATCAGCTGGGATCTCCAACCCCACTATACCTACAGTCCTCTCTGAGACCTGCACTGAGAAGAATGAAGGTGTAGAATTAGGTGTGTCACAGCCAAGTACTTGTGGGCAATCTGCTATCGGTACACCAACGTACGATTGTGCCAGGCAAATTTCCCTGCCCCAGCTGCTGCACCGCACAAAGAAGTTCGCTCCCAGCCATCCACATACCCAGCGGTTGAATGCTAGCTTGGCAAAATTGCTAGCACTTCAACTGCTACCTTTTCAGTTGGTAGACTCTGCCCACTTCCGTGAGTTTGTGGAATGTGCAGTTCCTCAGTGGCAGGTACCCAAACGCCACTTTTTCTCACGGAAGGCGATTCCGGCTCTCTACCGGCATTAGGAAGGCAATGTCCATGCCTCGCTGGACAGGGCGGTCAGCGGTAAGGTGCATATTACCGCTGACTCATGATCCAGCAGGCATGGACATGGATGTTACCTAAGTTTCACAGCGCATTGGGTGACTCTGCTGGCAGCTGGGAAGGGTGCAGTAGTGTTGGAGGTTGTTCCACCACCACGCCTCCAAAATGCTACTACTGGTGATTCTGACACACCTCTCTCCTCCACCCCCTCCTCTTCTTCTTCCTCCATGGCCTCTTCCTGTGCTTTGTCCTCGGAACCAGCGGTGCTCCGTAGGCGTTCAAGGGGCTACGCAACTATGCAGGCCAAAAGATGCCATGCGGTGCTTGAGCTGGTGTGCTTGGGGGACAGGAGCCACACTGGGGCAGAGGTTCTGTCAGCTCTGAAGGGGCAGGTTCAGAGGTGGTTGACACCACGCCAACTTCAGGCAGGAATGGTGGTTTGCAACAATGGCACCAACTTCCTCTCTGCCCTCCGACAGGGACAAATTACCCATGTGCCCTGTTTGGCTCACGTCCTTAACTTGGTGGTGCAGCGGTTCTTGGGCAGGTACCCGGGCTTACAGGCCAGGAAAGTCTGTGTGCATTTCCGCCAGTCATATAATGCCAGTGCTCCGCTGGCTGACCTCCAAAAGGAATTTAACCTGCCCAAGAACCACCTAATCTGTGACATGCCCACCAGGTGGAACTCAATGTTGGCCATGCTGCAGCGGCTGCACACGCAGTAGAGGGCCATCAATGAGTAACTGTGCGACTATGGCACCAGGACAGGGTCAGGAGAGCTTGTTTTTTTCCCCACGCCAGTGGGCCATGATCAGGGATGCATGCACTGTCCTGTCACCATTTGAGGAGGCCACGAGGATGGTGAGCAGTGACAGTGCATGCATCAGTGACACTGTCCCCCTTGTCCACCTGTTGGAGCACACGCTGCATGGAATAATGTACAGGGCACTTGAGGCAGAACAGAGGCAGGAAGAGGAGGACTTCCTTAGCTCTCAAGGCCCCCTTTATCCAGACAGTGTTCCTGCATGCCCGCCGATCACACAGGAAGAGGAGGAGGAGGAAGAGGAGGATTGTGTCAGCATGGAGATGGAGCCTGGCACTCAGCAGCAGTCTTTAAGGGATCATTTACAGGCCCAAGAAACCCATGGACTGCGGATCATGTCGTCCTTAGTGACCCAGAGGACTCCGGACCGAATGCCCCAGCAAACCTACGCTGCATGGCCTCCCTGATCCTGCAAAGCCTGCGGAAGGATCCTCGTATTCGTGGTATCAAGGAGAGGGATCAATACTGGCTGGCAACCCTCCTTGATCCATGTTACAAGGGTAAGGTTGCGGACCTTATCTTGCTGTCGCAGAGAGAGCAGAGGATGAAACCTCTTCGGGAGGCCTTGCAGAAAGGTCTGTGCAACGCGTTCCCAGAGACTGGGAGGTTACAAACTCCTCTTCCTGGACAATGTGTTGCTGAGGCTTCGGTCAGTCAAAGAAGGAGCGGTGGAGAAGGTGGCCGTCTGACCGATGCGTTCAGACAATTTTTTTGTCCGCAGCCCCAAGGTATGATCGGTTCCAGCAACTATCGCCAGCGTCTGTTTTACATGGTGCAGGAATACCTAGGGGCAAGATCTGACTTGGACACCTTTCCCACCAAAAATCCTCTGGGTTACTGGGTCTTGAGGATGGATCACTGGCCAGAGCTTGCACAGTATGCAATTGAGCTACTGGCCTGTCCTGCATCCAGCATTCTTTCGGAATGCACATTCCGTACTGCTGGAGGTTTTGTAACCGATCATAGGGTGCGCCTGTCCACCGACTCGGTCGATCGACTGACCTTCATAAAAATGAATCAGTCTTGGATCACCACCAGCTACCAAGCACCTGATGCTGATGTAACCGAATAATTTTTTTTTAAAAGTCAGATCCCTTCAAGACTGCCTATGCTGATGCTGAGTGACTATCCTTTTATGCTAAGTGACTATCCTCTTTCTCAATGATCGTGCTGATAGCTTGTAAGAATATTTTTGGTTCTGGGCGCCGCCACCAGTGGCTAAGGCCCAATTTTTCAGCCCCTGTTTAACAGGGGCATGTAATTACAATTTTTGATGCAATATTTTGCAAGGAGGGTTTGTTGCTGCACTCAACTAGAGTATTTGTGAGGGTTGCAGTGTTGTGGCAACAGCACCAGTGCCTAAGACCCAATTTTTCAGCCCCTGTTTGAACAGGGGCGTGTAATTACAATTTTTGATGCAATACTTTGCAGCAGGGCTCGTTTCTGCGCCCACCAAGAGTAACTGTGAGGACTTATGCCCCGTACACACGGTCGGACATTCCGACAACAAAATCCTAGGATTTTTTCCGACGGATGTTGGCTCAAACTAGTTTTGCATACACACGGTCGCACAAAGTTGTCGGAATTTCTGATCGCCAACAACACGGTGACATCAACCACGTACGACGAGACTACAAAAGGCCAATTCAGAACCAAGCGCGGCACCCTTTGGGCTCCTTTTGCTAATCTCATGTTAGTAAAAGTTTGGTGAGAGACGATTCACGCTTTTTCAGACTCGTGGCTTTCAGATCGTTTTTGCAGTTCAGTTTGTGCTTGTGGGTTTGTATCTGCTCTTCAGTGCGTGCAAGCAAGTTCCTCGTGACTTATAGTCATTGTGTTCTTGTTCGTTCGTTACTGTTTTTCTGGTCGCTCTTCACAGCCTTGCTGTTCTTCTTGACACAAGTCCAGTCCATGCACAGGGTGGGGAGGAGTTCATGGACCAAGAATTGGTTGCTTCAGCGTGACCAGTTTTCTCATATGCCTTTGCTCCGTGAGATCCGTGAGAATAATCCTGATGATTTCAGGAAATCTCTCAGGATGACAGACCCCGTATTTCACCGTCTGCTGGCTTCGTTGACCCCCTATATCAGCAGGCAGGATACCTGCATGAGGCAAGCCATCACTCCGGAGCAGAGGCTCATCGCTACCCTGCGGTACTTGGCGACAGGGAGAAGTCTGCAGGACTTGAAGTTCTCGACAGGCATCTCCCCTCAGGCTCTGGGGATCATTATCCCAGAGACCTGTTCTGCCATCATCCAGGTCCTGCAGAAGGAGTATATGAAGGTAAGATTTTTATCCTTTAATATCACATTTTATTGTATTGAATGTTTGATAATATATTGTATTTCTTTCCTCATTCCCTAATTACCGTGATTGTAATATGCTGTGAATGTCCCCTTTGTCCTCATGCATGCTGGATTTTTATCAAATTATTTTTTTAGTCCTTCATACAGATTGGCCTTCAATAACCTCCCCAGCATGCTCTCCTGCCCTATATTCACCTCATGTAGTCACTTATCAATGTATTTTGTCAGCTCCATAGTAGTGCTTTACCCCAAACACCCCTAAAATGTTTTTAAAGGTGATTTGTGCTTTAAATTCTGGCAGCGTACCAGAGGCTTTTTTTTTTTGTAGTGTCCCCAAATCATTTTTAGTAACCCTCCCTCCCCCCAACTGCTAAGTCAGCTGATCCCAATTCTCTATCTATCCTCAATCATCTATCTGCTGACTTTGCCAAACCCATACACACTATACCCATCTCTTTTGTGCTCAGATGTATGGATGAATTCCCCAAAGCATGTAGTGCAAGGGCCTGCCTGTATACTTTCAAATGGTACTGTTTAAAGTTTTTGTATCCTATTATTATCTTGACAGGTAATAGCAGAATGTCCAAATGTGCTCAAATGTGTACAGTGTGTATTTATATCTTTGTATTATGACACTTCTTACCTGTCCAGTGGGCTGCCAATAGTGTAACTAAGGAGGGGCTGTTCCAAGTAATACCCTGTATTTAGGCATTCATCTCTCAATGAAGTGAAGAGGGTTACCTGTCCAAGATTCCCCCCCCCTATAATGTTAGAAATGACCCATGAGAGGGGGGGATATGATAGGTTTACCTTATACTTTGGTGTTGTTAAATTCCCCTTACTAAATGCTATCTGGAGGTTGGCCAAGAATGTTTGTGTCTAATCTGCTTGCCATGTTTTTGTGAAAAAATACTAATTTATTTTTGTTTTCCTCAACAGTTTCCTTCCACGCCACAGGAATGGCAGACTGTGGCCTCCCACTTTGCCCAGCAGTGGGACTTTCCTAACTGCGGAGGGGCAATTGATGGGAAACACGTCCACATCATCCCACCACCCAACTCGGGGTCATACTATTTCAACTATAAGGGGTTCAATAGTATTGTGATGTTGGCGGTGGTGTCGGCTAATTACGAATTCTTGTATGTGGACATGGGGAAGAATGGCCGGATGTCCGATGGTGGAGTCATCGCCCAAACGGGTTCTACAGGCGTCTCCAGAATGGCAGCTTGGACTTGCCACCTCCAGAGGACAATGTGGAAGGACTCCCATTCGTCTTCGTTGCGGATGAAGCATTTGCGCTGGGGACCATCTTATGCGGCCATTCCCGATGAGGACCCTCACCCCAGAACAGAGGGTTTTTAATTACCGGCTGGCCAGAGCCAGAAGAGTGGTGGAGAACACATTTGGAATCATGGCCAGCCGGTTCCGCCTATTTCTGACACCCATTAATATGGCGGAGTATAAACTTAAACATATAATCCTGGCGTGCTGTGTTCTACATAACTTTTTACGCCAACATTCTGCCAACTATGCTGGCTCAGTTGGGCCTGAGGCCGGAATTCTACATGATACAACCCTGACGGCGCTTGAAAGTGGCCGTCCTGGCTTGCCCTCCCTGAGTGCCCGTGATGTCCGGTTAAGATACCTTGAGTTCTTTGCGGGTAGGGGGGCCATCAATATGCCAGACAATTTGTGAAGCATTTATCAAAAAAAAAAAAAAAAGCTAATCTTTGGTGACATTTACTGCTTGTGTTTGTTTTAGCTGGCCCTGACAGCAATGTGGGGAGTCCTGAAAATGGCGGGATTGTGTAACCTTTTATACAAAGCACTGTTGGGTGTTATTTACCAAAGGCGTAGACACTTTGCACTAAAAGTGCACTTGAAACTGCACTGAAACTGCACTTGTAGTGCAAAGAGGATTTGCCCTTAGGAAATAACCCCCATTTTCACAGAAAACAGCAATTACATCACCACAAAAGTGTAGCGTTCAGACAATAATCCACTCATTCTTGATTAACAAACTTTTTAATACCTGCACAATCACATGTGCACTTAGAAAAGGTTTTTAAAACAAACCAACATGTTTGTTGTATAACAATTTTTGGGGTGGCATTATCAAAAAATAGAATTGTCCATTTACGATAAAACAGGCCTGTGTAAAACCAACAAGAAAGACAAAAATCTTGAACTTACAAAGTTCACATATGGTAAAACTTGAAGGCAATATCAGACATGAGTATTTAGGAACTGTGTTTGCGTTCAGATGGGGTGAAGTCACCCCTTGAAAAGCCAAATTTGGAAGATGCACACCAATTTACGAATGTCAACATGTGCTATCTGCCATCACGGGGGATCAAGGGACGTGTTTTGGGGGAGCAACCCCTTCCTCACCGCTACTTTATTATTGAGTAAGGGGTTGCACCCCCAAAACGCGTCCATTGATCTCCCGTGATGGCAGATAGCACATGTTGGCACACTGTATGCATCCTACAGATTTGGCTTTTGGAAACATCGCTAAAAAATATTTATGATTGTAGCACACAAAAAAAGAAAGTGATTTTGTGAGGTTTTAAATTCACCACCAAACATCAATGATGTTATTATTTTTTTGAATAACATCATTGATTTTTTCCTTGAGGTTTTCCAATTCTAAATTACACCCCATGATCTCCCCGATCAGGATCTGGGCATTTTCTGATGTGAAAGGATCTCGATCCACAACATCACGATCACCTAAAAAGAGAGAAACCAAACAAAAACAGGTATCAAAAATCTGCCGGCATCCATCTCTTACCTGAGTCTGTGGTCGCAGACACTCACCTGTTGTGGTGCCAATTTCCACCACATCTTCTTCCTCCTCCTGCTCAGCTTGGGTTGGGGGTATTTCCCCTTCTTCCAGGGGTGGGGGGTCTCTGGTCTCCTCGAATGAGGGGTGTCCGCCGAGTCTTTTCTCCCCTATGTAAAACAAAAATGGTATAATAAGCACACAGATATTTGATGGCAGAACTATAAATAGGAAACATTGCTTGGAAGTGGGGTACAATTGTCTATTTGGGCAGAGTTCCAAAATGTAGCTTTTTTATTGTCCTTTGTCAAGCTTCAATACTTTACCTGTCTTGTACAAGCTTCACAGATGGAGACCCCCCTATAATATACACTGGAGCACCTGTGTGGGCGCCCTAATAAAAAGGGTGTTCTTGTGTCCCACACTAATGCTCCAGCGTCCAGATGTGAAAACAGCTGTTGAGTGTGCTCTCCTTACACAGAATTTAGTTTGCATTTCATTCTAGTAACAAACCCATCTACACAACCAAAATTTTTCATACAAGTAGAAAATGTAAGAAAATGCATATGGCCTAAACAATTATGTTTTAGAGGGTGAAAGAAAAATGTTTGATACGAATGAATAATGGGCCCATGAACATTAAAGTTGCCATTTTAAACTGTACAACAATTAAGAAAAGCACATGGAGCAGCACGAACGTAATAAAGACAAAAAGAATAGGAACACAGCACAACTACTTACTTTTTTGCAGCACTCTCCAGATCTTTCGGTACTGCTCGGGCTCTCTTAATTTCAGGTCCGACCACCGCTTCCTGAGCTGATCTTTCGATCGTTGTACCCCGAAATTCCGGTGCAGACTCTTGACCACTTTCGCCATGATCTTGGCCTTTCTGCCATTGGGGTTGGGGTAAGGTCCATACTTTCCATCATAGTCGGCCTTCTTCAGGATGTCCACCATCTCCAACATCTCCCCAAAGGACATATGTGTGGCCTTAAATCTTCTCCTTCTGGATCGGGATGTGTCCGGATCCGGGCTTTCCTCCTCCTCCTCCTCATTCCTGTAATTAGCCTGCACCTGCTGTGTATCCGCCATGTGCTCTTCCCCCACTGCACAGAACGAAAAGGGGCGGAGAATAGACTAGAAAGAACGTCAGGGGCAGGCGGAGTTACACGCATGCGCAGTGTGTATAAAGCGTACCACACGTGCGTATTACGTACGATCTGTGAGCGGAGGAAGGAGCATTGGAGGTGCCGATCGTAAGAACGAAGGTAAGAGACATACTTGTGCCTATACTGCTTCTACATTGAGGCCTATATTGTAACAAGATTAGGAGAGTTTGGCCTGACATTAGGTTTTGTCTTGTGTTGTGTCTTGCAGGGAAAATGGATATCTTTCAAGATAGTGACTTCATGGCAATATTCATTGACATGTTCAGGGAGCTGCCTTGTCTGTGGGAGATCAACCACCCACATTATAGGAACCAAACAAAGAGGAAGGCAGCGCTGGATCAATTGTTGGAAATTGTGAAGCAGGTGATCCCCACGGTAGACATCACATATTTGAAGATCCTAATTGGTGGCCTGAGGAGCACATATGTAAGGGAGCGCAAGAAAGTCCAGGATTCGCAGAGATCCGGAGCAGCAGATGACATCTATGTCCCCAGGATGTGGTACTATGACAGGCTGCATTTTCTAGCAGGTCAGACTGAACCCAGGTCATCACTCTCCAGTCTTCCTTCCACGATTCCTTCCCCCCCCAGCTGAGGCTTCTGACGCCCAACCTGGGCCTTCCAGACAGCAACATGTGCAGGAGCCCAGATTGAGCCAGGTATAGCATTCCTCTAAATATTTCTGCTTGTCCAATCAATGATGTTAACTAGATGTTAGTTTGGAGTACTAATTTATGATTGTGATCAGGGGAGTTGCTAGGTCTGCAAAAGATCTGGGGCTAGAGCCCGTAGCAGCGGTCACCAACCTTTTTGCATGCCCGCGTGGGGGGGGGGGGGACCAGTGGTAAGCAATTTTTCACGGACGATGCCTGGTGTTGGTGCTTCAATCATCATGGCATAATGGTTGATATGGTGTCAGGGTGATTGAAGTGCATTATTTCTATTGTTACATTCTAATATATAATGAAGTGGTTCAACTCACCATACTGCAGAATCAGTGGGAGCCCTGGGGGTGTCACTTGCCACATCTCCTGCCACCAGATGCAGCATGTAACTTGCCACCGTCGCCTGTCACCAGATGCAGCGTGTTACTTGCCACCATCAGCTGCCACTAGATGTGGATTGTCACTTGCCATGTCGCCTGCCACCAGTGGTGGATTGTCACTTGCCACTTTCACCTGGCAGCAGATGTGGATTGTCACCACGTCTCCTGCCACCATTTGCAGATTGTCACTAGTCACACCACCGGCCACTAGATGTGGGTTGTCACTTGTCAACTGATGTGGATTGTCACTTGCCATGCCAGCCAGTGCCACCAAATGTGCATTGATGCTGCATTGGTGGCAGGCTGACAGCACTGGTCCATTTAGTGAGAGCAGGAGAGCGCCGATTTGTGGTGGACAGTAAGAGATGATGTCATCTCGCTGCTGCTGCCGCACCTCGCTCCCAAATTGTAGAGGCCCGGCTATGAAGAGCTCACTTCTTTCCTCTCCGCCTCTCATGCAGCCAGCCCGCCTGCCGCAGCAGCCACAACCCGCTGGTTAGACAGGGACCCTGCGGCAAGAGACTCGGGGCTATGGGCCCCAGATTCGGGGCTATAGCCCCAATAGCCACCCCCTAGCAACGCCCCTGATTGTGATTAATGATGCAAAAACTAAAACCATGTCCCTTTTTCATACACAGGGACGTCTCAGCCTGGAGGTGGCCGAGCAGAGCAGGCTGCCTGATCTGCAGGTCCCTCCCCTACACCTGGAAAGAGAAAGTGGCAAGAGGAGGAGTACCCTAGAGGAGGCTGCCATAGGCCTCTTTTGGAAGGCTACAGAGGCCCTGGGAGCACCACACACCGTGGAGGATGACTTCGCTGCCATCATTGCCTGGAAATTGCAGAGGATGGAGGAGGGACAACAACTCATGTGTGAGTCTTTAATATTGGAGGCTCTCAATAAGGGGTTGAAGGCCCAAATAACATCTGATACACACCTTTGTGAACTCACACATGGTCCTCCTCCTCCTCCTGCAGGTCCTCCTCCTCCTTCTCCTCCAGGTCCTACTAGTCCTCCTCCTCCTCCAGGTCCTACTCCTCCTCCTGCCACATCTCCAACAGCAGAGCCACAGCGTGGAAGGAAGCATGGAAGGCAGACCAGAGAGTGATGACCCTGGATTCAGTCTGGTCTGGCAAAAGATGCAGCCTCTTGTGGTACCACAGCCTGGGGACACAGATGTCATCTGCTGCTTTCCAGATCTCTGGGACTTCTGGACCAGACTGCACTTCCTTACAAATGGACTGCTCAGACCACCAATTTTGATGTTCAAGAATTGATGTTTGCCCTGGGGGTCAAAGGCTTCGCTAATTTCTGTTGTTTATCCAGCGTTGCCTCCCTCTTTGTTTGGTTGTGAGCCCTTAATAAAGGAATTTTGTTTTGAATTATACTTGCCTATGTGTGTTTTACTTAAAAAAGGACACTTTGTGAGGATTCAGGTACATTTCAAAAATACAATGTGAAATTAACAAGGGACACCAACACCAAACAATCTCCTTGAACTTCAATAATAAAAGATATCAATGGTGTTGTGGTAACTTGAAACAAAACACACACAAAAATATTCTGGAGTAAAACTAAAAATAACATTAAACAAAGATCAGCCTTTGAAAAAATACAAACATAAAATCTAAAATAAAAATGGCTTTAAATAAAAAATATATATATATATATATATATATATATATATATATTTATGTCAGATGTGACAAATAATAATATATTCAGGTAATCCCAATAAAAAAAAAAGAAATAAGTTTGTTAGAAGTGTGTGTGAATATGAGCAGCAAAACTACTTAATTCTTCTCACATTATATAGAAGAAGAGAGTGCGCTGTATTAAACCATTTTTAACATTGCAGCGTGACGAAAGTGCTGTATCCATTGCGAACGCTAATTTTACCAGACCGAGCTGTTCCATGTCGGAATTTCTTCTGAGCATGCGTAGCACTTTGTGCGTCGGAACAGGCCACACACGGTCGGAATTGACACGATCGGATTTTGTTGTCGGAAAATTTTATAGCCTGCTCTCAAACTTTGTGTGTAGGAAAATCCAATGGAAAATGTCCGATGGAGCCCACACACGGTCGGAATTTCCGACAACACGCTCCGATCGGACATTTTCCATCGGAAAATCCGACCGTGTGTACGGGGCATTAGTGTTGTGGCACCAGCACCACCACCACCAAAGGCCCAATTTTTCTGACCCTGTTCAACAGGGGCATGTAATTACAATTCTTGATCTAATATTTCACAGCAGAGCCCATTCCTGCGCCCACCAAGAGTAACTGTGAGGGCTTACAGTGTTGTGGCAACACCAACACCTAAGGCCCCAATTTCTGCAGAGTATATAGGGCAGGCCCCTACTTTCAAACATCCAACTTACAAACGACTCCTACTTGCAAACGGAAGGAGACAACAGGAAGTGAGATGAAATCTACCCCTAGGAAGGGAAATTCACTCATGTACACTGATGCTTTATCACCAATCCTTGTTTCACTAAAAACCCCAAATTGTTAAAAAACATTTGTCATTGGGACAGAAAGTGAGGTAAAATCTTCTGAAGAGGTGCACAGACAGCAAAACAAATGTCACAGGGGTGATAACTCTTCCCTATGTTTTCCAAGAAGCTTAAAAATAGATTTTTTGGCTGGAGCTACACTTTAAAAATGTACCAGTTCAAAACAGATTCTACTTAACAACAATTCTACAGTCCCTGTCTTGTTTGCACCGCCTATATACTGCTGTTCAGAGGGCCTGGGGCCCCACGCCTTTCCTTTTATTTAATTTGGGTGCGGGGTTCCCCTTAATATCCATACAAGACCCAAAGGGCCTGGTAATGGACTGGGGGGGTACCCATGCCATTTGTCTCACTGATTTTCATCCATATTACCGGGACCAGACATTACACTAAAGCCATAAAGCAGTGTTAAATTACTTTTATTCCTTAAAAAATGTCATTTTGTGCAGGGACTGTTCTAAGCACGGGAAACACGCGCCACTTTACAGGCATACTATAGACACCCCCCAGGTACAATATTTAAAGGAATATTTCACTTTTTTTTTTTCACTTTAAGCATCATTAAAATCACTGCTTCCTAAAAAACGGTCGTTTTTAAAACCCGGGTCCCCAAACCCTTTTTAGGACAATATCATGCAAATTAGCCTTTAAATTGAGCACTTTTGATTTTGAACGTTCGAGTCCCATAGGCTTCAATGGGGCAAATTTTCGGTCCGTTTGCAGGTTCTGGTGCGAACCGAACCGGGGGGTTTTTAGCTCATTCCTACTAATGGGACTTTAGATGCTGCTGTTCATTGTAATATTTACAACTAACTCTGCTGGATGTCTGTCGCTAGTTCTCTGTGGACTTTGTTCTGTGCTGGGACTCAATAAATGCATCTCTCTGGAAAAGAACAATTGAACTTGTTGCTACAGAGATTTGTTTTATAATAATTATCATCATACATATATGACAACATATTAGTCAGTCATCCCTTTTCTATATCACAAAACAGAGGTTTTAATTGATTGCTTGCTTCTAACAGAAAGAACCTAAAAGACGCAAAGCAAAAAATATCATATCAGAAATATCATATCAGAAATAGTTCAGGTTAATATATGCCTTCCATCCAGTGTAGGTTCTTCCTTGAATGCTTCGCAAGATAGAGGAAAAGAAGAAAATGGTTATTCTCATTGCAACACACTGTCCCAGAAGAGACATTCTTGAACTCCTAGGAGATGACCAGATCTCCAAGACAGACCAGACCTGCTGTCACAAGCCCCCCTGCACCATCCTAAATCTCAGTCACTGGCTTTTTTTTCCAATAGATTTTATTGAAAGAAATTGCATTACAAGATATGATAATGAGGATAAGGCATTTTCATATTTCGCTAGGCATATACAGTGTTGACTAGGCATTGTTTACATGGATGGATTTTAAAACAGGAGGGATAATAAACAGCAGCATAAAATAAGAGCTTCTGAGCAGCAGATAACTGGATGGATCCTCTGTGGAGGGTACCTAAACTACAAGGTAGAAAACAAGAGGGGGGAAGGGGGTGGAGGGTATACACCAACTACACTTTAGAATGACACTAGGACTGTGACTATAGTCATGAGCTGAGTGCTGTCGATTGGGATGCCGGTCAGGAAGGAGGATGATCAAACTGGATGACATTGAGGACCGTGAGCCCTGCTGGGAGAGAGTCAATTGCTGGAGTAGTCTTCTTTCCCAAGCAGTGTTGGGAGAGCCTCATAGTTTGAGAAGGAATTTTCAAAGTTATCGAGTTCCTCTTGAGATAGTGTCGATTTCATTAAAGCCTGCCATCTGGATTAGAGACGTTTGCTTTGTGTTTGAGGTCGGTGTTGAGTTTGTCCTTGTGTAATAACTGTAGGAGCTCCTGTTTTACCTGTGAGATCTTTGGACAGTAGGAGGAAGTCCAATTTTTTAAAATGGATTTTCGGGCGACCAGGACACAGATCGGGATCCAGTCTTTGTGTAGGGGTTTAGCGTTGGAGGACCGCATTAGGAGTTGTTTGTCCCAATACCCAAAGATGAGGAGCAGGGGGTCTTTTGGTAGTTTCTGTAGGGTTATCCCATATATGAAGGATATGACTTGATCCCAGAAGGTGGAGATGTATGTGCAGGATCAGAAACGGTGGGTCGAGGAAGATCTTGCCTAATGGCATAGAGGGTAGGTGGCGGAGTTTTTTTCCGAGAGGAAAGGTATATAGGCACGGTGAAAAAATTTCAGTTGGGTTTCTCTCCAAGATTCGTTGCAATTCGATCAGTTGCAAGATTTTGTTGTAGCCTGGTAGGAACTTATCTACTATATCTGCATCAGGAAAGTCTCTGCCCCAATTTGTTGCTGATGAGGATGCTATAGTAGGAGTGATCTTTTGAATGAGAGGTTTGTAGATGTCAGAGATCGTAAAAGAGCCTTCTTGGAGCAGATGATCTGTAATAGTTGCTCTGAATCTTTTGCCCTCCTCTCTGCATGAGTTGTGGATTAAGCTGACACATTGCCAAAAGTGGAAGGCATGCGACTAGGGAAGAGAGAATTTCTCATTAAGGACTGTGAAGGGTAGCCCCGTTTCCAGGTCACAAAGGGTAGAGAATTTGGTGAGGCCTTTTTGTTGCTAAATAGAGAAGGGTTTGTGTTCCATCTCCGGATATGAAAGGGGAGAGCTTCAGACATTTTCTTTCCTCTCTCCAGGCTTTGGCAGTGTCCTGTAGGAGATTATTGTGTTGCATGGTTGATGGTATAGATTTCCACTTGCAGTGAAGGAGGACTACTAAAGAGTAATGCCCCGTACACACGGTCGGACTTTGTTCGGACCTTCCGACGACAAAATCCTAGGATTTTTTCCGACGGATGTTGGCTCAAGCTTGTCTTGCATACACGCGGTCACACAAATTTGTCGGAAAATCCGATCGTTCTGAACGCGGTGACGTAAAACACGTACGTCGGGACTATAAACGGGGCAGTGGCCAATAGCTTTCGTCTCTTTATTTATTCTGAGCATGCGTGGCACTTTGTGCGTCGGATTTGTGTACACACAATCGGAATTTCCGACAACGGATTTTGTTGTCGGAAAATTGTATATCCTGCTCTCAAACTTTGTGTGTCGGAAAATCTGATGGAAAATGTGTGATGGAGCCTACACACGGTCGGAAATTCCAACAACAAGGACCTATCACACATTTTCCATCGGAAAATCTGACCGTGTGTATGGGGCATAAGGGTTGGCCATCAGTGATTCAATGGAGTAGTTTGAATAGCAGGAGGATTGTGATATCCAATTTAGGCCTATTTAGGCCTATGCTAGGTTGTAGGCTCTGACATTGAGAAGACTAATACCCCCTTTGTGTCTGGGAAGATATAATTTTGTAAGTGCAATGCGTGGTCACCTATTCTGCCAGATAAATTTAGAGATAGCTTTGTTAAGTAGCTGAATATCCTTGTGTTTCAGCGGAAGTGGCATCTTCGAAGGAGCGAGAGAGGCAGATCGATCCAGTTTTCCAGTTCTTGAGATATTTTTTTGACCAGAGGGGGATAATTTAGATGGTATATTGAAGATGGCAGTTTCCCTATTTTGATGCCTAGGTAAGTTATGTGTGATTTGGCCACTGTGAAAGGTGAATAGGAGGCCCAAGGAGGATTTGAAAAGGAGCCTATGGGGAGGATTTCACTTTTATTGTAGTTTATGCAAAGACCTGAACATAGTTTAAATTCATCAAATGTTGTTTTGATAGTTAACGAGTCAGAGGAGGGGTTCACTAGAAGATGAGAACATCATCGGCGAAGAGGGAGGTGCGTAATTCATGGTCGCCAATGTTGATCCCGTGTATTGTGGCCTTTTGGGTTAAATATCTAGAGAGAGGTTCTAACGCAAGATTAAAGAGCAGCGGGGAGAGGGGGCAGCCTTGTCTTGTGCCCTTGTGGAGGTGGAATTCATCGGAGAGAAGGCCAGACACCACCAGTCTGATCGCTGGAGATGTGTACATATCGTTTATGAGATGGTTAAAGGGGCCAGTAAAGCCCATTTTTGTGATGGCCATCAAAAGCCATTCAAAGCTAACATTATCAAAAGCTTTCTCCGCGTCCAGAGTGATAATGGCAAAGTCCCCCCCCTGGATTGCACTTGGCATGTTCTAGGACCATCATTACTTTTTGGATATTTAACATTGCTGTTCTCCCTTTTACGAAACCTGACTGAGCAGGGTGTATCAGAGAGGGGATGATGGTGGCAAGTCTGGTGGCAACAATTTTTGAGAGGATCTTGATGTCTAGGTTTAAAAGTGATATGGACCTATAGGAACCCGGTTCAAGGGGGTGTTTTCCTTTTTTTTTAAAAAGTAATTTAATGATGGCTTAATTCCCCATAGGTAGGTAGGGGCCACCTGTCCATATGCCCCTATTGCGGAGGGTGGGCTCTGTTATTTTTTGTAGGTTTTTGTAGAATTCCCTTGTAAACCCATCGGGGGCCTGGGGCTTTAGAGGGAGCTAGATTTCAAATGGTCATAGATATTTCGGATAAGGATGGGTGCATTTAAGGTCTTGAGTTGAGAAGGAGTATTGGGAGCGTGTATATTGGATACCATGAGATCTCTGTTC
The DNA here is from genome assembly GCA_037952925.1 of Lithobates clamitans. Taxonomy (NCBI): domain Eukaryota; kingdom Metazoa; phylum Chordata; class Amphibia; order Anura; family Ranidae; genus Lithobates; species Lithobates clamitans. The sequence continues at coordinate 1,263,488 of JBBGZY010001695.1, forward strand.
CCTAATCGGATATGTAAAGTGAGGAAATGACCCTGGCTGTCGGGTTCTACAGACACGACTTCACACGGGAGGTTTTTGTGAATGAGGATGAGAACCCCGGCTTTGCACCCAACAGCATCGGATCCCAGGACAGTGCCTGAAAGAGTCATGAAAAAAGCCCCCTTGTGTTTTGTAATCGAATACACGACTGTTCCTTTAAAAGTTATCATTTGCTGATTTTTTTTTTTTTTTTATAAATCTTTATTTATAGAAGACAGGATATCACATTGCAAAATTATAAAACTGTGAATATAGAATTATATCCATCTATATAGACGGTTTTTAGGTGATAAACCAGTCAGTTTTTCTTGTTATTTAACAAAAAGAATGAATAACATAGAGAGAAAAACATCAATACTATCAGTAATGTGTATTAAATACTAGACAGTCACTTTTTAACTGGTGTAGCTAGCATTGATAAAAAGAAAAAGGGAAAAAAATACACCAACAATCTGCCAGGTAACAAAATATAAAAGTATGCTTGTCTTAGTCCCGGGACTATCAAAGCTTGACAAGTCTTTTCCAGATTTTAAGCTAAGTTCAGTTGTGCAATCAGTTTATAAGGTGGGCTGAGCAGGGGTACGCGGAGAGAGGGGGGCAACATACGCCTCCAACTAACCTCTCTCCATGCCCTCATCCCCCCAACCCCCCAACCCCCCCCAAAATCACCTGAAAAAGCTATACCAGCATAATAACGCTAGTACACCCCCAGACCGGGGCGTCTCATGGCCATAAATCTCCAAGGACCGTCCGGTTCCTTTGCTTAGTCATTACTTATTCGTCACTTGGCATCAAACATATTATTTTGTCTTTAAACAGACAACCATAACTAGTTAAGGCTCAATATAGTATTTAGGAAGAAGAAAAGAAAAGAAAAGATAGTCTGGAACATACCTGGGAACCTGCGTCCAGCTCCGCCCCCCGTCGAGGCCCTCCTGACAGCACCATACCTACTAAAAATTAGAGCAGTAGAAGGGAATGCTTGTCCCCTAAATGCTTTTCACCTTAGTTTATCTTGGGTCTTGGTTTTCTGCTCCCCCCTGTGGGTCAATAAGGCGTCCTTTCAAAAATGGATCAGCTAGCTCAAGAAGGGCTATGTCTAGGCTAGAAGGAATGTGACTTAAGTCTGAGGTATATATTGTCCAGGGTTGCCACATCGCAGTGAAGCGATCTCTAACTCCTTTACATGTGGCAATCCAGTCCTCTGCCTCACGGATATCTCCTACCTTGCGATACCATTCCTCTCTGGATGGGACTTGCGACTGTTTCCAGTATATAGGGAGAAGTCGCTTTGCCGCATTAAGCAAGTGGGGCAGTATACTTTTCTTATACTGGCGTATTGGCATGGGCGGAATGTGTAACAGGAAATGTTCCGGAGAGAGAGGAATGTCAACGCCCATGATATCTTTAATTTGTGATTTGATATCCTCCCAGTAAGATTTAATCGCAGGACAATCCCACCAAATGTGGAGGAGAGTGCCTTGTGACCACAACCTCTCCAGCATAGTTCCGATGGAGCGGGATATATTTTCGCTAACTCTGCCGGTACTCGGTACCAGCGCATCATTATTTTGTAATTCATTTCTTGCGTCTTAGAGTCAATGGAACTAGACCGAGTGAGTTGATAAAGGGCAGATAGTTGGGCAGGAGTAAAAACTACCCCCTGGTCTCGTTCCCACATCCTAATGTATGGTGGTTTCACTGTTGGGGTAGCAGAGCTGAGCAACTGATACAGTTCAGAGATCATATGTGAGCATCGGCTCTTCGTCTACGAATAGGCGTTCAAACGGTGTAAGGGAGGAAGTATCTCTTATAGAGCTTCCGTGTTGTTTAAAAAAGTGATGAAGTTGCCTATATCGCCAAAAGTCCATAGGGAAACTCCCTGACCGGGCTCTGAGGGCTTCTAGTGAGATTAATTTACTACTTTCCATCAATTTACCACAGCAAGCATTACTGTCATCCACCCAGGAGCCAAAAATCCTGTCTGTTCCCCAGGCAGAAACCACTGATATCCTCCCAGCGGGGCCAGGGGTGACACAGGGGGCGCCAAGTCCAAATTAGTATTGAGCCGGTCCCAGGCTTTCAAAAGCTGGGTCGTCAATGGAGACGCATGGATTGACAATCCCCTGTGCTCCCGGGCCAACCACGGGGCATATGCCAGGTTTCTTCCCGCTATATATTTTTCTAATGAGACCCATATTTTGGAGTGTGTGTGGAAGCGCCAATTTAGTATCCTTTGTAGGACCATAGCTCGATAATATTTTTGCGCGTCTGGAAGGCTCAGGCCCTCTGCATCCCTGTGGCGTCTCAGTAATCTAATGGCAATTCTCGGTCTCTTATTGTTCCACACGAAGGTGGATATGATACTGGATAACTGAGTAAAAAAACTCTTAGGTAAGGCCACAGGTATCATCTGCATGTAAAACAGTACCTGGGGTAGGACATTCATTTTAATAATATTAAGTCGTCCAGTCCAAGTGAAGGCTGTCTTAGTCCACTGAGTCAAGTCTTTCCTCACATTTGTTATTAGGGAAGGAAAATTAGTGGTGAATAAGGTTTCAAATCTATCTGTCAGTCTTATACCTAAGTATTTTAGGGAGGATTTAGTCCAGGTAAAAGGGAAGGCAGTTTTTAAGCGGTCTGTCAGGGAGGGTGTCATTTGAATGGGTAATATCTCTGATTTCGTGTAGTTAATTTTGAAATTAGACAACTCTCCGAAATTTTGAAGTTCTCTCATCAGATTAGGCAACGAGACTAGAGGTTCTGTGATGTGGAATAGCACATCATCAGCATAGGCCGAAAGTTTATGCTCTGTAGGACCTACCGTAAGCCCCTTGATGTCTGGATTTGCCCTAACAGTGTGCAGGAATGGTTCCAGCACAAGGGCGAACAAGAGTGGGGAAAGAGGACACCCCTGCCTCGTGCCATTTCTGATCAGGAACCTCGTGGAGAGGGAACCGTTCACTTTTACTTGAGCATGTGGGTCTGAGTATAGGGCCATTATCCAAGTAAGCATATGGGAGCAAAGGCCCAAAGCTTCCAGCGTAGCCCGCAAAAAAGTCCAGTCCACCCGATCGAAGGCTTTCTCCGCATCGGTGGACAAGATCAAGTAAGGGGGGGCGTGGGGGATGTTCGGGCCCAGTGAATTAGGTGGATTGCTCTGATTGAGTTGTCCCTAGCTTCCCTGCCGGTGTTTGATCGGAGTGGACTATTAGTGGGATTAGTTGTTTCAGTCTGGTCGCTAGAATCTTGGCTAGTATTTTAATATCTACGTTGAGAAGGGATATGGGTCTATAGCTTTGGGGCATAGTGGGGTCTTTCCCTTCTTTAGGTATTACTGAAATGTGAGCTAGTAAGGCTTCACTAGGGATAACTGCGCCGTCTGCTATGGAATTAACGTAGCTACACATTGATTCGGATAGCAGAGGTAAAAACATCTTGTAGTAGGCCTTGGAGAACCCATCTGGGCCTGGGCTCTTCCCGTTGGGCAGAGAATTCACCGTGGCTTCTATCTCAGTGACAGTGATGGGTGCTTCTAATGTGGAACATTGTTCGTCTGTCAGTGCTGGCAGTCCAGAAGCAGTCAGGTATGTTTGGATGGCTGTTTTCCGTATGGCCTGGGCCTCTGGGGTCTGTGTCGAATTTAGGTTATATAGTGTGTTGTAATAGTCCCGGAATCCAGAGGCTATCTGGGAGGGTCTAACTGTGTACTCACTTGTGGGGAGGCGTAACTTATGCACATACATGAGCGCTCGTTTTTTCCTAAGGGCTCTAGCCAGCATACGGCCACATTTGTTGCCATGCTCATAGTATTTATGCGATAAATATCGCGTTCGCCTGCCTGTCTGTCTGTCCAGTAGTCGAGAGAACAATTCTCTCAAGTCTGTCAAAGCCCTCAGAGCCTCCGGGTCACTGTTCTGCTTGTGTCTAAGTTCCACCTGCTGAAGCGCTTGAAGTACCCTTGCCTAGCTTTCTTCAATCTAGATCCCTGGGAGATCAGTTTGCCTCTCACTACTGCTTTGTGGCCCTCCCACACAATCCCCCTACTCAACCCCTCTGTAGTGTTTTCTTTAAAGTAGTGGGACAGGACCTTTTTAACCTCAGAAACCACTACAGCATCGTCCAGCAGAGATTCGTTTAAGCGCCATGACCAAGACCTACGGCTACTCTGTGGCAAAACCAGGGAGGCCATTACTGGGGCATGGTCAGAGATTGTTATATTTCCAATGGACGAGGACTGCAGCAGCTCCAGGGCCAAGTGGTCTACACAGATCAGGTCTATACGGGGATATAGACATCATGTGTTTTTGAATAATAGCTGTAGTCCCTGTCAACCGGGTGAAGAATTCGCCAACTATCTAGGAGTCGATGTGTTTGTAGGGTTTTACGAAAGTGTTTTAGAAAAGCGTGTGAATGAGAAGGGCGCTTGTGCGAGGTGTCTAGTTGTGGGTCCGGGCTGATATTAAAATCGCCTCCCAAGATCAGAGGGCTCTCTCTAAATTCTGCCAGTCTATAAAGTGTATTGTCTATGAAGGTGAGTTGGTTTGAATTAGGGGCATAGATCGTAGCAACTGTAATCTTCTGCCCAGCTATGATCCCCTTAAGAAAGAGTCTACCTCAGTGTCAATTACTTGGAGGGGGCAAGATTTATGTATGGCAATAGCCGTACCTCTTGATTTCGCAGTAGGTGAATTGCTGAGGAACCATTGGGTATATATATGATTAGGCAATTTGGGCAATGAGTGTGGAGTGAAATGCGTCTCCTTTAAAAAACCACCTGAGCCCCTAATCGCTTAAGTTCCCACCACAATTTACTACGTTTAGATGGGGAGCAGAGACCGCGCACGTTATATGAAATTACCTTAAGTGATGCCATAGGAGGAGCTCGGGATGAGCAATTTTCGCAGTGATCTAGTGGGCACAGAATGGGAGGCGGAGCGGAAGGCAGTACCTACAAAAGAGTATATAGTAGAAGGGAAGAAAGAAGACAAAGTTAAAGAAAGTAAGACATTTACAGATTGCAAAGTACATTAATATGAACAATACCACAACGTGGTATACCTGAGAGCCAGATATCGGGCCTCCCCTCGCTAGGGAAAGATGTCCGAGACCTGTCTCGATTTCCAAAAATAGGAAAAATATACCTAAAAAGGTATAGCTTACGTGGGGGACGTGGACCATCACGAGAGGGAGGGGAGCAAGGGCCAGCCCCAATGCACCGCCCTCTCCTGATCAATAGGCAGTATACATTATACAGTGTATAAGAGAACAAAAGTTCGCAACTCAATCTTGAGGTGGGGAGAGAAATCCAAAAAGATAAAAAATAAAAAAATAGGGGGGGTCCTCAAAAAAAAAAAAAAAGAGAAAAAAGTGCGAAACAGAGAACTGGGTAAGCAGGACGTCCAGAACCAAAGCCTGACATGGCAAGTTCAGAGCCATGGCTTCTATATCTTCTCCTGGGGTATTCTCACAAGTTGAAAGCCAAGTTCCTGATCAGGGGCATTCATCCCAGGATAGATGGTCACGCGCATCTTCGTGTGCATATGTGGCTCTGTCCCAACTGCAGATGGCATGCCTGTGTTAGTGGTCAGGGGCTCTTCACAAAAAGTGGACAATCAAATAAGGTTCTGTAACATATGAGGAGAATGTTTCTCTCGGAGTGCAGATGAAAGATAGGACATCTTCCTTCAGTGCCTTGGTGACACAGGACCCATGGGGGAGGTGGATGCAGGGCATCTGCAGTCTCGTCTGCGGCTCCTACGGTTGGCCGTGAGCCAGGGCTGGGGGAGCTGTAAGTGAGGATGATCACTCAGGCCTCTCCAGTCTGGGAAGTCCACTGGCTCCAAACCCAGGGTCTCTAGGAAAAATGGAAGGTCGTCCTTAGTGCATAACGTGACACTCTTTCCCTCCTTGGTTGCTTGTAGATAAAAAGGGAAGCCCCAGCGATAAGGCAGACCTGCCTTCTGAAGGGCCTCAAGCAGGGGCCGCAGGGCTCTGCGTTGCATGAGCGTGCGTCTTGAAATGTCCTGGTAAAAATACAGGTGTGCTCCATCAAAGTCAAAGTATTGCTTCCCACGCATTTTCTGCATAATTCTGTCTTTTAGTGTATATTTATGAAGCTTGCAGATGATATCTCTTGGGTTATCTGCGTCTTGGGAGGGTGGTCTGAGGGCCCTATGAGCTCTGTCTATCTCCACAGGAGCCATGGCAGGTAGTCCCAGTATTTCTCGGAAGACGTCTTCCAGCGTGGGTATAATATCCTTTGGTGCCGTGGCCTCCGGTAAACCGCGTATGCGTATGTTTGCTCTCCTGCTGCGGTTTTCAAAGTCATCTAACTGACACAATAGGGCTTCTATTTTCTGATCCTGAGAGTTGCATCTGTCTTGTAGTTTAGCAATAGTCCGCAGCACCTCATCCAGTCTCTGCTCCACAGTTTCTACTCTGTTTCCCAAGTGATTAGTGTCTGTCTTGAGCTGGGCTATATCCTCCCTGAAGGCCTTCTCAACCCTGGCAGTGAATCTCTCTACATCTTCCCTGGTGGGGAGGGACCAAATATGGCGTTTTATGTCTCCTTCCCCTAAAAAGTCCGCCATGTCAGGGCCCTGATCATGGGAGGCAGAGGATCCCGGGGAGAGTGGAGGGGCTGTATCACTCACCAGCCGCAGAGAAGGAATCTGGGAATTCTGATGCTGCTGCTGTTGCTGCTGCTGCTGAGCCAGGGCCTTCTGTGTGGCTTTTGCTGCTTTGCCAGCCTTTGGCGTCTGCGCCATCTTGGAGGCCTCATGTCCAGGCCCGGCGTTCGGGCCGAAATATGTCTCCAGCTGCTCCTGCCGTGAGCTCTCCGCTCTCGAGTGCTGTGAGAGCCCTCCGTCCTTGCGACATGTTCCCCGGCGTTCCGGAGGCAATTTCTCCCCTCTATGCGGCTGGTAATGCGGCGGTGTATCGGGAGCTGAGGTAACACGCGTCCTCACTCCTCCATAGCCAGGCCACGCCCCCCATCATTTGCTGATTTAGTAAAAAAATATATTGTTGTGTAAAATGGGTCTTGTGTTGAAAACTAAACTAGACATAGGAAGTGACGTATGTGTCATAAGATGGTCTAGATTTTTATCTGTCTAGGTGATATAATAATAATTTGACATGATGGGTTTGCTTGGATAAAGAGTTAGTGACTGTGATTGGTTGATTGTATGTTGAAAAGGAAATGTGTCATTTGAATATGTACCCCTTATTGGTGAACGATGGTCTGTAACACCTATCTTTCATTATTATTTAACACCGTGTCTGGGATAATAAACTGAACAGTGTACGAAGCAATTTTGCTGTGTGAATTATTCATGTACACTGCTTCCTATGCATAGAGATATTTGGACATGAAGCAATGGAATCGGCTGATGAAAGGTAATTGTAATTAGATAATAAGATGATAGTCAGGAATTAAAGGTGGAAATGCACCTTTCAGTGGTGTCATAATTTTAAATACTCAGGTAATTATATCATTTTTTAATATAGATTACATTTGATAGAAACTTAGATAAAAAAGGAGAATTGGACCCGATGGCTTTACCCCGCGATTCTATAAAACATTTAAAGATTTATTAGTCCCTATTTTGAAGCGGACATTTAATTCGGTATCTGCCTTCCAGCCCTTTGTTTCTCAGGGTATGCAGGCTTTTATCTCATTGATGCCTAAACCTGAAAAGGATCACACTTTATGCGGTAATTATTGACCTATTTCATTGACAAATATTGATCTTAGAATATACTCTAAAATTATTGCAAACAGAATTACTCCGATAATACCGACGTATATACATTTAGATCAAGTGGGATTCTTAAAAGGACGAGAGGCAAGAGATAACACCTTAAAGACTTTGACGCTGGTGGAATATGTCCGGAGACACACCATCCCATCCTGCCTCCTGGCAATAGATGCCGAGAAGGCGTTTGATAGGGTGGGATGGTGTTTTCTCCGGGAGACCTTAAGACAGTGAGGGTTGGGTCCGGTGCTTTTAGAAAAAATAATGGTGTTGTATCATAACCCAACTGCTAAAATACGAATGAATGGTGAAGTATCTGATACAATCACCATAACAAATGGAACCCGACAGGGATGTCCGTTGTCCCCTTTGCTATATGTACTAGTTATGGAACACTTAGCAACAGCTATTCGGAATAATAGGGATATATTAGGTATAAAAATAGGGGATATCGAATATAAAATGTCTGTTTATGCTGACAATCTGCTACTCTATATCACAAACCCATTGGTGACTTTACCAAATTTAATTAGGGAATTCAAGTGCTTTGGGGAAGTGAGTAATTTTAAAGTGAACTTTGATAAGTCAGAAGCGCTCAGTTTCACTCTACCAAGGGATACAGTGGAATTACTTAAAAATAACTTCTCTTTTAAATGGCAAGCGAATGCGCTTAAATACCTCGGAACACACATCCCTAGGGATATATGTAAGATCCAGGAATATAACTACCTCCCATTAGTGAAAAAAATTATAAAATTACTTCAACAATATAATAAAGAAATATTTTCCTGGATGGGTAGGATCAGTATTATAAAAAAGGACATTTTGCCTAAGATACTTAACATTTTTCAGACTATCCCAATATTCCCCTCAACAAAAATCCTGATCCAACTACGAAAAGCCATTGGGAGCTTCATCTGGGCAGGTAAAACTGCTAGAATTAGTAGAGAAGTGTTAATAAAATTTAAACAGGATGGAGGGTTGGCCTTCCCAGACTTATCAACTTATCTTAAATCAGTATTTATTACCAGGATTATAGATTGGATTCATAATGCGGATAATAAGCAATGGGTGAGATTGGAGGAAGAAGTTGCAGCTATTAAACTGAAATCATTACGATGGATAGTAAAGGAAAGACGAACTCCTGAAGGGAAGCTACCCTTCTTGGTAGCCTCAACATTGAAAGTATGGGATGGAATATTGAAATTGGGAATAGGATCTACCTATAGGGGTCCAATAACCCCCTTTATTTGACAATCCTGAATTCCCTCCAGCAAGGGATGTTAGAAATGATCCTAAATGGCAAAGAAATTATGATACTAGGATAGTAGAGACAATGGAAGGGAATAGACTTCTTCCGATGGAGGCTTTGGGTTTGGAATATAAGACAAATTGGATGCAGTATCAACAGCTTCAGATGTATATCCTCTCCTTGGCGAAAAAGGTGATAATGGATAGAGCACTTACAGATTTGGAAAAATTGCTACTACAAGAACAAAAACCAATGCATACACTTTCCAGAATTTATAGATATTTAATTTCAAATAATAAGATACATGAGGTAACATACAGGCAGAATTGGGGATAACTATCCCCAAAATAAAATGGGAAAAGGCAATTAAATTAACACATAAGCTATCGATCTCCTATAGACATCAAGAGGGAAATTTTAAGATTCTAGCAAGATGGTATAGATGCCCTGTGGATATGTATAAGATAAAATCAGATAATAAGGACATCTGTTAGAGATTTCGGGGGGCAAAAGGCATTATGTCGCATATATGGTATTTTTGCCCGGGGGTCCAGATCTTCTGGAATAAAATTTTTGAAGTACATAGGGCAGTGACAGGAATTCATTTACAGCCTGATATATTTATAACAGTACTTTCAATTATCCCAGGTACAGTGAAAAGCATAAAAAAGGGTATTCTTGGAGGGAGATGGGCGGAGCCTAGCGGAGCAGACATGCATTGTTAGAGCTCTGCACCGCTGAGGAGAGAAGAGAAGGACAAAGCGGAGCCTGCAGGCTCAAAAGGTATCCATTTGAACCTTTTTGCCCCAGGGAACAAACTGTGAAAGTTTGGGCAGGAAATATGGTACTGGGAGGAAACCGTGGCAGAAATAAAAATCACCTCACAAAGAGCTCACAGGCACTCACTGCAACTAAAGCAGCTCCAGTCACCTCACAATATACAGCATCAGGGCGCTCTCACAGACAGAAAATGTCACAGCAAGACTCTCCATTTGAGTCAGATACAGAACAAATCCTCTCACAAACTTCTCCACAAGCCTCCTCAGCATCCCCAGTAATATTATTACAATTTGAAAAGATGCTTCATAAGGCTTTAAAACAAACCTCAGACCAAATAACAAACAGCCTAACCAAAGAAATAAGAGAGCTGGGAAACCGCACCGCAGCCTTAGAAATAAAAATGGATGAAATTGAAATTACAACCCAAGTAAATATAACAGAATTGGAACAATTAAAAGAAGAGAATTTAATACTTCAAACTAAGCTCGAAGATTACGAAAATAGAGCCAGACGTTCAAACTTGCGCATAAGGGGAATACCTGAAACTGTGACAAACCTGCAATCTACTATTACTGCTCTATTACAAGAACTAAAGCCAGATATCCCTATTGAACGTTTAGAACTGGACAGAGTACACAGAGCCCTCACAGCCAAAAAGAAAGATGGACCCCCACGTGATATAATCACAAAATTTCATTATTACAGAACGAAAGAACAAATACTAATTGCTGCAAGAGAAAAAAAGGAACTTAATTTTCAAGGACACAATTATCAAATTTTTGCTGACCTATCCCAACTTACTATTACTAAAAGACGATCCATGAAACCCTAACTAATGGAACTGCAACGCCACAACATTATGTATCAATGGGGCTTCCCCTTTTCAGTCAGATTTAACTACCAAGGTACAATTTACAGAAGCAGATGAACTACAACAAACCCTTTTAAAATTAAATCTGACAGAACCCACAAGCAGCAACTCTTCCACACGCAGAAGAATGGCATCATCTCCACCTTCAGGCAGCACCCAGAAAATTTCAGAACAAAATGGGAATCATCATTCTCACAAAAGAGGCCGTTATGCCACATTATCCATGGACCAAGAAGATTCAATGGACTGACATCCTAATTCCTGATATCTCTTCATTTATTATACTAAGAGATGGTTCTCTACAAAAAACCTGTATTTATAACTGAATGTAACTGCATTCTGATAGTCACACACTGTGTGGGATCATGTTACATTCCAGTTATATTTCTTATTACTTCTGATTCATATAGCCTTAGATTATATAAGTGAAATAAGGAAATTCTTGTTCAGTTATATATTATCAGGTAATAACAATAGATTTATTACTTTTTAGGACAAATATGTTCAATAATCCAGAAGTAATGGAAGCTTTTTCTTTCTTTTCTTAAAACAAATATATTATTACCTAACTAGTTCCTAGAACCTCAATTTTATGAGTTAACATATCTAAACAGTTGCATATGAATAAAATATGTAATTGTTTACTCTAAAAGGGATAAAATCCCAAAATAATTCAAACTATCTTCATCAATACCAAAGTTATTAACAGTACCTTTCTAACTGAATTATTTAGCCTAGGGCAAGACTAACCATATACAACCACCCTGGAATAAATAATTTCAACAAAAACTATATTTTGCACTCCAATTAATGAAACATCATTTTGATGTCTTTTGACATAGCACTTCTCTCCTGTAAGCGGAAGATCTGTGTACCCCCATTAGCCCTCCTCTTTCTCCCAACCATATTATGAGGGAGTGTGACAAAGGCACTTATTCCCCTGAGAGAGATATTTACTCTCTTTCACGGGTAAATTGTGATTACTTGCAAAAAATAATTTATACAATGTATCATCTAATCTCATATGTTTTTTGTTTACTCTTTACTCCAGAATTCACTGGTTTCTTTTCTATCTATTCATCTCTTCAGTCCACACAGGTTGATCTGCGCAGTCAGCTCTGCATAACAAAAAGTAAGTCAAAACTATTTGATCTGTTGCCATGGCACCACTGAATATACTTTCCCTGAATGTTCAGGGAATAAATGTCCCTCAAAAAAGGACCAAAGCCTTCCGTACTTTTCATAACAAGAAGGCTCACATAGTATGCCTCCAAGAAACACACTTCACCAAAGATTCTACTCCAAAATATATTTCTCCTTTTTATCAACAAATTTACACGGCTTCTGCCTGTACCAAGCAAAGGGGAACTCTAATTGCATTTCACCGATCCACACCATTCACCTTATCATCAGAAATTAAAGACCCAGAAGGTAGATACCTGATACTCATGGGTTATATAATGGTTATATAATGGATACAGCAATCACAGTGATTTCCTACTACGCTCCTAACAAACAACCTACACCATTCCTCTCACATATATTACAAGTGATTAATACACACAAAATAGGAACAGTGATAATGTGTGGGGATTCGAACCAGGTCCTCCTCCCATTTCTAGATAAATCACCTTTTACACCATCCAAAATAACCTCTAGATTACCTTTTTCTCAACTTCTTTCCAAATACAATCTGGTAGATTCGTGGAGAGAAAGTAACCCAATGAAAAAGAAATTCACTTATTTCTCGCACCCTCATCAAACCTTCACCAGAATAGATCATATTTTTCTAACAATAGGAATGATACCAGAAATTATTGCATCAGATATAATTCCGATTCCGTGGTCTGACCATAATGCAGTATACACTACTATAGCCTCAGCCATACCAAAAGCGCATGACCCAACGTGGTACTTACCGGACATAATGCTAAAACACCCACTACATCAGATGGCCATTGAACAAGCTTTAAAGGAATACATATCAATTAATAATACAACAGACATTTCCCCAATAACACTGTGGGAAGCTCATAAGCCTGTCTTGCGTGGTACAATACAAAGACAAATGGCACTATTTAAACGGGAACGCAAAAATCTAGCAAAAAAACTAGAACTCAATTTTAATGCAGCCTACATATCATTTCAAGATAATCCATCTCAGAGTACAAAATCTCATCTGGAAAAATCTAGATTGGAATACGATCTATTTCTCACTGAGTCAGTTGATAAATCCCTCAAACGCTCCAAACACATTTCTACATGAATACAAACAAACCAGGTATATATTTGGCTCGGGCATTAAATTCAACTAACAAATCTTTCAAACCAATACGTTTGAAATTATCAAAAAATGTTTACACTTGTAATCCAGTTAAAATAGTCCATAAATTTCACTCACATCTCGCAACTTTATACAAGACAAACAATGAATTTAATCCTACAGAGGCTGAATCCTTCTTCTCAAAAATAACCTTACCTGAGTTATCTCAGAATCAAAAAAGCAGTTTGGATGAGCCTATAACTATAGATGAAGTTGCTAACGCCATAAAAGACCTAAAACTTAACAAAAGACCAGGCCCAGACGGCTACTCGGCTTTATACTATAAAACATTCTCAGAAATACTCTCTCCCATTCTCACTGAAACTTTTAACAAACTTCTAGATGGACATTCTTTTCGGCAAGAAACACTAATGGCAATTGTTTGTATGATCCCAAAACCCCTTTCTGATGATACTTCCTGTGTGAATTATCGGCCTATCTCTCTGTTAAACCTCGATATTAAATTATTAGCAAAAATAATAGCAAAACGCCTCAATAGCATTATAGGAAAATTAATACATAGAGATCAAGTAGGCTTCATGCCAAATAGACAGGCAGGCGATAATATACGCAGGGCAGTGTTATTGGCACATATTGCTAAAAAACGGAAAATCCCTTTATGTTTTCTATCTCTCGATATTAAGAGGGCATTTGACACAGTTTCCTGGCAATATATGCAATATTCATTACAAAAATGGGGTTTTGGACCCCACTTTTTAACATGGATCAAAGCATTATATAATAAACCCAAAGCCTATATAAAATATGCTGGATACAAATCTGATGCCTTTAATATCGAAAGAGGTACCCGACAGGGTTGCCCATTATCTCCCTTATTATTTGCCCTTATACTCGAACCCATGGCCCAATACATCAGAACAAACCAAACTATAACTGGCATTGAAGTAGGAGGTATTACACACAAATTATGTATATTTGCAGACGATATATTACTTTTTCTATCATCACCACAGGTCTCTGGTCCTAACTTAATACCAGCTCTTGATGGATTTGCAGCCCTATCCGGCCTTATGATTAATCCTAAGAAATGCCTAGTGCTTAATATTTCACTCACAAACATGGAATTGATCCCGGCTAGGGCTGCACTCCCATTCACATGGGCAGAAAAATCAATCCCATATCTTGGAATTCATTTAACAGCATCTCATTCTGACTTATTCTCAACCAATTATCCTCCTGTATTAAGACAGATCACAAATCTAATAAAACAATGGTCGCAACTTCCTTTATCCTGGATAGGGAAAATTAATGCAATCAAAATGACTATTCTACCCAAATTGCTTTATCTATTCAGAGTCCTCCCTATTCCAATTCCTTCCTATTTTTTGAGAATAGTACAAAAAAGAGCAACTTTGTTTATATGGGGCTCTTCTAAACCCCATATACCTATACACACACTACATCTTCCCAAAAATAAAGGAGGCCTGGGATACCCTAATTTTACTAACTACTACAGAGCAGCACATTTGGCCAGTCTGTCCAAATACCATGCAAAACAGGAAATCCCATTATGGGTATTTATAGAGGCTTCAGAAAATGACCCTCTATTAATATCAAATTTATTATGGCTTGATCCTAAAGACCGCTTTAAAATTCATAATCCCATAACTAAACACTTCTTATCTCTCTGGGATAAACTAAAAACCAAATATCAGTTACAATCTCCACACAATCCTCTCCTTTCTTTTATCAGAAATCCGGCCTTTTATCCGGCATGGATCTACCCAAATTCTTTTAAAGCTTGGACAACATCAGGCATTCAGACACTAAATGACTTCATAGCATCTAAATCATTCCTTTCATTCCCATCGCTTAGAGAAAAATATGATCTACCAAACTCTGAGATATTTAGATATCTCCAAATCAAAAATTTCTATACACCATTCCTAAAGGGGGATACACAATTATCCCAATTATCCATTTTTGAATCAATCTGTACAAAAGATCTATTTGCTAAAGGTACAATTTCATCACTTTATAATCAATTTTCCTGTCGCATCTTCATGGCAGCATACACGTTGGGTTGTGACTCTGCCTCCACAACCTGATAGGACCACATAGCTATAAATTAGAGAGCAGGCACCTGCCCCAGTATTCTCTTATTTTTCCTCACCTGTCAGGACGCACGGATCAGCACCCCCTTACCGCTTCGCCCCAGCCAGGTTCTAGCCTCTCCTGGGTGGAAGTCCTTCTTGTACAGCCTCTAAATGAGCTAAATGGAAGGAGCCCCACTCTGGTGGTCTCAGGGGCACTCATCTCATCTTAAACTGTTGCCAGAAGACAAGCCTTAAACAGGCTTCAAGTGCAAACAGCCCGCAAAAGCCTTAAACAGGCTTGCTGGAGGATTGGCCAGGGAACCATCTATATGGCCTCAAGAAAGTAAGCCTTAAACAGGCTTCATTGTGTGCAGCGGTCTCCATGTCCCCCCCCCCCTTCCCCTCTCCCTTCCGGCATACCTGGGGTGTCCTGCTGGGCTCTGTGGTCCATGCAGTGTGTGGGGGGACCGCCGAGCGTTCTCGGCGTCCTCGCGCATGCGCAGTACGGCTCTCTGGGCGCTGCTGAGCTGTTTTCCAGTCTCCAAGACGGCGCCGGGCGCCTCGCGGCGCTACTGCGCATGCGCGGGCATCCGACGCTAATGGCGGCAGATTTAAAAACCACAGCATTGCTGTGGAAGCTGCTGATGGTTTCTGCACGCTATAGAAAGCCTGCCCCGCGATCTACAGCAAGAGAAAACGCTCTACAAAGGTGGGTCTTAACCCCCCCCCTCCCCCCCACCGTCCAGCTGAGTCAGCTTCTATATTGCTGCTTATCTTTTCCCTTGCAGGTTTCCAACCTATTCACCATGGAGACCGCTGCCCCAGCAGATCACCGCCAGCCGACTAGGTAAGGGGGGGAAGAAGTGGGTAAGTAAGAAGATTGAAAAAGAGAGCACTTCTAACGCTACCTAAATTGGTCAGCCCTACCAGGTCCTCAGGAACGTCTGCGTCAAGACATAGAGAATCCTCACGCAGGAAAAGTCGCTCTAGACACAGACGAAGCCGCTCCTACCATAGGAGGAGTCGCTCAAGAGGAAGTCGCAGAAGAAGCCGCTCCAGATCACGTTCTCGGCATGGTCGATCCCGCCACAGAAGGTCGTCCTCACGTAGGCACCGCTCCCCTGCACGCCATGCCCATCCTGCTGGAAACGCATGCTGGATCTGTGGTGCGGCGGCGCTTCCGGGTAAATTGGTCTGTCAGAGATGCCTAGAAGAGGCCACAAGAGAGAGAGCCTCAGAAGTCGGGGACTCAGCCCCTCAGGCCTCAATACCGGATGTGGATCTTTCCACCATTACCTCTCCAGCCCGGGCCAGCACATCAAAGGAGCAAGACTCCCTATCTGATAATGAAGGCCTGGAGGTGTCGGCAGGATTCGACTTTGGCCTCATAGAACCGTTTGTTAAATCGGTCAAGGAGGCAATAGGATGGGAGGAACCCCAGGATGTCCAGCCAAAGCAGAGAAAATATTTTCCGCAGCTTAAAAAGGAGCCTGAAACCTTTCCGTTCATTGATGAACTGGAGGATTTAATCAAAGAAGAGTGGCAGAGGCCAGAGAAAAAATCTAGTCTGAACAACAGACTCCAGAAACTGTACCCACTCAAGGAACCTAAAGTGAACCCTCTGGTATCCCCTCCGGTAGTGGACGCATCCTTAATGCGCCTTGCCAGGCATGTTACCCTCCCGCTAGAGGATGCGGTTACGTTTAGAGACGTTCTTGACCGGAAGATCGACACGGATCTCAAGCGGGCTTACCTTTCGGCCGGAGGTGCATGCAGGCCTGCGATAGCACTCGCGGCAGTAGGAAGGGCCATCTCGAGTTGGTCTTCAAACACGGAGAAGCTGGTATTAGAGGGGGCAGACCAAGAGAAAATTGTGAAGGCATTACAAGAGTTAAGCCTGGCTGGTGATTTCGTGGCTGAGGCCTCAGTTGACACTATCAGGTCTGCTTCAAAGTCTATGTTGGCCTCAGTGATGGCCAGAAGAGCCTTGTGGCTGAAGCCCTGGACGGCGGATCCGGCATCCAAGTCCAACTGGTGCCGTATTCCGTTTGACGGTGAGCACCTTTTCGGGACAAAATTAGATACGGCCATCTCCAAAGTAACTGGTGGAAAATCCGGGCTCATTCCCTCAGATAGGAGGCCCAAACAGAGACCTCCTCCCTTTAAGCGGAATCTCCCAGAAAGGTATAGAGACGCGAAAGCGTACAGACCAGGGAAGGAGTATAGAAGGAACTGGAAGAACCCTCAAACCTCCTTTATGAAGTTCCAAAAACCTAAGACCTCCGCTCCCAGTGACCAGAAGCCTTTTTGAAGGTGCGCCCGTCCGGCCAGCAGTAGTGGGAGCAAGGCTTTTCAGTTTCAGGCTGGTTTGGACGGAAACCATACACGATACCTGGACCCTGGCCACCGTCAGTTTCGGCCACAGATGGGCCTTCAAAAATCGACCTCCAAGAGATCATTTCTACCCAACCCGTATTCCTCCTCCCGGAGAGAAGAGGTTATCCCTTCTAACCTATATCCTAGAGCTGCTTCAAAAGCAAGCGATAACAGAGGTTCCGCCAACACAACGAGGCAGAGGATTCTATTCTCCACTATTCCTCGTCAAGAAGAAGTCAGGGGACTTTCGGCCGGTTCTAGACCTGAAGAAACTCAACAGGTCCATCAAAGTGGAGTCGTTCAGGATAGAAAGCCTGCAGTCTATCCTCCAGGCCATAAACTTGGGAGACTGGATGCTCTCCATAGATCTCCAGGATGCCTACCTACACATTCCAATTCACACGGCATTCCAGAAGTTCCTACGGTTCTCGGTGGGCCAGGAACACTTTCAATTTCGAAGCCTCCCTTTCGGGATCTCTACGGCACCCAGGACATTTACAAAGGTTCTGCTGCCAGTAATAGCCTTTTTGAGGGAGAAGGGTCTAAGGGTCCACCATTACCTGGACGACATTCTTCTCCTCTCAAACAGCCAGGAATCACTCGTGCAACATCGCGAGATCTTAGTTTCCACCCTAACGAGTCTGGGTTGGATAATCAACTGGCAGAAGAGCAACATTCAGCCTACCCAAAGGATGGTCTTCCTGGGAGCCGAGCTGGATACCCGGGTCAACACGGTAGAGCTACCGAGGGAGAAGTTGTCCCTACTAGTTCAGAAGGTGAAAGATGTGGTTCCAGCATCATACTTACCGGCCAGAGCATACCTCAGCCTGCTGGGGTCCTTATCAGCAACCATTCCAATGGTCAGGTGGGCGCAATGGAATACCAGACCTCTGCAAGCCTCCTTCCTGTGCCAGTGGGACGGATGGTCCATGTCCCAACCGATTCGCATCTCGGAAGAAGCCAGACTATCTCTACGGTGGTGGATCCACCCCGGCAACCTCAGCAGATGCAAACAGATAGTCACTCTCCATCAGGAGGTAGTGACTTCGGACGCCAGTCTGGAGGGATGGGGGGCACACTACCTACATTATGCAGCTCAGGGCCGCTGGCACTTCAGAACCAGAGATGTTGTGTCAAACGTCCTAGAGATGAAGGCAGCCTTCCAAGCCCTCTTGGCGTTCAGCTCTCTTCTGAGAGGGAAACAGGTCCTGATCCAAATGGACAACCGAGTGGCTGTGGCCTACATCAACAGGCAGGGGGGTACCAAGAGCATCTCCATGATGCGGGAAGTTGGTCCGGTGATACAGTGGGCTCAACTGAATCTGCAGGACCTGAAGGCGACGTATATTCCGGGAATTCAGAACGAACTGGCGGACTCTCTCAGCAGAACATTCGTTTCCAACAACGAGTGGTGTCTAAGCCCGCAGGCCTTCGCCCTCATATGCCAGACATGGGGTCATCCAGACATAGACCTCGCAGCAACACCGGAAAACAGGAAATGTCAAAGGTTTCTGTCGAGGAACCCCTTCCCCTCAGCGGAGGGAACAGATTGTCTCCAGCATACCTGGAACTTTCGCCTAGGTTATATCTTTCCACCAACGCCACTGATTGCCAAGTTCCTTCTGAGGCTCAAACACTCAGCAGCTCTAGTACTGGCTGTGATTCCCTTCTGGCCACGGAGGCCTTGGTTCACCACCCTCCTGCAACTGAGCACAGCGGATCCAATTCCTCTTCCGGTGACAGCGGATCTACTAACCCAGGGCCAGCTGTTGCATCCGAATCCAGAGAGATTGCACCTAGCGGCCTGGAGACTGAAAGGTCTAGGTTCCTAGATCAGGGCTGTTCACAGAAGGTAGTCGAAACCCTGCTTTTAGCCAGGAAATCTTCCACGAATTACACCTATGAGAGAGTCTGGGGGAAGTTCTCTTCCTTTGCTCAGGAACAAGGTTGGGATCCGTCTTCCCCATCAGCAATACAAGTGCTTGAGTTTCTACAGTCAGGCCTAGACAAAGGCCTTAGATCTAGCACCCTAAAGGTCCAAGTCTCTGCCATCTCTGCTCTGACAGGGGTTAGATGGGCACTCAACCCTCTTGTAGTTCAGTTCCAGAAAGCATGCCTGAAGCTAAGGCCTCCCAGAAAGCCTTCATTTCCAACATGGGACCTATCAACTGTCCTGCAAATTCTATCCGGAGAACCATTCTCCCCTCTGGAAGATACCTCCCTCTGGGACCTGACTCTAAAAGTCTCATTCCTGATTGCCATCACTTCAGCGAAGAGGGTCTCGGAAATGCAAGCCTTACTTATCAAGGAACCATACCTGATGATTTACCCAGACAGGTTAACCCTAAAACCTTCAGACAAGTTTATCCCAAAGGTCTCTTCTGCATTTCCCTTTAACCAGGAGATTGATCTTCCGGCTTTGAACACAGATCAGGGTGTTCCTCATCCCCTGGATGTTAGGGGCAACGTTCTGCATTACCTCTCGGTGACCAAGTCGTTCAGGAGATGCGAGAACCTCTTAGTCATCCCACATGGGTTTAGGAAGGGCCAGGCAGCCTCTGCCCGTACCATCGCCTCATGGCTCGTGAAAACCATCAAGAAGACCTACTCTTTAAGCACCTTGCAAATCCCGGAAGACCTTAGAGCGCATTCCACCAGGGCAATGGCTACTTCATGGGCAGCTTACTGTAAAGTTTCGGCGGAAACCATTTGTAGAGCGGCCACTTGGTCTTCAAGAAACACCTTCATTTCCCATTACAAAATAGACGCTGCACGCTTAGCAGCAGTGGAATTTGGGAGGGCCGTCATACAGGCCAATTCTTCTGTTCCTTGTTAATAAATTTGATTTTTTTTGCACTCCCACCCAGTTTGGCGAGTTACTCCCCAACGTGTATGCTGCCATGATGCGACAGGAAAACGGAAAATTGTATACTCACCTTTCCGTAATTTTCCTTTCCTGTCGCATCTTCATGGCAGCATACAATCACCCACCCTCTGAGGTGACATGTGTGTATATTTACGGAGAATACTGGGGCAGGTGCCTGCTCTCTAATTTATAGCTATGTGGTCCTATCAGGTTGTGGAGGCGGAGTCACAACCCAACGTGTATGCTGCCATGAAGATGCGACAGGAAAGGAAAATTACGGAAAGGTGAGTATACAATTTTCCGTTATATGGAGTAGCAAATCTTAATAGACCCTCTTACGTTCAGAGGTGGGAGGAGGACCTGGGACGAACTTTAGAAGACACGGACTGGTCTAACATATGGCTCACATCTAAGTCATCTTCACCCAACATCTTAGCACTGGAGACAAATTATAAAGTCCTAACTCGCTGGTACCTTGTACCCGCTAGAGTGGCAAAATATTCACCTAATACCTCAGCTCTTTGTTTTCGAGGATGCCCAGAAATAGGCACACATTTACACATATGGTGGACGTGCCCAGTAATCCAAACCTTCTGGAAGGAAGTCTTCCTAATTGCATCTAAAATATTTAAAAAAATAATACAACCAGATCCATATTTAACTTTACTTAATCTAAAACCGGAATGGTTAACACTCTCTCAATTCAAACTTATGATCCAACTAATAACGGCTGCAAAACAAACAGTGGCCAAGGCATGGAAATCTCCTACATTGGTACTAGCAGATACAATTCACAGAATGAATAATACAATGTCCCATGCTAAGATGGTAGCCATCGATCAAAATCAAATTCCAAAATTTGAAAAACTTTGGCATCCTTGGTTAAAACAACAGTTCCTGTCAAACTTCAATGACTCTGTCCTGTTGCCATGGTAACAGATTAAATGACTTACAGAGACACCCATTCTAAGGCTTCAAAGAGAACTAAAAAGAATAATAATCTGACGAGCGGGACAACCTTGTGGACCATACCTCTACCTTTCAACCCTTTTTCTTCTTTCTCTTTCCTTTTCTCCACCTTACGATTAAAGCTCATTATCAGAATTTATTTGACCTATATACACTCTACTTGTAAACAATATGTATAGTAGGTATAAATCATTTAAATACATACAAAAGTAACTAAGGAAATGATATATATCTTTAATTTAGGTTTACGTGAACCCAATGTTTAATATTTGAAATTTCATGATATTTACCTATATAAACCCTACTGTAAAACAATGAGCTTACTTTAAAGGTCCTTGTAAACTTACTTTATGTATCTTTATAATATTGTATACTCAATAAACTTCTTTTGACAAGAAAAAAGGGTATTCTTAAGCATTTTTTAACAGCAGCTCGCACAATTATAGCCAGGAAATGGAAAAGCAGTATAGAACCCTCTATAGAAGAATGGGAGTGTGAGCTGGGTGAAATGCGTTCACTAGAAGAGAGGATGGTATTGGAAACTGGGCCAAAAAAGCACATTATAACTTCCTGGCAGGTCTGGGGAGAGTATAGAGCCACATTGACATCATGAGCAAACTCGGGAGGGATTGGGGAAATGAAGGGTCCCCCCCCCCCTTTTTTTTTTGTGTGTGTGTGGGAGGTATGAATGGTTAGACGTAAGGACTTTTATTAATGGGTGGTTAGGGTTCTACTTTAAATTAGAAAGATAAAGAAAGAGAGATAAGGGGAAGAAAAGAAGACATGTGGTATATATAAGCAATCACAGTCGGTTATCATCATAAGGATAGGTTATAGTGGTTTATGACTGAAGTAGGACCCATAATTATGAATAATAATGATAATGCCATACCATTGATAAAAGTTGGATGTATATATGTTGAATGTAATATACATTTTTGTAAAAAATGTTTATATAAATAAAGATTATAAAAAAAAGGAGAATTGTTTCTTACTTGAGTATTTTTTTGTTGGGAAGAGTGCAGGCCGCTTTAGTGACAGTTGGTTAATTCCTAGCTTTCACCTGGGTTGCCCACCCTTATAGGACAAACGCCTCAGGTCAGGTAAAGTACTTAAGAAGTACTTTGAAGTTTGTGCAGATTGGTATTACTTCACTAGTTGCATAACTTGTGATTTCTGGTAGGTATTTTGATTTTGATTGTTTTGATGACTCTTTTAAGGTAAATAAAATAGAATTTTTAAGGTTGCAAAATAATGTGTTAGGTGTTCTGGAAGGATGTGTAAGGAGATGGAGTGTTTTGAGAACACCATACTTTGTGATAAGGATAAAGTAAGTGAGTTTAAAGGTGTTTTTAGTGAAAACATCCTACATTGTAGAGGGTAATGTAAGTTAATATTTGAAAGAAGAGTAAGAAAGGAGTTATTTATTAATGAAAGTTAAATCAAATTAAGAAAAAAAGCAGCAGAAGAAAACTCAGGGAGTATTAAGGTCTTGAGATTGCAGTGGAAAAGTTAATGGAAGTTTGAAGCTTTGTAGGGTATTTTTTCAATATCAAAAAATATTTCGGATTTATATAATTGCCCTGGGCTCTGGGGTATTCAATAAATGGCATTATAGTGTTATAGAAGAGCCTAGAAAGGTGTTTCAAACCCATTAACAGGCCCTTTGGGTCTGGTATGGATATTAAGAGGAACCCCGCACCCAAATTAAAAAAAAAAAGGTGTGGGGCCCCCAGGCCCTATATACTCTGAACAGCAGTATACAAGTGGTCCCCAGGTTACAAACAAGATAGGGACTATTTGTTCTACAGGGAAACAAGGATTGGTGATAAAGCATCAGTGCATACACCTTTTTCCCATATTAACTCTTACAGGAGAGAATTTACCTACTTATGGGTTAATTTCCTCTCACTTCCTGTTGTCTCCCTCCGTTTGTAAGTAGAGTCTTTGTAAGTTGGATGTTTGAAAAAATAGGGGACCACCTGTATATACTATACGGCCTGTCCTATACACTCTGCGGAAAATTGGACCTTAGGTTTTGGTGGTACCAGAACACTGTAAGCCCTCACAGTTACTCTTGGTGGGTGCTCGAACAGGCCCTGCTGTAAAATATAATATGAAGAAATGTATTTACATGCCCCTGTTAAACAGGGGCAGAAAAATTGGGCCTTAGGCGGTGGTGGTGGCACAACACTGTAAAGCCTCACATATACTCTTGTTGAGTGCAGGAATGGGCCCTGCTGTGAAATATTAGATCAAAAATTGTAATTACATGCCCCTGTTAAACAGGGCAGAAAAATTGGGCCTTAGGTGGTGGTGGTGGTGGCACAACACTGTAAAGCCTCACATATACTCTTGTTGAGTGCAGGAACGGGCCCTGCTGTGAAATATTAGATCAAAAATTGTAATTACGTGCCCCTGTTAAACACAGGCAGAAAAATTGGGCCTTAGGCAGTGGTGGTGATGCCCTGAACCAAAAATATTCTTAGAAGCTATCATCATGAAGATTGAGGAGGAATAGGGTAGTCACTCAGCATAATAGGATAGTAACTCAGCATATGCAGTCTTCAAGGGATCCCACATCCATAAAAAATCAATCGGTTACATCAGCATCAGGTGCTTGGTAGCTGGTGATCCAAGTCGTTTTTATGAATGTGAGCCGATCAACAGAGTCTGTGGACAGGCGCACTCTGTGATCGGTTACAAAGTCTCCAGCACCACTGAATGTGCGTTCAGAAAGAATGCTGGATGCAGGACAGGCCAGTAGCTCAATTGCATATTGAGCAATCTCTAGCCAGTGGTCCAGCCTCCAGACCCAGTAACCCAGTGGATGTTCTGTTGGAAAGGTCTCCAAGTCTGATCTTGCCCCTAGATATTTGTGCACCATGTAATTCAGATGTTGGCGATGGTTGCTGGAACCGATCAGACCTTGGCGCTGAGGACTGAAGGATTGTCTGAAGGCATTGGTCAGCCGGCCACCTTCTCCACCGCTTATTCTGTGACTGAATGAAGCCTCAGCAACACATTGTCCAGCACCAGGAAGTTGTAACCTCCCAGGCTCTGGAAACGCATTGCACAAACCTTTCTGCAAGGCCTCCCAATTATGTTTTATCCTCTGCTCCCTCTACAAAGGTTGGATAAGTTCTGCAACCTTACCCTTGTAACGTGGATCAAGAAGGGTTGCCAGCCAGTAATGATCCATCTCCTTGATACAACAAATCATAGGGTCCTTTCGCAGTCTTTGCAGGATCAGGGATGCCATGCAGCATAAGTTTGCAGAGGCATTCGATCCTGAGTCCTCTGGGTCACTAAGGATCACATTATCCTCAACCACCTCCTCCCAGCCACGTACAACTCCATGGGTTTCTGGGGACTGAAAACGATCCCTTGAAGACTGCTGCTGATGCTGAGTGTTATCCTCCACCTCCATGCTGTCACAATCCTCCTCCTCTTCTTCTTCCTGTGTGATCGGCGGGCCCGCAGGAATACTATCTTGATAAAGTGGGCTTTGAGAGGTAAGGAAGTCCTCCTCTTCCTCCCACTGTTCTGCCTCAAGTGCCCTGTCCATTATTCCACGAAGCGCGTGCTTCAGCAGGAAGACAAGAGAGACCGTATCACTGATGCATGCACTGTCACTGCTCACCATCCTTGTGGCCTCCTCAAATGGTGACAGGACAGTGCATGCATCCTTGATCAGTAGCTACTGGTGTGGCGAAAAAAAGCCAAGCTCCCCTGACCCTGTCCTGGTGCCATACTCACACAGGTACTCATTGATGGCCCTCTGCTGTGTGTGCAGCTGCTGCAGCATTGCCAACGTTGAGTTCCACCTGGTGGGCATGTCACAAATGAGGCAGTTCTTAGACAGGTTGCATTCCCTTTGAAGGTCAGTCAGCCGAGCACTGGCTTTAAATGACCACAGACTTTCCTGGCCTGCCTCCGGAGATCCTGTAATCCCGGGTACCTGCTCAAGAACTGCTGCACCACCAAATTCAGGACGTGAGCCAAACAAGGAACATGGGTCAAGTGTCCCTGTCGGAGGGTGGAGAGGAGGTTGGTGCCATTGTCACATACAACCATTCCTGGCTGAAGCTGGCGTGGCATCAACCATCTCTGAGCCTGCCCCTACAGAGCTGACAGAATCTCTGCCCCAGTGTGGCTCCTGTCTCCTAAGCAGACCAACTCAAGCACCACATGGCATCATTTTGCCTGAGTGCTTGCGTAGCCCCTTGAACGCCTACAGAGCACCGCTGGATGAGAGGACAAATCTGCAGAGGAAGAGGCCATAGAGGAAGAAGAAGAAGAGGAGGGGGTGAAGGAGAGAGCTGTGGCAAAATCGCCACAAGCATTTTGAAGGCGTGGTGGTGGAACAAGCTCCAACAATACTGAACCCTGTCCTGCATCCCTCCCAGCTGCCAGCAGAGTTACCCAGTGCGCCATGAAAGAAAGGTAACGTCCCTGTCCATGCCTGCTGTACCATTAGTCAGCGGTAATATGCACCTTAATGCTGAGCGCCCTGTCCAATGAGGCCAAGACATTGCCTTCCACATGCTGGTAGAGAGCCGGAATGGCCTTCCGTGAAAAGAAATGGCGTTTTGGAACCTGCCACTGAGGTACCACACATTCCACCAATTCACGAAAGGGGGCAGAGTCTACCAGCTGAAAAGGCAGCAGCTGCAGTGCTAGCAATTTGGCCAAGCTAGCATTCAGACGCTGAGCATGTGGATGGCTGTGACCAAATTTCTTTCGATGGTTTAGCAACTGGGGTAGGAAAATTTGCCTGCTTCAGTGCAGGTTTCTGAGAGGACTGGAGGTATAGTGGGGTTGGAGATCCCAGCTAATGAGGAGCAAGGAGAGGTCTGCCTTGTTCTTTGATGTGGGTCTTTTAAGTGCTGTTGCCAACGGACTGCATGGGAGGTCGTCATATGTCTGGTCAAGCATGTGGAGCCCAAGCGGCTGCTGTTTTGGCCACGCTTGATACGCTTCAGACACACGTGTCAAAAAAGGCCCACACCAAGGAACTTTTCAAAATATGGTGGGAGTCAGCAGCGCCCTGCCCCTGCTTAGCTCTGCGGTGTGATGCAATAGGGTGGCTGCCCTTAAGCTGCCCCCTGGAGGGCATCCTGCCTCATTTGAGATGTGCCTCCTCCTCCTCACTTCTATCAGGCACCCAAGTAGAGTCAGTGACCTCATCATCCCCTCCCTCCTCATCATTGGAGCAAACTTGGCAGTGTACTGCAGCTGGGGGAACATGACTGCCAGTTTCTTGTCCTTCTTGTGCACCCCCTCTCTCTAGGCTCACGTTACTCCCTTCCTTAACCTGGGTACCATCATCAGAGCCTTCAAATCACTGCACATCCTCCTGCAACATGTACCCAACACTGTATAACTGAATAGTTCGGGAGTCACCTCCATGCATGATGGTGGGGATAGGGAAGGAGTGACTGTTGACATGGAGCCGATGGAATAGGCCGCTTTGACAGCTGCATTACCAGGCAAACTACTCTGAGCCTGGGTGACAGAGGATGAGGAGGATGAGAACGGCTTTGTTATCCATTCCACCAACTCTTCTGTATGTTGTGGCTCAATAACAGGGCCAGCTGCAGAAAAAAAGGACAAGCGTGCCCCACGGCCACGTGCTGAGGATGCACCATATCCACGACCAGCACTGTTGACTGTAGACACAGAGCCTGCTTGCCCTCTTTTAGTGGCCTATGAGCGTCTGCCTCTCCTTGGTGGCCTTCCAGACATGCTGTAAATTTTGTTTAGCAAAACCACACTACACTGTATTGTGTACTGTGTACACCAGTAGCAACTGCACTAGGGGTGCATGGTATTGTGTACACCACCAGAAGTCTAATAGCAACTATGGGTGCACTGTATGTATTGTATACTGTGTACACCACCAGAAAAGTAATAGCAACTGCACTATGGGTGCACGGTACTGTGTACACCAACAGAAGTGTAATAACAACTTTGGGTGCACTGTATGTATTGTGTACTGTGTACACCACCAGAAAAGTAGTAGCAACTGCACTATGGGTACACGGTACTGTGTACACCAACAGAAGTGTAATAACAACTATGGGTGCACTGTATTTATTGTGTACACCACCAGAAAAGTATTAGCAACTGCACTAGGGGTGCACGGTATTGTGTACACCACCAAAAGTCTAATAGCAACTATGGGTGCACTGTATTGTGTACTGTGTACACCACCAGAAAAATAGTAGCAACTGCACTAGGGGTGCACGGTACTGTGTACACCAGCAGCCAACCAAAGTTTAATAACAACTATATATATATACACACATATATATATATATATATATATATATATATTAAATACACTGCATCTAACTGAATAACCTGCCTGCCTGAAGTATATTAGAAAAGTACACCAGGAATGGCCTGCAGTCAGATTTAGGCTTGGCTACACTGGATGCAGTATATATGTGTGTATGTATGTATGTATGTATATGTGTGATATATATATATATATATATATATATATATATATATATATATATATATATATATATATATATAATACACTGCAGCTAACTGAATAACCTGCCTGCCTGAAGTTTATTAGAAAAAGTACACCAGGAATGGCCTGCAGTCAGATATAGCTAAACTGGATGCAGTGTATGTATATGTGTATATATATGTGTGTGTATGTATATATTAAATACACTGCAGCTAACTGAATAACCTGCCTGCCTGCTCAATCTAAATTACATTCTCTCTCCGTCCAAGCCAACAACACATTACATGGGGCTGACGTGCAGTCAGCCTTATATAGTGTGGGGCATTGACTTAGTCCCCCTGAACCATGGTTGGCCAAAGGCACCCTGCCTATGGCCAATTATGGCTCTCTTAGCTGAGGGCACTGGGATTGGCCAAAGCATGCAGGTCATGGTGCATGCTTTGGCCAATTATCATACAGCAATGCACTGCGCTCTTGCATGAAATAGTTCAACTCACCATAATGCAGAATCAGTGGGAGCCCCGAGTGTGTCACTTGCCACATCGCCTGCCACCAGATGCAGATTGTCACTTGTCACATGTTGCAGATTATCACTTGTTACGTCACCTGCCAGAAGTTGTGGATTGTCACTTGCCACGTCACCTGCCACAAGTTGCAAATTGTCCACTATCACCTGCCACACATTGCGGATGGTCCACTTGCCATGTCACCTGTCACACATTGCGGATTGTTCACTTGCCACATCAACTGCCACAAGTTGCGGATTGTCCACTTGCCACGTCACCTGCCACAAGTTGCGGATTGTCACTTGCCACGTCACCTGCCACACGTTGCAAATTGTCCACTATCACCTGCCACACATTGCAGATTGTTCACTTGCCACATCACCTGCCACAAGTTGCGGATTGTCCACTTGCCATGTCACCTGCCACAAGTTGCAGATTGTCACTTGCCACGTCACCTGCCACAAGCTGCGGATTGTCATTAGCCATGTCACCTGCCACAAGTTGTGGATTGTCACTTGCCACAAGTTGCAAATTGTCCACCTGCCACCCATTGCGGATTGTCACTTGCCACAAGTTGCGGATTGTCCACTTGCCATGTCACCTGCCACAAGTCGCAGATAGTCACTTTCCTGCTAAGGTGGGGAATGGGGATTGTCACTTCCTGTGTCCCAGTCTGAGTCAGGCAGCAGAAAGATGATGTAATCTCTCTGCTGCCTGCACAGTGAGTGAGGGCGGAACTGCCAGGATGCAGGGCGGGTGCCGGGCGGTGAGGGATTATGTCAATTCTCTGCTCCGCCACCCACTGATTGGCCAGTCCACCCACCGAGCCTCCCAGCTGGCAGCTTCCCGTCCATCCCTCCCCCCGCCGAGCCTCCCAGCTGGCAGCTTCCCGTCCATTCCTCCCCCAGCCGAGCCTCCCAGCTGGCAGCTTCCCGTCCATCCCTCCCCCCCGCCCAGCCTCCCAGCTGGCAGCTTCCCGTCCATCCCTCCCCCCCGCCGAGCCTCCCAGCTGAGTCCGCTAACACAGTCAGTGTGACTGTATGAGCGCCGAGCTGGTGAGCTGCCGGGCAGCTTGGTGGCTCACCCGCCGCCCACTCACACGCAGACTCGCTGGGCCCTACTCAGCTGCGGGCCCCATAGCGCCTGCGTGGGTCGCTATGGCAGGAGTTCCGCCACTGAGTGGATATAAGAAGTCTAAACACCCCTGTTAAAATGGCAGGTTTCTATAAAAAAAATGAGACAAAGATAAATAATTTCAGAACTTTTTCCACCTTGAACCACTTCAGCCCCGGAGGATTTGGCAGCTCAATGACCAAAGGACTTTTTACAATTTGTCACTGCTCTGCTTTAACTGGTAATTGCGTGCTCATGCAATGTTGTACCCAAACGAAATTTGTGTCCTTTTTTCCCACAAATAGAGCTTTCATTTGATAGTATTTTATTGCCTCTGCGATTTTTATTTTTTGCGATATAAATGGAAAAAGACCGAAAATTTTGAAGAAAAATTATATTTTCTAATTTTTGTTATATAAAAAAAAATAATAAACTCAATTTTAGTCATACATTTAGGCCAAAATGTATTAAGCCACATGTCTTTGGTAAAAAAAATGTCAATAAGCGTATATTTATTGGTTTGCGCAAAAGGTATAGCGTCTACAAACTAGGGTACATTTTCTGGAAATTACGCAGCTTTTAGTTTATGACTGCCTATCTCATTTCTTGAGGTGCTAAAATGGCAGGGCAGTACAACCCCCCCCCAAATGACCCCATTTTGGAACGTAGACACCCCAAGGAAATTGCTGAGGCATGTTGAGCCCATTAAATATTTTTTTTTTGTCACAAGTGATTGAAAAATGACAAAAAAAAAAAAATAATTACACAAAGTTGTCACTAAATGATATATTGCTCACACATGGCATGGGTATATGTGAAATTACACCCCAAAATACATTCTACTGCTTCTCCTGAGTATGGGGATACCTCCTCTGTGAGACTTTTTTTTGAGCCTAGCCGGGTACAGGACCCCGAAAACCAATCACCGCCTTCAGGATTCCTAATGCCGCGTACACACGACCGGACTTTCCGGCAGAATAAACTCTGATGGTTTTTTCGACGGAGTTCCGCTGAAACAGACTTGACTATACACGATCACACCAAAGTCCGATCATTTAGAATGCGATGACATACGACGGGACTAGAAAAAGGAAGTTCAATAGCCAGTAGCCAATAGCTGCCCTTGCGTCGTTTTTGGTCCGTCGGAATAGCATACAGACAAATGGTTTTCCCGATAGGAATTGATTCTGTCGGAAAGATTTTAAACATGTTCTATTTCTAGGTCCGTCAGAATTTTCAAAAGAAAAAGTCCGATGAAGCCCACACATGATCGGAATAACCGATGGAATTATTCCGTTGGACCTTTTCTGCCGGAAAGTCCGGTCGTGTGTACGCGGCATGAGGGTGTAAATTTTTGATTTCACTCCTCACTACCTATCACAGTTTCGAAGGCCATCAAATGCCAAGATAGCACAAACCCCCCCTCCCCCCAAATGACCCCATTTTGGAAAGTAGACACCCTAAGCTATTTGATGAGAGGCATGTTGAGTCCATGGAATATTTTATATTTTGCCACAAGTTGAGGGAATATGATTTTTTTTATTGCACAAAGTTGTCACTAAATGATATATTGCTCAAACATGCCATGGGCATATGTGAAATTACACCCCAAAACACATTCTGCTGCTTCTCCTGAGTATGGGGATACCACATGTGTGAGACTTTTTGAGAGCCTAGCCGTGTACAGGACCCCGAAAACCAAGCACTGCCTTCAGGCTTTCTAAGGGCGTAAAATGGTGATTTCACTTCCTCACTGCCTGTCAGATTTTCGGCAGCCATAAAATGCCCAGAAAGCACAAAAAACCCCAAATGACCCAATTTTGGAACGTAGACACCCCAAGCTATCTGCTGAGAGGCATGTTGAGTATTTAGCTTCCGGTTTCTTAGGCCATAGAGATGATTGGAGCCATTCTGGTCTCTGATCAGCTCTAAGGTTAGCTGGCTGAACTACCAGCTGCATTCTCGGGTTCCCTGTTGGGACAGGAGAGCCGGAGAAAACCATGGAAGACAGTGGAAGGGGGGTTGTTCCCTCCCACTGCTTATAAAAGCAGTCTAGAGGCTAATTAGCCAGTAGGATTGCTTTTATATGAAAGCCGACTACTGGCTGAAAAGAATGATACCAAGATGATACCTAACCTGCAGGCATCATTCTGGTATAACCACTCAAAGTCCAGCAACATACTATTATGTTGCTGGTCCTTGTTGGGCATACATTGTAACGTTCTTTTTTTCATGCAGCCTGTGGGCTGAACAAAAAAATAGAGATTGATCGGTGGGTATGCCCACCATTAGAATACCTCCCTTCATCCACCCACTTCTAATGATGGGCACACATGCATCATTTTTTTTTTACTGTGGTGGTGAATTCACCTCCGAACAGCGCTGGAGTCACGGCTTTATGTATCGTGGGAGCAAACGCTGTTGCTGTCAAGATAAATAAACCTGTGCTCAAGCTGAATGGCGTACCTGCTAAGCAAATAATGGTTAACAATAAAACAAAGTAACATTACAGTATAACAGTTAGACTTACCATACCTTCAAAGCAAAAACAATAAAACATAGTAAAAATAAAACATTGCAATCTGTGCCTAAAAAAATATATGCCGAAGCATGGGGGCAATCCGCCCCTAATGTTAGGAGCAAATCGCTCCTCCACCCCTGCCCCCTTGCTTTGGCATATATGCTCTTTCTTTTTTTTAACTGTGGTCGTGAAATCACCTCCGACAGCGCTGGAGTCACGGCTTTATGTATCATGGGAGCAAACGCTGTTGCTGTCAACATAAATAAACCCGCACTGCAGCTGAATGGCGTACCGGCTAAGCAAATGATGGTTAACAATAAAACAAACATTACAGTATAACATACTATACCTGGAAAGGAAATACAATAAAACATAGTAAAAAAAAACAGAGAGAGAGAACGATAGATATAGAAAAATAGTGAGCGAACAGTAGAGTGGACAGTAGCTAGCGAACATAAGAGAGAGAACAATAGAGAGAGAGGAGAAAAATACAACCACAACTATTTTTTGATTTTTTATTTTATATATTTTTTGTGTTTTTGTGTTTTGTTTTGTTTTTTCACTTTTTTCACTTTTATAAAAACTGTAAAAAAAACTGTAAACTGAATGTTGCAGATTAGGGTCTCTCAAAATGTGATGGCCATCACATCTTTCGAGACCCTGAGACCATGTGTTAGTGTGCCTAGGACTGTGTGGTCCTATTCACCAATGCAGAGACCAGGTTGGTCAGGACAGGAGGGACAATAAAAGCGGGTGTCATGCCTAAATCCACGTTTACTGCAGACAGCCATCTTCTTTGGGGTGTTCTTTGGGTAGGGGTACCAGGGAGGGCATAACAAAAATGCCTCCCATGCAGCCGGCTCACTGCATCTGCGTTGGGAAGTTGGGCAAGAGCACTGTCTGAAAACAGAAGGACTCTGAAGATCTCTTCCTGGAATTTAAGGAAGGATCCAGTAAATCCTGAAGCTTTTTATAGCACAAAAGCGTTCAGCAAAGCCAATTGAAATAAATAAACAGTTTACCACTTTTTTGTCTAGCCTTATGGGCAATTAGGTACAGCGCCAACAACTGGTCGTTGAGGTCCACCCCTCCCATGTTAAGTTTGTATTCATGGACACAGAGGGGTTTCTCCACAACACCAGTCACCGTAGGAATTTGGACTGCCGTGTCTGCGTGAAGCAAGGACAGAAAGAAAACATTCCGTGAATCCCTCCACTTCACTGCTAACAAATTATTACACTTCAAGCAGGCTCTCTCCCCCCATCTAAGTCGGGATTTTACAAGCCTTTGGGGGAAGCCCCAGCGATTAGATCGAATGGTGCCACATGCACCAATTCCATAATCAAAAAGGTGACTAAAAAGTGGCACGCTCATGTAATAATTGTCCACGTACAAGTGGTACCCCTTTCCGAATAAGGGTGACACCAAGTCCCACACTATCTTACCAGCACTCCCTATGTAGTCTGGGCAGTTCTCTGGCTCTACGTGACTATCCTTTTCCTCGTAAACCATAAAACTATATGAATATCCCATTGCCCTGTCACAGAGCTTATACATCTTGACCCCGTATCTGGAATGCATGCTGGGAAGATACTGTTTGATAGACAAGCGGTCAGGGACTCATCAACACAGACAACTTGATCGGGAGTAAACAAGGCTGCAAAACGTTGATTCAAGTGGTTTACGAGGGGCCGAATTTTGTAGAGCCGATCAAATCCAGGGTCACCCCTAGGACGACAGAGTTCATTGTCATTGAAGTGCATGAACCGCAAGATCTGCTCGTATCGTGTCCTGGTCATGGAGGCAGAGAACATGGGCATATGATGAATTGGGTTAGTGGACCAATATGACCGTAACTTACTCTTTTTAGTTATGCCCATGAGGAGGGATAGGCCCAGAAAGGTTAAAAAACTGTTTCCACCTGAATTCTGGGTTGGCCAGTGAATGGGGGAAGTACAGGTGCTGCAGAAGTGGTGGGCTCCCAATTATGATTGGCGAATGCAGCAGGAGGGGCACTATGGGCTTGACGGGTCTGTGTTTGTCTTCTTGGTGGCAGCGGGACACTTCTCGTGCTTGCCACCTCGCCAGCTTGAACTGCACTTATGGGACTCACCACGTCACCAAGTGTTACTGCAGTGCTAGATGTACACCAGGATGTACTAGGCCGCTGGTGCTTGCCAGTTCACCAGAAGGATGAGCGGTGCTAGTAAAGGGCTCTCTGCTCCATTCAAGAGATCTGCGGTTCTTGCACCTCAACTACAGCAGAAGAAGAACGGTGTCTGGTAAGACTGACCTTGGCAGGGACCACAACTCTGTCGTCAGAGCTATCTGTCAGGGTGCCGCTGCTGTCTACAGGTTCCTATTATGAGCCTGAATCTGACAGATGAGTGACTTCCTCTTCACTATCTGTCATGCTCAGAAATGTGTAGGCCTCTTCACTACTGTACCTTCGATTTCACATTTTGGTCTCTAAATTTACTGGTACAGTAGTAAGACTCACAGGTAAAAAAGCTCCTGACTGTTAGCGACTGATTCAAACGCTATCAAAAAAACTGTGGCCTGACTCTGCGAACACTGCAGTTATGTGTTTAGTGTTTTGTAGGTGACAGTGATTGATTAATACTGCACTTGGGTGGGCTGGACTGGGCTGGCAGCAGGTATCTGGGCTGATCCTGCTAACACTGCGTTTTTGGGAACCCTAAACTGCTGGGGACGCTAGTTAACATCAGATCAGATCTGATATTGATCCGTTCAGACACTACACTACTAAAGGGAGGCGTATGGTGCGTGCAAGGGTGTTAGCGCTACTGGCACTGATCTGATGCTTCTTGGGGTGACGCAGACCCTATCTAACACTAAAACCTAACTTTGATCACCCGCCGGGTGATCAGGGGATTAAACCTTTATTGGGTAAAATACGGCGGGTGCCCTGACGCTAAAAAAAAAAAAATATAGCTAAACTGCGTCACCCGTGACACTTATAGAGTGATCACAGGTGACAGAGGGTAATCAAGGTGTTAAACCTTTATTGGGGGGGGTTAGGGGGATCCCTAGACCTATCTGGGGCTAATACTATTTGCCCTAATGCTGATTCTTGTCACTAATGACACCAGTACAGTGATCGAAAAAAAAATCTGACTGCTGTACTGGGTGACACAGTGACAGGTGGTAAAAGGGGTTAACTGGGGGGGGGTGATCAGGGGGTAAATTGTGTGCTTACGTGACCTGGTGTCAGTGTAGTGTTGTGCAACTCACTTTTAGATGTTATCTCTCCTCGGTCTGGAAAGGAAAAGACCAACACGAGGAGAGATGACATCACTTCGCCTGTCAGTGTTTACACTTACACTTCAGGAGAAGATCTCATTCGTCAGGACCGATCACCAGGTCCGGGCCAGATATCATTGGCCTGGGCCTGGGGATTGATCGGTTCCTGATCGAATCCCACGGTCGTGGCCCCCCAGCCGGCCGCGCGCAAGACGTATAGCTACGATGCTTCGCGCAGCCGGACCAACCTGCCGCAGTGCAACTGCGGCGGCTGGTCCGGAACTGGTTAATGTGACCTATAAACTGTAAAACTCAATTGAAATACAAACTGAAATCTTTTAGGGGGGAAGTAAAAATAAAAAAAAATAAAATAATGTGGTTGCATATTATATAAATAAATAAATATATAGATAGATAAATATAAAATAACGTAGTGCACACCCTCTTATAACTGGGGATGTAGCTGTGTTCAGAATTAAGCAATCACATTCAAACTCACGTTAAAAGGGAGTCAGTACACCTGCCATCATTTAAAGTGCCTCTGATTAACCCTAAATAAAGTTCAACTGTACTAGTAGGTCTTTCCTGATATTTTCTAAGATACATCCTACATCAAAAGCTATCTTCCACATAGAGCTTCCAAAGCATCAAATGGATCTCATTGTTAAAAGGTATCAGTCAGGAGAAGGGTACAAAAGAATTTCCAAGGCATTGGATATACCATGGAACACAGTGAAGACAGTCCTGATCAAGTGGAGAAAAAAGGCACAATAATGACATTACAAAGAACTGGATGTCTCTCCAAAATTGATGAAAATATGAGAAGAAAACTGGTCAGGGAGGCTGCCAAGAGGCCTACACAACATTAACCACTTGCCTACAGGGCACTTGAACCCCCTTCCTGCCCATGCCATTTTTCAGCTTTCAGCGCTGTTGCACTTTGAATGACAATTGCGCGGTCCTGCTACACTGTACCCAAATGAAATTTTTATCATTTTCTTCACAAAAATAGAGCTTTCTTTTAGTGGTATTTATTCACTATTGGGTTTTTTATTTCTTACAAAAAAAAATACGAAAAAGTGTTAAAAAAAATGTTTTTACTTAGTTTCTGTCAGTAAATTTTGTAAATAAGTAATTTTTCTCCTTCACTGATGTGTGCTGATGAGGCGGCACTGACGGGCACTGACAGGCTGAACTGGTGGGCATTGATGAGGTGGCACTTATGGTGGGCAATAATGAGGCTCCACTTATGGGCACTGATTAGGTGGCACTAATGAGTTGGCACTGATATGTGGCACTGATGAGCACTGATAGGTGGCACTGATGGGCACTAATAGGTGGCACTGATAGGTGGCACTGATGGGCATTGACGGGTGGCCCTGATGGGCAACACTGATGGGCATTGATGGACATCAGTGATGGGCAGCACTGATAGGCGACACTGATAGCCAGCACTGACTGGTGGCACTTGTGGGCACTGCTGGGCACTTATTGCTGTCACTGGAGGGGATTGATTGCTGGCACTGGTGGGCACTGATTGGTGACACTTGTGGTGCTATAATGTAATCAGGGCACTGATGATCAGTGCCCTGGTTAGATGTTTTGTTGTCCCCTGCGAGGAGACGCTGCTGATCGGCTATCCTCGCCACACACTCTGTCAGTGTGAGGCTAGAAACGCGATTACCGGCATCTCTGTGTTTACATGTGACCAGCTGTAATTGGACACAGCTAATCACATGGCTAAAGAGGCGCGGACGCGGCTCTTTATAGAGAATGGGATCAGCGCGCTGCGCGCGAGAGTGGCCATTCTGGGACGCCGTCATATGATTTAATTCCAGAACGAGAGCCGCACTGCCCTGCCGTCATTTGACAGTGGGCCAGGGGCAAGTAATTAAAGAAGCTGCAGGAATATCTGCAATCCACTGCATTCTGGGCGTGATCCAATCACGGCTGATCACGATGTAAATAGGAAGAGATGGTGAGTAGAGGATAGCCGATCAGCTGCTCTCCTGACAGGGGGGGTCTGTGCTGATTGTTTATCAGCACAGCCCCCCCTCGGATCCCACCCAGGACCACCATCATGCCACCCAGGACCACCAGGATGGCCATCCACACTCGACCACCAGGTATGCTCCCCCAGGGAAATACTAATCTGTGCCCAGGCAGCTGTCAATCAATGCCCAGGCAGCTGTCAATCAGTGCCCACTCACAATGCCTACCACTGTCAGTGCCACCAGGGATGCCTATCAGTGCCTCATATCAGTGCCGTGTATCAGTGCCACGTATCAATGCCCATCAGTGCTGCCTATCAGTGCCCATCAGTGCCCATCAGTGCCACCTATCAGTGCCCATCAGTGGCCAGCAGTGCTGCCTATCAGTGCCCAGCAGAGCCGCCTATCAGTGCCACCCATAAAAACCCATCTTTGCAGCCTTTCAGTGCCCATCAGTGCTGCATATCAGTGCCACCCATCAGTGCCGCCTACCAGTGCCCATCAGTGGCCATCGTCAGTGCCCATCAGTGCCTGCTCATTGGTGCCACTTCATCGGTGCCGCCTTGTCAGTGCCGCCTTATCAGTGCCCATCAGTGAAAGAGAAAACTTACTTATTTACAAAATTTTATAACAGAAACAAAAGCAAAACTTTTATTTTTTTCAAGATTTTCGTATTTTTTTATTTGTTTAGCAAAAAATAAAAACTGCAGAGGTGATCAAATACCACCAAAAGAAAGCTCTATTTGTGGGAACAAAATGATAAAAATTTAGTTTGGCTACAGTGTTGTATGACCGCGCATTCAAACTGCGACAGTACTGAAAGCTTAAAATTGGTCTGGGCAGGAAGGTGTATAAGTGCCCTGTATTGAAGTGGTTACATTATTTTAGGAGCAGCACATTTATAAGGGTGAGTGAAAAGAGGATAATTGACTAGTTAATTACAAACCGCGCTCCCTTTATGAGGCGTACACACGGTCGGACTTTTCAGCTACAAAAGTCAGACAGCCTGTCCGACAGACTTTCGACAGACTTTCAACGGACTTTTGGCAGACTTTCTAATGACCGGACTTGCCTACACATGATCACACCAAAGTCCGACGGATTCGTACGTGATGACGTACACCGGACTAAAATAAGGAAGTTGATAGCCAGTAGCCAATAGTTGCCCTAGCGTCATTTTTTGTCCGTCGGACTAGCATATAGACGAGCGGATTTCTGGGTCCGGCGGAGTTACGACGTAAAGATTTGAAGCAAGTTCCAAATCTAAAGTCTGTCAGATTTGCGACTGGAAAAGTCCGCTGAAAATCCGAGGAAGCCCACACACAATCGGATTGTCCACCGGATTTGGTCCGTCGGCGTCCGTCGGACTTTTGTAGCCGAAAAGTCCGACCGTGTGTACGCCCCATTAGAGTGCAAGTGCAAATATATAAATAACATTCACAAAAATTGCAAATAAAATTGCAAGTGAAAAGTAATAATCACAAAGATGTAGGAAATATTGTGTCAATAGTGACAACCATAAATAGCTTTCGGCTAGAGTCCAGTCAAAAAGCATTGAAAAGTGTTGAAATATCAAGCAGTAAAAGCAGTGAAAGCAAAAAATCAAAAACAAATAGTGTTCAAAAACTGGTGTAGATTCTCAAAACTTCTGGATAGATCCTCCTAGTATTCGGCAAACATCAAGGGAACAGTAATCCACCACCATCACCGGCCACACAGCCTACTCACCAGATTGTAGTGACTAACATTACAGGAGTCAAAAGCGCTTCATAGACATGCCAGAAAGGTTCACACGATCACAGCTTGGTCCAGGTGCTGGAAATCAGGAACGCTGTGGCTGCATGGACACTGGATGGTATTTGATGAACCCTCGGATGAAGAATGGTCGTTGAAGACCATTAGTGCCATAAATGGGAAGAAAATGATTGGAAGGCACCCATCGTGAAATAAGCTAAAATATTATTAAAACTGGCTCAAAAAGAGGCTAAAAAACCGCATGAGCCACATGTGGGTCTATGCGGACAATCAAACAACGAATGTAGCTATGAGGCACGTTCAGTGAATCCGACCGGTTTCGTCAGAACATTCTGACGTCATCAGGGACAGGGATCGTACGCATGGACACGTCGCTTCCTTAAAATACAACCGCCATTGGAGAGTATCCCGTTGCCATCCCACCTGATTAGGAAATTTACCATGATTAAGATAAGCTGGAGGAGAACCATTAACCTCCCTGGCGGTATGATTATGTCGGATTTTAGGTGCTGATTTTTGCATAGAAATTTGGCATTTTATATTGTAGGCCTGTAATTCTTAGCAATAACACACTTAAATCTGTCCAAACAAGAGTCTAGTAGATATCTCGGGTATGATACAGTTTGAAATACAAAATTAAGAATTATAATATAATAAATAAATATAAAAAATTATAAAAAAGAATTATATAATAATAATAAAATTATTTTCCCCACGATTCACTATCGCTCAATTCTGCAAGTGTTCTAATTTACTATCGCTGTTTTCTAGCTGGTCTAAAACCACTTTTGACGTAAAGGGACACTTTTTGGTTGCTAGGGACAATCTCCAGTTTCCAGGCAGAAAGAACAGTATATATCATATAAAACTGCATGCAGGTCCCTGGGGACAAGTTAAGTATACCGCACCAGGATCCTGCAATGCAATCCCGAGTGTGGCTCGGGGTTACCGCTAATGGTACTGAAATTTAACCCCGAGCCACACTCGGGATTACCATCAGGGAGGTTACGTGAATAAGTAAAGGCTGCCATCTTGTGGCCAAAAGCAAAAATGCAGTTACAAAAATATCATGAAACATCTAGACTGCCATCTTGTGGATAAATACCTAATAACGCAACTTGATAAATTAGTTGAAAACTTTTTGTGAAGAAAGAAGATAAATTAAATAGAAATAAAAATTTAGAAGATAAAAATTAAGGATAAGATTTTGAGATGGAATTAAATTCTCAATCTTAAAAAATATTGAGTTAAAATTATTACAATAAGGGATGAGACTGAAATAAGGGATGCAATTATTACAATAATTACAACTATTTAGTTTGAGTTTGAGTTATACTGTGAAAGGGTAATTCATTTCAGTCTCACAAGATGGCAGCCTTTACTTATTCACTTAATGGTTCTCCTCCAGCTTATCTTAATCATGGTAAATTTCCTAATCAGGTGGGATGGCACCGGATTGGATACTCTCTAATGGCGGTTGTATTTTAAAGAAGCAACGTGTCCGTACGTATGATCCCTGATGACTTCAGAACATACTGACAAAACTGGTCAGATTTACAGAACGTGACATGCCACTTCCGTTTGCTACGTAGCCTCGTAGCTACGTTTGTTCTTTGCATAGACCCAAATGTGGCTCATGCGGTTTTTTAGCCTGTTTTAATACATTTTTGGCTTATTTCACGATGGGAACCTTCCATTAATTTTCTTCCCATTTATGACACTAATGGTCTTCAACAACCATTCTTCATCCGAGGGTTCATCAAAATCCATCCAGTGTCCATGCAGCCACAGCGTTCCTGATTTCCAGCACCTGGACCAAGCCGTGATCGTGTGAACCTTTCTGGCATGTCTGTGAAGCGCTTTTGACTCCTGTAATGGGAGTCATTACAATCTGTTGAGTAGGCTGTGTGGCCGGTGATAGTGGTGGATTACTGTTCCCTTGATGTTTGCCGAATACTAGGAGGATTTATCCAGAAGTTTTGAGAATCTACACCAGTTTTTGAACACTATTTGTTTTTGAATTTTTTGATTTTTTTGCTTTCACTGCTTGATATTTCAACACTTTTCAATGCTTTTTGACTGGACTCTAGCCAAAAGCTGTTTATGGTTGTCACTATTGACACACTATTTCCTACATCTTTGTAATTATTACTTTTCACTTGCAATTTTATTTGCAATTTTTGTGATTGTTATTTATATATTTGCACTTGCACTTACAAAGAAAAACATCCAAGCCCAGCTAAATTTTGAAAAAACACATCGAAAGTCTTCAAAAAGCATGTGGTGTGATTAAACCAGGGTTGAACTTTTTGGCCATAATTCAAAGAGATATGTTTGGCACAAAAACACTGCACATCGCCAAAAGAAAACCATACCTTTAGTGAAGCATGGTGCTAGCAGCATTATGCTTTGGGGCTGTTTTTCTTCAGCTGAAACAGGGGCCTTAGTCAAGGTAGAGGGAATTATGAACAGTTCCAAATACCAGTCAATATTGGCACAAAACCTCCAGGCTTCTGCTAGAAAGCTGAACATGAAGAGGAACTTCATCTTTCAGCATGACAATGTCCCGAAGCATACATCCAAATCAACAAAGGAATGGCTTCACCATAGAAAGATTAAAGTTTTGGAATGGCCCAGCCAAAGCCCAGACCTGAATCCGATTGAAAATCTGTGGGGTGATCTGAAGAGGGCTGTGCACAGGAGATGCCCTCGCAATCTGATAGATTTGGAGTGTTTTTGCAAAGTAGAGTGGGCAAATATTGCCAGGTCAAGATGTGCCCTGCTGATAGATTCATACCCAAAAAGACTAAGTGCTGTAAGGAAATCAAAAGGTGCTTCAACATAGTATTAGTTTAAGGGTGTGGTATGACTCCTGATGACATCAGACGTGCTGACAAAACACGTTGGGTGTGGTCGAGCGTGACACGTCACTTCCGCCCATAGTGGAATGCAGGTGGAGCGCACAACGGCGTTCCCACGTCCACTTGCTCTTTTTAATAGTGTACACTTGTTTAAGTGTTTTTAGCACTTATTTTAATAAAACACCAACGTTCATCATGGGAGATTGTTCCTTTTTCATTTTTTGATCCTGTTGTCCGGAGATTCGGCGGGTGTCCTTTCCTTTGATGATCGATTGGAGACTCCATTTCTGGGCACTGTGACAGATCATGGGAATATCTTGCAACCTTATGCTGTATATGACTTCTGTAATGGGGATCATGTATATCTGGTGAGTAGACTGAGTGGCCGGTGTTGGTGGAGGAAGATTTACAGTCATTTGTTTGTTGGGATCCATGAGATCACTGCACCATTGAAATTATTTGATGAATTTTGGACTTTATTTAAACACTAATGCCGCGGACACATGCTCGGAATTTCCGACAACAAATGTTCGATGGGAGTTTGTTGTCGGAAATTCCGACCGTGTGTAGGCTCCATCGGACATTTGCTGTCGGAATTTCCGACAACAAAAATTTTAGAGCTGGATCTCAAATTTTCTGACAACAAAATCCGTTCTCATAAAATTCCAAGCGTGTGTAGACAATGCCGACGCACAAAATTCCATGCATGCTCTGAATCAAGTACAAGACAGAAGCGCTCAGTCTAGTAAAACCAGCGTTCATAATGGAGATAGCACGTTCGTCACGCTGCAATTTTTTAATCTTTTAATGCAGCGCATTCTCTTCTTCTTTATAATGCTAGAATAAAGTTGTTTTGCTGCTGATATTCACACAGAGTTCTGACAAACTGATTTCTTTATTATTTCTCGTGATCTCCTGAATAATATTTTTTCGTCAGATCTCCATAATAATATTTCAATTTTTTTTATAGTGATCTTTTTTTATTTATTTATTATCAAGATCTGTTTTTTTTCTTTTTATTATTTTTTTTTGTTTCTAGATCTCCATGTTTTTTGTCATTTTATGTGTCAAGTTACCACAACACCATTATTATCTTGTATCTTTTAACCTCAATGAGATTAGTTGGTGTTGGTGTCCCTTGTTAATTTGACATTGTCTTTTTGAAATGTACCTGCCTACTCACAAACAAACTGTCCTTTTTGAAGTAAAACACATAGGCAAGTATTTGTGAAAAAATTTACATTTGTTAGGGGTCATAACAAAATAAAGAGGAAGGCAATGCTGGATAAACTGGTGAAATTGGCGAAGCCTTTGTATCCCAGGGCACACATCAATTATTTTACAGGCAAAATTTGTAGCCTGAGGAGTCCATATAATAGTGAGCACAATCTGGTCCAGGACTCCATAAGATCAGGAACAGCAGCAGATGACATATATGTCCCCAGGTTGTGGTCATACAACAGCCTACGTCTTTTGTCAGACTAGACTGAACCCAGGCCATCACTCTCTTGTCTTCCTTCCACGCTTGCTTCCACACTTGCTTCCAGGCTGTGGCTCTGGTGTTGGAATTGTGGTAGGAGGTGGAGGAGGAGGATGGTCCAACTCACACAGGTGGGTTTTGCTTTTGAGTTCGCCCCTCAACCCCTTATTTAGGGTCAGATAGATCACTTCCTCACAGAAGAGGCATTGGACCTCCTCAATTTCCTGCATTTTGCAGGCTGTCATGCAGGCATAGGCCTCTAGAAGATTGGGGGGGGGGTTCTGAGGGCCACATTAGCCTGCCAAATTAACCCAAGTGCTGCCTCCTCCACGTTACTCCCCTTCCTGGGCCTTTTGTTTTGAAGGCGGAGGGGAGGGACCTGGGATTCTGTCAGACTACTGGGCCCAGCCACCTCCTGGCTGCCACTTACCAACGCCAGCTCCTGACTGCCACTTACCCCTGCCACCTCATGGCTGCCACTTACCCCCGCCACCTCCTGGCTGAGGCTTTCCTGTGTATGAAAAAGGGACATAGTTTTATTTTTTTGTTCATCGATCACACACAATTTTCAGCTCATGACTGTTGCAAATTGAATGTTAATCAATAGAAAAGGACTATCATTCTGAGCCCAGCATTTTTCATTCTTGTCCCAATAATTTTTGGCTACTACTGTCTATTGATATGTAAACCACTTTGTTAAATCAGAAATTAGTGATCAATAATAACATCTAGTTAACATCATTAATTTTACGACAAGAAATATGTTGAACAATGCTATACCTGGCTCAAGCTGGGCTCCTCCACTTCTTCTTGGCTGGAAGGGCCAGGTTGTACGTCAGAAGCCTCATCTGGGGTGGAAGGAAGCGTTGAAGGAATAGTGGAGAGTGATGGCCTGATTTCACTCTGGTCTGACAGAAAACGCAATCTGTCATAGTACCACAGCCTGGGGACATATACATCATCTGCTGCAGCTCCTGATCTCTGGGAATCCCGGACCTTCTTGCACTCCCTATTATAAGTGGTCCTCAGGCCACCAATTTTTACCTTTAAATAGGGGATGGTTACTGTGGGGATCTGCGGCTTCACTAATTCCAGCAATTGATCCAGCGCTGCCTTCCCCTTTCTATTATTAGTATAAAAGGGGTGTTTCACCTGGCACAGACAGGGCAGCTCCCTGTACTTATCAATTAATAGGGGGACAAAGTCATGATCATTGAAGTGATCCATTTTCTCTGCAAGACACAACACAAAACAAACCCTAATGTCAGGCTAAACTCTCGTAATCTTGTCCCAATATAGGCCTCAATCTATAAGCTGTATAGGCCACTGATGCCCCAAGTTAAAATTGTACCGTTGCTATCACGATCTGCG
Source organism: Lithobates clamitans (assembly GCA_037952925.1). Lineage (NCBI taxonomy): Eukaryota > Metazoa > Chordata > Amphibia > Anura > Ranidae > Lithobates > Lithobates clamitans. The sequence continues at coordinate 1,308,130 of JBBGZY010001695.1, forward strand.
CTTCCGCTACTTCTTCCCCCACTCACAGATCGTATGTACAACGCACACGTGATACGCTTTATATACACTGCGCATGCGTGAAACTCCGCCCGCCCCTGACCTTCTTTATAGTATATTTCCCGCCCCTTCTCTTTTAGGGCAGTGGGAGAGCACATGGCAGAGAGACAACAGGTGCATGATAATAGCAGCAACGACGAGGAAAGCCCAGAGAGTTATAAGGCCTCAAATATGTCCTTTGTAGAGATGGTGGAGATGGTGGACATCTTGAAGAGGGCCGACTATGATGGGAAGTATGGACCATACCCAAACCCAAATGTGAGAAAGGCCAAGATCCTGACTAAAGTTGTGAAAAGTCTGCACAGGAATTTTGGAGTACGACGATCCAAGGAGCAATTGAGGAAACGCTGGTCAGACCTGAAATTGAGGGAGCAGGATCAGTACAGAAGGATCAGGAAAGTGCTTCTAAAAAGTAAGTATTTGTCCTATGTTCCTATTATTGTTATTACTTGCATGCTGTTCCATGTGCTTTTCTTTACTGTTGCACAGTTTAAAATGGCAACTTTCAGGTTCCTGGGCACAGTAATTGATCCTAGTAAACATTGTTCGTTCGCCCACTAATACAATGTTTTTGGCAGATGCAGGTTAACTACATTTGGTCATGCCTATTTGTATTAAAAGAAGTGTATTACATTGTTATCTAGATTGGTTTGTAACTAGAATGAAATGAAAACTTGATTCAGTGAAAGGAGAGGACACTCAGCAGCTGTTTACAAATCTGGACGCAGGAGCACTAGTGTGGGACACCATAACAACCTTTTTATGGTGTCCCACACAGGTGCTGCAGTGGATACTAGGGGTGTCTCCATGTGTGAAAATTGTACAAAAAAGGTAAGTATTCCAGCTCTAGAAAGGGAAAAAAATGTCTTCAGCTTGGAACTCTGCCAAAACAGACAATTGTAGGACACTTCCAAGCAATGTTTCATATTACTATTTCTTGCCTCAAATATCTGTGTGCTAAGTATACCTTGTTTTAAATTCACATAGGGGAGAAAAGACTCAGGACATCTGAGGACACCAGGGACCCTCAACCTCCTAAAGAAGGGGAACTCCCCACACCGCAACCTGAGGATGAGGAGGGAGACGTTTATGAAGTGGGCGAAATAGTGACCACAACAGGCGAGTGTCTGAGACCACAGCTTCAGGTAATAGATGTATGCCTGCATATTTATAATACATGGTGTGTTTTTTTTTTTTTTTTAGGTGATATGGATGTTGTGGAAGAAGAATCTAATTTCACAAGTTCAAGTGCACAGATCCTCATCGGGGTGTTTCACCTGCCACAGACAGGGCAGCTCCCTGTACTTATCAATGAATAGGGGGAGAAAGTCATGATCATTGAAGTGATCCATTTTCTCTGCAAGACACAACTCAAAACAAACCCTAATGTCAAGCTAAACTCTCGTAATCTTGTCCCAATATAGGCCTCAATCTATAAGCAGATTGACAAACTGCAACAACGATCGCCTCGATTCGCGCCCTGGGGGCGTGCAGCAGCTTAAAATCCTGGGGACATCATAGGACGCCCGGTCAGGATATTGAAACCACTTTGCCGCCATCATTCTGCTATATGGCAGGCGGCAAGTGGTTAAAAGCCACATTTTGAAGATGTATACAGTGAGGTTTATTTGCTAAAGCTGGGGAGTGCAAAATTAGGCTCACTTCTGCAGAGAAACCTATCAGCTTCCAGGTTATAGTGCCACAGCTTCATTGAACAAACCGAGGTTAGAAGCTGACTACCATGCACAGCTGCACCAGATTGTGAGCGCTCCAGTTTTAGTAAATCTCCCCCAGTGTGTCAACACGTGCTATCTGCCATCACGGGATATCAAGGTACACGTTTTGTGGATGCATCTCCTTCCTTGCAACTCAAGTAGGTGAGAGGAAGGTGTTGCACCCCGAAACACGTGCATTGATCCCCCATGATGGGAGCTAGCACATGTTGACATTAGGCATGAGATCAGGAGGGAAATCCCCATTTTGCGTTCCAATTTGTGTGCATTTAAAATTTGTCTTTTACAGGGGTGACATCACCCCACCTGATGAAGGCAAGATCATCAAGGTTTTTGACATACTAATGTCTGATATTGCCTTCACTTTTTCAAAGTTGAACTTTGTAAGTTCATGAATTGTGTATGTTATGGTTTGAAACATGCCTGTTTCACCAAAAAAAGGATATTTCCAATGTCGAAAAAAAGTTATACACCAAAGATGTTGGTTTGTTAAAAAACTCTTTTCTAACGCACACACATGTGAATGTGCTTTGAGTAAAATGTTTTCTACTCAACAATGTGTGGCTTCTTCTTTCAATGCTCAATACCAGTTTTTGGAGTAAGTTGGTGTTTACAGTAGAAATGGGGGTTATTTACTAAAGGCAAATCCACTTTGCACTACAAGTGCACTTTCAGTGCAGTTTCAGTGCACTTGTAGTGCAAAGTGGTTTTTCCTTTAGTAAACAACCCCGAAAGTGCTGTAAAATTTGCCCCAATCAGGACATTTTCGGGACTCAAAACAATTAATTCATGGTGCTGAAAAGGATGATTTTTTTTATCATTAATGCATTACATACACTAACAACAAAAGCAATGTGTGTGTGTAGCAGACCTACAACATAATAGTTAGCTGAAGAAGAGATTGTCACCTCATGTATCCAAAAAATTACATTTGCACTATTGAAGAAAATGGCCAAAAAGAAAAGCCCATTGGAGAACCTAGGAGACAGCTAAACACAAGCAGTAAATCAAATGAAATGTTAGTTGTTTCAAAAATAGATTTATTTTAAAAATGTCTCAGACATTTGCTGGCATATCAATGGCCCCCCTACCCGCAAAGTATTCCATGTATTTTTGCCGCATTTCACGTGCACTTTGGGGGGGCAAGCCAGGACGGCCAGGTTCAAGTGACGTCAGGGTTGACTGATTGAGAAATCTGGCCTCAGGCCCAACTGAGGCTACATAGTTTGTACCATTTTTCCTTAAAAAGTTGTGCATAATGCAGCATGCAAGTACGATATGGTTTAGTTTATATTCCGCCATGTTGATTGCAGTGAGGAATAGGCAGAACCAGCTGGCCATAATGCCGAAAGCATTCTCCACCACTCTTCATGCTCTAGCCATCCGGTAGTTAAAAACCCTCTTGTCCGGGGTGATGGTCCTCATGGGAAATGGCCGCATCAGGTGTTCTCCAAGCCCAAATGCTTCATCAGCGACGAAGACGAACAGGAGTCCTGCCACGTTATCTTCTGCAGGTGGCAATCCCAAGCCACCACTCTGGAGCCGTCTATAGAACTTGGTCTGTGTGATGACTCCACCATCTGACATCCAGCCATTCTTCCCCACGTCCACATACAAAAGCTTGTATGTCGCCGACACCACCGCCAACATCACTATACTAGTAAACCCCTTATAGTTATAATAGTAAGACCCCAAGTTGGGGGGAGGGACGATGTGGACGTGTTTCCCATCGATTACCCCTCCGCAGTTGGGGAAGTCCCAACGCTGGGCAAATTGGGAAGCCACAGTCTGCCATTCCTGTGGCGTTGAAGGAAACTGTGGTGTCAAACAATAAAAAAAAAATAGTACTTTTGCAGATAACATTGCAAGCAGATTAGACACAAACATTTTTGGCCAACATCAGTATAACATTTATTTTAAGGAGTATTTAAAGACAAATGTATAAGGTCCACTTATCAGATTTCTCACCCCCTCTGATGGCCCATTGTAAAAATTTTAGGGGGGTAGATGTTTTGGACAGGTAACCCTCTCCACTTCATTGAGAGCTGAATGCATAAATAATGTGTGTTACTTTGGCCAGCCCCTTCTTACTTACACTATTGGCAGACCACTGGACAGGTAAGAATTGTCATAATAATAAAAAAAAAAAACACACTGTGCAAATGGAAGCACATTTTTACATTCTGCAATTACCTATCAAGATAAGAGAAGAACAAAACTTTACACAGTACCATTTGAAAGTATTCAGGCAGGCCCTTTCACTACATGCTTTGGTGAATTGATCTATAAATATGACCACAAAAGAGGTAGGTATAGTGTGTATGGGTATGGCAAAGTCAGCAGATAGCGTATTGTTATCAGTTGACTTAGAGGTTGGGGGGAGGGATGGTTCCAAATGAGTTTGGGACCTCAAAAAAAGCCTCTTGCACTCTGCCTGACTTTAAGGACAGAAATAACAATTGTACACATTTTAGGGTAAAGCACTACAATGAAGATGACAAAATACATTGTTAAGTGACTAGGCTAGGTGTGTATGGGCCCAGGATAGCATACTGGGGAGGTTAGTGAAGGCAAATATGCATGAAGGACAAAAAAGGAGCATTAAAAACTTCCAGCATGCATGAGGACAAAGAGGACATTCACAGCATATTGCAATCAGAGTAATTAGGGAATGATGAAATAAATACAATACATTTGCAAACATTAAATACATAGAATGTGATGATAAAGGAGAAAACTTACCTTAATATAATCCTTCTGCAGGACCTAAATTATGGCAGAACAGGTCTCTGGAATAATGATCCCCAGAGCCTGGGGGGAGATGCCTGTTGAGAACTTGATGTCCTGCAGACTTCTCCCCATCGCCAAGTACCGCAACGTGGCGACGAGCCTTTGTTCAGGAGTGATGGCTTGCCGCATGCAGGTGTCTTGCCTCCTAATATAAGGGGACAGCAAAGCCAACAAATGGTGACAAATGGGGTCCGTCATCCTGAGATAATTCCTGAAATCATCAGGATTATTCTCATGGATCTCCCGCAACAAAGGCATATGAGAGAATTGGTCATGCTGGAGTAACCAATTCTTTGTCCATGAACTCCTCCCTGCCCTGTTCATGGACAGGGCTTGGGTCAAAGTAAGAACCCCAACACCAAGCCCTTGCACAGCACGAACTCTACGATGAGTACGTACCTGAAACATGGCTAGAAAACGGTCGGCTGGTCAGAACGAACTAACAGAACACACTGAAAAACAGAAAGGCCTGAGAAGAGCGAGCTGAAAATCAGAAACGAGCAGACAAGAACGCACTGAAAACCAGATACAAACTGACTACACGCACTGAAAAACAGATACAAACCCACAAGCACAAACTGAAGAGCAGTAACAGACTGAAAAGCACGAGGCTGAAAAGCGCGAATCGTCTTTCACCAAACTTCTACTAACACGAGATAAACACGAGATTAGCAGAAGGAGCCCAAAGGGTGGTGCACTTGGTATTGAACTTCAGTTTTATAGTGCCGTCATACGTGTTGTACGTCAGCGCGTTCTTGGCGATCGGAAGTTCTGACAAGATTTATGCGACCGTGTGTAGGCAAGACAAGTTTGAGCCAACATCGGTCAGAAATAAGTCCAGGATTTTGTTATCGGAATGTCCGATCGTGTGTATGCGGCATTATTCTTTGGACGTACAAATTTTGCCATACACCTGAACATTGGGTGGTAATTTTTATGCTTATTATTTGTACTTTAAATTGTTTGTATAGCATCATTGTCACTGTCACTCACTGGGGACACCCATTGGTTTTTCACATTATTGCACTTTGCACTTTATTGTTTAACATACCCCAAGGGTGCGCAGTTCACCATCAATCAACAAAAAGCCACAGGTACCAGATCCTGAAAATGTATTGCCTCATAATGCTCTGAACAAAGTGTTCACAAAATCCAAGGCAACTAATTGCGCTGAAATATTATAGTATTATTGTTGTTATTGCACAGTGGCTACCTGGTTAGGAAGCATTTGGAAGCACTAGGGGTCATCTGTTAGAATACCAACTATGGAACTACCTGACTGGAGTTTGCTTGTTCTCCCTTTGCCTGCATGAATTCCCTCCAGGTACTCTGATTTTCTCCTACACTTTAAAGACTTCTGGTTGGCACATATCTAAATTGGCCCTGGGATGTATCTGTATGAATGTGAGTTAGGAAGCTTGAGGGCAGGGACTGATGTGAATTTACAATATATATGCAAGGTGCTGTGTAAATTGTTGGTGATATACAGTAGGGAAAATAATTACTTGATCCCCTGCAGATTTTGTAAGTTTGCCCACTTACAAAGAAATGAAGGGTCTATAATTTTTATCGTAGGGGTATTCTAAATGATACAGACAGAATATCAACCAAAAATCCAGAAAAGAACATGTTACACAAGTTATAAAGACTGTCAGAGGAATCTGCACTTAGGTGAAACCCAACCAAAGCATAAAAAACAAAATAGGGGATGGCGCTTTTGTATGTGAAAAAACTATGTGTATATACCATACGATATATGTGTATATATATATATTGAAGAAACTATATATATCCAGCAAGAACAAATCCTTCCTGTCATAAATAAATAATCATTCAAAGTGACTTGTGCTAGAAAAATGATATGTGCTGATGAAAAAAATTCAAATAAAAATACAATTAAATGAATAAAAATTATCAACTAGTGTTATCAATCAGCACTAACAAGCTGTGCAATAAGTATTTAACCATTAGCATATATAAAATTGATGCAATAAATATATAACCATTAACATATATAAAATTGATGTGAAGTGACTAGTGAAGCTGCTGTTAATGATATCCAATTGTAAACAAAAAGTCAAAAATAGGTGTCCATAAAAAGTGACAAGGTGCTTCATCCGATTAGTGAAAGTTTTCTTAAAAGGTATATATAAACAAAAAACGTGCTGCCATCTAAATACATATATATTTTTATTTTATTTCTTTTCATGTCAGATGGTTTAATATTAAATATATTTTTTATTTTTATCTTTATTTTTATTTTCGTAAGTATTTCATTTTCATATTTAGGTTTCCTCATGCCATGCCCGTTCTGTTTTTATTTATATTACAATTTAAAAAATTTTTTTTAAGGGTACTATTTATTTTGTTTATTTTGTACCGGGTTGTTTCTGTCATTGCTGTTTTATACATACATATCTTTTTTCCTCACCACCAGGAGGCGCCTAAGGAGGGTTCATATAGACCTGTAATGTGTGGGTGGTTTTCTTCACACCAACAGGTGGTGCCAGATGAGCATCACTATATATATTAGATTTCCCTGGTGGTGAATACACGAAATTTAGATTCGGTCCGATTACTGCTTGTTAGAGATACATGCTAGATGATTGGCCGCAGTGACAGCTACACCCGGGATATAAGACGTGTGGTGTATCAAGATGGCAGCTCCTCAGATGATGTCCGTGTAATGAAACGCGTAAGGCGGGACTAACTTGATACGCATTACGTCATACCTGGGAGTTTTGGTTTTTGGTACACGATTGGTGGAAAGCAAGCTCCAAGTGAGGAGAATGTTGCTTCCCCGCTACGTTCAGAGAGTGTGTGAGCATGTGAACTCTCTCCCCTTTTTAACTTCCTTTTTTAACTTCCTTGGATTTATTTAAATTTTAATAAAAGAAGCAATATGGAGTCACGCTATGCGGATTGTTTTTTTTTTTCTTTTTTATAATTTTTTATAGGAGAGAAGAGACATATCATTTGTCCCTACTAAGTAGGAAAAATGATATATCTCTTCCTCTAGTCAGTCCTATTCCCTCACAGTTAGAACACAACCAGGGAACACACATTTAACCCCTTGATCATCCCCTAGTGTTAACCTCTTCCCTGCCAGTGACATTTACACAGTAAACCGTGTATTTTTATAGCACTGATCACTGTATAATTGTCAATGGCCCCAAAAATGTGTCATAAGTGTCTGATCTGTCTGCCGCAATGTTGCAGTACCCTTAAAAATCGCAGATCACCGCCATTACAAGTAAAAAAAAAAATAATAAAAATGCCATAAATCTTTCCCATAGTTTGTAGATGCTATAACTTTTGCGCAAACCAATCAATATACGCTTATTGTGATTTTTTACCCAAAAAATTAAGAAGAATATATATTGGCCTAAACTGAGGAAGAAATTTGTTTTTTTAAAAACATTTTTGGGGATATTTATTATAGCAAAAAGTAAAAAATGTTTTCTTTTCAAAATTGGCATTCTTTTTTTGTTTATAGCGCAAAAAATAAAAACCACAGAGGTGATCAAATACCACCAAAAGAAAGCACTATTCATGGGAAAAAAGGACATCAGTTTTGTTTAGGTACAGCGTCACACAACCACGCAATTGTCAGTTAAAGCAACGCAGCACCGTATCACAAAAAATGGCCTGGTTATTAAGCAGCCAAATATTCTGTTCTGTAAGTGGTTAAGCTCACCTGAGACAGACAGCGTTTGCTCTCTGCCTGGGAAGATCAGACAACTTAGGTCTGTGAGAGAACAGGTTGGTGAAAGCTGTTAAGCTGTATCTGTGGAAACTGACAAGCTGTAGGCTTGCTCAGCCTGGTAGTTAGGGCTTGTATATTGTAAAGTTAGTGCCAAGACATGGCTAGGTTTGCTTGGCTATTTTTATTCTGTTTGTTTTTTTGTTTTTTTTTTAATTTCTTTTGTTATTATAATTCTTTACAGACAAAAATACATATACAGGATTACGTCAAATTTAATAACTTCATTTCCGTCCTGCACAATACTGCTTCCCAGTGGGAACAAACCGTTTTCCTCAAAAACTCCTCATTGTGGGGCTCTCTGGGTCCTGCCAATATTTGGGGATTAGACTTTTGGCTGCATTCAGGAGTGGGGGAACCAGGGTTTTCATATATTGTTGTCTGGCACTTTAGTTCGGTGGAATAAACATTCTCATGGATCTTCTTGGATTTCCTTTTTTGTTATAGCTTTTATTTTCTGTACTATTTCTTTCTAAAATTGTTTGATTTTGGGACATGTCCACCAGATATGTGACATAGTTCCCCGTTCTCCACACCCCCTCCAACAGCGCTGTGAAGTCTCTTTTTGATACTTATGGGCCTTATCTGGAGTTATAAACCACGGTGCTAAACTTTTAAAACTACTTTCTATCATATTACTATTTTGTGATGTTACAAACGCCAAACTTATAATTCCTTTTCCCATTTGCTAATGTATGGCGGCTTCCCCATCCCATTCCCTTCCATCAGGATTTGATACATTACCGATATCCCCCTTCTCTTTGCATCTTCTGTGCATAATTTCCCCATTGGCAACAGATTATCTGCAGACCTCACTGGTTGAGGGAGTAAGTCAAAGAAGTGTGTTAGGTGGGAATACCGCCATACATCTATCACTATTAAATATTTTTTTTTGTTTTAACTCTTGAAATGCGCACAACCTTCCCTACACCATTATGTCCTTTAATTGTGCGTTCTGTTTTTTAATCCAGTTTCCAAACAAATTACTTTTCCCTAATAGAAAGTACTCTGTGTCCTTCAGTGCTATACATGGGGAGTTATATCTCCATTTTTCTTTTTTGTGTATCATATCCCAGATTTCTAGTGCTTTCAGTGTCATTTTGTGTGCTTTCTCTCCTATGTTCCTCAAATGTGTTGGCACCCAAATCAATTTCCCCAACTCCGTCTTACTAATCGTGTTTTCCAGTTCCACCCATCTTTTGTTTTTATTATTTTTTGCCCAGTCAATGACCCGAACGAGGAGGGCTGCTCTATGATAGTTCCTTAGGTCCGGGACTCCCAGACGCCCCTGCTTTCTGTCTCTGGTTAGTATTTGTAAGCTTATTCTTGTTTTTTTCCCCTTTCAAATGTACCTAAGGAGTGTTGTTTTCCATGTTTTAAAATATGCTTGAGGGAGAGGTATCGGCAGCATCTGAAATTGATACATGATCTTTGGCAAAAGACTCATTTTAAATAAATGAATTCTCCTGGTCTAATGGCCTGGTCATTAAGCAGCCAAATATTCTGTTCTGTAAGTGGTTAAGCTCACCTGAGACAGACAGTGTTTGCTCTCTGCCTGGGAAGATCAGACAACTTAGGTCTGTGAGAGAACAGGTTGGTGAAAGCTGTTAAGCTGTATCTGTGGAAACTGACAAGCTGTAGGCTTGTCTCAGCCTGGTAGTTAGGGCTTGTATATTGTATAGTTAGTGCCAAGACACGGCTAGGTTTTTTTTGGGTTTTTTTGTTCTGTTTGTTTTTTCTAAAACACTGTACAGCACCTGTATATAAAAGGCTTGTATACAGTATATCACCAATAAACATTGCACTTTATGTCACTACCTAACTGGATTTGGTATCTGTGCCTGAAAGACTGCTCATCCCAGGGAGCTTTGCACCTGCTACCTGTCCTCCAGGTTATATATGCGGGTAGCTGTAGTAAGTTACTACTTAAAGGGCCAGTGCCTAGAGTGACTAAACATGGAGGAAATCCTAAAACAACAGGTGTTATCCAACGCTGCACAGCAGCAAGCCAACGCTATTGCACAGGACCAAACCAAGGCACTGTGCCAACAGATTGGTGCTGTACAGGAACAAACGCAGAGGCTGTTTGAACAGCTAGCCACTGCTGCAAAAGCAGATAGGAAAACCCTGACTGAGGTTGTGGAGACGCTAGCAGAGTGGTTACCTGCTAAAATTGACGATGTTAGAGACAAGCTATCAGCCATCCATGTGGGTTGTTTTCTTTCCAAGATGACTGCAGATGTTGATCCAGAGGCCTTTCTGCTGATGTTTGAGCAGACCGCTGAGAGGGAAGGTTGGCCTAAAACCCAGTGCGCAGGACTGGTCACCCCCTTTCTGGAGAATTACAGAAGGCCTACTATGATCTGGAGTTGGCAGAAGCGGGAGGCTATGAAAAGGTCAAGCGGGAAATTCTGACTCTGTGTCACCTTGGCAGTTCGAGCACAGCGGGTCCACAGCTGGTTCTTCCAAAATGAGAGGCCCCCAAGATCGCAGATGTTTGACCTGATCCACCTTGTGAGGAAATGGCTACAGCCGGAGTACCTGTCTGGGTCACAAATAGTGGAGTGTGTGGTCATGGACAGATTCCTGTGGTCACTACCAATTCCCCTGCAGACGTGGGGGAGTCAGGGAGACCCCAAGTCAGCGGACAACCTGGTGGACATCATTGAAAGGTAAATTGCTGCAGAGAGCCTGGTCACCACCCCTACAGCGGCACAGACTTTCCACCCAAAGCCACAGTCTCCCCAGACAACTGGTAAGACTGTTCCAGGGGCAGTGGGTGGTAAGCATGGCAAGGAGATGAGGGGAAGATTTTTGGTGCCAGGACTGAAGTTTGGCGTCCCAAACAGGGGAAGCCACTGCCTGTCAGCAAATCAAACTAGGGCAACATCAGGTGTTTTCGTTGCCAGGAACTGGGACATGTTGCAGCAAACTGTCCATAGACAGATGAACCCATGCATTGTGATGCATCCCTTAGAAGGCAGTTTATGTTTGTGTCTGTTTCATGAACTGCAGCACCGAGTATAGGAAAACACATGTGCCAAATGGCTGTTAATAATAAGCCTATTATGGCCTTGCTGGACTCTGGAAGTCTAGTGACTTTATAGCTGAGATGGTTGAAACTGTGAATTTTCATGACAAAAAAGTTGCTGTGATCTGTGTACATGGGGATACCCGGGAGTATCCTATAGCCACAGTTTACCTTTAAAACTGACTTAGGTACAGTAACCCATCTGGTCGGACTTGTACCCCACTTGGTGCACAAGGCCATCATTGGTAGGGACTTCCCTAAGTTTTGGGAACTGTAGGATCCTCTCGACCCGGTCGCAGTAACTGACTCAGTAGCAGACCAGAATGTCTGGCAAGCACAGACAATGTGGGTTCAGAGGACTCCTCTCAAGGTTTCCTTTCTTGGTTATGGCAGGAAAACTGGAGGAGGCTGAGGAAGTCCCCATAACCAGTGAAGGTGGACATCCGTCTGCTGACTCTGTGGCTACATTAGAGTTTGCTGACCTTAATGTTCAAAAGGAAAACTTTGGTACCGAGCAGAGAAAAGACCCTACCCTTGCCAGGGCCTGGAAGAATGTAGTAGTGATTAATGATATACCTGTCGAACCAAAGGACAGGCCCTGTTTTGCTTATTTCAGCAGCAATGGGGATTTACTATATCGTGTCTATCTACACTATTGGCCGTGGTGTCATAAAACCTCAAGTGAATAAAATAGAAGCCGTCCAGGAGTGGCCATGTCCTGCAAACAAGAAGCAGGTCAGGGCCTTGGGATTGTGAGGTATTATAAAAGGTTTATCCCGAATTGTGCAACTATAGCTGCCCCACTGACGGACCTTACAAAAGGGAAAGACTCCGTAATCGTGAAATGGTCCCCAGTAGCAAAGGAATCTTTTCAAGTCTTGAAGAAGGCCCTTTGTGCACAGCCAGTACTGTACTCCCCCGATTTCTCCAAAGATTTTTTGATTTAGACGGATGCGTCTGATGTAGGTATCGGGGCAGTATTGTCACAGGTACACAATGAGGAAGAACACCCTGTGGTGTACCTAAGCAGAAAGCTCAATGACCATGAGAAAAAGTATGCAGTCATTGAAAAGGAATGTTTAGTCATAAAGTGGGCCATGGACGCGCTAAGGTACTATTTGTTAAGGCACCAGTTTGATTTAATAACTGACCATGCTCCCCTGAAATGGATGGCCCAAAAAAAGGAGACTAATAGACGGGTAAACCAGTGGTTTTTGGCTCTACAGGATTACTCCTTCATTGTAAAACACAGGCGAGGTGTTGAGATGGGGAATGTAGATGTCCTGTCCCTTGTTCACTCCTGTTGGGCCACAGGTGTTCCAACCCTGGGGATGAAACAAGGGGGGGATATGTAGCAGAGCGTCCCAGAGAGAGCCAGGAAAAGTCCTGTTCAGGGTTTATACGTCTCCCAGGCTCCTCTCATACACATTCAGGGATCTCTGATCCATGGTCCAGTTCGGATCTTGGTTCTCTCCCACAGACTAATTTAAGCTCACCTGAAACAGACAGTGTTTTTCTCTGCCTGGGAAGATCCAACATCTTCGGTCTGTGAGAGCAACAGATTGGTTAAAGCTGTTAAGCTGTATCTGTGAAAGCTGACAAGCTGAAGGTTGCTCAGCCTGGTAGTTAGGGCCTGTATATTGTATAGTTAGTGCCGAGACACGGCTAGGTTTTTGTTTGGCTATTTTTGTTCTGTTTATTTTTTTCTAAAACACTGTACAGCACCTGTATATAAAAGACTTGTTTATATCACCAATAATCATCGCACTGTTTGTCACTACCTCACTGGATTTGGTATCTGTGCCTGAAAGACTGGTCATCCTAGGGAGCTTTGTACCTGCTACCTGTCCCCCAGGTTACTATATATATATATATATATATAGCACAAACAGCATCTTTCAAAGTAAGGGGAGACATTACAGTTACATTACAATTCAAGACAACAGGGTTAGAAGCACTCTGCTCATCGTATATTATGATTTAAAGAGATAGGGAACTGATACAAAATGTATTAAGGCAGGCAGGTATGAGATAGCCATACAGATTGATGTGGAGAAAGAGCTAAAGAGCAGGAGCTTTTGGTTAACATTATGAGAGGAGGCTGGTGATGTATCTGGGAGCAGAGTTGTGAGTGGAGTGATCAGAATTTGTGGAGTGATCAGAAGCCAGTGAAGGGATCGGCAGAGTGTGGTGGCAGACACTGAGCAGTTGGTAAGGTAGGAGAGTCTGGCAGCAGCATTAATGATGGACTGAAGGGGGAATAGCCTGTGTAGATGTAGGCCAATGAGGTGGGGATTGCGTTAGTCAGAATGAGAGATATCAGGTGATTGGATTAGTAGCTTGGTCGTATAGTCTGTTAGGTAAGGGTATATTCTAGGAACATTATAGAGGTGAAGGTGGCAAGATTGGGACGGTGACTGGATGGGGGCTGAACAAAGTGGATCAGAGTCCAGGATTACACTCACATGAGGAGCAGGACTGATAGTTATGCTGATGATTTTGAGAAGTGCTAATGATTTTGAGAAGTGCTAATGATTTTGAGAAGTGACCATTGCATTTAGCAGTTAGTGAATATTTAGTGAACATTAAAAGACCAGTTTTTGGGGCGTATTGTGGACAAAAGCCAGTCTGTAAAGGGGCTGAGAATGTTATTAGTTAGGTAGCAGCTCAGGTGGTTATATACTTGGCACTTTAGGAGTTTGAAGGTAAATGAGAGCTTGAGATGGGTCTTGAGTGGGTGATACTGGTGTGGTCCAGTGAGAGCTTTTTAGGCATGGGGGTGACTAGTGCATGTTTTAGAGGGGAGGAGAAGATGACAATAGAGAGGGAGAGGTTGAACATGTGAGTAAGAGAGCATAGAATAAAGCAAGACATTGATTGGGAATAGGGTCCAGGGGGAGAGGTGGTGTGCAAGGCATCAGGGAAAAGTTCAGCAAATTCCTTTGTAGTGACAGGGTCAAAAGGAGAATGTGTTAATTGTGGTAGAAGAGATAGATTGTGAATTGGTGAAGATGACTGGACAGTGGTGATCTTGTGACAATTTGCGTCAATCTTGCTCGTTAAATGGCTGGCAATGTCCTGGGCAGTGTAAGAGTTGGCGAAGCAGAAGACAAAGTAAAGTTAGAAGAGTTGACGAGGACTGGATAATAGGATGTTAATGAGAGTGAAATAGCAGCATGATGGGAGGAAATTTCTTTTAGAAGGGCAGCTTAATACCAGGAAAAGTCTTGCAGGGGCATAGTTTTACCCCATGCTCTCTTAAAAACACGGCTGAATGTTTTTATATTTTTGGTGTCATCTGATTGCTAACTAAAGGTTGCAAGGAATGCAGGGGCAGGAGAATATATGGTCAAGAGTATTGCATGTAGTAGGTTGGTGACCACAAGCTAGATAAAGAACCACAGAACTTATTATATAGTGTTTTTGGGCTAGTTGGATCATGCAGAAAAGAAAAGGGGGGAAGCATTGCAGGTCATAACCCATCTAGTAAATGTCAGCCCCTGTGGCCCAGTATAACCGAACATTGGTTCCATTGGCAGTAATTAAGGTCCCTATTGAATGTATAGTAATAACCTAAGACTGCTTTCACACTGAGGTGCTTTACAGGCACTACAGAGCTAAAAATAGCGCCTGCATAGCGCCTGTGAAGAGCCTCTCCTGTCTCCAGTGTGAAAGCAGAGTGCTTTCACACTGGAGCGGTGCGCTTGCAGGATGGTAAAAAAAGTCCTGCAAGCAGCATCTTTGCAGCGCTGTAGGAGCGATATGTACACCGCTCCTAAAGTGCCCCTGTCCATTGAAATCAACGGGCAGCGCCGCCGAACCGCTGGCAAAGCGACACTTCTGCGGCGCTTTGCAGATGGCTTTAATGCTTTTTCGGCTGCTTGCGGGGATTAAAAGCGTCCGAATAGCGCCGCTAAAAATAGCGGTGCTTTACCGCCGATGCCCCCAGCGCCTCAGTGTGAAAGCACATTAATGGAAATTGTGGTAAAATCTGCAAGGTACAAGTATATGCTTGTGAGTATAGATTATACTACTCTCCAAACCTTTATGCAAAATAATTGCTTCACATATTAAGGTGCACAGGGATTGCTAAAGATGTTCTGATGAATTAAGGCATTGAATCATTTATGTTCATCTGTGTAAAAACCTCAGACAGGTGGGCTTGTTAAATTATTTAACAAAACCCTCAAGAGTATTTAAAAGAATAGTCAACCCTTTGTATACCAACTTACAATACCCCTTCATTACCAGGCCATTTTTCAGTGTTGTGAAAGTGAAAATCCACAAATGACACCACATTGGAAAGTAGACACCCCAAGGTGATCTAATTTTTTTGGGAAATTAAGAAACAGGTGGTTAAACATGGTGCTTGGAAATGGTGCACTAGATTCATTAATATACAAATCAGACACAGAGGAAGAAGGAAGTGAAGGGGTTAATGTACTGGTCACATAAGGTGGCAGGATGAAGGTAAGATAAGATAACTGAAATAAATCACAGGTGATATCATTTGTTGCTCAGTGATTGCAGTATTCTAGTTTTCATCTCCTCAAAGTAATACATAAAACCTGGCCTGTTAGTGGGCCCTGAGGACAGGGTTGATGACCACTGCTGTACAGGACTTTTACAAGCTAGCTGCAAGACACTCTTTTACTACATATAAAGTATCTCATAAAAGTGAGTACACCCCTCACATTTTTGTATTTTTTTTATTATATCTTTTCATGTGACAACACTGAAGAAATGACACTTTGCTACAATGTAAAGTAGTGAGTGTACATCTTGTATAACAGTGAAAATTTGCTGTCCCCTCAAAATAACTCAAACAGCCATTAATGTCTAAACCGCTGGCAACAAAATTGAGTACACCCCTAAGTGAAAATGTCCAACTTGGGCCCAATTAGCCATTTCCCCTCCCCGGTGTCATGTGACTTGTTAGTTTTACCAGGTCTCAGGTTTTAAATTTGGTGTTATCGCACTCACTCTCTCATACTGGTCACTGGAAGTTCAACATGGCACCTCATTGCAAAGAACTCTCTGAGGATCTGAAAAAAAGAGTTGTTGCTCTACATAAAGATGGCCTAGGCTATAAGAATATTGCCAAAATCTTTACATAAATGTGAGGGGTGTACTCACTTTTGTGAAATACGGTATATATAGTAATGTGCAGGAGTTTTAGGCATGTATGAAGAATTGCTGTAAAGTAGGAATGCTTTCAAAAGTACTGTATATAGTTATTTTTTTTATCCATTTACAAAATGCAAAGTGAGTGAACAGAAGAAAAATCTAAATCAAATCAAAAATTGGTGTGACTACCCTTTGGCTTCAAACTGCCATCAATTCTTACAATTGCACACTTGCACAAAGTCAGGGATTTTTTAGGATTAGAGTGAGGTGTATGATTAACCAATTATACCAAGCACGTGCTAATGATCAGTCAAACTCCACTACTTAGGTGAGGTTGTGAAAGACACATTTTTATGTCACATGCCATACACCATGGCAAGACTGAGCATAGCAACAAGACAAAGTATTTATACTGCATCAGCAAGGTCTCTCGCAGGCAAAGATTTCAAAGCAGAGTTGGATTTCAAGGTGTGATGTTCAAGCTTTTTTAAAGAAGCACAAAAAAATGGGCAATGTTGAGGAAGGTAGACGCAATGGTTGGCCAAGGAAACATCATCATGCTTCCCTTTGACATCGAAAAATGTCCAACAGTGCTATCAGCACAGAACTGGCGGAAGTCAATGACTCCGAACACAGAGCCAATGCCATTAGAAGTTCTCTTCAGAATAAAGTAGAACAAGGAGTCCTGGAAGTGATGGTTTGGACCCCACAGAGCCCTGATTTCAACATCATCAAGTCTGTCTTGGATTACATGAAGAGACAAAAAGATTTGAGGCAGCCTACATCCACAGAAGACCCATGGTTAGTTCTCCAGATTGTTTGTAACAACCTACTCGCTGAGTTCCCTTTAAAAACTGTGTGCAAGTGTACCTAGAAGAATTGATGCTGTTTTGAAGGCAAAGGGTGGTCACACCAAATATTGATTTGATTTGAATTTCTCTTTTGTCCATTTCATTTACATTTTGTTAATTGATAAACATAAACTGATAACACTTCTATTTCTTAAAACATTCTTAATTTACAGCATTTTTTTCACACATACCTAAAACGTTTGGACAGTAGTGTGTATGTATGTACAGCCATGGCCAAAAAAAATGTAAAAAAATATTGGCACCCTTGCATTTCTGTCAGATAATGCACCACTTTACCCATAAAATTGTTGCAATTACAAATGTTTAGGCATTCTCATGTTTATTTATTTTGTTTGTATTGGTAGGACACAAAAAAAGTGGACAAACAAAAAGCCAAATCTTCAACTGTCACATTCCTTGTGTCAAGCCACTCCTGAACCAGAGACAATGGCAATGTTAAGGCACAAAATCTAAACATATTTGGTAAATAAAATGTCAGAGAAATATTCATGATATACCAGTTTTCAAATAGGGCAGCAAAGGGCATCTATTGTAAGGCATGACTTGGGTGCCATTTTTCTCGTAGTTGCCCACTTCATGTAATGATTTAAGACTCCTATTTAACATCACGTTCTGTTGGTGAATAGGGATTACTCACTTGAGGACCGGAAGGATTTGCCCCCTTAATGACCAGGCCATTTTTTGCGATACGGCACTGCGTCGCTTTAATTGACAATTGCGCAGTCGTATGATGCTGTACCCAAATAAAATGTCCTTTTTTTCCCACAAATATAGCTTTCTTTGTGGGGTACTTGATCACCTCTGTGGTTTTTATTTTTTGCGATATAAACAAAAAAAACCCGTCAATTTTGAAAATGAACAATATTTTTTACTTTTTGCTATAATAAATATCCCCAAAAAAGTAAAACATACAAATTTCTTCATCAGTTTAGGCCAATATGTATTCTTCTACATATTTTTGAAAAAAAAAAATACGCAATAAGTGTATATTGATTGGTTTGTGCAAAAGTTATAGCGTCTACAAAATAGGGGATAAAGTGACCAAGTGCAAAATGCCAAATACACATAGACAGAGCCGATGCCTGCAACCGATCAACAATAGGTGTCCTTATTTGTTGATAAAGGCAACAGGTATACAGTAAGGATAGGTGTCACATACTGTCCTAATTCTTCTCAAATAAAAAACAATAATATCAAGCATCACAGAGGTCCATATAGATACTGTATAATGTGAAATCCTCTTAGTATACAATGTGAACAAGTGAAATAAGGTGCTGATATATCCGTCATAGTCTTTTATATAAAGTGCGGGGTAAAAAGCGACTGTATATCTTCAGTGCCAGGCAATCATGTAAAGTGCTGGTGACCACTCTCTTAAATGGAGTGAAAGTAACTGGTGACCTCCTGTCTTCAGTGCAACGTAGTGTATGGGTGTCCCCTTACCTTAATGTTGTAAGGTAACAGCATATAAATATATCTTTATGGGTGACCAATGTATTCCCTGTGGATCTAGATTTCTGGCAGCCTCCCAGTCTGGCGTCTCCAGATCTGCTGGTATGTGTCTGTGTCTGTAATCAGAATCCTGTTTTTTGCCAAGTGTGGCTATACCAGGTAAGCCTCGTAAGTAGGCGTGGGAAGATATGGGGAGAGGAACAGGAGGGATGCTCGATGGTGTAGTATTTTAGACGATGTATTGGTAACAGCAAACAATCAAACAAGGTACTCACATTTAAAATAGTGAAACAGGCAAATAAAAAAAAATGAGCAGAGAACTTGCCAACGTCACTTTCGGTTCCTAGCATCCTGACGTGTGTTCGTCAGTCACGTGACTTCATCAGGGATTCTCTATTGGCACCATTTTCCTGTAGCTCCGGTCGCCAGTAGAGCGGCAGCCATTTTCTTATGGATATCTGCCCATAATAGTTAGCCTAAAATAGACATTCAGCGGCCATTTTCCTGTAGCTCTAAATCCGGAAATGGGGCAGCGGCCATTATCCTGTGTATATCTGGCCATAGTAAATAAACAGTCTATATTCCATAGTCGAAAAAGACCTTCTTATAGTGGTGGCAAGAACCATATAAACAACCATATGGATCATTTGGGTGAGCAGGCCTTCCTACATTAATACTAATTGTAATATATATTATGCTTTGTCACCATTGCATTCTTAATGCATTATTTTTATTATAAACCCTTCATCCTCCTGAGGAAGCGGTTACACCACAAAACCGGTAGAGAAATACTCTATACCCCACTCTAACAGAAACTAAACGGGGGAACCCGCCAATAAATAGTTATATGTGGTGTATATATATCTATGTATATTTTTAACACATTTTTTTGTATGTTGATATGGAATAAAAATTGAATTTTATCTTAATAATTTTGTTATTGTATGAGTACCGAGATAGTCAATTCAATCACCTTAGATGGTTATGTGTATCGGTCAGCCTCAGCAACTGCCCCCACATCTCCACCTGCCCTATGCTTATATGTCAACTTGGATGATGGTACGTTTATACTATATACTATCGAATACTATGTGAGGCTATAATCAAAATCTGATAATATAAGCCCTACCCTGAAAATAAGCCCTAGTTTAAAATGCTTGTAAAATCTTATAATCCACTCTATTAGAGTAGTATATATTGTACAATGTGAGTGTTTCTGTAATATAATTGTGCCAAATACCTTTGATACAGCATCGCTCGGCGCTCAGCTGACCTCCCGCTGCTCTCCTCCTCTTCTCCCAGTTGTCAGCAGGGGATCTCGCCCCCCCCCTCGCAGTGCTCGGA
Source organism: Lithobates clamitans (assembly GCA_037952925.1). Taxonomy (NCBI): domain Eukaryota; kingdom Metazoa; phylum Chordata; class Amphibia; order Anura; family Ranidae; genus Lithobates; species Lithobates clamitans. The sequence continues at coordinate 1,328,299 of JBBGZY010001695.1, forward strand.
ACGGGAAAGAGAGCTCCAGCGGGTCACAGAAGCGCCGATCGGCGCTATAACGAAGGTATTTGGCACAAGTATATTACAGAAACACACACATTGTACAATATATACTATTGTAATAGAGTGGATTATAGGATTTTACAAGCATTTTAACTTGGTTCACATTGGGGATTCCTGACAGGCAGGGAGGGAAAAGGGGAGAGAAGACTTTACATTGCATGGTAAGATCTACCCCTAAAATAATCTGTACTGTGTTTTTGGTTGCCAAAATTAATATAAGTGAAAGAAAAACAAAGTAGATATGGCACTGTTCTTGTTAGTAATGATTACCTGATAACTGATAATCTTGTTTGGAGGATTACAAAGACATGCTAGTAGACCCACTTCCCCTATCAGTTAATGGGGAAAAAAACAGTGGGAAGAAAGGAAGATGGATACAGTTGAAGCTGTTAATATGTTCTAATTATAAACCCCAAGTGGATGTGAAATAAATATCTGCTGAAACAATTACATCCCCCAATTTGCCCATTTGAAATTGGGGGATGTAATTGTTTCAGCAGATATTTATTTCACGTCCACTTGGGGTTTATAAATAGAACATATTAACAGCTTCAACTGTATCCATCTTCCTTTCTTCCCACTGCTTTTTCCCCACTAACTGATAGGGGAAGTGGGTCTACTAGCATCTCTTTGTAATCCTCCAAACAAGATTATCAGTTATCAGGTAATCATTACCAATAAGAACAGCACCATATCTACTTTGTTTTTCTTTCACTTTTTCATTTACTCCACCTAGTGGCAGTAACCGGTAGAGGCAGCAGTTCCAGCAATTAGTTCCAACCCTTAAGTTTGGTACTTAGTCCTTTGCGCGGATACACTTTTTCTTTTTTCTTTTTTTAAAACTAATATAAGACCTGGGCTTATTTTTGGGGAAACATGGTATATACCCTGTAACGACACGCGTTGGGGAGGGGCACGGATGATCGTGGCACTACACATGTAGGATTGTGATTAGTTTTAGCAGCTTTTTAGGCTTTTCATTATTACGTTATAGGAGTGGTGCTTAGGATTTCTTATAGGTACTATGTTATTGAGCAAGGGTACCCAGGGTATTATGTGGAAGGGTGTAGTGTATAAGATTATAATAGTAAAAAAAATTCCCATACTGATGCCTGAGAGGCTCTCTAAAGAAAGGTATTCAATTATTTTTTTAGGTTTTTTTTGAACAATTGATTTCAATAAATGAAAAAACATTTTAAAAGTAGAAGTAGGGGTTGATTTACTAAAACTGGAGAGTGCAAAATCTGGTGCAACTGAGCATGGTAGCCAATCGGCTTCTAACTTCAGTTTGTTCAATTAAGGTTTGACAAAAAAAAGCCAATTGGTTTCTATGCTGAGCTGCACTAGATTTTGCACTCTCCAGTTTTAGCAAATCAACCCCGATTACAAAAAAGAAACAGCACTCAAAATTCCTCATCCGTAAATTTGTGAAGAAATAAAGAAAAAAGAATTCCAAAAAAGGAAAACCCGTGGTCGGACTTTAAAGGCACAACAAACAGTGGAAATATACACAAATATTAGCATTTATTGAAATATATATATAATACAAACAAGAACGTGAAAGAAACATCGATAAAAATCATGTATTCAAAAAACAATCTATATATGATATGAGCCCTAATGCGTCCACGCGTTTCGTTGTACACTTCTTCAGGATACATTTGGGGTTCAGTAGTTGCAAAGAAGAGAAAGGGGTCTCACTATCTTGCAAAGGGAATCACATATTAATCAATCAGTGATCGACAAAGTAAGGGAAAAAGCAAGGTGGCGCTATGAGGTCAGAGCGAATTACCAGGCAAACAACACCCAGGAACCACCTGTGAATCAATGATCACGTGTGTCTAACAATCGGGGGCGTGACCGGATGTTGCAGTGAGAGGTGGTGTTAGCGATCTATCCCTGGCCCGATGCCTCCGTGACCATCCGCACTAGCCGGTGGATCAAGCCCAGCTAGATGCCCTTTCTCCCGCTGTAAAGTCTATGGATTGCTCGGCTGAGTGGCTCCCTTCAACCCTGCCCGCACTGGCGTGTGCTGCCGGAACATTGACGCTGCGGCTTAGACAGCGGCGCCAGCGACCCCCCTCCCTTGAAGCGGTGAGGAGGAGCGTGGGGACCGGCCGTGCTTGAGAGGGTTGCCAGGGCAACGGCTCCGACGCTAGCGGCGGGGACGGACAGCAGAAGGAGTGAGCATTGGGAACGTCCCTGCACTGCCCAGGTAGTCCGGCAGCATTAAGGTACTAATCACTTTGGCCATCTGAGAGGTGGACTGTTTTCCCTCTCCCTCTGGGGGCTGAACTGCTGCCTGAAGTGGAGGGGCTGAGGTTCAGGCAGCCTAAACTTGTGATTGAATGGAGGCTTATCCCTGTGGGGGAGAGGGACATCCTGCTTGTTGGAGGTGGGATGTGTAACCAAAGTAGATGCTGATTTATGACAAAGAATACAACAACCTAATAAAGTTGAACTACCTGTCACATCAGGCTGGGTGTTAGCCCTAGTAGCAGCTGAACACCAGAAAGACATTATTGGGACAGTGTTAATATTTGACCTGAGAAAAGGAAGGGAAAGGTCAACTCGAAAAGCTGTTAAATCCCTATAAGTGATCCCCCCGGATTATACAATAAGCCATGACCAGAAAAAAGGGAGAGGAGCTGCAGCAGCAGGAGAACACTAGCTCTCAAACGACTCGTACATCTAAAGAAAAGGGGAACCAGGCAGCAGCAGCGGCCAAGCTGGAAAAATTTGCGCACCCCTCTACCTCATCACCATCTAGAAGCATCCCTCAGCAGCAGGAGAAATCCCATGTGGGGGGCTCTGGGGATAGGAAGAGTTTAGGAAAGGGGCCGACGGCAACACACATAACAAAAACTGCGAGCAGTAAAAGCCCTGTGGGTGAGCCCTCAGGAATGGCAACTAGTAATGTCGCCGAGCACAATACATCACTAACAGCGGAACCTACACTGAAAGATGTTCTATGCGCTGTTAATTCCTGTAAAGCCTACCTAAGTGATTTGTGCGACCAGCTGAAGGGGTTAAAGGAGGAGCTAATCACAGTAAGCCAAGAACTGCAAAGGACTGTTGTTAGAACAACCACATTAGAGGAGAGGCTGAGTCAGGTTGAGGACGATTTGACCCCATGGAAGCAAGAGCTTAAAGCAATGAAAACGCAGATTGACCTGCATAAAGCCAAAATGGAGGAAATAGAAAATAGGTCTCGTAGGAACAACGTGCGGGTGGTGGGCCTACCGGAGTGGAGTGAGGGTCCCCACCCCGAAGAGTTCATGGAGAAATGGCTTAAGGGAATATTTGGGACGGAAACCTTTTCTCACCTCTTCTCTATTGAAAGGGCCCATAAAGTGCCAACTAGGGCCCCGCCATCAGGGGGGTACCCCAGATCAATAATTATTAAATTTTTTAATTACAGAGACAAGGTAACACTGATGCGCAGGGCTAGAGAGAAGGGGGAAATTCTGCATAACGGGGCAAAAATATTATTTTTCCCTGACTACTCTCCAGACCTGCAGAAACAAAGGGCCGAATTCAGGGACATCAAGCGCAAACTACGAGACTATAAAATTGAATATGCCCTGTTGTATCCAGCACGTTTGCGCATCACTGCCCTAGGGGCTACTCATTTCTTTGATACAACGACAAGGGCAACAAAATGGCTCGAAGACAACAAAGTGAACCTGCAGAGCTAGGGGTTTTATAAGGCTGGTTGAATTATTATGTTCTTTTTTTTCTTTTTTTTTTCTTTTTCTTGTTTGCAGTATATAGCGGATGGCACGGGGGAGGGGTGTTGGGGGTAGGGTGTCGGATGAAAGCACGGATGAAGGATGTGGCCTCACTAGGTCTATATGCTTTAAGTATTGTTTTGGTGTTTTGGAGTTGGGCCGTTGGAGGGGGGATCGGGGGAGGAGTTTGGAAGTACGTCACAAAGTATTTGGTCAGTACATGAGTAGGGAGTCTTTTCTTGAATGGTTGGGAGGGAGGAAAAAGGTCACAAGCACAGCCCCTAGGGCTAGCCTAGTTAGGCAGAAGGGCGGGACACAAAAAAAGGTGCGGGGAAAAGGGGGACGGGTCAGGTAGAAGTTGGGGGGGAAGGGGGAAGGGGGGTAGGTCAAATAGAGGGTGGGGGGGGGAGGGAGGTTCACAGTGAATTATAGGGCTTGATACTGGGGAAAACGAAAGGCACACGTATTTAGGAGGAGGGGGTTTATAAAAATAAAGCATATTTGCACATGTTGTTTATGGTCGCAGTTAAATAACACTAGGGGAGGGGGTGGAGTGGTCCCTGGACGTGGGGGCCCTCGCCCCTTCACCCTTATTGTTTATCTATTTTATTTCTTTCTTATTATCACAACCACAGAGATGATGGCAAGTTCTGCAGATACAATTGCACAAATGAAATGCCCCTACTTTTTGGGTGGGGTTTTTTTTTTTTTCTTGTGTTTCTGTTTTTCTTTTTTTTCTTTTTTCTTTTTTAGATGCCTTTTAAAACTCTAAAAATAGGCTCTTGGAACATAAGGGGTATGGGTGTCCCTGCTAAGAGGGCAGCTGTGTTTTCGGTGATGGAAGACTATGGTGTTGAACTGGCTTGACTGCAGAAAACCCACCTCACTAATGAAACTAAACTATATGTTCGGAGTAATACATTTCAAGAACAGTACCACTCAGTTCATACCTCTTATTCAAGAGGGGTGAGTATCTTGGTCAGGAGAGGTATTTCATTTTCCTGCAGAGAAGCCAGGATAGACACGTTGGGAAGGTATGTCTTCCTGAGCTGCGTTGTGGAGAATAAACCTCTGGTGATAGCAAATGTTTATATCCCTCCTCCGTTCAAAACAGAGATCATGCTGGATCTGCTGGAGTTTGTGGATAGTATGGTGGATACTCCTATAATAGTAGTGGGGGACTTTAACGCAGTCCTAGATAACAGCATGGATCGGTTTCTGCCCGTAATCCGCGCGGAAAGGGTACCAGAGGGGCGACTAGGCCAACTTCTCGAAGAGATTGGATGGTGCGATTTGTGGAGATCTCACAATCCAAACACTCGGCAGTATTCCTGCTACTCAGGGTCATATTCTACTCTCTCGCGTATAGATATGGCAGTGGGTAACAGTGAAGCCCTGCGATTAATAGGAAACATAGAGTATAGACCGAGGGGAATATCGGACCACTCACCCCTGACCTTGACCTTAAATTTAAGCACCAGATCTAGCCAGAAAAGGTGGACAATAAATCCACTATGGTTGGACCTGATTAGCAGCCCAGCAGAAGTAGCCTTCAAGCTAAAAGAGTTTGTAACATTAAATTCAGGTACAGCACCAGTAGGGGTAGTGTGGGATACCCTAAAAGCATACCTTAGGGGGCTACTACACCAGCAGGTTGCTATAGTAAAGAAAACATCAAGGGACTGGGAGGCGAGGGCCAGTAGGGAAGCCATGGAAGCGGAAGCACAATATGTGTTAGATCCAACCCCGGAAAAACAGAAGACTTGGCTCAATAAACAACAAGAGCACAAAGAAGTAATCAATAGAAGAGTAGAGAACAAGAGACTTTTTCAGAAACAAAACTATTTTGGTGAGGGAGAGAGAGTAGGCCGGACGCTTGCTCTCTTAACTAGGTCTAACTTATTCTCACCGGCCATCTTCTCAATCAAGATATCGGCTGGAAAGATCATATCTGATCCCGCCGAGGTCCTAGAAACTTTCTCTATATTCTATAGAGACCTGTACAGATCTCGCTGGGGTTTGAACCAGCGCAAGATGGACGGGTTCTTAGAAGGGGTAGATTTGCTCGTACTCTCGGAGAGAGATAGGAGCGAGGTGGATTCTCCTCTGGCTTTGGAGGAGCTACAAAAGGCAGTCGCAGAGTTGTCAGGCCAGAAATCTCCGGGCCCGGATGGGCTGCCACTGGAGATTTATAGGAAATACGGGGAGGTCCTGCTCCCGGAGCTCCTAAAAGTGCTAGAGCAGACGACCAGGGATGGAAGGCTGCCCCTATCAATGTCAGAGGCCGATATAGTAGTGATCCCAAAGGAGGGGAAAGATCAATCGGAAGTCTCTTCATACAGACCGATATCACTGCTGTGTACAGATGTCAAGATCATTGCAAGGGTGCTGGCATCCAGACTAAACAAATGTATTGCGAAACTTGTGCACCCGGACCAATCAGGGTTTATCCCCGGTCGGTCCACTAGCATAAATATCAGAAGGGCCTATCTGAACCTTCAGGTACCAACAGATAATGCGGGATCCAGAGCTATATTGTCCTTGGATGCTGCCAAGGCCTTCGATAGCCTGGAGTGTTAATATCTCTGGAGGGTGCTAGAGAAGTTTGGATTTGGCCCCGTATTTATCAGCTGGTTAAAAATCCTATACATCCACCCAAGGGCAAGGCTCAAGATAAACGGCGAATACTCGGAAAGTTTCCCCCTCGAAAGAGGGACAAGACAGGGGTGCCTCTTATCTCCTTTGCTGTTTGTCTTGGCTATGGAACCATTGGCGGGAGCAGTGAGATCATCAACTGAAATACAGGGATTTCAAAGTAAAGGGAGGGAAGAGAGAATAGCGCTTTTTGCAGATGATGTTATATTTTTCTTGGGGGACACGACCTCCTCGCTGGAGAAAGTGATGCACTTAGTGGAGGACTTCGGAAAGTTCTCGGGATTAACTATTAATTGGGAGAAGTCATCGCTCCTACCGATTGACCTATTGGCTAACCCTACCCCGATGTGTCTGCCTCATCTGAAGGTTACGGGGAAAATGAAATATCTTGGCGTTGTGTTGTCCAAGGACCCTGGTGCGTTTATTGAGGACAACCTGCTCCCTCTCTTATCAAAATTTAAGAGAAAATGTGATATTTGGAGTAAACTCCCTCTGTCTGTGGCGGGCCGAGCCAATCTGATAATAATGGTTTGGATGCCGCAGTTGTTATACCTACTCCACAACTCTCCAGTTTGGATTGGAGAGAAGTGGTTTCAAAAGATTCAATCCCTTTTTAGGGAATTAATATGGAAAAAGGACAGGCCAGGATTGGCCTACAAAAACTGCAGCGCCCCGACACGGAGGGGGGACTGGGGGTTCCTCAACCGTTTATCTACTATCTGGCAGCCCAGGGTGGATGTGCCACTGAAAGAGGGGGAAGAAATAACGTCAAAACTGTTCTACAGGGGAATCCACACAGTTCATTAGTGGGAGCACTGGAGGCAGACTCATTGCAAGGGGAAATCCCGACATTCAAAATGATCACCAGGGTTTGGCAGGCAGCTAAGAAAATAATGGGGTATAAAGGAATCTCAGAATACGCGCCAATCTGGAACAACAAGCAATTGCACAAACTATCAACAGTCGATAGGAACAGGATGTGGGAAAGTTGTGGGGTAAGCCGGCTGATACAATTATATGAAGGGGACACTCTGAAATCTTTTGAGGATCTGAGGCACGAGTATGGGATACCAAATCAGGTATTCTATAACTATTTACAGATTAGGCATGCCTTAAGCAAGCAATTTAGCAGACAACCCCCAATATGGTGTAGAACCACACTACTACAAACAATAATCAAATCAGAGACCACCAAGGGTTTAATCTCAGAGATATATACCCAACTAAGAAAGAGAGGAAATACGAAGGCAAGCTTATCAGGGGTAAGGGGCAGATGGGCGACCGATGTGGGGGAGATAACGGATGTACAATGGGAGAGGATTCTTGAATTTGGATCAGAGGTGTCGGTTTCTCCCTCACAAAAAGCCTCCCACTTGATGTTGCTGCACAGATCCTACTATACACCAAAAAAGTTGTTTATGTTTGGCCGTAGAACCAACGATGAGTGCCCCAGATGTAGAGGAACAGGCGACCTAATCCACATGGTTTGGAGGTGTCCAAAATTAGTCAGGTATTGGACCGAGATTCTAAAGAAAATAAATGCCACGTTTAGAGTTAACCTAGAGCTTGATCCTAAGATTTGTGTGCTGGGCTACGTCAACAACGGGCTGAGGGATAGGAGTACAGCCCTAGCAATAGTAAGATGCTTGTTTCAAGCTAGAAAACTAATAGCACAAGCCTGGCAATCAAGAACACCCCCAACCCTGGAAGCTTGGGTTGGAACGGTTAACTCCACAATATGGAGTGAAAGGACATTCTATACAAGGCTAGGCAATTATAACACGTTCGTGAAACTTTGGAACCCGTGGGTCCAAGCAATGCCACGCCCCTTACCAGTGTTACTTTAGCGCCGAGGGCAACTGTCTTTCTACCAGGGTAGAGATGATGTACTAAGCACAGTCTAGAGTTTTGAAACTAAGAGAGAATAATAAAAAGAACAATAGCTTGATACTAGGTATGCCTTGGAACAATTAGGGTGGGTCACTGGGGGGTGGGGGGCTTATTAGATTGAAAAGCAATAATATACAGCCACGTATTGAAACTACAAGAGATTGTGTGGCCGGCTGGCCGGGACGTATACAGCGGGTGCTTTTTTTTATTATGTTACACTTTTGTATAATAGTAATCACTCATATATGGAACGTATAAAGCAAGATAAAAGTCGGAAAGGCCACAATGATGAGACTCGGCAAGAGACAAATATGACCATCAATCTGAAAGATGTCTCTGGATCAAGGTAACTGAGTGGCAAACAAAAAAAAAATAAAAAATAAAAAAAATGATCACGTGTGTCTAGGTATAATACTTTCAAACAGGGGATGCCGGATATAATCATAGATTGTTCATATCAGAAAATATAGGAATCCCTCAGTCAGAGGTAACCACAGACTAGAAGAAATTTGGCCATATATCAAAAGTAATCAATCCAGATCTGGGCTGTTATCATCCAAGATAGATAAAGATACGGCAATGTAACGAAAATTCCCCGGGGAGAGAGCAGGACAGTCTTCAAATCAACCCTATTGTGTTATGTGTGATTAATTCGACTAGCACCTGTCAAGTTCCAATCTGTAATCAATATTTTCAACTTTTATTATTATTTTAAGTTGCTATTGTATTATCATTGAGTTAATATAATATTTAGTGGAATTTTTTATTGTATGTTGAATTATAGAGGAATCACTAAAACCATACCACCATGGGTCCATGTCCCACATCTACTCCTAGGTTCACCAGAGGTCAAAACTGCTGTTGTACCCATGCTCACTGTGACAAACCCTTGTCCTCAACAGGACTATGTCCGCCGTAAATGCTTTCTCTGTCCGGTACCACACGATCCAAGATCTTTTAGCCCACCCAGTCACCAGCTGTAACACAGTGTAGGGTGAACAACAACATGGAACTCATTTATTATCCTACTAGTACAGATCAGGATGGAGTTCTCGGGCACCCTACCCAAAGTGACTCCTGTCACACATCTCCCCTTATGGCAGGAGACTAATACCGGAGGAGACCCCAAACGGGTTGACTCCAAAGTAATTCCGTGTACACACAATCGCACATTCCAACAACAAAATCCATGTTTTTTTTTCCAACGGGTGTTGGCTCAAACTTGTCTTGCATATACATGGTCGCAAAAATGTTGTCGGAAATTCCGAACGTCAAGAACACGGTGACGTACAACACGTACGACGAGCCGAGAAAAATGAAGTCAGGAATTGTGTACACACGATCGGAATTTGTGACAATGGATTTTGTTGTCCGAAAATTTGAGATCCAGATCTCAAATTTTGTTTGTCGGAAATTCCGACGGAAAATGTCTGATGGAGCCTACACATGGTCGGAATTTCCAACAACAGGCTCCCATCGAACATTTGTTGTCGGAAATTCCTACCGTGTCTACATGGCATTAGTCAGTAGTTCCAGTCCCTCAATGCCGGTATCCCCACCGTACCCCAAATAAATTGTCCCAAACATAGCATTACATACCCAGCCAACCTCTGCCTCCCTCAGAGAACATACCCGCTGCTGGGGAGAGCGTAGACTGGTCCATCTGCCGGGAGTCCTTTCAGCCACTGGAAAGAAGACAGGGGGACTGGGCTTTACTGGGAATCTTGTTGACGGGAGAGCCCATCTGCATTTTGGTGTTGGCTCCCCCTTCTATACTGAATAGTGAAGTTATACTGTTGTAAGGCCAAACTCCACTTTAGCAGGCGGCCGTTATCCCCTGAGACCCGATTCAGCCAGATGAGGGGGTTGTGGCCTGTGAGAATGGTGAACTCCCTGCCGTACAAATAGGGTTGCAGTTTTTTCAAGGCCCATACTATAGCCAGGCACTTCTTTTCAATGGTGGCGTAGGCCACCTCCCTGTCCAGCAACTTTCTGCTAAGGAAAACCACCAGGTGTTCCTCCCCCTCCTCATTTACCTGGCTGAGGACAGCCCCCAGCCTTAATGTGGAGGCATCTGTCTGTACAATGAACCTTCGCTTGTAGTTTGGAGCTGCCAGGATGGGGACATGGGAGAGGGCCTCTTTTAGCTGATCAAAGGCAGTCTGGCAGGCCGGGGTCCACGTTACCATCCTCGACAGGGGCTTGTTGGATGGGGTTTGCAAGGTTTCCACATGATGAGCGGTGAGGGTCGTCCCTCCGGGCAGAGAGGAAAAGAGGGAACGGCAGTCATGCACAACAGCTTTCATGGATACCTGCTGTTCCTGGCTGAGCTGGGGGCCCAGGTACCTGATGTACATCAGCCGAGTGGCGTGCTACCTCCAGGAGATCAAGCGCAACTTTGTCTTCTTCTCCAGAGGGCAGGGCGCAGACCGCCAGGACGGGAAGATTTCTGTCATGGTATTCCTTGATCATATTGACATGCACGGTCTTTTGCCGCTTCCCCTGATCATCCAGAGCGAGAACATAGATTGTAATTTGTTTTGGGGATTTGGGACTTTCATGAGGACCTGTTGGCTCTCCGCAAACTCACAGATTCGAGCTTTGCGGTCATACCATGTCTTTTGGCGGGTTTGGGCAGCCTTGAGATGGTCCGCCGCGAGCCCAGCAAGTTGTCCCATTCATTCACACAGTTCTAGGGTGTAGGGGACCACAGGACCCCCTGTTTCATGTAGTTGGCCCTCCCAGTATTTTTTCAGCAGGGTCAGGGGGCCTTGGACCTTCCTCCCATACAGAAGCTCAAACAGTGAAAACCCAGTAGATTCCTGTGGGACCTCCCTGTAGGCGAATAGAAGGTGGGGGAGGTACCGCTCCCAGCCTGGATCCTGGTCGATAAAGGCACATAGCATGGCCTTTAGGGTACCGTTGAAATGCTCACACAGTCCATCGGTTTTGGGGTGATAGGGGGTGGTCCGGATGGCCCTCACCCCATAGGTCTGCCAGAGGGACTGAATCAGATCGGACATAAACTGTGTAACCCGGTCTGACAGAATTTCGGCTGGAAAGCCCACTCGCGTGAACACTGTAACTAGGGCTTCTGCGACTTTGGGAGCTGTGATGTTGGAAAGGGCCACTGCTACATCCTGACCATGGTGGATAACGGGTAGCATAATCCACCATGGTCAGAATGTACCGCTTTCCAATTTTGCTGGGGCGAGCCAAGGGTCCCAGGATATTGATAGCTATCTGCTGGAACGGCTCCTCAATGGTGGGCAAGGGTTGCAGGGGGGCTCGTTGGCCACCCGTTCTCCCATGTCACTGACACTTATCGCAGGAGCGACAATAGTGGGCTATCGCTTGGGACATCCCGGGCCAATAGAAGGCCTGGGCTAACCGTTTTTCTGTCCGTAACTTCTCTTGATGCCCCGCCATGGGAATGTCATGGGCCAGGGTTAGCAGTTGGGCCCGGAACTGCTGGGGCACTATCAGCTGCTTGGTAATGATCTGGGGAGCGATTTCTATAATTCGGTATAATAATCCGTTTTCCTCTTGTTACCCGCTCCCGAACCTGGCAGCCCTACCCGGGTCCAGAAGCCTGTCAGAGTATGGTCAGCAGCTAAGTCCTGTATAAACTGGTCCCGATCCCAGGTGACTCCACTAGTGGTAGGCATTGGGGAAGGGTCACTCACCGCAGGTGGCAGATTTCCACCCAGGTACTGGAGCTCCTTGTGCCGCTGGGTGGCTTCCCAGCGGGCTTGATTTTGCGTGACGGCCCAGACAAAGTGACACTGGAGGTCACCGACATCATTCCCAAGCACTGATATGCAGCACTGATGGGCACCAATAGGCGGCACTGATATGCAGCACTGATGGGCACTGACAGGCGGCACTGTAGGGCACTGACAGGCAGCTGTGATGGGCACTGACAGACGGGTGTGATGGGCACTGACAAGTGGCACTGATTGGCACTGATAGGTGGTACTGATTGGCACTGACAGGTGGCACTGATTGGCAGCACTGATGATGAGGTACTGATGTGTTACTGACAGGTGTTACTGCTGGGCACTGATTTGCACTGTGGTGGGCACTGATTGGCACTGTGGTGGGCTCTGATTGGCACTGTGGTGGGCTCTGATTGACACTGTGGTGGACAGTGATTGGCACTGTGGTGGGCACTTGAAGGGTTTTTATTAGGGAATGCTGGGCACTGATTGGTAGTGTTTTTTGCACATCTGAGGGGGCTGTACTGATAATCAATGTGCTGATTATCAGCACAGACCCCCCCTGTGACAGGGAGAGCCACTGATCGGCTCTGATCGGCTCTCCCTGTCAGCACGAACCGAGGAATGACGTTTACCGGCACTTCTTGGTTCACGCTGTGATCAGCTGTGATTGGTCACAGCTGATCACGTGGTAAGAAGCCTCTGACAGAGGCTTCTTATCACTATCAGAGATGCGGGGTGTCAGACTGACACGCCACACTCGCGATCGCCACGGGGGGGCGCGCCGGCATGTTATCCTGCTGGACGTCATATGACGCCCAGTCAGGATAACAGAGCCACTTCCCAGCCATCATTCTACTATAGGCCGGGCGGGAAGTGGTTAAAGTCCTTTCTGGAAATGATTTGGGTCTCCCATACAGCAGGGAGAGATATGGGGTGGTGGCATGGTTTTTTGCAGTCTCCCATTCATTTTGTCTTTTTTGTGCCTTTTCATTGGCTGCAAGCTTTCTTTCGGTAGTGGCATCCTTCCCCAGAATGGCCATCTCTTCCTCGTACCAGACAACCCAAGGGCTCCTGCTGCCAGGGCTGGGAGGCTCTGCTCTGTCTGCGCTGGGAAGTGCATGACCCCCATCTGTGGTCAACTCCTCCCGCTGGCTGTTTTCCTCCAGTAACTGGACCGGCTGTTTTTTTTTCCAGTCCCCTGTGGTTGAGACCCAAAGTTCTGCCTCTTTCTTGGAGACTGCTTGCTGTCCAATGGTGATACTCTGGGGCCTCAGTGCTCCTGGTGTGCAGACTTTCATTAGCTATCTTGAGCGATCTCGTCCTGCTGCTGCCAACCAGTTGTGACGAACCCTTGTCCTCAACAGGACTATGTCCGCCGTAAATGCTTTCTCACGATCCAAGATCACTAAGCCCACCCAGTTACCAGCCGTAACACAGTGTAGGGCGAACAACAACATCAAACTGATTTATTATCACACATGTACAGAACAGATATCCAACTCGGGACCATCACCCCTCCCTTTGGAATTCAGGGCGGGGTTAACTGTACAATCAGCAAGGAGAGCTGTTGGAGAGGGGCGTGGCTTGAGGCGCATGAGAGCGGCAGCTTAGATTCACAGCTCCGGCTCTAAATATCCATCCCGCAGGCATCCTGGGTCCAATCTCCTCACAAGTGGCACCGAACTTCTCATAAAGACGGCGGGCACCCGTTCCAGGCATGATGGTAAATAAATACGGGCCACCTGTGTCCCAATCCACAGCGGAGAAACTGGCCCGGTTCCAAAGGCAAGATGGCCCCGACCTTCCAGCCATGCACGAGGCCACGCTGCAGCCAGCTCCATCCCCATCACAGATCTCTGCACAAGGGGTGAGCGACTCTATTCATGCAGCCTTTCGCACCCAGGCTACACACCTAGCAGCTCTAGACTCCCCTGCTAGCTCAGCGGACCCCACCTCCCCCAGCCCCTCCAGAGATGAACCCACACTGGCAGAAATCATGCTGGCCATAAAAGACTGCAAGGCTTCTCTCACTGTACAAATGGAGAGCATCCATATTGATTTCTCCTTACTGAAGCAAGACGTGCAGAACCTGAGGGATAGAACAGGGGAGGTGGAGGCACGTGTCAGCTCTCTGGAAGATACTGTACATCCTTTGACTGCGACTGTACGCATCGCCACAGATGAGCTAGTGACCCTTAGAGCTAAATTGGAAGATTTGGAAAATTGTTCCCAAAGGAACAATCTCAGATTTGCGGGGTTCCCCAAAAGATCGGAAGGTTCCCGTCCTGAAAGATTTCTCCATAAATGGCTGCGTGACATTTTTGGGCCAGGGGAGCTCTCACATGCATTTGAAATTGATCGTGCGCATCGCACCACCCTACGCCCTCCACAACCAGGGGCCCCCCGAGAGCTCCGATTGCGAAAATTCTCAACGTCCGTGACAAAGTTTTCCTACTGCGACTTGCCAGAGAAAAAGGTCCACTTAAGTTCAATAGCAACTCCATTTCCATATACCCTGATTTTTCAGCTGAAGTGCAACGCAAACGCATGTCCTATGCGGCAGTAAAAGACTGACTTCGCTTTGAAGGCCTCCCCTATGCGATGCTATTTCCTGCTAAATTGCGCATCATCCATGAAGGCAAAGCTCACTTTTGCTCCTGCTCTAAAGAAGCCTGGCTAGATACCCACTTTGGAAAGCAACTCAGGCAACGCCGCAACTGATGTCATCAGCCTCGGGCTCTGTGGGGGGGGGGTTATGCTTATGCGTTTATCCTGTTTGATGACTGCTAGCATGGCTATCTGAGAACCCCATCCTGTGCTCACTCTCATTTGCCATGAAGACAGCATTCCTCAAGATTAGGTATCTGCATTACCCCTTTTCTTTGAACCTCCTTGCACCCTAATCGGGTTTGATGATCATTTCAAACAGCAATATATTCCCTGATCTACTTACAAATTACACCTGTTGTGCCTTATGCACCATTACTGTTATTGTATGTGCCTTATGTTACAGAACTATCCTATATTCTGCAAGATGGACACCTACACCTTACTGGAGAGCCTCCATGAAACTGCTATCTCCCCCATACCAGTAGGTGGCGAGGCCACAGGTCTTCCTAATCTCTCTCATGAGTGTTGCTGAGAGGGATTCTTTTTTGTGCCGGGAACCAATTCTCACTGTGTTTGGGTTAGTAGAGCAGGGAGGGGGGTGGGAAGACGGGGGGGTGTTCAACACCAGTCTCATCAAAAGTTAGGGATGATAAGAATGACTGGTCTCTCAGGTTTTTTGTTGTTTTACATGCTTCTATGAACACCTTTTTTCTACTGCTATTGCATTCCTACTATGGGTGATACTATATGCTATGTCATATGTGGTATGTTGTAATGTTTGATTACTCTCCTAATGATATTATGTTAGATAAGACTATATATGGTTGATGCGCTAAAATTAATTGCCTGGAATGTCACAGGTCTGAATTCACCTCACAAGCGGTCCCTAGTGTTCTTCTATTTAAAAAAACATAAGCCTCATATCATCTGTCTACAGGAGACCCACCTTACTGATAATACATTACAGACTCCTAAACGTCCCTGGCTGGCTACCCAATATCACACCACCTACACCAACTACTTCCAGGGGGTTTCAATCTTGCTAGCGAAGTCCCTCCCAGCAGAAATTATACTAGCGAAAACGGATCCTGCAGGACGTTTTATTATAATTACCCTTCGTATAGTCTCCATAGTTTTTACATTGGTTGAACGTATACGTTCCTCCTCCGTTCTCCCCAGAAATTCTCTCCCACATATCCCTCCTACTATTGTGCAGATCTCCTGGTCCCCTACTGTTTATAGGCGACTTTAACGCTGTACTTGATCCTACTGTGGACCGCTTGTGGGGAGGGGGCAGATCCTACTCCTCATTTGTTGACTGGACCCAGGAATATGACCTCACTGAACTATGGCGATGGAAGCATCCAGATGACCGACAGTTTTCCTGTCACTCTGACTCCTGACATACCATGTCTCGCATAGACTTGGAATTTGCCCCAGCAGAGGTACTCCCTCTTGTCTAATCTGTCTCGTATTTGCCCCGAGGAATCTCTGATCATGCTGCTATGTCTGTGAACCTCCTCCTCCTGCCAAGAGCAGGCCCTCGGGTCTGGAGACTGAACTCTCACTGGCTGGAGGATGAGATAGTACAGAGTGAATGCCAGAAGGGCATCACTGACTACTGGCGGGTGAACCAGGGTTCCACTGGACCTACCATGGCCTGGGAAGCCTACAAGGCAGTGTTAAGGGGAACCTTCATGTCTATCGCTGGTATTGTATGCAAAAATGCCCAACAACATATTGAGGATTTAGAAAACGCATTACTAGTGGCAGAGGCAACCTATGCCCAAAACCCTGGTACAGCTACATTAACTCCATGGCTGCAATGTCGCAGGGAATATGAACTTTGCTTGCTAGATCTTACTAAAAAAACGCATGCTCTATGTCACTCAGAAGACATTTGAACATGGTAACAAAGCGGGTCCCCTACTCGCATATTTCACAAGACCTGACCGCCCCCTGTCTCAATCCCCAGGATTTTGGTCTCTAATGCCGCGTACACATGATCGGACTTTACGGCATACTTGGTCCGGCGATCTTTTCGACGGACTTTGTAGCATAGGTGCGCCGGACTTAAAAACGAAAGGACTTGGACACACACGATAACTCCAAAAGTCTGATGGTTTTGAACGTGGTGACGTACAGCACGTATGACGGGACTAGAAAAAGGAAGTTCAAGCCCCACTACGCCACCCTTTGGGCTCCTTCTGCTAATCTCGTGTTTATCTCATGTTAGTAGAAGTTTGGTTAGAGACGATTCACGCTTTTCACACTTCAGCTTATTTCGATCGTTTTCTGCGGTTCAGTTTGTGCTTGTGAGGTTTGTATCTGCTTTTCAGTGCGTGTCGGTCAGTTCGTAACCTGCCTAGCAGGCCGTTCTGGTCCGCTCGTTCCTGATTTTCAGGTCGCTCTTCATAGGCCTTGCTGTTCTTCAGTGCATTTGTTCTAAGTTTGTTTGACCAGCTGACCGTTTTGAAGCCATGTTGCATGGACGTACTCGTTCTCGAGTTCGTGCTGCGTGGGGACTTGGTGTTGTGGTTAATACTTTGACCCGAGTCCAGTCCATGAACAGGGCGAGGAGGAGTTCATGAATGAAGAATTGGTTGCGCCAGCGTGACCAGTTCTGTCACATGCCTTTGCTCTGTGAGATCCGTGAGAATAATCCTGAGGATTTCAGGAATTATCTCAGGATGACGGACCCCGTTTTTGAACGTCTGCTGGCTATGCTGACCCCCTATATCAGCAGGCAGGATACCTGCATGAGGCAAGCCATCACTGCGGAGCAGAGGCTAGTTGCCACTTTGCGTTACTTGGCGACTGGGAGAAGTCTTCAGGATTTGAAGTTCTCAAAAGGCATCTCCCCCCAGGCTCTAGGGATCATAATCCCAGAGACCTGTTCTGCTATTATTCAGGTCCTGCAGAAGGACTATATGAAGGTAAGTTTTTTTCCTTTAACATTACATGATATGTATATAATGTTTGCTAAATTGTCTAAATGTCCTTGTTACCTAATTACCATGTTTGGGATATGCTGTGAATGTCCCCTTTATCTTCATGCATGCCTGTTTTTTTTACATTAATCATTTTTTGCCCTACATGCATATTTACCTTCAATAACCTCCCCACCATGCAATCCTGGGTCCATTTATACCTCTAGCCTATAGTCCCTTGAACAATGTATATTGTCAACTTCATTGTACCGTTTTACCCTCCCCCACCCCCTCAAATGTTAGCAACTGTCAGGTGTGTTCTTGGCTCCAATTAGAACCCCTCCCCCACCCCCTCAAATGTTAGCAACTGTCAGGTGTGTTCTTGGCCCCAATTAGAACCCCTCCCCCACACCCTCAAATGTTAGCAACTGTCAGGTGTGTTCTTGGCCCCAATTAGAACCCCTCCCCCACACCCTCAAATGTTAGCAACTATCAGGTGTGTTCTTGGCCCCAATTAGAACCCCTCCCCCACACCCTCAAAAGTTAGCAACTGTCAGGTGTGTTCTTGGCCCCAATTAGAACCCCTCCCCCACCCCCTCAAATGTTAGCAACTATCAGGTGTGTTCTTGGCCCCAATTAGAACCCCTCCCCCACACCTCAAATGTTAGCAACTGTCAGGTGTGTTCTTGTCCCCAATTAGAACCCCTACCCTCACATACAAATTGATCAATGGTCCATCAGAGGGGGTGAGTAATCTTATAAGTGGGCCTTATGTTTTATATATTTTTTTTCTAAAAATAACACATATTAAGAATGTTCCACTGCTGTTGTTCAAGAATGTTTTTGTGTAATCTTATATCCAAGTTATGTTTAAAAGTACTTATATTTTTTTTTCTTGTTTGACTCCACAGTTTCCTTCGAACACACAGGAATGGCAGACTGTAGCCTCCCAGTTCGCTGACCATTGGGACTTTCCCAATTGTGTCGGAGCGATCGATGGGAAGCATGTCCGCTTTGTGCCACCACCCCGTTCGGGGTCTTATTTGTACAACTATAAGGGGTTCTATAGTGTAGTTTTGATGGTGGTGGTCTCGGCACAATTGGAATTTCTGTTCGTGGACGTGGGGAAGAACGGCCGGATGTCTGACGAAGGAGTCTTTGCACAGACTGAGCTGTGCCAGCGTCTCCAGACTGGTGGCCTGGGATTGCCACCTGATGACCAGAATGTGGATGGACTCCCCTCAGTTTTCATCGCCGATGAAGCATTTGCTCTCGGCGAGCACTTGATGAGGCTGTTCCCCCAAAGGACACTCACCCCTGAGAGGAGGGTATTTAATTACCGGCTGGCCAGAGCAAGAAGAGTTGTGGAGAATGCCTTTGGGATTCTGGCCAGCCGGTTCCATTCGTTACTCTCGGCAATCAGTCTGGCAGAATACAAGATTAAATATGTGATCATGGCTTGCTGCATTTTGCATAATTTCTTGAGATGTCATTCTTAGACATATATAACTTCTGTTGGGCCTGAGGCCGGACTTGGTGTTGAAGAACCATTCACAGGCCTGGAAAGTGGCCGCATTGGCTTGGCCCCCCAAACCGCCCATCAAGTGCGTGACAGATATGTCAATTATTTTAATGGTCGGGGGGCCATTGCAATGCAACAAGAGCTTTAAGATTTTCATTATACTTTATAGTTTGCATTTAGTTTTGTCTGTCTCCTAGTGCACTTGTAGTGGCAAGTGCATTTCCCTTTAGTTAATAAGGCCCTTTGTCACTGTAACCACACAAAAAAATAACAAACTGTTATTGATAAATAATAAGCCACACACATTGTAGTAGTAAAAACATTTTACTGTGTGCACATTGAAAGGTGCATTTTGTTTGAACGGGTTTATGTTTTTTTTTTGGGTACCAATATATATTTTTTTATTTTTAGTTTAGGCATATTTGTATAAAATATACCGTATTTATCGGCGTATAACACGCACAGGTGTATAACACGCATATTCATTTTAAGAGGGAAGTTTCAGGAAAAAAAACTTTTTTTTTTAAATAAGGAACTTTGAAGCAAATTAAGGGTCAGTGCCCATCTGCAGCTTCACCATTGCAATCAATACCCATCTGCAACCTCAGAAGTGCCATCAATGCAGCAGCCTCACCATTGCCTCAATGCAGCAGCCTCGCCATTGCCATCAATGCAGCAGCCTCACCATTGCCTTAATGCAGCAGCCTCGCCATTGCCATCAATGCAGTAGCCCCACCATTGCCTTAATGCAGCAGCCTCACCGTTGTCATCAATGCAACAGTCTCACCATTGCCATCAATGCAGCAATCTCACCATTGCCATCAATGCAGCAGTCTCACCATTGCCACTCCTGTTGGGCTTGGCCATGGAACCCCTTGCGTTTTGGATCCGTAGCACCCCGGTAATTAGAGGTCTTCCCATAAATGACATAGAAGAACGGATATCTCTTTGTGCAGACGATACACTAGTCTACCTAGCCGACCCCTTATGTCTCCCATACCAATCTGTTAGCCGTCATCAATACATTTGGCGACTTCCCCGGATTCCGAGTGAATGAGTGAATTGGGACAAGTCAATCCTCTTTCCCCTAGATTAAGCTCTTATCTTGGAGATCAAACCGGACTATAGACTGCAAATAGCCACCTCATTCAGGTACTTAGGAGTTATAATTCAGCTGCCATTATCCCTCTATATAACTAATAATTTAAGACCCCTACTACTCCAATTGCAGACTCAGACCAGACAGTAGAAGGACTTACCCTTAGACCTTATGGGGCGAGCCAATGTCCTTAAAATGATATATCTACCTAAATTGCTGTATGTCATGACTAACTCCCCTTGCAAAATCCCTAAATCCATTTTTAAGAGCATAGACTCTATCTCTACTACCTTCCTTTGGAATGGATGACCCCCACCCCCCAGAGTCACACTAGAGACACTTCGCCTCCCGTCCCACCTGGCAGGGTTAGCTTTCCCTGATTTTTACCTTTACTACCAGGCATCTCAATTAGTTAATATCCATGACTGGCTACACCCTGACTCAAATAACACATGTACAACTACTGAAGGAGCCATAGTTTCCTCGTTTGAAACACTACATAACATAATATACTGCAGATGTACACCACCAGGGTCTGGAATGTCTATCATACGTACCTCTCTCTCTGTGTATAAAACAGTCAAATGTACCTCTGACTCTTGGCTGGCCTCTCCCAAAAGCCCACTCTGTTACACAAGTAAAAGGCGCAACAACTAAAACAGTATATATCCTATATGCATTAGGTAAACGTGCTGGATGCGAATGGTTCTGCATACATCAGAAAGGGATAAATAATAAAAGGAAGGTGTCAAGTCTGCAGACTCTGCTGATGTTTATGGAGGAAGTCCACAAAAAGTTATAAAATGATAGAAATGGGTATATGAAAAAAAGAGGAGGGGGAGGGGAGAAACTGATAGGGGTGATCTGCTATCAGGGCTGCCATCACAGAGGGACAGAGACCATGTTCCCAAAAGCCAAAAAGACAAGAAGAGGGAGAAGAGACGCCTCTGGGTGCAGATTTAAAACAATTTTATTGAACAGTAAAATATTCCGCAATGCACTCACATTTTTGGAGCAAAGAGAGGCATGTAATGTGTCCCAAATGGGGTAGTCCTCGGTCTGGTCAGACCCTTCTTCGCTCCTGTCTGTGTGCGTCCTGGGATGTATCCTCGTACACCGCTTGATGGTGTTCGGCCGGCTGCGGTGGAGTTGGTCCTCAACACGAGGCTTGGGGCACACAGAAGTCCAGGCGGAGGGTGATGACATCACCGGAATGCGATGCATTTTATGAGCGTGCAGGCTGTGGATGACGTGCACAACCATGCTCTTTTTTCAAGCTGTTTAGACAGGGACTAGTTGGATACTAATATAGGGGTGGGAACAGGGAGTGGCCAGTATAGGATGCACCATGCCTGGGTAGCGCTATGGGGCAGAATGACACAGGCGAACCCAGTGAAAAAGATAATTAGGAATGTAAATTAAGATGGGGGGGGGGGCAGGAGATGGGGAAAGGACAGGGGTGTGGTATAGGAATTCCCGTAGAAATGGTAGAGTAGCAAGTGAACATGGGCGCACTGAAACACGGGTAAATGGGAACGAAGGGGGGACATGAAGTGAATAAAACAGCATGGCACAAGCGACTGTATGCGGATGCATGTGTACAGTAAAGTGAATGATGGCAAAATACAAAATTGCAAAAAACAGCAAAGTAAATGAAATGAGAAATAAAAATTGGAAAATGAAAAAAGAAATATAATTATAAATAAAAAATAATAATAATAAATAAAAAATAAAAAGTATATAAAATGAAAATAAAAGTAAAAATAAAAGTAAGAATGAAAATAAAAATAAAATTGAATAAAATGAAAATAAAAATAGTAATAGTAATAAAATAAAAATAAATATAAAGATAAAATTGAAAGCAAGGTGTAAAAACAGTGTGTGGATGCACGTATCCATCTGAAAGGTGGGGACTAGTGGGATTGCAATTATCGCAGGTATGAGTATAAAAGGATATGCTGGTATGTGTAGTGGGCGTAATATCAATAGAAATGGACCAAATGAGGAAATTAGTGTGTGGACAGGACATAAATGTAATGTTGGTGCATGTGTATAGTATGCATGCATACGAAAGTGCATGTATAGAGGAGATCCATATGTACATAAATGAATGGTCAAAATGCATAGTGGTTATGCAAAAGGGAGGGGGGGGGGGAAGGGGTAGGAGGGGGGAGAAACAGGGGGGGGGGGGTTAGTTAAGGGGTGGGGTGGGGATGGGGAATAAAAACCATACTGACAAGTACCCACCACCCCCATGGTAGTATGGTGTGATGTGGATGAGAAGGCCAACCTAAAGGTTGGAGGGGGGCCAGCCTAAAGGTTGGAATGTTGAAGGGGTAGGAGGGGGGGTAAACGAGGGGGGGGGAGGGGGGGTTAGTTAAGGGGTGGGGTGGGGGGCGGAGCCAGCAGCTGATATGTGAGCAGCACTGAGACAGAGCTCCCTGCAAGACAACTAATCCTTCAGACATCCTGGGTGTCAGAGACACAGATTCTCCACACCAAAGCCTTCAATACCCTCTCTGGACCTGGCTGAACATGGCAGTATGGTTAAATACGGGCGAGCACCCATGGAATCCTCAGCAGACCGGCTCTCTCAGTATGCCTGGGGATCTCAAGATGGCCGCAGGCATGAGGCAGAGGAAAGACACCAAAGCAATACACAGCAGAGTGGACCAGATAAATCCCCTTCTCACTCTGGCAAGGTAAGCCCACCGCCTCCTAGAACTAAGGGAATGAGGAAAGGACTCTCCCTGGATGGGTTACCACAGGAAGAAATGGGAGATATAATGCCAGAGGAGGGGGAGCCATCTCTGAAACAGATTATGGAAGCTATATGTACCTGCCAGGCCACACTGACTGAACACATTGATGGCATAAGGGCTGAGATGTTGTTTTTAAAGAATGATGTACAGAATATTAGAGAAAGGGCTACTGAAGCTGAACACAGAATTAGTGACCTGGAAGATGTAGTCCGCACTTTGGAGAATAAAGTTCAACACATCCACTGTGAAGTGAATGCTCACACAGATAAGCTCAGTGATATGGAAGACCGCCAAAGGAGGAACAATATTTGCCTGGTTGGTTTCCCTGAGAAGGCAGAGGGCAAACAGCCTGAAGACTTCCTTGAAATGTGGCTTAAGGAAAATATGGCGAACGATACCTTTTCACGCTTATTCGCCATAGAGAGGGCTCATAGGGTGCCATCTAAACCTCCCTCTCCTGGGTCTCATCCGCGTCCAATGATAGCCCGGATTCTACATTTTAGAGACCGTGAAAATATCCTTCGTGCTGCCCGCACTATAGGAGACTTGCAATTTAATGGTAACCGAATTTCAATCTACCCTGACTTTTCTGCTGCTACGCAGAAACAGAGAGCCAGTTTTGTGCATGTCAAGAAAAGACTCAGAGATCTCCAGCTGGCCTATAGCATGTTGTATCCTGCAAAACTGAGAGTGGTGGATAGGGGAAAAGTTTCCTTCTTTAGCTCTCCCACTGAAGCCTCTCGCTGGCTGGACACTAGGGGGCGCAATAGCCCTGAAGATAGACGCTGAAAGAAAGACACACATCCTTTTGATGTATGCCACTGCAGCATACCTCTCCAATCTTCTTTTGCTTATCAGTCATGAGGCTCAAAATAGTGTCCTTGAGCTCTGACACCTCAACTACACCGTGCTTGTCCTGCTCGGTTCTACATGTTGGTTCAAATTTCCATCTACTAAATTTCTCTTGGATACAAGAGGTTTTTTTCTCCTTCCTTTTATTATCTTAAATTTTTATTATTATTATTTTTATTTTTTTTCGGGGAACTTTATTATCTACCCCCCTGAGTATATTACTGAACTGTGTATTGCCGGGAACTTTTACTTTTAAGATCCTTTTATACAGAAGAAGAGGAGGTGTTTTTTTTTTTGTTTTTGTTTTTTTTTCTCTTTTTCTTCTTTTCTGTTTTTTTTTGTCGCCGGTATTGGCTACAGAAATTGTTTCCCTAATACATACAGGGAGGGTAGGGGGCGGTGGTTCACTCTTTGTTTTTCCCCTTACCACCGCAAGATTCACTACAAACTGGTAAGCAGTGGGTCCCCCCCATGCTGAAGAACTATAACTTCAGAAGTTGACCACGACCTATGACCCTCTGAGGTCGTCTATTATTGTTATAGTTATGGGATATGGGCGCACGGCATGTTGGGGCTGTGTGCAGGGTGGGAAGGGAAGGGAAGTTATGCTCTGTTGGTTCGTGCTGTGTGCTGTTGTCTCTCTCTGTTTTAGTCCTCACAGATTGAAGTGGCTGGCCAAAAGCTGGTTAGCCGATGCTCTCCTAGGAAGCGAGTCCTGGTATCACTCCTCTTTCAATGGCGGGTAAGATAAATATATTATCATGGAATGTCCGTGGTATGAACTCAAAGATAAAGAGGTCTCTTGTCTTTGACTTTATCTGAAGATATAAACCCCATATTGTCCTGTTACAAGAGACACACCTACAGGGGTCCAAAGTCATGGCGTTAAAGAAAGCTAACATTATGAGGGTCATACATGCCGAATATTCAACGTATTCTCGGGGAGTGGCCATCTTGGTTACTAAGAAAGCAGCGGCACAAATTATACAGGTCAAATCAGACCCTAATGGTAGATATGCCATATTAGTGTGTCAAATGTTTGGTATATGTTTAACTTTGGTGTGTGTATATGTTCCACCACCGTTCTCCTTCAAAGTACTAGAAAGCATTCTAAATGAAACTGTAAAGATAGCACAGGGCCCGCTATTGTTAATGGGCGATTTTAGTGTAGTGTCGGATGGGGACCTTGACAGGCATGGATGTACGTCTGGCGTGCGCCACACCCTTTCATCCTGGCTCGATAGTTATGCACTTATTGATGTATGGCGTCGCAATAACCCAGGAGTCAGAACGCATTCATGCCACTCGGAAACTCATAAGACACTGACTAGAATATATATGCTCCTATCCTCCATGGATGGTCTCCAAATTATATCCGGGGTCAGGTATCTTCCTAGTGCTCTGTCGGATCACTCTCCAATGGAAGTCACATTAAATTTGAATGTGCCCATTGGAAGACGATAATGGCGCCTAAAAAAACAATGGTTACAGGAGGAATACGTGACACTTGGCTGCAAGACGGCTATTAATCATTACTGGAGGGAGAACGGTGCTGAGACCTCGATACATAATCAATGGGAGGCTTTTAAAGCCACCATGAGGGGGGTGTTCAATAAAGAGATGAGAGCCTTTGCAAATGCTTTAAACTCAGATATTAAACAGGTTGAATGTGATGCTTCAGCGGCTGAACAGGAATATATACAAAACCCCTCACCTCAGACTTATCAGTTTTGGCAAGACCTGACAAGGCAATTTAAATTACTTCTGACTGACCAGACTATGAAGAAACAACTACAACAAGCTAGATCCATATTTGAATTTGGCGACAAAAGTGGCCGCCTGTTGGCCTTTTTGGCACGTCCTCTGTATGCCCCCACGTCGGTACTGCACCTTAAACAACCAGGGGGAGACTTGGTGAGGGATTCACGAGATATTCTGAACATGTTTGTAGACTTTTATGACACCCTATACCAGTCCCAATCAAGATGTACTGATCAGGAGCTTTCCTCCTATTTGGGGGACCTGAACCTTCCATCTTTGGCACCAGAAGATAGTGTAGCATTGGAACATTCCATTACCTCAGAAGAGATAGCTGGTGCTATTTCCTCCTTTAGGCCGGGTAAGTCACCTGGACTTGACGGCTTCCCGGCGGAATGGTATCAGCTACACAAAGAAAGCTTAATCCCGCGACTCCAAAAAGTGTTTGTAAATGCAGAAAAAGAAGGTATACTACCAGAATCCATGTGTGAGGCCCTTATTGTTGTGATACCAAAACCTGGTAAAGACCCAAGCGAATGTGAATCATATAGACCGATCTCCTTGATCAATACTGACGTCAAAATATTGGCCAAAATCTTGGCTGATAGATTGCAGTCAGTAATCCTTAAATTGATCAACTCAGATCAAACTGGGTTTATCCCGGGCTGTTGTACCCACATGAATCTTAGAAGGCTCTATGTAAATTTACAAATTTCACACACAAATACAGGTAAAAGAGTGGTGGCATCGCTCGACACAAAAAAAGCATTCGACTCGGTCGAATGGAATTATCTGTTTTCCCTGCTTAGTAAATTGGGCTTTGGACCTAGATTTGTGAACTGGGTTAAGTTACTGTATAACGATCCCCGGGCATGTGTTACAGTGAATGGGCTCATCTTAAATACATTTAAGATAGGTAGGGGGACGAGACAGGGATGCCCCCTGTCTCTGCTCCTCTTCGCCCTAGCTATAGAACCCCTTGCGGTTAAACTTAGGAGTCGGGATGACATCAGGGGGCTCTTGGTTGGGGATCTGGAGGAACGAGTATCATTATATGCGGATGATATGCTCCTATATTTATGAGATCCGGAACTCTCATTATCTAATGCATTCAATGTAATTCAGGAATTCGGTAATTTCTCTGGTTTCCGAATTAACTGGTCCAAATCATCACTGTTTCCTCTAGATCCTCAGCCGAACTTAGTACTTCCCACCCAATGCCCTCTAGCGATAACAATCCAGTTTAAGTACTTAGGAATACAGATCCAATTGCCAGTGCAATCATTCACGAAAATGAACCTATGGCCTGTAATCAACTCCTTCAAGGATAGAGTACAGAAGTGGAAAGATCTTCCACTCACATTGTTGGGGAGAGCTAACTTATTTAAAATGATTTTTCTCCCGAAATTTTTATATATACTCTCTAACGCCCCACTATATATCCCTAAAAAGACGTTCCGATACATTGACTCCCTGTTGACCTCCTATTTGTGGGGAGACAAGGCAGCTCGTGTGTCGCTAGCTGTTCTACAGCTACCAGTAGGAAGGGGTGGTCTGGCGATACCCGACCTTCGCTTGTACTACTTGGCATCTCAACTAGTTCAGGCCCACTGGTGCATGTTTCCACAGCTGAATAACGCTGCCACTGTGGTGGAGGCAGCTGTGGAGACCTCATACGAAGCACTTTTGAATTTCTTTATTAGAGCGATGGTGCCTACTCAAGACGGGGTAACTGTATTTCAATAAGCTAAGCGCGTACTTGAGATTTCTATAAAACATATACAAGATGGACCTCCACGCCTATCATCAAATACACCACTATGGTTCAATCCTCGTCTAAAGGACCTTTCTCGCTTGGAGGATGGATATAGGTGGGCCAAATTTGGTCTTACGTATGTGCATCAACTATTTGAGAGGGGTGAATTTAAAACATTTGCACAATTGAAGAGGGAAATGGGTGTCCCTGACACATGGGCATTCCATTATTCCAGGCTGCGGCATGCTGCGCATGCACAATTTGGAACGGGGATGGTTCTGTTAGAAAACACAAAACTTGATAAATGCTTGCAGAACCTGACCACACGAAACGTATTTCCACTTATTATGCGGTACTTATGGAAAAAACACAGCAAAGGGAGAAGAAAATGAGAGAGAAATGGACAGACATTATCCCAGAGTTGACTGAGACTCATTGGAATGAGGTTTTAACCTCCTATACGTCCACGGTCATCTCTGCGAGAGATAAACTGATCCAACTAAGATACCTACATCAAATGTATTATACCCCATCCAGACTATATAAGATGGGCAGGAGAGCAGACCCTATTTGTCATAAATGCCTGGTGGCAGAAGGTACTTTTATGCACATGGTTTGGGACTGTAGTAGGGTACGACCTTTATGGTCACAGGTAACCCAGTTTGTTGCAGAAACCTTTGATCTTCCGAATATATGTAGCCCACTGCTGGGTATCTTGGGGGTGATAGAGGATGATGTAATGAGCAACAATACTAGAATGTTTTTGAGATTATTGTTTTACTATGTCAGGAAGCTGATTGTCTTGAATTGGATAAAGAGGGATCATCTTACCTTAGGAGCTTGGAAAAGATTAATTAATGCAAATATTACACTGTATAAAATGACATATGAAGCAAGAGGAAGTAAGAAAAAATGTAATAGAGTATGGGGCAGATGGATAAACACAAAAGAAACTACACCATGTGACATCTAAAATTATTTTATTATAAAATATAGCCAAATGATAGACTGGGTAGGATGATATTGTGAGAACATGTTCCAGGGGACTGGAGAGATGACAGCGCACAGCACAATTGGTTTAGGAGGTATATACCTCTTTGGTTTAGTTCTTTAACTTTATATATATATACTTTTATATATTTTTTTACTTTATTTTATGTTTTATACCAGATATTGGATTGCTGATAATTTGCATTACGATTACAGAAAATAACTGGTATTTTAGAGTTAAAAAAAAATTGCTACCTGTACTGATATATCGTTTATCATAGGATGTTTATCCGAAACTACCCTTAAATGTTAATTATATTTTGACGGTTGCAACCGACAATATACCTTACATGCAATGTGTTATTCTATGTATGTACATCTGGCAAATAAAAACCTTTAAAAAAAAAAAAAAGGGGTGGGGTGGGGATGGGGAATAAAAACTGTACACAATAGAATCTCTCCTGCGCTCAGGTGTCTAGTTCTTCAGTATGTGGTGTGACCAACTTCATACAGTAGTGTCTGCCGTCTTGCAGCCCTCCTCAGAATAATGGGTATTTACAGGCTGAAGAAAAAAGGAAGGCATACCGACCTAGTGCATTACCACTGGTAAAGCTTTATTGAAGCATAAAACGGCAAAGTGTATACTCACAAATGAGCATGGATCACAGGCATTGGCAATATGAACACCAACAAATCAGGACCTGACGTCAAGTAGATAGAGCAATGGCTGACACGTTTCGGGGGAGAACCCCTTTCCTCAGAGCCTAAGCGGGCAATGGCTGCTCATACACACGGTCCCCTCTATATATGTGTGTCTGTGCACCTCAATCGCTGCCAGCATCCACCCACATAAGTCACGCCCACCCACATGGTGGAGCCCTCCCCAACTGCACCCAATCACTGGAGTGCAACACCATAGGGGTTTATAGCAGTGACCCCATACAAGCATAGCCAGAGAGTAAAATAGATAATATACCATGTTCAAAATTAATAATAATAACAGTAATAATAATAATGGTAGAGAAATGCATGGGGAGGCAAAAAGCCTCCCATTCGGAGGTGGTCAGGTATATAATCTACCTGTACCCCCCCCATATTAGTCACATATTGTGGGGAATAAGAAAAAGCTGGGGTGAACCCTACCAGATGAGACGACTCCTTCAGCTGCCGTTATTCGCGGGTGGAACGCTTGGCGCCTGGATATCCAGGAAGTGCGGGTGTATCTGCGTCCCACCCGCAACTTCCGGCCAGCCCAGAGGTCACTTCCGTTTCCGCGCACGCCAGAGAATTAACGGTGTGCGCAGAAGACGCTGCCCAGAAGTGTGGGTGTGTATGCGTTCCACCCACTACTTCTGACCGCTGCAACATTGAAATTCCCTGATCCATGCTCGTTTGTGAATATATACTTTGCTGTTTTATGCTTCAATAAAGCTTTACCAGTGGTAATGCACTAGGTCGGTGCACCTTCCTTTTTTCTTCAGCCTGTGAATAAAAACCGTACTAACAAGTACCCACCACCCCCATGGTAGTATGGTGGGATGTGGATGAGAAGGCCAACCTAAAGGTGTGCTGTAAGTCGTGGGAAGGTAAGAATGTTAAATGAGCATGTGTGTGGTAATATAAGCATATATGCTATATGGGGAGGTATGATGTGTGTGTGTATATATAAAGAAGGCAGGTGGATCAATGTGTGCAGTCAGAGTATGGTGGCGGGAGGCTGTCGGGAGGGATCTAGGAATCTGTTCTATTACACAGACCTTAAGACCCACAGTGGATCCATGGTGGGTCAAGGCGAAATGTCTGGGGACGCTGTGTGGGTCAGTACCACCTTCGATAAGCCTTCTGTGTTTTCCAAAGCATTGTCTTAGTGGTCTGATTGTTCGACCCACGTAGATTAGGCCACATGGGCAAGTAAGGCCATACACTACATAGTCTGAGGAACAGTCGTAGAACTCTTTTAGTGTGTAAGTGTTTCCTTTGGTGCAGAAAGTTTATTGGCTGTGCTCTACAAATTGGCAAGTCTTACAGAGTGCTTTCCGACACTGATACATCTCTATTATCGGTATCAGGATGGGTACTGAAGGTGGGGCAGTGATGGGTTTCATTTTGCTGGGGGCAATTTTATTCTTGAGATTGGGGGCTCTTCTGTATGTCACTCTTGGATGTGATGGAAGGATAGTTTTCAGGTGTGGGTCTTGTTGTAGAATTTTCCAGTGACCAGACAATATTTTTTCCATCTTTTGTATTTGGAATGAAACCTGCTGGAGCCGTCTTTGATGGATGAGATGGTTATTGGAGGTTTTCCATGGAGATATAGGGGGTATGCTTCATCTACTAGGCTCTCTGGATATTGTTTTTCTAGGAATTTGTTTTTTAGGGGGCTCCTAGTTCGACATAATCGGTGTCTCTGGTGCAGTTTTGTCTGAGGCGGCAGAATTGGCCTTTGGGAATGTTTGTGATCCATTTTGGGTGGTGGTAGCTTTTAAAGTGTAGGTATGAATTACCAGCCGTTGGTTTTGTGTAGTTTTTGGCGTAGATTTTGTGTCCTTCATGTCCTAGTTCAAGATCCAGGAAGGCTAGAGAAGTTGGGTTGCTTTCCTAAGTGAAAGATAATCCGTATGTGTTGTCATTACAGTGCTGGACAAATGAGGTGATGAGTTCAGGGGTGCCGTCCCAAATGCTGATTAGGTCATCAATGTATCTTCCAAAAAATATGATGTTAGCAGAAAAGGGGTTGTTATTGTAAATATACTGGTTCTCCCAGAAGCCCATCACCAAATTGGCATAGGATGGAGCAAAATATGTGCCCATGGCAGTGCCCTGTTGCTGTAGGTAAAATTCTCCATTGAAAGTGAAATAGTTGTGCGTTAAGCAGAATTTGGTTGCTTCCACGATAAAAGACTCTTGACGGGAGTTGATGAGGGGGTCTATAGCCAAGAATTGCTCTAAAGCCATGATGCCAAATGTGTGAGGAATGGAGGTGTACAGGGAGCTCACGTCTGATAGCCAGATGTAAGTTGGTTCCTATGTGTAGGGAGACAAGAGTTCCATTAGATGTGTCCCATCGCGGATATATGACTGGGGGAGTAGAACTATGGGCTGTAGAAATTGATCTACCTATAGACTGAACCCAGTGATAACGCTGTCAATGGAGGCCACGATTGGTCTACCGGGTGGGTGTTGGGAGTCTTTGTGGACTTTAGGTAGATGATAAAAGTAAGGTATGGAGTAGAAGGATTTTTGTAGGAATGAGCTCAGTTTTGGTGATAATGCCATCTAGCAGGGCGGTAGAGATCAGAAGTTCTGCTTCCTTGGCAAATTCGGTGGTGGTATCTTGTTTTAGCTTGGTGTATGTGGCTTGATCGGATAGAAGTCGCCTCTCTGATGTAGTCTGCTTTGTTTTGGAGTACAATTCCTCCTCCTTTATCTGCAGATTTGATTA
This sequence comes from Lithobates clamitans, assembly GCA_037952925.1. Classification (NCBI taxonomy): domain Eukaryota; kingdom Metazoa; phylum Chordata; class Amphibia; order Anura; family Ranidae; genus Lithobates; species Lithobates clamitans. Next base: position 1,360,072 of record JBBGZY010001695.1, read on the forward strand.
AAAAGATCTTCAGCGTGCATACGTTTTTCAAGGGCTCTGGATTCTTGAGGTGAGAGATTGTTAGTTTTGGATGCAGATGTGGAGTTGCACATTTTTACCATATCTGCAAACACTATAAAAGGTTTCTAGATATGGGCCTTTGCAGTGTGTGGGGAAAAATATAGATTTGGGTTTGAGAGATGAGTGGACAATGGGGGGGGAGTGGCTAGGTGTTGTGTGAGTAATCTCATGGTATCATCTTCAGAGAGAGGTGTATCAGTGTTGTCACAATCAAAGACTTCAAGAGTCAGTTCTCACTTGTTGGATGGGGATTCTGAAGAAGGACTGATTGTGGGTATGATGGTAATATTGTTTTTTTCTTTTTCGTGCTTTATGTGAAAGTGTCTCTTAAGAGTGAGATTTCTTATATAGCTGTTGAGGTCTTTGAACAAGAGAAAGGGATTGGGTTTACTGATAGGGGTCAAGTTGAGGCCGCAACTAAGCGAGAATTCTCTGCAGGAGATAAAGAGTATGTGGACAGGTTAAAGATTTTTACCATCTTTGCACTTTCTGGGCGTTTGGTTGGTTGTCTTTTTCGTCCTCCTCTGCAGCCTCTCCTGTGAGTTTTCTTTTTCAGGATATTGTGGCTGGAGGAGGACTGGGCACTAAAAAAGCTGAATGGCTGGTGGAAGGTGATGCATGGATGGTAGAAAAGGTTGATCTTGGGTCACTGGAGGAAGTATGATGCTGACCTGTTCAGGAGGCCAATGCAATATTGGCCGTGGTGGTAGCCACGGCTATTGGGTGAGGATGTAGCCATAGTGATGGTAGTATGCTCTTGGGTGCTTATGTCCATAGTGGAGGGGTTGTCTGACAGGCTTGAGGTAGAGGGGATAGGATCTGGGGCAGGTGTGGAGCTTGATCTGTTGTAAAATTTATTGAGAGCAATAAACAATTCTCTATTCTTATTGCCATTGTGCTTGTTCCTTTTCTTATCAAGGCTATTACTTGGGGTATGGTGTGGGGTGTGGGATGGGCGGTGAACTTGGAGTGATGGGAAGTTGCTTTGGTATCTGTTGGAAATTACAGTATCAAACGGTTGTAAGCTCATTAGGGGGCATGGAGGGGCGGATATTCTCTGATTCTAAAAATAATGGGTGGTCGCCGGAGGTGCGGGTGGTGGGACGGTATGGTCAGGAAGATGTTTTTTATTACATTTAAATACTCTGTCGGAGTTGTAATCCAGATCTCGTTTGAATTTACCAATCTTCATTTTGATAAGGTTGTCCTCGTCTTTTTTGGTGTTCTTCTTTAATACCTCCAGCCATGTTAGTGGGATGGGTATAGAGTAACCAATAATGTCATTTATTAGGGTTTTGGTTTGTTCATTCAGTTTGTCAAACCTATCGTTTCTATGTGAGATCAGTATTCTCATCCATTTTGCAGTGCAAAATTTGGAAAGGCTGGTCCATTCTTTAGTGTTGTCATCATCTAAAAAAATGGGACATTCCTTCATAATTCTTAAGCCTCTGGGTGATATCTAAGTACTGATGTATTGTTGTAAGAAAAATTTGCCCCACCACTGTTGGTTTGTGGTGTGGACTAGTCTCTCGAGTTGTTTAAATTTCCCACAGAGACTATATCGTGTTTTGTCAGTATGTTTGGCACCATGTGAAAAGGTGACAGGTGCTAGAAGGGAATATAGTTTTTCTAGAATCACATATCTTTGATTGTCTATTGTAGATATAAACTCCATCGTGGGTGGGGATGGGATACAGTTCAAACGGAAAGGGTTGGTTAATAGGGGTGGTACATGGATAAAGACCAATGGGTGCAACAATAAATATTTATAATTAAAAAATAAAAATAAGAAGAATAAGAATAAATATAAAAAATGAAGTGTAAATATATGAAGTAAAAAATGAAAAAAAAAAAAAAATCGTAAAATAAAAGATGAAAAATTAAGGTAGTGAACAGAAATAATCACGTGGGGTGATCAGTAGGGATGAGCTTCGAGTTCTGGTCGAATCCATGTTCGACTCGAACATCGCATGTTCGACTGTTCATCGAATTGCGAGCGATATGGGCCGTTTGCGCCAAATTCGAGTGGCACGTCATGGCCCATAATTTACTGCAGCATCGCAGTGCATTGCTGGCTGATGATTGGCCAAGCATGCACTATGACCCGCATGCTTGGCCAATCACAGCGCCTTCTGTACAGAGAGCCGTAATTGGCCAAAGCCAGGGTGGCTTTGGCCAATTATGGCTCAGGGGGTTTAGTACACGCCCCACACTATATAAGGCCACCTGCATGTCGGCCCTGTGTAGTATGTTCCAGCATTGAGAGAGATAGAGAGAGACAGCGTCATTTGATTTAAGTTAGATAGAGTAGGCAGGCGAGTCAGTTAGCTGCACTTACAGTGTATTGTGTATATATATACATCCTAGGTGTTGTATGTGCATGTGTATATATATATATATATATATATAAAAAACCTGAAGAAAATTGCTGGTGTTCTTCTGATCCTATTAGCTACAGTATTTACAGTTAGTGTAGTGCGTCCTCTGCACAGTGTGCACCTAAAGCTACTTGAAGAAAATTAGTGGTGTTCTTCTGATCCTATTAGTACCGCAGGCAGCTGCAGTATTTACAAGTTAGTGTAGTGCTTCCTCTGCACAGTGTGCACCTAAAGCTACCTGAAGAAAATTTGTGGTGTTCTTCTGATCCTATTAGTACCGCAGGCAGCTGCAGTATTTACAAGTTAGTGTAGTGCGTCCTCTGCACAGTGTGCACCTAAAGCTACCTGAAGAAAATTGGTGGTGTTCTTCTGATCCTATTAATACCACAGGCAGGCAGCTACAGTATTTACAGTTAGTGTAGTGCGTCCTCTGCACAGTGTGCACCTAAAGCTACTTGAAGAAAATTGGTGGTGTTCTTCTGATCCTATTAGTACCGCAGGCACCTGCAGTATTTATAAGTTAGTGTAGTGCTTCCTCTGCACAGTGTGCACCTAAAGCTACCTGAAGAAAATTGGTGGTGTTCTTCTGATCCTATTAGTACCGCAGGCAGCTGCAGTATTTACAAGTTAGTGTAGTGCGTCCTCTGCACAGTGTGCACCTAAAGCTACCTGAAGAAAATTGGTGGTGTTCTTCTGCTCCTATTAATACCACAGGCAGCTACAGTATTTACAGTTAGTGGACTGTGTCCTCTGCACAGTGTGCACCTAAAGCTACCTGAAGACAATTGCTGGTGTTCTCATACTAATAATACTACAGGCAGGCAGTTGATTCTGCTAGCTGCAGTATCAGTGTATATACATACATATATATATATATATATATATATATATATATATACACATCACAGCTTTGTACAGCTACATCTCATTGCAGGCCATTAGTATCTCTGGAAGGCCAACAAGGAGAGGCAGACAGTCATAAGCCAATAAAAGAGGGCAAGCAGGCTCTGTGTCTAGAGGCAACAGTGCTGGTCGTGGAGACGGTGCATCCTCATCAGCACATGGCCGTGGGACACGCTTGCCTTTTTTTTCGGCAGCTGGCCGGGTTGAGCCGCAACATGCGGAAGACTTGGTAGAGTGGATGACCAAGCCGTCCTCATCCTCCTCATCCTCTCTCACCCAGGCTCAGGGTACTTTGGCAAAGCAGCTGCCAATGCGGTCTCTTCCCTCGGCTCAATGGCATCAGTCACTCCTTCCCTAGCCCCACCATGTCCTCCTGAGGAGTCCCCCGAACTGTTTGACCACAGTGTTGGGTACATGCTCCAGGAGGATGCCCAACGTTTTGAAGGCTCCGATGATGGTACCCAGATAGAGCAGTAATGTGAGCCCAGAGAGAGGGGGTGCCCAAGAAGGACAGCAATCTGGCAGTCATGTTCCCCCAGCTGCAGCATACTGCCAGGTTTGCTCCAGTGATGAGGAGGGAGGGGATGATGAGGTCACTGACTCCATGTGGGTGCCTGATAGGAGAGAGGAGGGGGAGGAGGAGGCACATCACCAACGAGGCAGGATGCCCTCCAGGGGCCAGTTTAAGGGCAGCACACCGACTGCATCACACCGCAGAGCTCCGCATGTGCAGGGCGCTGCTGTCTCTGTTATTCAAAAAGTTCTTTGGTGTGGGCCTTTTTTTAGACGAGTGCATCAGATCTCACCTCTGCCATATGTCTCATGCGTATCTCGCGTGGCCAAAACATCACCTGCTTGGGCACCACATGCTTGACCAGACATATGTCTACCTGCCATGCAGTTCGTTGGCAAGCCTACCTAAAAGACCCACACCAAAGAACAAAGAGGACCTCTCCTTGCTCCTCATCAGCTGGGATCTCCAACCCCACTATACCTTCAGTCCTCTCTGAGACCTGCACTGAGAGGAATGAAGGTGTAAAATTAGGTGTGTCACAGCCAAGTACTTGGGGGCAATCTGCTATCGGTACACCGACGTCAGATTGTACCAGGCAAATTTCCCTGCCCCAGCTGCTGCACCGCCGAAAGAAGTTTGCTCCCAGCCATCCACATGCCCAGCGGTTGAATGCTAGCTTGGCTAAATTGCTAGCACTTCAACTGCTGCCTTTTCAGTTGGTAGACTCTGCCCCCTTCCATGAGTTTGTGGAATGTGTGGTTCCTCCGTGGTAGGTTCTCAAACGCCCCTTTTTCGCACGGAAGGCGATTCCGGCTCTCTACCGGCATGTGGAAGGCAATGTCTTGCCGCTGACTCATGGTCCAGCAGGCATGGACAGGGGCATTACCTAAGTTTCATGGCGCATTGGGTGACTCATTGAGTCATTGGGTGACTCTGCTGGCAGCTGGGAAGGATGCAGGACAAGGTGCAGTAGTGTTGGAGGTTGTTCTGCCACCACGCCTCCAAAATGCTACTACTGGTGATTGACACACCTCTCTCCTCCACCCCCTCCTCTTCTTCTTCCTCCATGGCCTCTTCCTGTGCTTTGTCCTCGGAACCAGAGGTGCTCCGTAGGCGTTCAAGGGGCTATGCATGTACGCAGGCCAAAAGATGCCATGCGGTGCTTGAGCTGGTGTGCTTGGGGGACAGGAGCCACACTGGGGCAGAGATTCTGTCAGCTCTGCAGGGGCAGGTTCAGAGGTGGTTGACGCCACGCCAGCTTAAGCCAGGTATGGTGGTTTGCGACAATGGCACCAACCTCCTCTCCACCCTCCAACAGGGACAACTGACCCATGTGCCCTGTTTGGCTCACGTCCTTAATTTGGTGGTGCAGCGGTTCTTGGGCAAGTACCCGGGCTTACAGGATGTTCTGAGGCAGGCCAGCAAAGTCTGTGTGAATTTCCGCAGGTCATATAATGCCAGTGCTCGGCTGGCTGACCTCCAAAAAGGAATTTAACCTACCCAAGAACTGCCTAATCTGTGACATGCCTACCAGGTGGAACTCAACGTTGGCCATGCTGCAGCGCCTGCACACCCAGCAGAGGGCCATCAATGAGTACCTATGTGACTATGGCACCAGGACAGGGTCAGGGGACCTTAGTTTTTTTTCCCCACGCCAGTGGGCTATGATCAGGGATGCATGCACTGTCCTGTCACCATTGGAGGATGCCACGAAGATGGTGAGCAGTGACAGTGCATGCATCAATGACACTGTACCTCTTGTCCACCTGTTGGAGCACACGCTGCATGGAATAATGGACAGGGCACTTGAGGCAGAACAGAGGGAGGAAGAGGAGGACTTCCTTACCTCTCAAGGCCCCTTTATCCAGACAGTGTTCCTGCGTGCCCGCCGATCACAGAGGAGGAGGAGGAGGAGGATTGTGTCAGCATGGAGGTGGAGCCTGGCACTCAGCATCAGCAGCAGTCTTCAAGGGATCATTTACAGTCCCAAGAAACCCATGGGCTTGTACATGGCTGGGAGGAGGTGGCTGCGGATCATGTCAACATTAGTGACCCAGGGGACTCCGGACCAAATGCCTCAGCAAACCTACGCTGCATGGCCTTCCTGATCCTGCAAAGCCTGCGGAAGGATCCTCGTATTTGTGGTATCAAGGAAAGGGATCAATACTGGCTGGCAACCCTCCTTGATCCACGTTACAAGGGTAAGGTTGCGGACCTTATCTTGCCGTCGTAGAGGGAGCAGAGGATGAAACATCTTCGGGAGGCCTTGCAGAAAGGTCTGTGCAACTCGTTCTCAGAGACTGGGAGGTTACAAACTCCTGTTCCTGGACAACGTGTTGCAGAGGCTTCGGTCAGTCAAAGGAGCGGTGGAGAAGGTGGCTGTCTGACCGATGCGTTCACACAATTTTTTAGTCCGCAGCCCCAAAGTATGATTGGTTCCAGCAACCATTGCCAGCATTTGTTTTACATGGTGCAGGAATACCTAGGGGCAAGATCTGACTTGGACACCTTTCCCACCGAAAATCCTCTGGGTTACTGGGTCTTGAGGATGGATCACTGGCCAGAGCTTGCACAGTATGCAATTGAGCTACTGGCCTGTCCTGCATCCAGCGTTCTTTCGGAAGGCACACTCAGTGCTGCTGGAGGCTTTGTAACCGATCACAGGGTGCGCCTGTCCACCGACTCGGTCGATCGACTGACCTTCATAAAAATGAGTCAGTGTTGGATCACCACCAGCTACCAGGCACCTGATGCTGATGTAACCGAATAATTTTTTTTGAAATGTCAGATCCCTTCAAGACTGCCTATGCTGATGCTGAGTGACTATCCTGTTCCTCCTCAGTGATCATGCTGATAGCTTGTAAGAACATTTTTGGTTCTGGGCGCCGCCACCAGTGGCTAAGGCCCAATTTTTCAGCCCCTGTTTAACAGGGACATGTAATTACAATTCTTGATCTAATATTTCACAGCAGGGCCAGTTCCTGCGCCCACCAAGAGTAACTGTGAGGGCGTTTAATTACACTTTTTGATGCAATACTTTACAGTAGGGCTCATTCCTGCGCTCCAACTAAAGTATCTGTGAGGGGTTGCAGTGTTGTGGCACCAGCACCAGTGCCCAAGGCCCAATTTTTCTGCCCCAGTTCAACAGGGACATGTAATTACAATTCTTGATCTAATATTTCACAGCAGGGCCAGTTCCTGCGCCCACCAAGAGTAACTGTGAGGGCTTACAGTGTTGTGGCAACACCTTCACCACCACCAAAGGCCCAATTTTTCTGCCTCTGTTCAACAATGGCATGTAATTACAATTCTTGATCTAATATTTCACAGCAGGGCCTGGTCCTGATCCCATCAAGAGTAACTGTGAGGGCTTACAGTGTTGTGGCAACACCAACACCTAAGGCCCTAATTTCTGCAGAGTATATAGGGCAGGCCCCTACTTTCAAACATCCAACTTACAAATGACTCCTACTTGCAAACAGAAGGAGAAAACAGGAAGTGAGATTAAATCTACCCCTAGGAAGGGAAATTCTCTCCTGTAAGAGTTAATATGGGAAAAACGTGTCTCCTCTCCACTGCTTTATCACCAATCCTTGTTTCACTAAAAACCCCAAATTTTCAAAAAACATTTGTCATTGGGACAGAAAGTGAGGTGAAATCTTCTGAAGATTCTGAAGAGGTGCACAGACAACAAAACAAATGTTACAGGGGTGATAACCCTTCCCTAGGTTTTCCAAAAAGCTTAAAAATAGATTTTTTGGCTGGAGCTACACTTTAAAAATGTACCAGTTCAAAATTACAAACAGATTCTACTTAACAACAAACCTACAGTCCCTGTCTTGTTTGCACCGCCTGTATATTGCTGCTCAGAGTATATAGGGCCTGGGGGCCCCACGCCTTTCCTTTTTTAATTTGGGTGCAGTTCCCCTTAGTAGCCATACAAGACCCAAAGGGCCTGGTAATGGACTGGGGGGGGGGTACCCATGCGTTTGTCGAACTGACTTTCCATATTGCCGGGACCCGACATTACATTAAAGCCGCAAGCAGTTTTAAATGACTTTTATTCCTTTAAAAATGTCATTTTGTGCAGGGACTGTTCTAAGCATGGGAAACACGCGCCACTTTACAAGCATATTATAGACACCCCCCAGGTACGATATTTAAAAGAATATTTCACTTTTTTTTTTCACATCATTAAAATCACTTCTCCCGAAAAAACAGCCGTTTTTTAAAACTTTTTCTTTGCATTGATACATGTCCCCTGGCGCAGGACCCGAGTCCCCAAATCCTTTTTAGGACAATACCATGCATATTAACCTTTTAAATTAGCACTTTTGATTTCGAACGTTTGAGTCCCATAGACTTTAATGGGGTTCTAAAGTTTGCGCAAACTTTCGGTCCATTCGCAGGTTCTGGTGCAAACCGAATCGGGGGGTGTTCGACTCATCCCTAATGATGATGATGGATGGATGGATACAATGATGATAGCAATGACTGGTGTATTAAACAATGATGAGGATAGTGATGATGGGTGTATTATACAAGGATGGGGATGATGAGGATGGGGAGAATAGCAATGATATGGGTGTATTATACAAATATGAGGCTGATGACGACGGGTGTATAATATGGGGATGACGATGATGGGTGTATTATACAATGACTGGAGCATCAGGGTGTCAGTGAGTGTGCCACATCATGTTGCGCTGGCTGCTATGTAGTACATGATTTTGGGGATTTCTGCCATGCCATGTACTGACTATGTTACACTACATAATAGTCACAAATTGTAAATACATCTGTCCTATAATGTATACAGCTATATACACCCACCTATTTCCTTCCTGTACATAGAGACTTTCCTCCATCATCACTGACTGCAGATATACATCACCTGTTCTGTTATATTATATATAGCTGTATACAGGACATATGATGTATATCTGCAGACAGTGATGATGGAGGGAGGTCTCTATATATACAGGAAGAAGGGTGGGTGTATATAGCTAGCTGTATACAGGACAGAGGATGCATATCTACATAATCTGATCTGTGAGGCTGAGCTATATACCCTGATCTGTAACGCTGAGCTATATACCCTGATCTGTGAGGCTGAGCTGTAAACTCTGTCCTGTGATGCTAGGGCTGTATAATCCTGTCCTGTGATTCTGGGGCTGTATACTCTATGCTGTGATGCTGAGCTGCATACTCCTGACACTATAGGTGGAATGCAGGGGATGGAGTGGGTGGATTATATAAGGGGTGGGGCTCATGAGAAGTGGGATGGGTCAAAAAGGAAGGGCGGGGTCTGGCGCTTCCCCATCCAAAAACTTTACCAGCCGCCACTGGAGGAATGTGTTTTGCGAATGCCAAGCACATAATGAAGCCATGCACTGGGCAAGCAGTCATGAATCTGTTTGGATCGGCTGAAGGATTCCCTTCAAATTAAATGCACGTGCAATTAAAGCAGGGTTCCCAATTTAAAAAAAAAAAAAAAATTAAAAGTCAGCAGCTACAAATACTGCAGCTGCTGACTTTTAATCGCACACTAACCAGCCCCAGGGTCCAGTGATGCAGGGGATCGAAGCCCTGCTTTTAACTGTGTTGCGCGCCGTCACTGGCCCCACAATCATCTGGGACAGGTCACCTGTCCCAGATGATTGACAAGAGGGAGAGAGGAGAGGCGATCTCCCTTCCTGCGCCGAGGGAAGTGACGTCAGGAGCCCAGGCACTGAATGAGGCAGACTACGAGGGACCCCCTAGCAACAGGCATTTAGAGGTGAGTAAAAAAAATGTTTTCTCTAAATGTTTTTTTTTTTTAAGCACATTACTATTTTTTTTTTTTTTTTTTGGGGTGGAACTCCACTTTAAGTAACGTCAAACTATAATATTACAGTGATAAATGGTATATACTCTTCCCACGTTAAAGAACTGAGATACTGCCAGCAATGAGAGATAAGGTGGTAAGCCTGTAGACTTTAACTTACACATTAGATGTGTGTGGGAAACTGTGTCAAATGTTTTTTCAAGTCCAAATGCACTATATGCACAGCTAGCTGTTAGGAGGAAATAGGAGGGGTATGACAAATGACAGATTAAGCAAAGTGACATCTAAGTAAACATTAATGCATCAAGGTGAAGGATGAATGGGGAGGACATCACCTTACCCATGTCTTTAGGAGAAGTAAGGAGGACAAGTGACACCTGACCAATGACTAAGGAATTCAGCAAAACTGATAGTTGACCAATCTCGAGTTATGTGACACGGGGAAGAGGATAAATAATGTGAGTGACCTTCTGTAAAGGGTCTTTCCCTCCCCAGGCTTTTCTTGCAGAGGATGCATGTGTGAATGATTCAGCAATTGCCAGGCCTGCACATTCTGGGGAGAATGAGAAATTTCCAATGGTGCTTTGCCTTTTAGTTCTGTTGACTAGTGATGATACGGTTTCAGAGTTCCAAGGATTGGGAGTTGGCCTATGCTATGGCCTGGATACACAGGAAGGTGGCCACTTAGAATAGTTCTGCTTAGTCTATTACCTATCTTCACCTTAAAGCGGTAGTAAAGTCTTGGTATTAAAAGAAAAAATGGGCCCACCTGCAGGTTTAGGTAATACAGTAATATACAAGTATGCACTGCATACTAGTACATTATGACAGACTTCCCAAGAAACGGAGCTCTCCGGGGCTGCGCTGTCATGGCCCTCCCTTGTCCCTGGTGCTTCCATCTCCACCTGTTTTTCCTTCCGGGATTCGTATCTTTGGCTGCTTGAATGTCCAGGCTGAGGTGATGTCACTCCTGCACATGCACATGGGAGTCACATCGCTGCACGCAGAGGGGGCCATAAATGTTGTTTGAGCTGTGCAAATCACATTACCTGCTGAAAGGCAGGGGGGATGTTTGTGACAGAAGAGGCCTCTAGGGCCTCTTCTGTTTTAAAAGCCCTGCCTGACAGCAGATTTTGTATTAATTCAGTTTACTACCACTTTAAGGTTCTCTAGATCAGTGTTTCTCAACTCCAGTCCTCAAAGCGCCCCAACAGGTCATGTTTTCAGGATTCAGATGAAACAGCTGCTCAACTTGGAGATTGAATCAAGATGAAATCTTCGTCGTCATTCTTTGCTCAGAGTCCAACTGCTTTCTCCTGTTGCCAGAACAACACTTATTTCTTTGTCTTCAAGAACAACTCTTTTTTTCTCCCACATGCTTGTTCAAATATCCTACTCCCCTCTCCCATACTTCCTGTACATCATATCCTGGAAGGAGCTTCCTCTGCTGGGCTCATACACTAGTCTGACTGGTTCATTTGCATATCAATGGGGGAAGCTTTGCTTCTAAAACAGCACATGGTTTTAAAATTTAACTCTTCACATATAACTATGCTATAAAATCACCCATAGCAGTAACCAGTGGTGGTGGCAATGAGACTGCAAGATACAACTGAGGGATTTTTGCTGCTGTTTCTGTTTCTGGGTATCCTCTACCCATAAGTATTTCCTCTCTAAACACCGAACCAATACGTTTTAGAAAAGAAGATTGATTTGCTCATTGCTGGTAGGTCGGAGAATAGTTTGGTGCAGCTAAAAGGCAAACTACCAGTAGAAAGGATGGGGGGGCATGTATAATCCAGCAACTTTGTGGGGGGTCATAGCTAAAACAATATTTTGTTGTTGTTTATCTAACAACAAGTACATTATAATGAAAAAGGTCATCTATTTCTAAATACCACCCCTTGTGCCTCACTATGTTTTGTAGGGCCTGACTCACATACGATTACATGCATTTATAGGTGTGTGTATAGGAAATTTCTAAATACATGTAATGATTTAAATGGTATAATGTATACCATGCATTGACTTCCTTTCAGGTGCATTCAAATTGGTTTAAAAAGAATAGACGTTTTTGCATCCAGTGGCAGATTGGTTATTCTGAATGCATGTAAATGCCTATTTATTTAAATGCAGGAGAACTTGATCTGCATTGTATAAAGTGTAAGGCTGGGTTCAAACTTATGCAAATTGGATGCGGGTTTCCCCGCATCCAATTCACATGGCAGGAGAGTGTGACCGACTCTCAATGGAGCCGGTTCACACTGGAAAGGGGTTCTGTGAGTCTTTGGCTTCATTTCAGGTCTGAAATCAGGCAAAAATTTGGACCTGATTTGCACCTGAAATGGAGAACAGGGACACACCAGACCCCTGTGAGCCACGGCCGCAGCATTTGTGAACCCGGCCTAATACTGGTAGATTAATTTCTCTTGTCTAAAAGAAACAAAAACAATAACAAGGAATATCTAAGTAAGAGATTTCCTTTTGTTCCCTTTTTGCAAGATTGGCACTACAGAATTGTTGTAGTGATACTATGCAATTGTCCGTGTTGATACAGTGTTCATGTACTATATATGTAGTGTATATGTGGTGCATCTTTCTTGTAAGAACTAGAAATGGAAGAATCTTCATATTGTAATAATCAATATATAAGTGTAGCACTGATATTTGATTGGGCCTGTACTCTGCTAACCTCACCCCCTATAATTTGCTCAACCCGCTTGACACAGCTGTGGTGTGAAACTAGCAATAAAGGGTAATCACACAATGTAGAATATGATAATAGTGTACCTTTACCATTACCTTGGGTATCTGTTGTTCCACCAGCAGGAAAAAGGGACAACGCTTCACACCAATTGTAATTAACCAGAATGTGTTCTTTACTGAAACTGGCATAAAACAACAATTACAATGCTGTACCCTCACACAAACGTAATGCAACAGCACAGTGAGTATTCACAACAATCTTAACACATAAGGAAATCCTGAATGACCCTTGTAGGAGCGTCTCCAAGTGGGACCAATGCTCAGAATGACAATGTCTTGACTCTGAGCACCTTCCCACCGAAACAGTATGCTGTAATTAACACAGGCATGTAAAGTTATCCACCCAGCAAAACACAGTTACTAAGGAGCTCCTCCTGCCTTATAATACAGTCCTTCTTTATTGTGATTGAATGCAAGGCCTTGCAATAATAAAGGTAGTCCTTTATTGTCTGTCTTCTGCTAGCTATTGTATTGTAATACTTATATTCCACAGGATTTCCGACCAATAAAGCAGTGTAGAATAATATACAGCAGTAACTTCAATCATGTAAAGTATTTGTGCACTCAATCCCTGGGAATGAACTTCCAGCGGCAGTCACTTGGTAAGAAATCAAGCTTGAGGCCTGTCTAAGTGTAACTCTATTTACCTAAACTGTTCCGTGGGACTACCAGTCCCAGCAACACTTTGCAATCAGTCTAAGTGTGTGAAATGCGGTACAAACTTCTGGGCATCAGCCCTCTCACCACACTAGGTCCAGACAGATGGATGCTTCCGCTCCACAAGATCTCAGTTTGTTTGCTGTGGCCACACACCGTCACGCAGTTCCATTCATAAGATGAGTCCTCAGTTACCTCCTTCAAGGGTCTCTGGATCGACCACACTGCTGCTCCAGCACGCTGTGGTGTAAGGCAGAATCAATGGCTACTGTTCCACTCTGCACAATGTAGGCCGCAGCTCTCTGGGACACAGAGCTCCAGGAACAAGAGAGAAAATGGCCGCATGGGGCCTTTTATTGCCTACCCAGCATGCAGTTCAGTCACCCAGTGTTTATGGGTAGGTAGGTGAGCATTCTGGGTAAGTGAGTTCTTTCACAAGGTAAACATTAAGTCACTTCCTGCTTAGCTTGTGTGTGAAAAATAAAGAAGTCTATTCACATTTTTACCACTGGAGGGAGCCAAATACCAGTATATAACATTGTCTATCGCTTTTGCATTATATGACATTAGAAAGCAAAAATGTCAGCGCTACATAAGATTTTTGTAATGTGTAAGGTTTTTATGTAGATTTTAGGTTAGTTTTTTTTTTATTATAATACTTAATGTGCATTATCTTTTTTTTTCTAGACAAAATAGAAGATGAGCTGGAAATGACAACAATTTGTTATCGGCCAGAAGGACTGGAACAGCTTGAAGCACAAACAAACTTTACAAAACTAGAGCTGCAAGTTCTCTACAGGGGGTTCAAAAATGTAAGTTTATACAAATCAAATAAAAACAGTTCTGACAAAAACAGCAGATTCATGTTTTTAACATAATGATGTGATAACACGATAAAAGGTCAGTCAACTGATACACCAAAATACTATAGATCAAGGTGACTTGAGGCCAAAAAGACAATAAAAAGACAATTTTGTAGAAATATTCAAATTGTATTCTTTCTGACACAAATAATCTAAACTCCAAAATTAAAATATATTTGAGCATTATGGGGCTCTGACAAGTTTTTCTAAATACCAATCTTTGTCTATTAAAGAATATAATTCTTAAATTTACCACACAGTATAGAAACTTGAGGCTTAATACTCAGTTGAAATAAATAAATACTCATGTGAAAAATGAAGTACACCCCTTGGAAATTGTTGACTTTTAAATACATTTAAACAGACGTTAAATAAGATACATTCAAATATTTCATCAGTATTTACAAAAAAACTTTATTCAAACAGTGCCTACAGAAAAAGATTATATATTTGGACAAATAAAACAGCATTCATTTTTATAAAATTAATGAACAAAAATACGGGTTTATCACATAGAAAAGGAAGTATACTCGTATATCTACAGTGCCTTGCAAAAGTATTCACCCCCTTGGTATTTTTCGTGTTTTGTTGCCTCACAACCTGGAATTAACATAGATTGTTTGATAATTTGCATCATTTAATTCACAGAACATGCCCACAACTTTGAAGATTTTTTTTTATTGTGAAGCAAACAACAAATAGGACAAAATAACAGAAAAAGTCAATGTGCATAACTATTCACCCCACTAAAGTCAATAATTTGTAGAGCCACCTTTTGCGGCTATCACAGCTCCAAGTCGCTTTGGATAAGTCTCTATGAGCTTGCCACATCTTAGCACTGGTATTTTTGCCCATACCTCCTTGCAAAACTACTCCAGCTCCTTCAAGTTGGATGGTTTGTGCTTGTGAACAGCAATCATTAAGTCTGACCACAGATTTTCTATTGGATTGAGGTCTGGGCTTTGACTAGGCCATTCCAACACATTTACATGTTTCAAGTGTTGCTTTAGCAGTGTGTATGGGGTCATTGTCCTGCTGGATGGTGAACCTCCATCCTAGCCTCAAATCACACAGAGTGGTACAGGTTTTGCTCAAGAACACTCCTGTATTTAGCACCATCCATCTTTCCCTCAACTCTGACCAGTTTCCCAGTCCCGACTGCTGAAAAACATCCCCACAGCATGTTGCTGCCACCACCATGTTTCACTGTGGGGATGGTGTTCTTTGGGTAATGTGATGTGTTGGGTTTGCGCCAGACATAGCGTTTTCTTTGATGGACAAAAAGTAAAATTTTGGTCTCATCAGACCAGAGCACCTTCCTCCATACATTTTGGGAGTCTCCCACATGCCTTTTCGCAAACTCAAAACGTGCCATTTTGTCTTTTGCTGAAAGTAATGGCTTTCTTCTGGCCACTATGCCATAAAGCCCCACTCTATGGAGCGTACAGCTTATTGTCATCCTATGTACAGATACTCCAGTCTCTGCTGTGGAACTCTGCAGCTCCTCCAGGGTTACCTTAGGTCTCTGTGCTGCCTCTCTGATTAATGCACTCCTTGCACGGTCCGTGAGTTTTGGAGTGCGGATGTCTCTTGGCAGGTTTGCTGTTGTGCCATGTTCTTTCCATTTGGTTATGATAGATTTGATGATGCTCCTAGGGATCATCAAAGATTTGGATATTTTTTTTATAGCCTAACCCTAAATTGTACTTCTCAACAACATTGTCCCTTACTTGTTATGAGAGTTCCTTGGTCTTCATGGCAGTGTTTGGTTAGTGGTGCCTCTTGCTTAGGTGTTGCAGCCTCCGGAGCCTTTCAAAAAGGTGTGTATATGTAATGACAGATCATGCGACACTTGGATTGCACACAGGTGGACATCATTTCACTAATTATGTGACATCTGAAGGTAATCGGTTGCACCAGAGCTTTTTATGGGCTTCATAACAAAGGGGGTGAATACATACGCAAATGCCAATTATCAGTTTTTATTTCTGAAAAATAGTTTTATGTATATATTTTTTCTAATTTTACTTCACCAACTTAGACTATTGTGTTCTGATCCATCACATATAATTCAGATTAAAAAAAAACATTGAACAAAAGGCTGTAATGTAACAAAATAGGTAAAATACCAAGGGGGTGAATACTTTTGAAAGGCACTGTACCACTACTTTAAAATCCATGGAGTTAGAATTGGGTGTTTCAGATTAGGTGCCAGTGGTTAGGACCTCCCAAGGCAGTATGCAGGTGGAACCTGTCTTATATACTGTACTCCTTAGATATCTGGGGTCTGGTGTTCTCTTTGATTTTACATGTGTGGTGTTATTCAATGATCAAAAAAGCTCTCTAGGCCTTTTAGTATGATCAAATAAAAGAAAAAAGGTGCCTCTAAGTGCAGAATTAACACTTTTAATATCCCCAAACAAGATTAAAAACACTTACAGGATCAAGGATAAGAAGAGGCATAACATGGATGTATGAAGCAGGTGATCCGGCTTCAGGAGGTCCCAGTGTATCACAGCTTTCCAAGGATAACAATATGCAGCAGCAGAAGGTCCCAGGATAACCAGCAGGTGAACACCCCAGGCTCTGGGAACACTGGTGAAGCAATTGCATCATCTGAGTCAGCATTGAACATGAATCCCGGAAATGACCTCAGTGGGAGGGGACAACAACCAGCATGGACCGCAAACAGGAAATATGTCATCAAAATGCTCAATGACCAGTGTTCCCAGAGCCTGGGGTGTTCACCTGCTGGTTATCCTGGGACCTTCTGCTGCTGCATATCGTTATCCCTGGAAAGCTGTGATACACTGGGACCTCCTGATGCCGGATCACATGCTTCATACATCCATGTTATGCCTCTTCTTATCCTTGATTCTGTAAGTGTTTTTAATCTTGTTTGGGGATATTAAAAGTTTTAATTCTGCACTTAGAGGTACCTTTTTTCTTTTATTTGTTTTCTATTCGAGTTTGCTCCCCTCTCTTTGAGTGCAGCCCTAAGTGTTTGAAGACCACTTCTTCCGTCCAGTAAAGACACTGCCTGGTCCTGACTTTCTGAGTGAGCGCCCTTGACATACGTTCTTTTAGTATTATCACACACCTTATGGGGTGTACACATGGTCGGATTTTTCAGCCACAAAAGTCCAACAGCCCGTCCAACAAACTTTCGACGGACTTTTGGCGAACTTGCGGCGGACTTTCTAACAAATGAACATGCCTACATACGATCACACAAAAGTCCGACGGATTCATACGTGATGACGTACACCGGACTAAAATAAGGAAGTTGATACCAGTAGCCAATAGCTGCCCTAGCGTGGGTTTTTGTCCATCGGACTAGCATACAGACGAGCGGATTTCTGGGTCCGGCGGAGTTACGACGTAAAGATTTGAAGCAAGTTCCAAATCTAAAGTCTGTCAGATTTGTGACTGGAAAAGTCCGCTGAAAGTCCGGGGAAGCCCACACACGATCGTATTGTCCGCCGGACTTTTGTAGCCGAAAAGTCCGACCGTGTGTACGCCCCATAACATGCAATATATTATCGTACTTAACATTCATATATAGAAACAATTGGATTTGAGGCTAAAGTGGACTTTACCAGTACCATGAAACTTGGGATACACATATATAGATAAACAAGATACATTTTATTGCGTTTTATAATAACATATTTAAAACATACAATTTTAAAACTCTGTCAAATCAAGAGAAAAAGGGTACAACTCAGAGAAATGATGATATCAATCACCCTGTAGTGATCATATTAGCATGCTCGACATGTTTCGCGGGCAGTATTCCACTTTTTCAGGAGCTTTATTTGCATTTGTATATGATTTTTATAGGACAGAGATCATGTATGTAATGCTATAATAGAAAAAGAGAAACATATTAGACATAATGACAAGAAAAAAACACATTCAAGGCCATTGAAATACATATGTTTTTTGGTATGCTACCCCCCACATGAATTCAACCCTTACCCGAAGCGAAGTCATACACCGCAGTAAGCATAGGAGCCCCCACAGACACAAAAAGGGGAGGCGACAAAGTAGTCTAGTAAAGAGCATAAGTACTATTATAAGCCATAATACCCTGAAACAGACATGATAAAAAATGACAGAGGTAAAGTAATCTACACAAGGGAACATAACAAAGTTTGAACTCTATAGGCATCTAGATAGTTTTTTAGGCATCAACAGCAAATGGCCAATATATGTGTATGCATACACACATCCATAAGCCGAGTAGATAAGTATCATCAGCTGTGCCTGTCACCAGATAAATCCTGACTCATACGAGACAGGGAAGATAAGGGTCTCAGTTGCTATATCTATCACCAGGTAATTCCTAAACCAGGGAAGGTAGGGGACAGATAATCCTATGAAAATATATAAAGTGTATAGAGCACTTATTAGATCAAAACATAACAGGGCAAAGACCATATACAGAGTACACAGGCTTAAAAGGGCTCACCTTCTAGTAAAGATGGTAGAGTGAAAAGCTCTAGAGTTATCCCTGAGTAATCCAACAAGCATCCACTGCATCCATGGGAGAAGGGTCTCTATAACAAGGGGTCCGAAGAGGATTACCACTGAACCCCCATTTTCACAGTGTAAAACTTAGAATGCTGGTGTAGTCAGGACTTACCATCCACAACTGGGGGGGGGGGATAGACATAGCAGGACTGCAGCAGAACGCTGAGCTCCACACTCAGCCCTCTCTTATCTGTGTGAGGCTCCTGCCCAGCGCCGCCCACCAACCAATTGGCGCGTGACGTCACCAGGCCCGGCCCCGCAGAGCGCATGCACGGGAATCGCACATGTGCAATGTCTCCAAACGGGCACCCACACAGGCACGGATACCTTTATGAGCAGTCATGGTGCTTACATAATTATGACACAAAAACAGGAATATTTGGATGTTCAATGTTTAATGCAAGCAACAGTGTATGGTTTGCCAGATCCATTAAGGGATTGTGCTCACTGAATGTGTGAATGCCCACTGGGTCTGAATCTGCAACATAAGCATGCCTAGAATTTTCATAGTGATGGCTCCTTTTTCTTATGCATTTTCTTTTAGTAAATAAGGAATGTTTTGAGTTAAAACTGTAAGACATAAAAAAAACTTCAAACCACATTGGGAGTAGGAATCAGGTAATATCAAGAACAGAAGAAAAGATTGATCGCACACTTGAATCCAAAAGGTGCTGTAGAAATTTCTTTATTGTCATGAGCCAGACAAAATTGCAATGATGATCAGTTGATGTGCTTCACACAAAAATAACTGTGCTTGTTCATAACAATTGAAATGCTCACAATACAAGCTATTTAACCAGTTGCTTACTGGGCACTTAAACCCCCCTCCTGCCCAGACCAATTTTGAGCTTTCAGCGCTGTCGCACTTTGAATGACAATTGCGTGGTCATACAACACTGTACCCAAATTAAATTTTTATCATTTTTCTCCCACAAATAGAGCTTTCTTTTGGTGGTATTTGATCACAGCTGGGATTTTTATTTTTTGCTAAACAAACAAAAAAAGATGGAAAATTTTGAAAAAAAAAAAAAACATGTTTCATAGTTTGTTATAAAATTTTGCAAACAGGTAATTTTTCTCCTTCATTGATCTGCGCTGATGAGGCGGCACTGGTGGGCACAGTTAAGGCGGCACTGATAGGCACAGTTAAGGCGGTATTGATGGGCACAGATAAGGCAGCAATGATGGGGGGCACTGATGGGGGGCACTGATAGGTGGCACTGATGTGGGCACTGATGGGTGGCACTGTGGGCGCTGATGGGTGGCACTGTGGGCACTGATGGGTGGCACTGTGGGCAATGATGGGTGACGCTGGTGGGCACTGATGGGTGACGCTGGTGGGCACTGGTAGGCAGCCCTGCTCCCTTTTCTTAGGTGTCACTGGCAGGGGGCAGATGATCGCCATGATCGGGACTGATGTCCCTCTCACGGCCGCCGGTGATCGGCTTTTTTTTTTCCTCCTCACGCTGTCATTACCGGCTCTGTTTACATCACATGATCAGCTGTCATTGGCTGACAGCTGATAATGTGGTAAGGGGTCGGGA
Organism: Lithobates clamitans; assembly: GCA_037952925.1. NCBI lineage: Eukaryota > Metazoa > Chordata > Amphibia > Anura > Ranidae > Lithobates > Lithobates clamitans. The sequence continues at coordinate 1,380,120 of JBBGZY010001695.1, forward strand.
CCGACCCCTTACTGTGATCTGTGATCAGGCGAGTCTCAAATAACTCGCTGATCACTGAGCGTGCTGCGCGAGCCCTGCAGGGGGCGCCCAAGGCCGCTCGTGCACGGGACGACGTCAATAGACGTCGTCCCGGCAATGTAGATCCGTGCTGTTGCCGTCATTTGGCAATAGCGTGGATATGAAGCGGTTAAAGGCCTATATCAAATCAAACACATAACATAAAACACCTGTAGTTAAAGAGCAATCAACACAAAACTTCACCGACATAAAAACATTTCTTAAATGCTAAAGCATCTAATCATAAAATGGTCAAAACGAGAAATACATAATGTAAACATGTAAGCAAGAAATGTATTTAAAATAAAAATAGAAAGATGAGTGAAAAAACGTGTGTATATATACCAAAATGAATCCCATATATCACTGTGTAACAAATTGATGGCACGTCTAATGGCGCGTACACACGGTCGGATTTTCCGATGGGAAATGTTCGATGGGAGCTTGTTGTTGGAAATTCCGACCGTGTGTAGGCTCCATCGGACATTTTCCATCGGAATTTCCGACAAACAAAATTTGAGATCTGGATCTCAAATTTTTCGACAACAAAATCCATTGTCGTAAATTCCGACGCACAAAGTTCCACACATGCTCGGAATCAAGCAGAAGAGCCACACTGGCTATTGAACTTCATTTTTCTTGGCTCGTCGTACGTGCTGTTTGTCACTGCGTTGTTGGCAATCAGAGTTTCCGACAAGATTTGTGTGACCATGTGTATGCAAGACAAGTTTGAGCCAACATTCGTCGGAAAAAAAACATGGATTTTGTTGATATGTGTGATCTTGTGTACGCGGCATTATTGTGTAATTTAATACTTATTATTAAAGACTTCTTAAAAACTGTTCAAGGACAAGAGGAAATAATGAGATGCTAAACCATATACATGATGGAAAAGATACGCATACACATGAAAATCAACCATGTCCACATATATATATATAAATCATGTGAAGGCAAAGTATTGTTTATATAAACGCATATACATCGCAAATATTCCACACAGAACCACCATAGAAAGCATTCAATGTTTATCAAATTTACCTTTCTATTAAGATCACTTATGAAATCAAAGGGAGTGTTCTCAACACTCAACTAGAGCACAAAAAAAGAAGTGAAAAACACCCAAAATCACTAGCTTTTCAAAGAAAAAAAAAAAAAGATTTATATATATGTGGACATAGTTGATTTTCATGTGTATGCGCATCTTTCCCATCATGTATATAGTTTAGCATCTTATTATTTCCTCTTGTCCTTGAACAACAGTTTTTAAGAAGTCTTTAATAATAAGTATTAAATCACAAAATTAGACTCAATTTGTTACACAGTGATATATGTGAGTGATAGATAGATAGATAGATAGATAGATAGATAGATAGATAGATAGATAGATAGATAGATAGATAGATAGATAGATAGATAGATAGATAGATAGATAGATAGATAGATAGATAGATAGATAGATAGATAGATAGATAGATAGATAGATAGATAGATACACACGATTTTATAATATATATATATATATATATACACACATACATACATATACATACATACATACATACATACACACACACGTTTTTTCGCTCATTTTTCTACTTTTGTTCTTAATACATTTCTTGCTTACACGTTTACATCAGTTTACATTATCTATTTCTCGTTTTGGCCATTTTATGATCAGATGTTTTAAAATTTAAGAAATGTTTTTATGTTGGTGAAGTTTTGTGTTGATTGCTCTTTAACTACAGGTGTTTTGTGTTAGGTGTTTGACTTGATATACGCCTTTAAATAGCTTGTGTTGTGAGCATTTCAGTTGTTGTGAACAAGCACGTTTCTTTTCGTGTGAAACGTGTCAACTGATCATCATTGCAATGTTGTCTGGCTCATGACAATAAAGAAATTTCTACAGCATCTTTCGGATTCAAGTGTGCGGTCAATCTTTTCTTCTCTTCTTGATATTGCCTACGGTGATGAGCTAGGAATAGCATAGTGGATCTGGATGTGTCCATTTTTTGCCTGAAGCGGTGTGTGCACCCTTGTTCTGTTTCCTGGGTATCAGGTGAGCTGCCAGTGGAGAGGATTTTAAATGTTCTGCTAATTTTTAGTATTGAACAAGTATTATATATGGATTACATGCAGTCCGGAGGTTTTCTTATATCAGTTTCTTTCTGCTTTCTTGTCATTTTTTATAAATGTTGCTAACATCAACCTGGGTTTATTATTTTCAAAAGTTTTTTTTTTTTGTTTTCCGTTTTGTAGATATTCAGGCATGTGTGTGAATAGAGAAGCAAAATGATACCCCAGCTCTACTGCCAATATGATGATCTATGAACTGTGATCCGGTGCTCTAGCCAGGACGTTCAGGCCCCAAAATGCAGTACTTGAATCAGAAAAGGGCTGGAGACTCGGATGTTCTTGAATAAAAGTCCTTTATTGGGTTACATTGGTACACGGGTAAAGGCTATGCTGACACGTTTCGGCTAAGAAGCCTTCATCAAAGCATGCTTTGATGAAGGCTTCTTAGCTGAAACGCATCAAGCCTGTACCCGTGTACCCATGTAACCCAATAATGGACTTTTATTCAAGAGAATCCGAGTCGCCGGCCCTTTTCTGATTCATGTGTGTGAATAGGTGGTGCTGTACTGGAAATAAAAAAAATGGGCTTGCAAATTATTATACAAAATAATTACAGGTGTTGTCAGGGCCATATTTAATATTGATTGGACCCTGCGCAAAAAAAAAAAATTGCCCCCCCCATGCAGTTTAGCTCTCCATCTGCTTTGAGACATACAATAAAAAGCAGCTAGACTCAAAATCAGTTTACTGAATCAGTCCATCATCTCCTCACTGCCTGCACACCATGGACTGGGGAGGTGAGGGGGCCCATTAATATATATATATATATATATATATATAGTGTAGTGGGTAGCACTCTCGCCTAGCAGTAAAAAGGGGCGCTGGTTCGAATCCCAACCACGACACTACCTGCTTGGAGTTTCTATGTTCTCCCTGTGCCTGCGTGGGTTTCCTTCGGGTACTCCGGTTTCCTCCCACACTCCAAAGACATGCTGGTAGGTTAATTGGCTTCTATCTAAATTGGCCCTAGTATATGAATGTGAGTTAAGGACCTTAGATTGTAAGCTCCTTGAGGGTAGGGACAGATATGAATGTACAATGTATATGTAAAGTGCTGCGTAAATTGACAGCACTATATAAGTACCTTAAATAATAATAATATATATATACACACCATAGTTTGTGGACTCTATAACCTTCCTACAGACTAAATATTACACACTGATTTGTTTTTGTTTTTTCCACCAAAGAAATTTGGCAGAATACATTTTGGCCTAAATTTATGAAGAAAGATTATTTATTTGCAAAGTTTTATAACAGAAATTAAGATAAACTTTTTTTTTTCTTAATATCTGTCCATTTTTCATTTATTTAGCAAAAAATTAAAAACCCAGTGGTGATTAAGTACCACTAAAAGAAGACTATTTGTGTAAAAAAAAAAAAAAAAAAATCATAAATATTTCATATGGGTACAGTGTTGCATGACCGTGCAACAGTGCGACAGCACTGAAAGCTGAAAATTGGTCTGGCCAGGAAGGGGATAAGCGTGCCCGGAAGTGGTTACTCTCAGATGACTGTTGCTGCAGTACAATTCCCTGTTAGCAGCAGCCTTTCAAAGATTCTATTTATGTGTACACTTGTACTTGGGTTCTCTGAGGAACTTAAGCAGTCTTCCTCAGCAAGGATGACTTAAGAACTGAGGTTAGTAGCCAAGAGCCACTGCAAGGAGTAAACAGAACTGACAATCAAAACCAGAAAGTGGCACATGGATAGTCAATACAACATCTAAGGTCAGGGTTGTTGAAGTACAGTATGAGCAAAGCAGGGGCGGATCCAGGGGGGGCAACTAGATGCGGGTGAGTTAGTGGGCGGATGAGAGAGCGGACAGGCAGGTGAGAGAGCGGGTGGCTCCACGGCGGGTGAGAGAGCAGGCGGGCCATGCAGCTAAGCGGCTCGGCAGGCGGGTAAGAGAGCGGGTGGGCGGGTCGGTGGTTGAGAGAGAGCAGGTGGGCCAGGCAGCTGGGCGGCTCGGTGGGTGAGAGGGAGCTGGCCAATCAGCAAGCCGGCGGACAGGGGAGCAGAGAGATGACATCTCTCACCACAGTTCCGCCCGCACTATGCAGGCAGAGAGATTACACCATTCCTCTGCTGCCTGACTCTGGGACACGGCAAGAGACAATCCCCATCTTAGCAGGAAAGTGACACAGCAAGTGACAATCGGCAATCAGTGACAGGTGATGTGGCAAGTGACAATCCGCAACTTGTGGCAGGTGACGTGGCAAGTGACAATCTGCATCTGGTGGCAGGCAAGTGACAATCCGCAATTTGTGGCAGGGACGTGGCAGTGACAATCTGCAACTTTTGGCAAGTGACAATCTGCAACATGTGGCAGGTGACGTGGCAGGTGACAAGCCGAAACATGTGGCAGGTGGCGTGGCAAGTGACAATCCGCATCTGGTGGCAGGCGACGGTGGCAAGTGACAATCCGCAACGTGTGGCAGGTGGCATGGCAAGTGACAATCGGCAACGAGTGACAGGTGACGTGGAAAATGACAATCCTCAACTTGTGGCAGGTGACGTGGCAAGTGACAATTCACAACATGTGGCAGGTGACGTGGCAAGTGACAATTCACAACATGTGGCAGGTGACGTGGCAAGTGACAATCCACAACTTGTGGCAGGTGACGTGGCAAGTGACAATCTGCATCTGCTGTCAGGCAAGTGACAATCCGCAATTTGTGGCAGGGACATGGCAGCGACAAACTGCAACGTTTGGCAAGTGACAATCTGCAACGTGTGGCAGGTGACGTGGCAAGTGATGGTGGCAGATGACAATCCACAACGTGTGGCAGATGGCGTGGCAAGTGACAATCCGCATCTGGTGGCAGGCGACGGTGGCAAGTGACATTCCGCAACGTGTGGCAGGTGGCATGGCAAGTGACAATCTGCAACATGTGGCAGGTGGCGTGACAAGTGACAATCCACATCTGGTGGCAGGTGATGGTGGCAAGTGACACGCTCAGGGCTCCCACTGATTCTGCATTATGGTGAGTTGAACCATTTAATTTTATATAACAATGTAATAATAGAAATAATGCACTTCAATCATCCTGACACCATAACAACCATGGTGCCGGGATGATTGAAGCACTAACACCAGCCATTTCCCCGATAAATTGCCCGCAAAAAAATTTTTTTTTGGCAGTGCCCCTCCCGAGACTAGACTCTGGATCTGCCCCTGGAGCAAAGTCAGGTCAGACAAACAGTTGGGTCCAAGGATTTGAAAAGGTCAGAGGTTGAAGTCCGCAGGATCAGGGATATTAGGCTGAAGAAAATAACAGAGTTTAAGCAGACTCAGAATCTCAGAAGCAAGCATTGCAATGAGTCAGTAGACAACACCAGGAATACAAGAGCAAAAAAAAAAAAATGGAGGACAGGGTAACAAGGTAAACAAGAATTTCAGGATACCAAGGACTCACAGCCACATACACGAACCAGAACACTATAATGGGCACCTTCTGCTTATGTGTAAAGATCTTCTGAAAAGATTTAAAAAAAGGTCAGGTATATTAGTGCCAGGACATAAGAAAGAGGCTTGGAGTGCAAAGAGAGCCTGAAAAGAAATAAATGAGGGGTAGCAAGCAGAGACATAGAAAATTGTGGATGCAAGGAAGACCTAAAGACATACAGTACAGCAGAGGACACAGATAGCAGACCACATCAACACCAGCCAAGTCCCTAATAGATGACTACATAACAGAACAAGGAGTTGCAGCCTAGTGCTCAGATGGGTAAACCCAATGCAGGTAGGTTCTTGCAATGACACACCACAAAGGATATAGCATCTACAAAGGATACCAAACACACACAGTAATTGCCTTGAAAAAATACTCATAACCCCTGAAATTTTCATCATTATGTCATGTTACAACCAAAAAACGTAAACATATTTTATTGGGATTTTATGTGATAGACCAACGCAAAGTGGCACATAATAGTGAAGTGGAAGGAAAATGATAAATTTTTCAAATTTTGTTACAAATATGTGAAAAGTGTGGCGTGCATTTATATTCAGCCCCCTTGAGTCAATACTTTGTAGAACCACCTTTCTCTGCAATTACAGCTGTAAGTCTTTTTGGGTATGTCTCTACCAGCTTGGCACAAGAGTGACATTTTTGGCGATTCTTCTTTGCAAAATAGCTCAAGCTCTGTCAGATTGGATGGGGAGCGTCTCTGAACAGCAATTTTCAAGACTTCCCACAGATTCTCAATTGGATTTAGGTCTGGACTTTGACTGGGCCATTCTAACATGAATATGATTTGATCTAAACCATTCCATTGTAGCTCTGGCTGTATGTTTAGGGTCGTTGTCCTGCTGGAAGGTAAACCTCCACCCAGTCTCAAGTCTTTTGCAGACTCTAACAGGTTTTCTTCTAAGATTGCCCCATATTTGGCTCCAGCCATCTTCCCATCCACTCTGACCAGCTTCCCTGTCCCCGCTGAAGAATAGCAATAGCAACAACACAACATGATGCTGCCATCACCATGTTTCACGATGTGGATGGTGTGTTCAGGGTGATGTGCAGTGTTAGTTTTCCCCCACACATAGCGTTTTGCTTTTAGGCCAAAAAGTTACATGTTGGTCTCACGCGAACTGCAAACGGGACTTTTTATGGCTTTCTTTCAACAATGGCTTTCTTCTTGCCACTCTTCCATAAAGGCCAGATTTGTGGAGTACACGACTAATAGTTGTCCTGTGGACAGATTCTCCCACCTGAGCTGCTGCTTCTCCAGAGTTACTATGGGCGTCTTGGCTGCTTCTCTGACTAATGCTCTCCTTGCACGGCCTGTCAGTTCGGGTGGACGGCCATGCCTTGGTAGGTTTGCAGTTGTGCCATACTCATTTTTCATTTTCAGATGATGGATAGAACAGTGCTCAGTGAGATGTTCGAAGCTTAGGATATTTTTATATAACCTAACTCTGCTTAAAACTTCTCCACAACTTTATCCCTGACCTGTCTGGTGTGTCCCTTGGCCTTCATGATGCTGTCTGTTCACCAAGGTTCTCTAACAAACCTCTAAGGACTTCACAGAACAGCTGTATTTATACTGAGATTAAAATACACACAGGTGGATTCTATTTACTAATTAGGTGACTTCTGAAGGCAATTGTTTCCACTAGATTTTAGTTAGAGGTATCAGAGTGAAGGGGCCTGAATACAAATGCACAAAACACTCTTCACGTATTTATTTGTAAAAAAAAATTAAAAACCATTTATCGTTTTCCTTCTACTTTACAATTATGTGCCACTTTGTGTTGGTCTATCACATAAAATCCGAATAAAATACATTTCAAGGGGTATGAATACTTTTTCAATAGATCTAGTGGTCAGGTCCTCAAAGGATTCCTATGTGTATGGCTCAGCAGCCTAAAGCACAACTAGGAAAAATAATGAGTATAAGGAGGTCATTACCCATAAAGCATAACCATAGTGGACCACCTCTCATGTCAAGAGTGATACCAATATATAGTAAAACATGCTTTAGCTATAAGGACAAAATCCACCCTATGGTGAATACTTATACTCCACTAAAGGCCTCACCATACATATATGAGCCTGCACATAGAATAGATCTTGTTTCACAATCCGGTTCCTAAAAAGCAATATAGCTAATATCATAACTATATCTAGCAGCTGATTGACCTTCAAAACAGCAAGCTCCGTGTATGTGGATATCCTATAACTAGCACATTGGCTGAAAGTCCTACACCAGTCTTATAGGCAATATGATATACAAATTCAGCTCCACAGGATGTCAGTCTGTGAAAGGGGCAGATATTGTAACAATGTGCAGTAATCGGCCCTTGCTCCTAGCCATATATAGAGCAGACTCGCTTTCAATGCTACATGGATGTCCATGGATGATAATTTTGCAGCTGCCCACAATCAGAGTTCCTTTACTAGTAAAGACATATGCAGGTGCTAGTAGTAATTGTGACTAATGTTATGTCATGATGGTATACAAGCCACATCCAGCCAATCTGTCGTTTGACGCTCCCGCCGTGTGACGCTTCATCACTTTTGACAGTTCTTATATAACTGAGGGCAGGGCCACCTGGTGACTTACACGGGTGACCCCGCCCCCTCTGACGCCACAGGGACTTTTCCATGGTTTTCCCATAGTGTCAGAGGGGGCGGGGCCGCCCTGTTATGTAAACGGGTAACCCTGCCCCCCTCTGAAGCCATGGGAAAGTCCCCGTGGTGCTAGAGGAGACGGGGTCACCTGGGTACGTCACTAGGTGGCCCCGCCCTCAATTATATAAGAACTGTCAAAGGCGATGAAGCGTCACACGGCGGGAACCTCCCATGGAGGCGGATCGGTGGCGGATTTCTTTTTTCCTTTTTCGGTCCATCGGCGGAGCGATATAAGAAGATGAATTGACATCGTGGGACATTTTTATTTTTTGATTTTTTTAATAAAGGAATTGTCCCAAGCTGTGTCTTGTTTTTTTAAATATTTTGACACTTTTTGGGAAATGGTAGGGGTATATTTGTACCCCGTTACCATTTCACACGAAGGGGGAGGCCGGGATCTGGGGTCCCCTTGTCAAAGGGGGCTTCCAGATTCCGATAACCCACCTGCCCGCAGACCCCCACAACCACCAGGGGTTGTGGGGATGAGGCCCTTGTCTCCATCAACAAGGTGCTTTGGGGGGCTACCCCAAAGCACCCTCCCTATGTTCAGGGCATGTGGCCTGGTACGGTTCAGGAGGGGGGGTGCTCTCTCGTCCCCCCCTTTTTTCCTGCGGCCTTCCAGGTTGCATGCTCGGATAAGGGTCTGGTATGGATTTTGGGGGACCCCTACGCCATCTTGTTTTAATTTTGGCACAGGGTTCCCCTTAAAATCCATACCAGACCTGAAAGGGTCTGGTATGGATTTGGGGGGGGTCCCTACGCCATTTAAAAAAAAAAATTTGGCACAGGGTTCCCCTTAATTTCCATATTAGACCCGAAAAGCCTGGTATGGATTTTAGGGAGACCCCCCACTCAATTTTTTGAGTTTTATCTAGATGGCTGAGACCCGACAATTCATTACAGCCGCGATCAGTTTTAAATGACAATTTTTCCTTTAGAAATGTCATTTTGCTGCGGTATTGTTCTAAACACGGAAAACATGCGCCACTTTACAGGCATACTATAGACACCCCCCAGGCACAATATTTAAAGGAATACTTCATTTTTTTTGTTTTACGTTAAGCATTAAAAAAAATCACTGCTCCTGAAAAAACGACCATTTAAAAAAAAACATTTTTACATTGATACATGTCCTCTGGGGCAGGACCCAGGTCCCCGAACACTTTTTATGACAATAACTTGCATATAAGCCTTTAAAATGAGCACTTTTAATTTTACATGTTAGTGTCCCATAGACTTTAACAGTGTTCCAGCGGCTTTCGAAATTGCCCCGAACACCGCATATTGTTCAGTGTTTGCAGAACATCTGAACAACCAAAGTTCAGCCCGAACTTATGCTCGGGCCGAACCGTTCGAACCTATTAAAGACATATGCTGATGCTGCTAAATTTGATCTAGGCATCAATGACTCATGAAAAGGTTAAAGGGGTTGTAACCCTAAAAAGGAAAAAAACAGTGTTTGTGTAATTTGTCCTTTCTATGTTGTAAAATACCCGGTTGATCCTGTCTGTTCCTGTGTCTCCCTGTGTGTGCTGACCACAGTAATCATGGCTGCTGATTTATGATACCGTGGTCAGTTTATGTGCCTTCATCATCCTGCTCTCTGCCATGAGTCTCTTCTTCTCTCCCTGCCTATCAGTTTCAAAGCCTGTGTGTGAGAGCTGATCACCTTCCCGCCCCTCCCCTCCTGCTCCTCTTCTCTGTGGCTTGAAAATAACATCTATAAACAACTGGCATCCCCTCTGTTTTATGAAGATAATAAGTGCTGTGTGTCCATTTTTTTAAATTCTAATCCTAAATACCTTTTCTCACAGCACCAATGTGCGGTCACGTGACCTTCCTCTGCTGGCCGGGTGACGTCAGAGGGGAATTTCAGCCCCTCTTGGCATCTCCTTAGATCGGGGAAGGAGAGCAGAGGAGGACACGTAACAGCATGGAGGTGCTGCGAGGAGTGGTTTTGAGGATTAGAATTGAAAAAAAACAGACACACAGCACAGCACGGCAGAGGGGGTGGCAGTTACTGAATATACTGACTTTACAACTACTTTTAGACCCCTTTCACACTGGGGCAGTTTGCAGGCGCTATTGCGCCAAAAATAGCGCCTGCAAACTGACCCGAAACAGCTGCTGCTGTGTCTCCAGTGTGAAAGCCTGAGGGCTTTCACACTGGAGTGGTGCGCTAGCAGGACAGGAAAAAAAGTCCTGCTAGCAGCATCTTTGGAGCAGTGAAGGAGCGGTGTATACACCGCTCCTTCACTGCTCCTGCCCATTGAAATCAATAAGACAGCGCGGCAATACCGCCGGCAAAGCGCCTCTGCAGAGGTGCTTTGCAGTGGTCTTTAACCCTTTCTCGGCCGCTAACGGGGGTAAAACCGCCCCGCTAGTGGCCGAAAACCGCAGCTAAAACGACGGTAAAGCGCCGCTAATAATAGCGGCGCTTTACCGCCGACGCACCTCCCTCCCCAGTGTGAAAGGGGCCTAAAGAAAGAAATGGTCTATTAACTTCTTTAGTCAGCGAGACAAAATGTAGAATACTTTTCAAGAAAAATGTTTTAACTGGATGGTCCAAAACTTTTATCTCATGTAATTTTAGATTATGGCATATGACTTTAACGAACCAATAAACAATGCGGTGCTGTGTATAATATGAGGGTTCTTCAAAATGTTTCACAGCCATCATCATCACAGTGTGACAAATATTATACTTAACTGCAAAGTTAACCGGCTTGCCAGATAGACTAGTCATTTCACACTCTCAGACATGGCCAATTACTACTCTCCCCACCCTCACCGTTCCAACGAAAATATAAAAGTGAGGAAACTTTTTGAAGACCTCTCGTATATAGTCTGAATACATATGTTTTACCTAATTGCTCACTTTTTCTTTTTCTTATATTTTAAGGAATGTCCTAGTGGAGTTGTTAATGAAGACACATTTAAACAGATCTACTCACAATTTTTTCCTCATGGAGGTAAGTGTTTTTTTAAGAGGGTGTCATTAGAACATCAGATCAAGGACAAGAGATCACAATGTGATTGGAGAGAAAAAATCTTATTGTACTGTAATGAAAGTGTGGCTAAAGTAAAAAAAAAAAAAAGTTGCATTTTCATCTTGTGCTGGGTAGGGATGAGCCGAACACCCCCCGCTTCGGTTCGCACCAGAACCTGCGAACGGACCAAAAATTCGCACGAACGTTAGAACCCCATTGACATCTATGGGACTCGAACGTTCAAAATCAAAAGTGCTCATTTTTAAGGCTAATTTGCATGGTATTGTCCTAAAAAGGGTTTGGGGACCCGGGTCCTGCCCCAGGGGACATGTATCAATGCAAAAAAAACTTTTAAAAATGGCCGTTTTTTCGGGAGCAGTGATTTTAATGATGCTTAAAGTAAAAAAAAAAAAAGTGAAATATTCCTTTAAATATCGTACCTGGGGTGTGTCTATAGTATGCCTGTAAAGTGGCGCGTGTTTCCCGTGTTTAGAACAGTCCCTGCACAAAATGTCATTTTTAAAGGAAAAAATCTAATTTAAAACTGCTTGCGGGTTTAATGTAATGTCGGGTCCTGGCAATATGGATGAAAATCAGTGAGACAAATGGCATGGGTACCCCCCAGTCCATTACCAAGCCCTTTGGGTCTTGTATGGATATTAAGGGGAACCCTGCACCCAGATTAAAATAAGGAAAGGTGTGGGGCCACCAGGCCCTATATACTCTGAACAGCAGTATACAGGCGGTGCAAACAAGACAGGGACTGTAGGTTTGTTGTTAAGTAGAATCTGTTTGTAATTTTGAACGGGTACTTTAACGTGTTTAGCTCCAGCCAAAAAATCTTTTTTAAGCTTTTTGGAAAACATAGGGAAGGGTTATCACCCCTGTGACATTTGTTTTGCTGTCTGTCCTCCTCTTCAGAAGATTTCACCTCACTTTTTGTCCCAATGACAAATGTTTTTTGAAAATTTGGGTTTTTTTGTGGAACAAGGATTGGAAAGCATCAGTGGAAAGGAGAATATTTTTTCCCATATTAACTCTTACAGGAGAGAATTTCCCTTCCTAGGGGTAGATTTCATCTCACTTCCTGTTGTCTCGTTCCGTTTGCAAGTAGGAGTCGTTTGTAAGTTAGATGTTTGAAAGTAGGGGCCTGCCCTATATACTCAGCAGAAATTTGGGCCTTAGGTGTTGTTGTGGCCACAACACTGTAAGCCCTCACAGGGCCCTGCTGTGAAATATTAGATCAAGAATTGTAATTACATGCCCCTGTTGAACAGGGGCAGAAAAATTGGGCCTTTGGTGGTGGTGGTGGTGCCACAACACTAAGTCCTCACTCGCTCTTGGTGGGCGCAGAAATGGGCCCTGCTGTGAAATATTAGATCAAGAATTGTAATTACATGCCCCTGTTGAACAAGGGCAGAAAAATTGGGCCTTTGGTGGTGGTTGTGGTGGTGCCACAACACTGTAAGTCCTCACTCGCTCTTGGTGGGTGCAGAAATGGGCCCTGCTGTGAAATATTAGATCAAGAATTGTAATTACATGCCCCTGTTGAACAGGGGCTGAAAAATTAGGCCTTAGGCACTGGTGCCACAACACTGCAACCCCTCACAGATACTCTAGTTGTAACGCAGAAACGAGCCCTGCTGCAAAGTATTGCATCAAAAATTGTAATTACACGCCCCTGTTAAACAGGGGCTGAAAAATTGGGCCTTAGGCACTGGTGGTGGCGCCCGGAATCAAAAATGTTCTTACAAGCTATCAGCGTGATCATTGAGGAGGAAGAGGATAATTACTCAGCATCAGCATAGGCAGTCTTTGAAGGGATCTGAGATTTCAAAAAAAATTATTCGGTTACATCAGCATCAGGTGCTTGGTAGCTGGTGGTGATCCAAGACTGATTCATTTTTATGATGGTCAGTCGATCGACCGAGTCGGTGGACAGACGCACCCTGTGATCGGTTACAAAGCCTCCAGCAGCACTAAATGTGCGTTCCGAAAGAACGCTGGATGCAGGACAGGCCAGTAGCTCAATTGCATACTGTGCAAACTCTGGCCAGTGATCCATCCTCAAGACCCAGTAACCCAAAGGATTTTTGGTGGGAAAGGTGTTCAAGTCAGATCTTGCCCCTAGGTATTCCTGCACCATGTAAAACAGACGCCTGCGATGGTTGCTGGAACAGATCATACCTTGGGGCTGCGGACCAAAAAATTGTCTGAAAGCATCGGTCAGATGGCCACCTTCTCCACCGCTCCTTCTTTGACTGACCGAAGCCTCAGCAACACGTTGTCCAGAAACAGGAGTTTGTAACCTCCCAGTCTCTGGGAACGCATTGCACAGACCTTTCTGCAAGGCCTCCCGAAGATGTTTCATCCTCTGCTCCCTCTGCGATGGCAAGATAAGGTCTGCAACCTTACCCTTGTAACGTGGATCAAGGAGGGTTGCCAGCCAGTATTGGTCCTTCTCCTTGATACCACGAATACGAGGATCCTTATGCAGGTTTTGCAGGATCAGGGAGGCCATGCAGCGTAGGTTTGCTGAGGCATTCGGTCCGGAGTCCTCTGGGTCACTAAGGACGACATGGTCCGCAGCCACCTCCTCCCAGCCACGTACAAGTCCATGTGTTTCTTGGGACTGATCCCTTTAAGACTGCTGCTGATGCTGAGTTCCAGGCTCCTCCATACTGACACAATCTTCCTCCTCCTCCTCTTCCTGTGTGATCGGCAGGCACGCAGGAACACTGTCTGGATAAAGGGGGCCTTGAGAGCTAAGGAAGTCCTCCTCTTCCTGCCTCTGTTCTGCCTCAAGTGCCCTGTCCATTATTCCACGCAGCGTGTGCTCCAACAGGTGGACAAGGGGGACAGTGTCACTGATGCATGCACTGTCACTGCTCACCATCCTCGTGGCCTCCTCAAATGGTGACAGGACAGTGCATGCATCCCTGATCATGGCCCACTGGCGTGGGGAAAAAAAAAACAAGCTCCCTTGACCCTGTCCTGGTGCCATAGTCGCACAGGTACTCATTGATGGCCCTCTGCTGCGTGTGCAGCCGCTGCAGCATGGCCAACGTTGAGTTCCACCTGGTGGGCATGTCACAGATTAGGCGGTTCTTGGGCAGGTTAAACTCCTTTTGGAGGTCCGCCAGCCGAGCACTGGCATTATATGACACAGACTTTCCTGGCCTGCCTCAGGACATCCTGTAGGCCCGGGTACCTGCCCAAGAACCGCTGCACCACCAAGTTAAGGACGTGAGCCAAACAGGGCACATGGGTCATTTGTCCCTGTCGGAGGGCAGAGAGGAAGTTGGTGCCATTGTCGCAAACCACCATTCCTGCCTTAAGTTGGTGTGGCGTCAACCACCTCTGAACCTCCTGCCCCTGCAGAGCTGACAGAACCTCTGCCCCAGTGTGGCTCCTGTCCCCCAAGCACACCAGCTCAAGCATCGCATGGCATCTTTTGGCCTGCGTACTTGCGTAGCTCCTTGAACGGCTACAGAGCACCGCTGGTTCCAAGGACAAAGCACAGGAGGAGGCCATGGAGGAAGAAGAAGAGGAGGGGGTGGAGGAGAGAGGTGTGTCAGAATCACCAGTAGTAGCATTTTGGCGACGTGGTGGCGGAACAACCTCCAACACTACTGCACCTTGTCCTGCATCCTTCCCAGCTGCCAGCAGAGTCACCCAATGCGCTGTGAAACTTAGGTAACGTCCATGTCCATGCCTGCTGGACCATGAGTCAGTGGTAATATGCACCTTACCGCTGACCGCCCTGTCCAGTGAGGCATGGACATTGCCTTCCACATGCCGGTAGAGAGCCGGAATGGCCTTCCGTGAGAAAAAGTGGCGTTTGGGTACCTGCCACTGAGGAACTGCACATTCCACAAACTCACGGAAGGGGGCAGAGTCTACCAACTGAAAAGGCAGCAGTTGAGGTGCTAGCAATTTTGCCAAGCTAGCATTCAACCGCTGGGCATGTGGATGGCTGGGAGCAAACTTCTTTCGGCGGTGCAGCAACTGGGGCAGGGAAATTTGCCTGGTACAATCTGAAGTCGGTGTACCAAAAGCAGATTGCCCACAAGTACTTGGCTGTGACAAGGAGAGGTCCTCTTTGTTCTTTGGTGTGGGTCTTTTAGATACGCTTGCCAACGAACTGCATGGCAGGTCAACATATGTCTGGTCAAGCATGTGGTACCCAAGCGGGAGATGTTTTGCCCACGCGAGATAAGCTTGACATGTTGCAAATAGCAGCGGTGCGATCTGATGCACTCGTCTCAAAAAAGGCCCACACCAAAGAACTTTTTGAATAACGCGCAGAGACTGCAGCGCCCTGCACATGTGGAGCTTTGGGGTGTGATGCAGTCAATGTGCTGCCCTTAGGCTGGCCCCTGGAGGGCATCCTGCCTCGTTGGTGATGTGCCTCCTCCTCCTCCTCCTCCTCTCTCCTATCAGCACCCACGTTGAGTCAGTGACCTCATCATCCCCTCCCTCCTCATCACTGGAGCAAACCTGGCAGTATGCTGCAGCAGGGGGAGCATGACTGCCAGATTGCTGTCCTTCTTGGGCACCCCCTCTGTCCGTGCTCATGTTACTGCCTTCATCGAGCTCAGTATCATCATCAGAGCCTTCCAAACGCTGGGCATCCTCCTGGAGCATGTACCCAACACTGGTCAAACAGTTCGAGGGACTCCTCAGGTGGACATGGTGGGGCTAGGGAAGGAGTCACTGATGACATTGAGCCGAGGGAAGAGGCCGCTGCTTTGTCAGACAAAGTACCCTGGGCATGGGTGAGAGAGAATGAGGAGGATGAGGACGGCTTGGTCATCCACTCGACCAAGTCTTCCGCATGTTGAGGCTCAACACGGCCAGCTGCCGATAAAAAGGCCAAGCATGTCCCACGGACACGTGCTGATGAGGATGCACCATCTCCATGACCAGCACTAGACACAGAGCCTGCTTGCCCTCTCTTATTGGCTTGTGACTGTCTGCCTCTCCTTCTTGGCCTTCCAGACATACTAATGGCCTAAAGCTGCACTAAGCTGGGAGATTATATATATATATATACTCTGATACTGCAGCTAGCAAAATCAACTGCCTGCCTTTAGTATGAGAACACCACCAACCTTCTACAGGTAGCTTTAGCTGAACACTGTGCAGAGCTCGCAAAAAAATAACTTGTAGGTTTAGCTGAACACTGTGAGGAGGACGCACTGCACTAACTTGTAGCTTTAGATGAACACTGTGCAGAGGTCTCACTACACTAACTTGTAGTTTTAGCTGAACACTTTGAGCAGGACGCACCGCACTAACTTGTAGCTTTAGCTAAACACTCTGAGCAGGACGCACTGCACTAGCTTTAAATAGTCTAGCTGCTTGACTGTAGTACTAATAGGATCAAAAGAACACCAACAATTTTCTTCAGGTAGCTGTAAATACTGTAACAAGACAAGCCTGCCAGTAAGAAGATAACAGGAATGGATCTAGCTAAACTGAATACAGTATATATATATATATATATATATATATATATATACACATATATATATATATATATATATATATATATATATATATATATATATGCAACACCTGGGAGATAGATATATATATATATATATATATGTATATATATATATATATATATATATATATACACACATACACACAATACACTGTAAGTGCAGCTAACGCACTGATTGTCCTGCCTAATCTAGCTAACTCAAACGAAATTATACTGTCTCTCTGTCTATCTCTCTTTCAATGCCGAAACACACACTACACAGGGTCGCCGTGCAGGCGGCCTTATATAGTGTGGGGCGTGTTCTAAACCCCCTGAGCCATAATTGGCCAAAGCCAATTGGCCAATTACAGCTCTCTCTACTGACAGCGCTGTGATTGGCCAAGCATGCGGGTCATAGTGCATGCTTGGCCAATCATCAGCCAGCAATGCACTGCGATGCCGCAGTGTATTATGGGCCGTGATGCGCCACACGAATTTGGCGCGAATGGTCCATATCGTTCGCAATTCGGCGAACGGGCGATGTTCAAGTCGAACATGGGTTCGACTCGAACACGAAGCTCATCCCTAGTGCTGGGCTATAATTGTACACTGTTTATTGGTATGCAACAAAATATAACATTGAAAGACAAAAAACTTTAATGAATGAATAGGCCAAATTTGACTTATCATAATTATTTTACCATATATTTTGAAGTACGCATGCGGAATTTCAGGAAAATAGGATTTTTAACCTACCAGTAAAATCTGTTTCCTGGAGCATGGTAGAGCAGCCCTTTTCGACCCTGGGGTGCATTCAGGTTTCTTCAGGGGTGAAACATTGCATACATACAAAATAGCCAGTGGGTGGATCCCACAATGTCACAGGTTTTCATTACATCATTACGCATCATTACAGCTGTTGGTGTCCTAACAACCAGCGATGTCATTGGTTGATCAGGAGGACATTGGACTCCTGCACAACATCCTTGTTTGCCCCTACCCTGCCCCTCCTTAGCAATGAGGTCCCAATAGCTGAATGAGGGAGACAAATTGAGAAACAAGAGAACTGTTGAAATACTAGTCTGTATCAGTGTACAAAGGAGTTTTTACTTAGGGAGAATAAATTACCTCTAATGTTGGGTGTCCTACATGTGTGAATGTTGCTGCGTTATCTTTAACTACTAGTCTCCTTTTTTACATTTTAGAATGGGGTACCTCCAGAATGTGCATAATTATAAAGGGAGCCTTGACTGAAATTTTTTTTGAAAAACACTGCAATAGAGGACACAGCATACTCCCCTCTGTTATGATCTATCTATTGCTTGAAAAAAAGTGACTATTTGAGAGTGGGAGGGGGTTACATAGGGAAATGTCCATGCAGCCTTTTTTGCCAATGTCCAAGCACCTGAAGGTAACTGCAAATAGGTCTTAATGATTTAAAGATGCCTGTGACCTTTACTGTAGTCCAGGAAATGGATTTTACCATAATCCTATGTTTCCTTAACTTTCGATTTTTCATCTGAAAGAAAACCTACAAAATAAAATAAATGTATTCAAATGTGCTACAAAAAAAACAAAGGTCCAATCTGGGGGAAAAAAAATAACATGTTATCATTAACCTATAGGGACAGACTATAAAGACAAAAAAGGTTATTTAGTATAAAACTAATACATCTCTAAAACAATTAGGGGCATTAAAGAAAACCTGTCACAAAAGAAACATGAAGACTTGCTGACTTTTTCTTTTAACATACCAGCCAGGAAACCAACATTTTCAGGATAAGATCAATTGCAGTGCTTCTAATGATCTCATATCAGTTTACTTTGAGCTGCTGGTCCCTAAACAACAGATATTTATTATGGAATGGAACTCTGCCTTTGGGGAAGACTTTACTATTTGCAAAAGATCATCAAATTGTTGCCATAATCAACCATAATTTTTATACTGCATATTCAAAGGAAACTATAACAGTTTAATCACTTTTACTTTTTTTTTTTTTAACTGATGGTTATCTGAATTCCAAGAGCACTATTGGCATTTTAACAACAAATCACAGCAAAAGCTTTTCCTTTTCAGTCTAATGCCCCATACACACAGTGGGAATTTCCGACAGAAAAAGTCCAATGGGAGCTTTTCATCGTATGTTCCAACCATGTGTATGCCCCATTGGACTTTTTACTTCGAAAATTTAGACGGACTTAGATAGAGAACATGTTCTATATTTTTCCGATGGAACAAATTCCTATCGGGAAAACCGCTCGTCTGTATGCTGTTCCGACGTACCAAAAATTATGTATGCTCTGAAGCAAGTTCCAGACGTCGTACGCATTGTCCGTTCGTACGTGTTGTATGTCACTGCGTTCTTGACGGTCGGAATTTGGCGTGACCATGTGTATGCAAGACTGCTTGAGCAGAATTCCGTCGGAAAAACCTTCAGAGTTCCGACGGAAAAACCGGTCATGTGTACAGGGCATAACTGTCTCTGATACAAAATCTAATACGGAGTTGTATGAATGGGATGAGGCACTACTCTGACTTATTCACGTCTATATGTAAATTTAAGCTTGTACTATTGAACTCTGTAAACAAGTTTGTTTCAACAAACTAGATAGAAAGACTCAATGTGAAACTGAGCTAACAATGTCAACAATTTGCTGCATATTAATGTACAAATTATTCATATGCAATAATTTTATATTTATCTGAATAAACCAAAAAGAAAACACATTTTTAAATATATTTTTTACTGCTCACGCTTAAAAATAAACAAGATAAAAACCTTTATACATTACCTTTAAACTAAGATATTCTGCTTTACAATTTATTTATAATTCATCATCATCAGAAAAAAGAATACAAAGTACAATTCCCACACATTCAAAGAGAACTTTCAATGCACTTATTCACAGAAAACTTCAAAAATAGCATTTGTAAAAAGTTTACATAGGTATCTTTTACACTGGGGAGATCGGTGACTACTTATATAATAGATACATTTTTTTACAGAGGGGCAATCGGAGCACATAATTTTCTAATTTGCAACTCCATGACGATTACATTTATTAGCAAAAAGAAAATGTGTAGTCATGTAGTCAAATGTAGTTATCTTTGACAGTTGGTTTATACTGCTGCCTTTAGGAGGTTTGGACACTGACAAACAAGCAAAAAAAATAAAAATGAAGCCAGCCCCCAGATAACCCTACTTCCAGCCATCATACCTCATTTTTTTTGTTAGTGTCCTAGGTGGTTGGACGCTGAGCTTTGAAAATGCGGAATAGACTCCCTCCTTTTTTTTCCTGTGCTGGAGCAAATCGGATCACGCTTTAATGAGGTTTCTCCGGATTTATTGTGGGTATAGGATAGTGTATATGGGGATTTTCTATTTTTTTTTCTTTTGGTTGAACCTATTGGACTTCTGTATTTTTATCAACCTATGTGAAATACACTCACTAAGCTCTGCCTCTGTATACTGTGGTGCTTGCTGCATGACACTGTCTCCACGGTGATCTCTGTCTATTCATAAATTATATTGCCATCTCTTCAGTGCAGCTAGGGAACCCCACCAGTTCCCTATTACTGTGGTGAATTGTGATTATGTCTGTTAAATGACTTTCACTGGCAGACATCTGACTGCTGTGTTTATCACTGAAAAGTGCTCTTCTAGTCAAGACCCATGGCACAGTCTTTAGTGACTCCAACAATGCATTTTGTCAGTATTGCCTTTTTCCTGTAATATGCGAATAGTCCCTCAGCATAGCTTTTAATCAATTCTGCTTTTACCCCACTACTGTGGTGATTTGTGAGTGGCACTTTATATGGTTGAAGCTACCTAACGTGTATATACAGTATCTCACAAAGGTGAGTACACCCCTCACATTTTTGTAAAAATGTTATTATTATATCTTTTCATGTGACAAGATTTGTAAACCCTTCTGTTTTTTCACCTTAATGCATCCTATGGTGAAAAACACCTCCCAGCCCCCCGTTTTACTTACCTGAGCCCTGGAATTTCTCACGGTGGAGACGTGCTCTTCCTTTGCCCAGGGTTCTTGGCTCTTGATTGGATAGATTGGTAGCAGCGCAGCCATTGGCTCCCGGAGTGTTAGGGCCGAGTCCTACAACGATGGACTCGGGAGCGCGCATGCAAGGTAACCCCCCAGGAGAGTGCTTCTCCGAGGGGGTTATACAATGCGGGGAGGAGCAGTGAGAACTGCCGAGGGACATAGACATATGAGTGCTGCCTGCATTGCTGCAGAGGTTGAAGGGGTAGGGGGTCAGCCTGTCGGTGCTCAGACCATACGCCACACACTGCATCAAATTGGTCTGCATGGCTGTTGTCCCAGAAGGAAGCCTCTTCTAAAGATGATGTGCAAGAAAGCCTGAAAACAGTTTGCTGAAGATGAAGGACATGAATTACTGGCACCATGTCCTGTATTCATTATTCATCATTCATTAATGGCTGTGTGTTGAGTTATTTTGAGGGGACAGCAAATTTACACTGTTATACAAGCTGTATATTCACTACATTTCATATTAGTTTCAGAGCCATGACACCTTCCCCTGCAGTCTTTCATGAGATGCTTTTTGTTTAGTGCCTTGCGTAATATAATCAGCAGAGTATAATCCCGACACTTACATTTGCTTGATGTATTTAGCAGTCTGAGTTTCAGCTGCGTCACAGTATTATTTTCGGGATGGCTATATTTTCTAAAATTCCTTTAATTTTTTAATGAGGTAATTGCTCTGTCTGAGGGAAATCAGGGCCAATGTCATCTTCGAGAGGGGAATGTTGCACCTTCCTTTGGCTTATAAGGAAATCTCTTCCCACTCCTACTGCTTTTTTCAGTTGAACTGTGCATGTCCCAGTCTCTGCTCTTACACAACTGCCTGCCTTCATTGAACTGATCACTTCTAGCCGCCTGCTTTTGTCATCAAACCCAATTGCCTGCATTTGTGAGTACACCAACCTCATTTTGGATGTATATGTCCTTTAAGATTTCACTGACACACTGCCTGTTTAGCCAAGGTGGTTGAGTCTCCAGCGTTTAGCTGTGGCTGGAGGGCACAAGTCCAACATCAAGTCCCATTGCTGGCAGCTTGTCTTAAGCTCCCCAGCTACCTCTTAAGTAGAACTTAACTTGAGTAGAACAAGTGTTTAAGTGGGTCATTGACGAATCTAACATGTTTCATATTATTTCCAGTCTGAATGACCTCATTTGCTCTAAAAATGCATCTAGAAGACCAATCTGATGAACCACATATTGGGTCTTCTATGACTTGTCTTGATACAAAGATCTTCCCTGTTTCCTCTTTTCTGGAAAATATTCTGTGTGAAGACTGAGAATCTTTTTCTGTCATGATTTCCTCTGAAACATATAGAAAATTTTTTTTCCATTGAACAGCAAATTCCTTTGTAAACTTTAGGGGCTTCACCGATGCTTAATTAGAATCCCTTCTTATGTCACAGTTTATATTTACTGCTACAACTCTGCCCTTTAATATGTGACACTGTGTCTCAATGGATCACATCTTTTATGAGCGATTTCTTTGACACAGATCAAGACCTTTGAGTTTTTTACAGCTTCTTTAAAAATTTGTGAAGCTACAGTCTTGTATGGCAGTTATGTCAGTCCATATATTTAGTACACTTAGACTCCAGATTTTTACTTCGGGTGCAAGCCTATTTGACATCTCTACCTCACACCTTGTAGCCACAAACCTTCTGTTTAACCATTTCCGGACCGCCGCACGCCGATATACGTCCTTACTTTGAGGAGGAATCTTATTGTTATGGCAGCATCTAGCTGCCATAACCCAGTATCCTCTTGTTTGGCCGGCGGTCCGCTACAAGATAAAAGTAGTCTCTGCAGTGGATTCACCATGAGATCACTTTTATCGGTGGCGGGAGAGGACACCCCCCGCCGTGCTCCGGTGCCCTCCATCGCTTACCAGAGCCATCGGCAGTGGCGGAGGTTTTTGGGTCCTCTCTCTGGCTGGGCATGGAGATGAGTGAGGGGAAGATGGCCCCCATCCGTCTCCATGACATTGCAGTGCGGAAACATCAAAACATCACTTACGCCCATAGCTCTTAAAAGGGACATTAAAAGGGACATTTTTTTTAAATTCTTTTTTTAAATGACAATTTTTTTTTTGTTTAATTGCATTTTAATTTAAATATGAGATCTGAGGTCTTTTTGACCCCAGATCAAACATTTAAGAGGTCCTGTCATGCTTCTTTTCTATTACAAGGGATGTTTACACATTTTTTTTAAAAACAGTGTAAAAATAAAGGGTAAAATAAATAAGAAAAAAAAATGTAAACACGCCCGCTCACGCGCAGAAGCGAAAGCATACAGTATGTGAGTAGTGCCCGCATAGGAAAACGGTGTTTAAACCATACATGTGAGGTATCGCTGCGATCGGTAGAGCGAGAGCATTCATTCTAGCCCTAGACCCCCTCTGTAACTCAAAACATGCAACCTGTAGAATTTCTTTTAAATTATAAAGAGAGGAGTAGTATTCAGCAAAATTGTTTGCTATGTCAGTGGGGTTGAAAATTTTACTGTTATCTGAGCTACGAATTAGGTGAGGGATCCTCATTTGTGTCCTACGGTCTCTCAGTCTCTGGGCCAAATGTTTGCCAGCTCTGTTACCAGAAGAGTAGTGATTTAGTTTTAGGTACCTAATATGTTTGTCATATTGCTCTAGCAACATGAGTCTGAGATCCGATCGCAGTTGGTTTAGTTTGTTTGCTATGTTTGGGTCAGGTACGGTTTTATTCTGGGCCTCCAGAAGTTTTATATCTTTGAGAAGGGAATCTAATTTCAGTGTCCTCTGCCTCTTCATCCGCGAGCTGATCTGTAACAATATGCCTCTAATATATGCCTTATGGGCACACCACATAGTAAATGGACTGTTAACCGATTTAGCATTGATTTCAAAATAATCTGTTAGATGTTTGTTTACAAGAGCAACCTGGGATGGTTGTTGGAAGATTTGAGGGTTGGCCCTCCAAATGTAGGATGGAGCTGATGAGTATCTCTCCTCTATCGTGAGGGACACAGGGGCGTGGTCAGACCACGTAATGTCATGCACGGCAGAGGAGGACACCTTCTGAAGTAGAGTTCTGTCCACCAAGATTAGATCTATGCGTGAATACGAGTTATGTCTAGAGGAGTGAAAGGAGTAGTCCTGTTCATTAGAGTGTTGACACCTCCAAGCGTCGTACATCTCTTCTCTATGTAGTATGTTTTGGATTGAGGGAAGAGGGCGTCTTGATTAGGAGGTGGTGTCCATTTTGTAATCCACTGTGACATTATAATCTCCACACATTATAACTGCTCCTTTTTTGATTGAGTTGATCTTACGAAACAACTTTTTCAAAAAACCGAGTTGGCGCGTGTTAGGCTCATAAAGATTAACCAGCGTGTATAAATGGTTGTTAAATTCTCCAATTAGGATTAGATTCCGACCCTCAGGGTCTACATGGGTCTCTTGGATTGAGAGAGAAACAGAGTCTCTGATGGCAATGAGTACACCCCTTTGTTTTTTAGAAGCTGATGCCTGAAAAATGTGTGGAAATTTATGGTGGGAGAACTTGGGGATTGCTGAGGTTACCCAGTGCGTCCCCTGTAAGCACAGGATGTCAGATTTTAATTTGAGGGCTTCCTTCCACACTGAGGCTCGTTTAGCAGGATGGTTCAGTCCGTGGACATTAAAAGAGGTCACTCTAACCGCCATATGTAATATATAAGATGATGGTGTGTTGGTACCTTATGTATTCCTGGGTATCTGCTGGTGGTCTTAGTTGCGGTTTGCCTTCTTTCCGGATGAGAAGAGTTCCTCCAGTGGTATGAGCTTTCATTCCGTCACCGATTTGAGGGGTTAAGGGGGGAGAAAAAGAAGAGGTAAAACAGAGAAAAACAACAAACAAAAACAGAACTGGTGTGTAAAAAAGGTGAGATTCTTTCCAGAATCTGATGGCAGATGTACTGCGCATTTTTAGAAGGCAAAACTGCGTGGAGTGTTAGCTCCATTAGGTGGCAGGAGACTCGTAGTTGTGGGTAGCTTATGACATTCGAGGCGAATATTTGTTGCGACTTTTCTGTTGCTTTTTGTATGACACAACCTTCCATTCGGTCTGGTCATCTAGCTTTGAGGAGGGAGAAGGCCCTGGAGAGGGTTGTTCTGGTAAGATGTCCCAAGTGCGCAACATTGATAGGCCGTCTTCCAGATTGGTGATCACTGAGGTCTTGTCATCATGGGTGACGATGAGTTTTGTCGGGAAACCCCATCTGTATATGATGTTGTGATTGCGCAGTGCTTTAGTCACAGTTAGCAGTGATTTACGTTTTTGCATCGTGAACTGCGAGAGGTCTGCGAACATTTGAATATTTGAGTATTGTTCGGGAGGCTGTGGATTTTTCCTGAAGGCTAGCATGAACTGCTCCTTAACATGGAAAAAGTGCACCCGCATCAGAACGTCTCTAGGGATGTTGTCTGATAGGTGTGCAGGCTTGGGAAGTCTATGGATTCTGTCAATGATTAACTCCGAAGAAGGGGTAGATGGTAGGTATGCTGACATGAATTCCTGGACATATTGGCGGAGTTGTGATGGTAAGACACTTTCAGGGACCCCGCGCATTTTCAAATTATTTCTGCGTGACCTGTCCTCGAGGTCTGCAACTTTTTCTTTAAGCCAAGTTACCTCATCTGATTGGTCGTTATGAGCATCTACCAGGGTATTGTATGATGCAGCATAATCCCCCATTTTTTTCTCTACGTGGTCCACTCTGCCCCCCAGTTCTTTCACCTCTGTTTAAAGTTCCGCATACATTCCATCATGTCTGTGTGTAGTGAGCTGCGTAATGAGACTAACATGTCTCTAAGGGTTGTGTCTGAGAGGGGCTGGTTTACAGTGGGGAAAGAGTTAATGGAATCAGCCATCTCTCTCGTGTCTTCTAGAGAGTTATGTCCCGTACTGACCTTGTGGTTGGTCGAATCATTCGACATGCGGGGTTTCGATTTGGCAGGGCTGCCTGAGAGCGGAGTGGAGGCATCTGGGGAGCAGGAGTGTGGGTTTCGTCCAGAGCTCGGGCTTGGTGTGGCCGAGTGTGATTCGATTGATGTGACCGGAGAGCAGCCGGCGGCGCCATCTTGGATCCCGCTGTGGTTCTTAGGGGGGAAGAAATCGTTTAATTTCTTCGGTTGTGAGGAGTTCTGTCTCTTCCTTGTCATCTCGGAGGGTGCTGCGGATCTTTAGGTAGGTGCTGGTGTCAGAAGGAGCAGTCTGGATCGCCTCGAATTGTTTTAAATCCTGCCGTCAGTGCAGAGCTAACAGGTCATGCGTCTGTTCTCTAGCGCGGTAGCCACGCCCCCCAACCTGTAGAATTTCTTAAACGTCGCCTCTGGAGATTTTTAAGGGTAAGAGTTTGTCGCCATTCCACGAGTGGGCGCAATTTTGAAGTGTGACCTGTTGGCTATCAATTTACTCGGCGTAACATTATCTTTCACAATATAAAAAAATTGGGCTAATTTTACTGTTGTCTTATATTTTAATTAAAAAAAAGTGTTTTTTTTCCAAAAAAGTGCGCTTGTAAGACCACTGCGCAAATACGGTGTGACAGAGTATTGCAATGACCACCATTTTATTCTCTTGGGTGTTAGAAAAAAATGTATAATGTTTGGGGGTTCTAAGTAATTTTCTAGCAAAAACACTGTTTTTAACTTGTAAACAACACATCTAAAAAAGAGGCTTGGTCCTTAAGTGGTTATATATTTTTCCAAATTACTTACTAGGCTCCCCACATCCTGGGATTTATGTCATCCTTTGTTGCCTGGAATCTATTTTAAAGCAATTATGACCGCATTTTAGCTCCAAAATCAACTACCAGGAAAATAAGCTGAAAAAACTCCATATGAACTGGGAAATGGAAGGGCCCCGAATTTGAACCTTTTAAATTTCTTGGGAAGCAAATTTCTATGTGCACATCCCAAAATCAAAACGTACAAAATGGGATGCTTGCGGAAAGGAAGGTGTACTTTTGAGGTTTAAACTTCAGTGTGTTCAAAATTTCATGAATTAACACAAACACTTCAAACTGCAACAAAGTGAAACAGAAATAGAAATGAACACAAACAATCCAAGTACCGTAAAAGAAGAAACCAGGCCACAAGAGGCTTCAATCAGGAAATTCATTAGAAGCAAGACATCCCAGCCAAATGTCTGTCCTATGTTGCTCATGTAGCATTAAAACCAGAGCCAGATTTAATGGATGAGATGCAAAGACTACCAACTCATGAGAAACAAAAGTGGATAAGAGCCATTGATGAAGAACTGAGATTCAAAATGGGACAAATATAAGAAGTGGTTGTTGAGTGGGGATGTTGGAATACATTGTTCATATACAGTATTTTTGTACAACAACTACAGGTTTAAACACTGCCATCTACTTGCTGAAGAATATAAGTTTGTAGCTGCATGTATGGTTAAACCCTATGTCTTTTCTCTGTAATAAATGTTCATGTTTCTTGTCTGCAGTTAAGCAGGAGGTAAACACATGGGAACTGTGCACAGTCTGTTCTGTAGGGCTATAAACAGAAAGAATTTCTAACAAAAAAGACATGATACTCTGCACTTCCTTGTTTTACATTGCATATCTCCTTCTCTCTATTGTTTTAGTTTTTTATTGTATTGTGAGAGCTGTTATATTATGGATCGCCTATGGATCTCCCCATCACTAACGTCAACTGTTATGAGTTTTCTACTTTAGTTCCCAGCTGTTTACTGGGTAGTCTTGGATTGGGACATGCTTTGTGTTGTCAAAGTTTTTTTTCCTGAAGTGGAGGATTGGTTCTCAGTTCTCTTACACATGATTTTTCTTTAGGGTGCTTAATTAATTGTGCTCCACATTCTTGTTGAGGTCATCATTCTTTCAGATAGCAATCCCTGATTCCATATTGGTGTTTTGCTTTGTAAGTAGCAAATTCCTTATTTGCTTTTCCTTTTTGTCAACCAACTTTGTTCATTTATTGATTCCTTTAAATATTATTTTATTTCAAACTTCATATGTTGCAAATTTCCCAGTGGCCCTTGGCGTCTGCTCAGTTGGACTGCTTTTTTACATGCATGTTGCCTTAAGAATTTCTAAATTCCTGTGTCCCTCTGTGGATGATAAAGAAAAAAAAAACTTTTGAACTTGGTATAAAATCCTTTTCTTGAAATCCATTGAGGGACACAGGTCCTGTCCCCATGTGTTGGTTTTATGTACAAAGTACTGCTTGCTCAAAAAAAATGAGGTGTGATGGTCGGAATGGGTTATAGGGGGCTAGTCTAACTTTTTTTTTATTTTGCTTGCCAGTATTCAAACCTTGTAAAGGCAACAGTGTAACCCAATTAACTAAGAATGACTAAATTCTGGAGTCCATCAATTAACTTAACAAAAAATATTTTAGGCAAGAACAAAATCTTCTTTTTCCACATTTATCTTTGAAGATAACCTCACATACACCTTTGCCACTGTATAACCCTTTTAACTGCCAGGTCCCTATGCCGTACAGAAGTGCCTGCAGGTCGCCAGGTCAGTAAGGCATACGGACCACATTTCTCCCTCTCCTATAAACCTTTGGTCACTTCAATGACCATAAGCTTATATCAGAATTTTTCAGCAGACACTGCTGAATAATTCTATAACTCTGATCAGCAGATTACAACCCGCTGATCAGAGTTATTAAGCTCTAATGTGACCGTGTGATGGGCTCACTCTGGATTGCTGCCAGCTCATAACAAGCTAGAAGGGGCTCTGTAGACAGTAAAAAACAAAGAGAGCAGCGCCATCTAAGTGCAGCATGATAAAAACATTTTAATATAGGACAGAATTTTAAACTCACAAGATTGTAGAGATTACAGCGCATGTAAAATGTTATAGGAAGTTCATCCACTCCTGGGGGAAGGCGGTCGGCTCGCAGGTGGAGAGGCAGCTGATGTTCCCGGCTGCGCTGGTGGCTCCCAACGCTTCCTGGTTCTCAGGATTCGGCTCAGGGGCGGCTAGACATGTCACTTCCGGATGGTAAGAGAGTGGGGAGGAGCGCGCGTTCAGATGAAGAAGCATGCATGCTCGAACGCGCACTCCTCAACACTCTCTCACTATCCGGAAGTGACGTGTCCAGCCGCCCCTGAGCGGAATCTGGGAACCAGGAAGCGTTGGGAGCCACCAGCGCAGCCCAGGTGCTTGAAATGCAGCAGATGGAAATCAGCACTTGTGTTAGGGAAGTGAATGGAAGAGAGACTCACAAGCTTTGAGGCAAGTGTAAGCTCTCCCACAAGCAGAGACACGGGCTGCTAAGCCCCATGTGTGGCTTGCTTGGCACCCTTATTACGGAGGAGCCTAACCCCTGTATGGGACCGAAGATTAGCAGTGAGCCTGCTATTTAGTTTGTGATACCAGGATTTGGACTGTTTATTGATTTTGGTTGAATAAGCTGTCTTTTTATTTAACCGTGATTCAAATAAATTAGCTGTTTTGCTTTCACCAAATTGGGTGGCGGTCATTCCAGAGATACCCCAGATTACATGAAAAAGAAAGATTCCATTACCCATAACTACCACCACCAGTTTTCACCTGCCCAGTACCTGTAACTGCCCTGATGTTATTTTGTAGCCCTGCATGTCCGCTCAGCAACATAGCTCGATACCTCCCACAGACCGACTTACATAGCTCATTGCTCCCCTGCATGTACCCATGCTCATGCTTAAACAGAAACCCACAAATCTCCTGTACTGTGCATAGCACAATGATTTGTAGAAATAAAATAGGGGGTTTATGAAACAAATAAAAAAAAAGCTGAGATCATTCATAATTTAAAAAGCTTTTCCAAGGCTTTTTGCTGAGGATTAATACTTTAAAGTGGTTGTAAACCCTTACAGACCACTTTGACCTACAGGTAAGCCTAGATTAAGGCTTTTCTGTAGGTTCAAGAAATATCTCCTAAACCTACATGGTTTAGGAGATATTTGCAAAAAGACAGGCGCCGTAGACAGCAACACACAGGTGCACTGAGCATTCCACTGCTAACGGCAATATGCCGTTAGTGGTGGCTCCCATGCGCATGCACGGGAGTGACGTCATCACGGCTCCGGCCAATCACAGCACCGGAGCCACGATCCCCGGAAAGTAGATGGACGCTCCGTAGCAGAGGGGACAGCAGTGACATCGCAGGCTCCTGTGTCAGGCAAGTGACACATAATGGGCTACTATGCGATGCATAGTAGCCCATTATGCTTTACTTTTGCAGAGAAACAAAAAGGAAGTAAACCCATCAGGGTTTACTTCCTCTTTAATGAGGATTTATAAAACAGCAGGGGACTGCTAAGCCCCAATATGTCTGTACAACTGATTAGATTATTAACTTAAAGTGGAGTTCCACCCAAAAATGGAATTTCCCCTCCGGTGTCACATTTGGCACCTTTCAGGGGGGAGGAGGGAGCAGATACCTGTCTAATACAGGTATTTGCTCCCACTTCCTGGCATAGATCACTGCTGAGCTTGCGGTGACCTACGCCACTTCCGGCGCCTGCGCTCTCCTCCACCGCTGTGTTCTGTGAGACACAGAACACAGCAGAGACCAGAGAGGACGCGCAGCGCAACTCGCGCATGCGCAGTAGGGAACCTTGTTCCCTTACCGAGGATGGCGGCGGCAGCAGCCGAGAGCCGAAGGACGGATCGGCTTCGGCTGCCGACATCGTGGGCTTCCTGGACAGGTAAGTGTCCATATATTAAAAGTCAGCAGCTGCAGTATTTGTAGCTGCTGGCTTTTAATAATTTTTTTTCAGGGAACCTCCGCTTTAAGACAAATAGGCTGTACACTTTCCGCAAGGAATTATCACTTTGGAAGGGAATTTCTTCTTAGTTTAGTGAATGTGATGAAAATTCACTTTTCAAAGAGCATTTAAATACGTGCATGGGGAAAAAACTGTAAAACATGCCCCGATATGATAAAATATTGAAAATTTGAATCTTTCCACTAACATAACAGTTCCAATATACATTTTTGGTGGATATATCAGTGGCAGAATCATTAAGCATATTTTGTATTACATAACTCTGCACAGTTATGTAAGTTTAAAGGCTAAGTTTACCTTTTTGTTTTTTCTAAAATTCAGCTCCCCTATGTACCTATATGCCATTAAAGTGTTACTAAACCCACAACAGTAACATCAGTGTGTATATATACAGTAAAGCATGCTTGTTTTACTCACTGTGGAACCTAAGGGGTTAATTCTTTGCATTGTGTAAAAAGGCTGTTTGATCCTGTCTTCTCTGATCCTCACCTTCTTCCGATATCCCCAATCCATCTCCTGATAGTAAAGAGCCTATGAGGCACTATGCACATGCTCAGTTTGGTGTGTATTGCTAGAGAGTTTTTTTTTTTTTCTTGGGAGGGTACATGTAATCAGCACAGGGCCAGTCAGCACTGTCCAGACAGAGGGGCAGGAGTCATGCAGCCTTATAGGACAGTCAGGGGAGAATGAAAAACCAGACACTGATATAAGTCACAGGACTGCTATATACTGTTGATGAGAAAAGGTATTTAGCAGTTTATATTTACTAAAATAATTGCATTTCTATATTCTGTGTACTGTGGGAGACCAGATATAGTGAATGCTGGGTCCTGGGTTTAGTAACACTTTAATGTACCTCGGTTGTTCTCGAAAACAAGGCCGTATGTTAGCCCTTGCTGTATTTCTTAGAAAGTATCATCACATCCTGACATTAGATGTAGGATGGAGAAACCAGTAACACACAGGAAGGAGTTTATCAGCTGACCTTATTAGCACACCTTTACCCATCAATTATGTTTTCACAGCATCCACAGTATTTCTCCATGCATGCATTTGCCTGGCTTCCCCAGCGGCTCTTCAGAAGGGCTCAGGCTGCATGCTAATTGTTAACGGCACACCAAACACAGAGGCACACACACATTTTGCCAATGAAAAAATGGGTTACAAACGCAGCAGTAATATAAACGGGCTACCCTATGTGTGTCCCTGGTGTCCCCAAAAATCATGGGCTACAACTACTCTAGGTGTGAGTGGGGCCTGAAAGTGAAATTGATGTGTTTACACAAGAACAATGAGGCTCCATTCACATCTGTGTGTTTTTGAACCCAAGCCAAACCACACAGAAAATACACACTTTGCCATGCGTTTCAAAAACATGCTGCAAATGTGCATCATGTTTGTGTTGTCATTACATGTTAAAGGCACCCAAAGTGCGGTAAAAGCATAAAAAAACTGTAGTAACGCATGATGCTCTGCTCCAAAAAAGTTCTGGAGCTTCTCTGCAGCCATTGTCACATATAGGGCAGCCCATATGTGACAAGTGCTCCATAACACCCAAAACAAACACATGTGGGAATGTGAGTATTCGCTACGTGGAGATGTGAATGAGGCAAATTGATTTTCTCTGTCCACTCCCTCCTATGTACTTGTATAAAGATGGCCATACACTATGCAATCTGATTTTACAATCTCTGTACAATTTCCATTAGAGTTACCAGAACTATGGAATAGGAAGACACACCTGAACAATCTATTCAATTTCTATCAAATCAGGCAGGCCCTTGTACTACATAATAGTTGCAAAAAAGATCAAGAGAGAGAAAGACACAGGCGCCTCTGAGTAAGGCCTGTAGCATTTAATGAAAAAGGTGCATTAAAAACTCACATTTGAGGTATCTGCCTGCTCCATCTGGAATAGTGGTTGCTACAGACAGCCTAGACTGTGATAGTGAGGTTCATTGGACCCTATTGTGCCTATGTGTGTTTTCAATGCACTGTTTCTCAACATAGAGCTGGTTAGCTCAAAGGACTCTCTATGAACGTGTATGACATTTAAATATATCACAGGTTGCGCCACTACCCTATGTATGCAAAAAAGATCAGGCCCCTGCTGGAAGGGACAACAATTGCACAAAGAACAACAAGAATAACAGTCCTGTGGACCTTAGCTGCTAGGACATACTCCTGGGGGGAAAGAAGCCGCAATAAGGTCCATAACAGTGATTAGGTCCAGGTATAGCTGTATTATTTACTGTGTAATAACTTGGCGTGAATTAGTAGAATATCAGTATCAATGTATCAAGAAGTATAGTTTTATTGAGATAAAAGTCATAGTTATAGGATAATAGTCCTTGGAATAAAAAGCCGTGCAAACAATGGTGTCAGATGTTAATAACAAACCTCCATGGTTGAAATCTGCTTACTTGCCTGCAGCTGAAGAAGTCCGAGCTGTGTCTCAGCACTTGCAAGCTCCAGCCTTGATGTATGACAGCTGGACTAAGCAGGGGAATCTGGGGGCTGATGGAGAGCCAATATGTGGAAGTGCCATGCACGGTGCTAAGGAAGGAACAACCATCAAAGGCTGTGACAGGTCTCACCATGGAGACAACACGTGGAAGCGGCGTCAAGCGATGATGTAACTCGCTGCGCCAGCAGATCCTAGGCGGAAGCCAATGGAGGAAGGGACACTTTGAAAGCAAGCCGATAGTATGGGGTGCCGTTGCTATGACGACATGTTTCACGCTCCTGTGCCTTGTCAAGTCTTGTGACGGGACGGACCAGTGGGAAATAAGAAGGCTAGAGACCGGAAGTAGTCTGAGGGAGGTGAGATATTGCGGTTGGCTGTAGAAACATCTCTGACCTCTCCCTATATTATAAGAGTTATAATATAATGATATTAAAATTTTGAGAAAGGTTTAGTGAAAAAAATAAAGTGAAAAAAATCATAAAAAAATAATAGTAATAAATAATAATTGAAGAAAATGGAAAATAATAATAATAATAATAATAATAATAATAAAAATGGTGGATAACATAGCAGACATATATATTAAAGGTGATCAGAGACTTCTACATGCTAATGCCCCTTCATGTGAGGGCACACACACATGTGTGCACACCCATGTGTCTGTGTCCCTAAAACCCAAAAGGGCAAACAAACTATAATGGTAATAGCTATCAGATCCTTTTTGAGGACTATTTGAGGACTATTTTATGTGCAGGATGGGCATTGCATGCTTATATCAAATTGTTCCCTGAGACCCATTTCTTGATTGGCCTAAAGGAGAAGCAATCCCATTGGCCTAGGAGGAGGGAGGAGACGCATGGCCACCATGATGCAGAGGTCCGACCGAGCGACCAACCCTTCAGCCACAAAATCTGATCCCCCGGCCACTCCATGCTGAGTGCTGTCAGCTCCTTCTGTGGCTGCAGAAGAGGGGAGCACACACCTATTGCCCATGGATCGCCCATGGCTTGCCCCTGTGGCACCCCGCACACCTCTCCAACATTGACCCCCCCCCTGCCACTGACCTCATCAAGCTGGCATCCCTGGGAATGGAGTCTGCACAGAGCCCCCTATTATCTCCTGCTGGTCCATCCAGCACAGCACAGGATAAGAGAGCTGGCGACCGGGGGGGGGGTGGTGACCAGCGGGTGGTGGCGGGCTGGAGTGACAGGGGGGTCAGGTACGCCTGATGCCCCCCCGACCGATGGTGCACTAGCCACCACTGTCGGATGAATATAAAAAAAATAGCATTCTTAAGAGTAATAAATGGACAGATATTTCAAGGGGTGCTGTAAAATCATAAATCTAGCTTATTCTGGGATATTATGGAGTATGCATGAAAGATTTTTTTTTACTAAGGATGATATATACTGTGCACAGAATGCAGTAAGGGTTGGGTCCTGTTTGAATGTTTTAGATGTTTTTAAAAGGCTGTTTGATACATAAACTCAATGTGCAAATAAAAAAAAATTGCCCAGAAATGTGGCGACAATGGGAAGAATTTCAAACCTCTACAAAGTAGTGTGTGTGTGATGGATGTGTGCTTGTCCTGTCATTTAGTAGTATGTACAGAGCTGAAGGTTGGATAATAGTTAAGAGAGAACAGTAAAAGGAATACCTGAATAGATCTATAGAAAGAGGGAAACTAAATACACTGTTTGTCTTGCTAAGATATTAGAATATCCAAATACTACAAGTGATATATATATATATATATATATATATATATTTTTGTATGTTTGTCTACAAATTTAAAATCAAGAAAAGAAAAAAAGAGAAATTGTAAAGAAAAATATTTGTATATGTGCAAAGAACTGATGTTGATATTTATCGATGGGTCAAGTGATCATATTGTTATCTCTGACCATGAGTTAGCTCACTGGAAAACAGGTATATCTAGGGTACTATATAAGTCTTAGCTCACACTTCTGCGTGTGTACCCGCAGTAAAAATGCACTGCTCTGCGAAAACACATGAGGCTGGCATTCATTCTGAATGGCACCCCTACGCATGTAAAATTGCAATGCGGTGCAGGAACCATGACCAGGCAATTTCCCTGCAGCCTCATTTTTGAAAAGGAGCGTGCACCTTTTTTGCAGAAATGCAGACACGGCAGCCCATTCATTTGAATGGGCTGTTGTGCCCGCGTAAACGTGGCCCGCAAAAATGCATAGGTGTGAACCTAGCGTAAGTCAATGTTGGATTTAGTACCAGTATATGATTGTTGAAAATACAGTGGGGAAAATAATTATTTGATCCCCTGCAGATTTTGTAAGTTTGCCCACTTACACAGAAATGAAGGGTCTATAATTTTTATCATAGGTGTATTTTAAATGATAGAGACAGAATATCAACCAAAAATCCAGAAAGAAAAACAAATGATACAAATGTTCTAAATTGAGTTTCAGTTCAGTGAGTAAAATAAGTATTTAATTCCCTACTAGGGATGGGCGAATGGTTTGGCCCGAGCATAAGTTCGGTTATTCGGTGAACCGCCGAACAAACGGGACATTTGACCGTTTGTTTGGGCCCCCGAACCGACCACAATGCATTGCGGCGCTGAACAGTGCATTGCAAGCCCTGATTGACTGAAGCAGTGAAAGCTTCAGCCAATCAGGCCACAGAGCACTGTCAGAGTCATGATTGGACACTGTCATCATGACTTTATCCACTCATATCTCATTCCCGCCCCACAGTATAAAAGTATTCTTTCAATGGCAGCCATTTTCAGTGTGATTTCGGCATGGAGAGAGATAGAACAGGGCTCTGTTCAGTGCTGTTAGTTAGTTTGCTATACTGTGCTATTTTGCTTCAATTATCAGTGTAGAATATTAGTTTAGTGTCAGTCTAGGGATAGTGTGAGTGTAGTGAGGAGGACCATCATTCGGCTTTGCATAGTGTGCAGCTAGAGTAGGGACAGCTCAGATAGTTTCACTGTAGTGTAGTGAGACCGTGCCATTCATACATACATTAGTGTAGAGTAGGGACAGCTCAGATAGTTTCAGTGTAGTGTAGTGAGACCGTGTCTGTAATCTTTACATTAGTGTATAGATAGAGTAGGGACAGTTCAGATAGCGTCAGTGTAGTGATGGTTGAACACCGTCTATTTGATTGCGTTACTGCCAGTTTAATGCCATTTTTCTGTGTGCGTTACTGCCAGGTTAATGCCATATAGTTTTGCATGCGTTACTGCCAGTTTAACGCCATATAGTTTTGTGTGCGTTACTGCCAGTTGAATGCCATTTACTTCTGTGTGCGTTACTGCCAGTTTAATGTCATACTGTTTTGTGTGCATTACTGCGGTTTAATGCCATATTGTTTTGTGTGCGTTACTGCCAGTTTAATGCCATTTACTTCTGTCTGCGTTACTGTCAGTTTAACGCCATATAGTTTTGTGCATTACTGCCAGTTTAACGCCATTTACTTTTGTGTGCATTACTGCCAGTTTAACGCCATATAGTTCTGTGTGCTTTACTGCCAGTTTAACGCCATATAGTTCTGTGCTTCACTGTACGTTTGGCGCCTTATATTGCAGTATATTATAGTGTATCAGTGGAGTGTGTCTGTGTAGAGTGAGTACTCAAATTAAAGTGCACCAAACACCTCTTTACATTGATTAAAGTGCATCTACGTACAGATTTCAACTTCTTCTTTACATTTTCTTATAAGCACCAATCATTTCTGGGAGGAAAACAAGGAGAGGCAGACGTTCCCTTGGCACTGTAAGGGGGCCAGCAACAAATGTGTCCAGAGGCAAAGGTGGACGTGGTGGTCAGTCCTCAGGCAGGGCATCATTTCCCCTGTTTAGTGAGTTTGCCCATGCAATCCAGCCACAGCATGCAGAGGAGGTGGTGGACTGGCTTACTAAACCTTCATCATCCTCCTCATCCTCTGTCACGCGAGCAGAGACAAGTGTGCAGTCCCCTGCAGTTGCCAGAGTGGATAAACCTGCCTCCTTGTCCACATCTATTAATGCCATAGCCCCAACATTAGCCATTGAGGAGTCAGCTGAGTTATTTGACCACAGCGTCAGCCACATGCACCTTGATAAAACCCAGCCATTACTGGATTCAGATGTTGGTTCTGAGGTTGAGGATGAAAGGAACATGAGCCTAGAGAGAGGAAGGAACACTAGTAGACAAATTGGCATTCATGTTCCCCAAGCCGCAGCGTTCTGACAAGTTGTCTCCAGTGGTAATGATGAAGATGGAGGAGATAAAGATGATGATGATGATGGGGTCACTGAAGCGACTTGGGTGCCAGATAGAGCAGAGGGGGAAACTGAAGGTGAGGCGGCACAACCCCAAGGAGGCCGACATCAAGAAAGAGTAGAGAGCAGCCACCCTATTCCATCACATTCTGCAGCTGTTATCTCCCGGCCCACTCCCCAAAGCTCAGCTGTCTGGCCCTTTTTCAGCATATCTGCAACAGATGTTGCTATCTGCAAAGTGTGTCTCAGGCACATCAAACGTGGCATAAACACCAACCATTTGGGTACCACATGCTTAACAAGGCACTTAACGTCCAACCACTCAGCCCGTTGACAAGAGCACCTATAAGCCACATAAAGGGGCACAAATCTGTCCCTCCTCCTCTGCCTTACCCACTTTAGTCTGCCCATGTGATACAGAGTCATTACCTCTCAGCAGCCTCCACTGACAGGGATGATGGTATAGCACAGGGTGTCCCAGGTCTTAGCAGCACATCTGCCAGAAGCACACCACCAGCTCTAGACTGTAACCGGCAAATTTCTCTGTCCAATCTGCTGCAGTGGGAAAAAAAATACAGTCCCTGCCACCCACATACCCAGTGTCTGGATGCAAGCTTGTCAAAGCTGTTCACTCTCCAACTTTTGCCTTTCAGCCTGGTGGATTCTGCCCCCTTCCGTAAATTCACACAATGAGCTGTACCACAATGGCAGGTTCCCAGTCCCTGATACTTTTCACCTAAGGCCGTTCCATCTCTCTATCATCACGTGGAAGGGAATGTTCTGGCATCGTTGGGCAAGGCAGTCTGCCATAGAAATCCACCTTACTGCTGACACGTGGTCGAGCAAGCATGGGCAGGGACGATATATTTTGTTCACAGCACACTGGGTAACGCTGCTTGAAACTCGAAAGGATGCAGGACAGGGCTCGGTGCTGCAGCTTGTTGTGCCCCCACGTCTCCATACAGCTGGTGGTGATGATGCCAGACCTGTGAGCTCTACCCCCTCCTCCACCTCCATGCCCTCCTCTGCAGACTTGTTATATGAACATCAGGTACCCCCTAAACGTTCAAAGGGCTATTCCTAGAGTCAGGCTAAAAGGTGCCATGCAGTGCTTCAGCTGGTGTGTCAGGGGACAGGAACCACACTGGAGCAGAGATTCTTGCAGCTCTGCAGGGACAGGCCCAGAGGTGGTTCACACCACGCCAGCTGGAGTCAGGAATGGTGGTGTCCGATAATGGCTCAAATCTCCTGTCCGCCTTAGACAGGGAAAAGTGACACATGTGCCATGCCCGACACATGTCCTCAATTTGGTGGTGCAGCATTTCCTAAGTACGTACCCAGGGTTACAAGATGTACTAAACCAAGCCAGAAGAGTCTGTAGCCATTTCAGGCGGTCATACACAGCCAGTGCTCGGTTGGCTGAAATTCAGCAGGAATTCCACCTGCCCATAAACTGCCTGATTTGTTACATGCCCACCAGGTGGAACTCAACTTTGGGAATTCTGCAGCGGCTATACATGCAGCAGAGGGCCATCAATGAGTACCTCTGCCAGTACGGCACGATGGCAGGCTCAGCCTTGGCTTTTTTTTCCCACGCCAATGACTGATCATTAAGGATGCCGGCACTGTATTGTCACCATTTGAGGAGGTCACAAGGATGGTGAGCAGTGACAGTGCATGCATCAGTGACACAATCGCTGTTGTGTTCCTGCTGGAGCAGACTCTGCGTGGCATTATGGACAGGGCACTGGAGGCAGAGCAGCAGGAGGAAGAGGAGGACTTCCTTTCCTCTCAAGGCCCACTATAACCAGACACCATCATTCCTATGTCACAGAACACACAGGAGGAGAGTGGGGGGAGGATGAGGAGGAGGATTCTGGCACTTTCATAGGCTTCGAAGAAGAGGAAGACATGCCTCAATCTGTAAGCAATTGCTTTCCAACCTCAGGACCCTTGGAAGTAGTACGGGGCTGGGAGGAGGAAGCTCCTCATGCTGTCATCCTGAGTGACCCCGAGGAGTCTGCTTCTCAAGCCTTG
Organism: Lithobates clamitans; assembly: GCA_037952925.1. Taxonomy (NCBI): domain Eukaryota; kingdom Metazoa; phylum Chordata; class Amphibia; order Anura; family Ranidae; genus Lithobates; species Lithobates clamitans. The sequence goes on from JBBGZY010001695.1 coordinate 1,419,525, forward strand.
GCAAATTTGAGGAGCATGGGCAACCTTATGCTTCAAAGCCGGTGAAAGGACCCAAGAATATGTGGCATAAAGGAGAAGGATGATTACTGGTTGGCAACCCTCCTTGACCACCCTTATAAGGGGAAGGTCTCAGAACTCATCCCCTCCCCACAGAGATTGCAGAAGATAAAATCTCTTGAGGACACGTTAAAGAGGATTTTATTGAACGTTGTTCCTGACTCCAGTAAGTTACAGTGTCGTGGAAAACATAGTTTTGAGTCTTCTGTTGGTCAAGAGAGGAGCGTTGGAGAAGGCGTCCGCCTGAGTCAGGCATTTCAGAATTTTTTTAGTCCTTGCCGCCCAGGGCTGTCAGCTTCCACATCCCATCGGCAGCGTCTGCATGACATGGTGGACGATTACCTCGGGGGCAAAACAGAGATGGAGAGCTTTCTAGCTGACGATTCATTGACTTACTGGGTCATGAGAATAGACCACAGTCTCTGTGGACCGTTTGACTTTTATAAAAATGAATCAGTCCTGGATTACCAGCTATAAAGCCCCTGATGCCGATGTCACTGATTAAGTCTTTTTGGGATGTGGAATCTCTGCAGGACTTCGATGCTGCCTAGCTCTGAGGGTAGTCAATCATTTCATCTGGAAGAATGGTTTTGGTATAGGTTTCGTGGGCACAATTAACACCCAAAGACTAATTTTTCAGCACCTGTTTGACAGGTGCATATCATTGCAATTTTTTACAGCAAGGCCAATTCTTGCTTTCATCAAGAGTACCTCTATAGGGTTACGGTGGGAAGGCACCACTGACACCCAAAGACCAATTTTTACGCACCCTTTACTTCTATCCAAAGTCAAAGTGACACCAGAATGTATCCAAAAAATCTCTAATCCTTTTCCCAGTGCACTACATCGTGGCCTCATCATACACACTGGCTCCCCAGCTGTTGCTGAGCAAAATAAAAGCAGCTTGCAGGGAAAATGTCATTTTTTTTTACTTTATAGATGTAATTATTGCTGCAGTAGATTCTAGACATGGTACACACCTGCCACTTTACAGGTAGACTAAGGGGATCTCCCAGGCACTATATTAGAAGGAATTTTTCATTTTTATGCTTTAACTTTAAAAATAAAAAAATCACTGCTCATTTAAAAATGATGTTTTTCACAAACCTTTTTTTTATTGATACGTGTCCCCCAGGGCAGGACCCGGACCCCTATAACCATTGTATGCCCAATTACTTGCATATAAGCCTTCAAAATGGGCACTTTTCACGATGTTTGAAAGTTCTGGTGTGAACCGAACAGTGGTACGTTTGGCCCATCCCTATTCCCTACCAACCAACAATAATTCTGGCTCCAACAGGCTGGCTACAGTATGTGCTCTTGTGGTACACAGATTAATCCTGTCAAATTAGGAAGGTGCTCCTAACGACAACTCGTTATGGGTATAAAAGACACCTGTCCACAGAATCTCTTTCTACCATTCAAACATCACTATCATGGGAAAGACCAAAGAACTGTCAAAGGATGTCAGGGACAAGATTGTAGACCTGCACAAGGCTGGAATGGGCTAAAAGACCATCAGCAAGAAGGTTGGTGAAAAGGAGACAACTGTTGGAGCGATTATTCGCAAATGGAAGATATACAAAAAAACCATCAATCACCCACGGTCTAGAGCACCATGCAAGATTTTGCCTCATGGGGTAAGGATGATCATAAGAAAAGTGAGAGATCAGCCCAAACTACACGGGAGAAACCTTTAAATGATCTCAAGAGAGTTGGGACCACAGTCACCAAACAAACCATTGGTAACACAATACGCCACCAGGGATTGAAATCCTGCAGTGCACGCAAGGTCACCCTCCTCAAGAAGGCACATGTACAAGCTCATCTGAAGTTCGCCAATGAACATCTAAATAAATCAGAGAAGGATTAGGAGAAAGTGCTGTGGTCAGATGAGACCAAAATTGAGCTCTTTGGCATTACCTCAACTCTATGTATTTGGAGGAAGAAAAATTATGAGCCTAAGAACACCATCCCTATATTCAACAACGGTGGTGAAAAAACATTATGCTTTGGGGCTGTTTCTCTGCTAAAGGTACAGGCTGACTTTGCCGCATTGAGAGGCCAAAGGACGGGACCATGTATTGTAAAATCTTGGATGAGAACATTCTTCCTTTAGCCAGAACATTGAAGATGGGTCGTGGATGGGTCTTCCAGCATGACAATGACCCAAAACAAACCACCAAAGGCAACAAAGCAGTGGCTCAAGAAGGAACACATTAAGGTCATGAAGTGGCCTAGCCAGTCTCCGGACCTTAATCCTATAGATAATTTATGGAGGGAGCTGAAATTTTAAGTTGCCATGCGAGAGCCAAGAAACCTTAAGGATTTAGAGACGATCTGCAAAGAAGAGTGGACCATAATCCCTGCTGAAACCTGGTAACCAACTACAAGAAATGTCTTACCTCTGTGCTTTCTAACAAGGGTTTCTCCACCAAGCACTAAGTCATGTTTTGCTTGGGGATCAAATACTTATTTTACTCACTGAACTTCAATTCAATTTATAACATTTGTATCATGTGTTTTTTGTTCTGGATTTTTGGTTGATATTCTGCCTCTATCATTTAAAATACACCTATGCTAAAAATTATAGACCCTTCATTTCTTTGTAAGTGGGCAAACAAATCAAATAATTATTTTCTCCACTAGTTAATCTGTGCAATGTAGAATGCACTATTCATTACTTTTAATTTCATGGATTACTTGCTTAAAGTAGTTGTAAACCTTTACATATACCCACTGAAGTGACAAGCCTCAGAGGATACACAGAGATGAAACAAATCCTTCTACATAAGTTGTACCTATATATCTGCAAACCTCTGTCCCCTGCAGTCTTTTAAAACACACATTTTACACAACATCTCTCAGCAGCAGAAAGCAGGGAGTAAGTATCTGACATCACACATACTCAGTGGTGTATTTAGGTTTTGTGCTGCCCTAGGCCTGGCTAAACTTGTGTACCCTCTAATTTAAATATGACCCACCCCTTCCTGTCAAGGCCACACCCCTTCCTCTTTAGGCTCCACCTTTTCCTCTTAGATCGAATGCGGGGTACTGGTGCTCCAAAGCACAGTGCATGCAGCAAACAGTATCTAGCTCCTCCAGAACGAACTTCCCCTGGACTAGACTTCCTTGCAGAATCACCTAGTCCTACCAAGGTGCACAAGAATACAACACCCGGGCACCACCATGTTGCCAGCAAACCTCGGTCACCACCATATTGACAGCAAACCCCAGGCACCACCAGGTTGCCATCAAAACCCAGGCACCAACACATTGGCAGCAAACCCTGGGCACCACCATGTTACCAGCAACACCCAGGCACTACCATGTTGCCAGCAAAACCCGGGCACCTCCACGGTGTCAGCAAAACTCAGGCACCGCCACATTACCAGTGAACCCGGGCACCGCCACGTTGCCAGCAAACCCCAGACACCGCCACGTTGCGAGCAAACCTGGGCACCGCCATGTTGCCAGCAATACCCGGGCACCGCCATGTTGCCAGCAAAACCTGGGCACTGCCATGTTGCTAGCAAAACCTAGGCACTACTATGTTGCCAGCAACATCCAGGCACCCCTATGCTGCCAGCAACACCTGGGCACCACCATGCTGCCAGTAACACCTGAGCACCAGTATACCACCTGTTAGACCCAGAGACATCTACTCTTTATCAATCAATGGTAGCCTGCATGTAACAGAATCCAGTGCAAGCTGTCTCTGCCTGTCACCTCTGTGCTGTGCAGTATTGTCAGCCTTACCTGGTGCCATCTGTGTTGGTGCTGACAGTTATCTTCCCAACCACTCATCTTCCTCCCCTCCAGCTTCCTCTCCTTCAGTAGATCTCCCCCCTGCCCTCGCACAGACAGCCAGAAAATTCACCTCCCGCCACACACCGACTCGTACAGTGTGTCCAGCATCCTCATCTGCCCGGACTTCCCGCTCATGAAGACCCCTTCTCAGCCACTGCCAGTGACATTCAGTTACCTCTGGAATGGTGCAGGAGCCATTGACGGAGCTGCTCCTTCTGCCTGCCCCAATGAAGCTTGCGCTGCGCTGATCTACAGTTCGGCAGTGCAGTGGAAGCTCGGGGGGGGGGGGGGTGTTTCGTGTGGGGGAGCAACTTTTTTGCGCCCCCCCCCCCCAAAGTGCAGCCCTAGGCCTGCGCCTTGTCCGCCTAGGCAAAAATACCGCGCTGCACATACTGAACAGCTAGAGCATCCAGCTCTGTGAAATATAATAGCTGATTGATGGGAAGGGACACCCCTCCCCCCAAAAAAAAGACTCAGAGTAACATAAAGCTGAGAGTATGAGTCTTCTGCTATGTGCTGGAGCAGGGGTGGACTGTTTTCTGGGAGGCTCTGTTAACAGGCGTACCTAGAGCATTTGGCACTTGGGGCGACTCCTATATCTGGCACCCTCTCACTTTAAAATGTAAAAACACCCCACTGTGTCCCCCGCATACCTCTGCATCCCCCAATATCTCTTTGTCACTACTTTGTACCCCCTCTCCACAACTGGACCCCTTTACATTACACAGCCCCCCGCAGCTCTGGACCCCTTTACATTACACAACCCCTGCACCTCTGGACCCCTTTACATTACACAACCCCTGCACCTCTGGACCCCTTTACATTACAAAACCCCCTGCACCTCTGTACCCCTTTACATTACAAACCCCCTGCATCTCTGGACTCCTTTACATTACACAGCCCCCTGCACCTCAGGACCCCTTCACATTACAAAACCCTCTGCAACTCCTGGACCCCTTTACATTACACAGCACCCTGCACCTCTGGACCCCTTTACATTACACAACCCCCTGCACCTAAGGACCCCTTTACATTACACAGCACCTTGCACCTCTGGACTCCTTTACAATACACAGCACCCTGAACCTCTGGACCCCTTTACATTACACAGCACGCTGCACATCCTGGACCCCTTTACATTACAAACCCCCCTGCACCTCTGGACCCCTTTACATTACACAGCACCTTGCACCTCTGGACTCCTTTACAATACACAGCACCCTGCACCTCTGGACCCCTTTACATTACACAGCACCCTGCACCTCTGGACTCCTTTACATTACACAGCACCCTGCACCTCTGAACCTCTTTACATTACTACCCCCCCTGCACTCCTTTACATTACACAGCACCCTGAAGCCTTTGGATTCACACTGGTGTCCTGGAGTTTGTCGCAGTGCTGGGGTATACGCAGTTTTTATGTATTTTATCCCCATTTTTAGCTGCAGTCCCACAGACTTCTATTAGCTTGTGTAATTTTACTATGTTTTCTGAAAGCACACCAAAGATTCAGTACAGATGACATTTGGTGTGCTTTCAGAAAATGTTGCAAAAATGTGTAACCTAATAGAAGTCTGTGGGACTGTAGTGAAAATTGAGGCAACTGAACCACAGCGCATCAGTGTAAACCCACTTGAGTCCTGGTTCACATATATGTGATGCAGGAATTAGCGCGATTCCAGTGCGGATTCCTGCATTGCATGTTGCTTGTTGGTCATTGACGCTGCCCTTTGCAAACTGCTAAGTGTGTAAATGTAAAATTAATGATACCCCAAGGGTTTGCAGATCGCAGTGAGAACTGTGAAATGGTGCAGGAATCAGATTGCATAGGTGTAAACACCCATCCAATCCAATTCCAGTGCAGACCAAAAAAAGGGTCCTGCACCGTTTTGGTGCAAATGCGATTTCAGCCATACAGTTTGTATAGCTGAATTTGCATCGCACAGACATCGCATGTGATTTGCACAGCAATGCGGTGCGAATCCGATGCAATGTCTATGATCACACTAGTGAAAACCCTGGCTAAAGAAACATGATGGGGCCAACTATTAGCATAGAGTTAATGAAAGACTCTGCTGGAGGACAACAGAGGAAAGAGGGGGAGTGAAAGAGATTTGGGAGAGAGAGGGCAGAGTCTGGACACAGTGACAGTGCTGATAACTCACTTGGATGTTCCCAGGTTGCTCACACTAGTTCTGTCGGCGGATACTTGTTTAAATGTTCCCGCCCCCACATTCCTTTCAGATGCAGCACACGGGCTGCACGGAACATAGGTGGGACACAGAAACAGAGAGGAGGGAGGGGGCAGAGCTGATGCAGCCTCTTCCATGTCTGTGGAGGGGTGGGGGAGTTGTACTCGCTGGGCTGTTAGAATTTAACAGAGAGTGAGACGCACAGCATTGTGACAATGGGCCAGTCCACCTGAGCTCTCCCTGTGCTGTCAGCATGTCACATCGCGGCTGCACTACCAAGCCCATCCTGCTCTTACTGTTTCATACAGGGGAGGATGGGGGAGCTGCCTGATACCCCCCAATGTGTGGCACCCGGGGCAGACCCCCCTGCCCCCCAGTTAGTACGCCACTGTGTGTTAACTCACTCTATTAAGAGTATTTCATGTAGATAGCAGAGGGAGGAGAGATCAGAGAGGTACTAGACTCAGTGCTTTGGATTCAGGTTAGTACACACTATAATGATGTGTGCTTTGTTCATTTTTCATGTCGGAGGTTTACAACTACTTTAACATGCCTGGTGAATTTTAGGTGCAAATTTGCTAGTTCTCATATACATTCATATAAAAGAAAAACCTGCATGTTATATATTGAGAGGAAATGAAGAAACAATTCCATGTCCTATACACGTCACATGGAATCTTTTCACTCACTGTTTAATAACAAATCATATTCTTTGTAACTGTATATAACTAAAGCAGAATTCCGGGCTTAACCCTAACTACCCTAAAACTGTCCCCTCCCCCCTCCTAACACATATGCTTACTAACCTGTGTAAGAAAGATCTGTATACATATCTATTTTCAGCCAGCTCAGCCTGTGTGGCTAAAGAGGGCAAAAGGGAGTGCAGACAACAGATGGCCTATTGAAGCCTATGGGTGATGTTCAGGCTTCACTAGCCATTGTTGGAGCACTCCCTCCTCTCCCCTGCAGCTCCACACGCAGACACAGGGGAGATCATGTGACAGAACTTGAGTTGGCTAAAAATAGGTAAGTGTACAGATCTTATTCAGGTTAGTAAGCATACATTAGGTGTTAGGAGGGAGGAGGGGACTGTTTTAAGACTAGTTAGGGTTAAGTTGGAATTCTACTTTAATGTTAACTAAAAGCTGATGAAATTATTTGAAACTCAAACAGCTAATTTTTATTCTAAATTATTGTTGCATTTTTATTTAATAGATGCAAGTACGTATGCACATTATCTCTTCAATGCATTTGATGCAGCTCAGTCTGGATCAGTTAAATTTGAGGTAAGTGGATTTTTAATTTAGGCCAGCTTATATCTATGCAATTGCAATGTTGTTTAGGTGTTATATAAGCACAAAAGTACAATTTAGTACTCATTCTACAATACGCCCTCTTTTTTAAATTAATTAATGAAAGGTACCTCTGCAGCTATGTACAGTACACCTTTCATTTCACTAATAATATAAATGTGAATGTAGATTATATTTTTGAAGGGATTAAAATTGTATGCACATTAGGATAGCATTTAAAATACATTTAATCATCTAAAGTTTACTATGGAAAAACAAAAATTCACTAATAGCCCAGTTGCTACCCCAAAGGAGCATACAACCCCTGGAAAACAGCAGAAAATAGTATGAAAAATACGAAGATAGGAGGTAAAGTGTTACTAAACCCACAACAGCAAAATCAGTGTGTATATGCAGTAAAGCATGCTTGTTAAACTCACTGTGGAACCTAAGGGGTTAATCCTCTGCATTGTGTTAAAAAAGCAGTTTCGTCCTGGCTTCCCTGATCCTCTCCTCCTTCCACTGACCCCTGATAATTTCCTGATAACATGAGTCTATGGAGTCAGGCTGCACATGCTCAGTTTGGCGTGTATTGCTAGAGAGGTTTTCTTTTTTCTTGGGAGAGTGCATGCGATCAGCACAGGGACAATCAGTGCTGTGCAGACAGAGAGTCAGGGATCTTGCAGTCAAGACAGTCAAAAAAAATCCTCCTACAAGCTTTAACCAGTGTTTGGCTGGACACTGACAGAAGCCACAAGACTGTTCTAACTGCTGATGAAAAAAGGTAATTAGTAGTTTATATTTAGTAGAATGATTGCATTTCCATGTTCTATGCACTGTGGGAGACCAGATATGGTGAATGCAGGGTCCTGGGTTTAGTAACACTTTAAAGAAAATGGGGAAGATGCAAAGGAACATAGAAATCTAATGAACAAACACAAAATATATTAATATCAACCTTTTAAAAATGGAAAAAACAACATATAATAGATTTCACCCATTATTTGACCAAATAGAGAATGGGGGAACACAAAGAGGAAAAGGTTGGAATAAATATTTCAATCTCTGTGTTTGCTGACGATACAAAACTAAGTGGTTGATAACCTCAGAAACTTTACAGGAAGACTTTGATAAAATAAAAGGTTAGACACCTACATGACAAATTAGGTTTAATAATGACAAATGTAAGGTAATGGCTTTGGGGACTAAAAATATGAATGCTACCTGCTAAGGGGGATACCTCTTGGGGAATTCATGATGGAAAAGAATATGGGGGTCCTAGTAGACCACAGGCATAGCAAAAGCTTGCAATGCCGAGCTACAGCAAGCAAAGCTAGCAGACTAATACCCTTTTTAATGCATGCTATCTACTTAAAGCAGAGTTCCACCCATAAATGGAACTTCCGCTGATCCGGTTCCTCCCAGCTCCGATGTCACAATTGGCACCTTTCAGGGAGGGGGGTGGAGCAGATACTCGTCTAATACAGGTATTTGCTCCCACTTCTAGGGAAAGATTTCCGCAGTATCTGCGGCGATCTACGCCATGTCCGGCCCCTCCTCTGCCCCCCCCACTGTCTTCTGGGAGACACACAGGTCCCAGAAGACAGCAGGGACCACTCAGAGTGCACACCGTGACTCGCGCATGCACAATAGGGAACCAGGCAAGGCTTCACTTCCTGATTTCCTTACTGAAGATGCCGGCGCCTCCACCTGGAGCCAAGGGACAGGTCGGCTTCGGGTGAGGACATCGCGGGCACCCTGGACAAGTAAGTGTCCTTGTTGCTGCTGACTTTTTTTTTTCAGGCGGAACTCCGCTTTAGGAGATAGGACTATGGGGTTGATTTACTAAAGGAAAATCCACTCTGCACTACAAGTGCACTTGGAAGTGCAGTCACTGTAGATCTGAGGGGGGACATGCAATAAAAATAAAAAACAGCATTTTAGCTTGCACATGATTGGATGATAAAATCAGCAGAGCTTCCCCTCGTTTCAGATCTTCCCCTCAGATCTACAGTGACTGCACTTCCAAGTGCACTTGTAGTGCAGAGTGGATTTTCCTTTAGTAAATCAACCCCAATAATTCAACCTTTGTACAAAACTCTGATTCGGCCACATCTTAAATATGCTGTCCAATTCTGGTCACCAGCCCTCACTAGGGATGTGCTGGAACTGGAGAGAGTCCAAAGAATGGCAACAAACGGGGCTGAAGGACCTTAGTTATGAGGAGCAGCTGAAAACACTTAACTTATTCTCCATGGAGAAGAGACTGTTCAGTCTCAGGTCTCTTAAAGCAGTTGTAAACCGCTGATGTTCAAAAAAAAACCCCCCGCAAGGCAGTGGCTTAATGTGCTAGTATGCATGGCATACTAGCACATTATGAAATCCTCACCTTGGAACAAAGCCCTGCAGTGCTGTAAGAAGGCTGACATGATCCCTCTGTCTGTCTTCTGGCTTCACGAGCTCCAGCTATGTGATTGGCCGAAACCCCGATGATGTCACTCCCGCGCATGCGAGCAGGGCCCCTCGGTTCTGGCACGAAGCTCTGAAGTTTCGGCAGGGTATGCTGGACTTTCAGAGCGCATGTGCCAGTTATGTCACTAGCTGAATGCAGGGTGAATATCTCCTAAATGGTGCACGTTTAGGAGATATTCATTTTACCTACAGGTAAGCCCTATTATAGGCTTTGTTGTTGTTCAGTCATTTAGTCGTGTCCAACACTTTGTGACTTCATGGATCATAGCGCGCCAGGCTTTTCTGTCCTCCACTGCATCCCTGAGCTTGCTTAACTTCATGTTCATTGTTTCGATGATGTTTCGTGATGCTATCAATCCATCTTGTTTTCTTTTGTCCTCTTCTCCTTTTGTCTCCATGTTTCCCAGCATCAGGGTCTTTTCCAATGAGTCCTCTCTTTGCATTAGGTGGCCAAAGTGTTAGTTTCAGCTTCAGGTCCTTCCAGTCAATATTCAGGGTTGATTTCCCTCAGGATTGACTGGTTTGATCTACTTGCCGTCCAAGGGACTTTCAAGAGTCTTCTCCAACACCATAGTTCAAAAGCATAAATTCTTTGGCACTCAGTCTTCCTTACAGTCCAACTTTCACGGCCATAGGTTACTACTGGGAATACCATAGCTTTGACTATATGGCACTTTGCCAGTAGGGTGATGTCCCTGCTTTTAATAGCGTTGTCTAGGTTTGCCATTGCTTTTCTGCTAAAAATCAAGCATCTTATAATTTCTTGGCTACATAGGCTTTCATAGGCTTACCTGTATGTAAAAATGACCAAGCGGGGTTTACAACCACTTTAGGAAAACACATGGCCACTCAATGAAGCTTGATGAGAAGCAGTTAAACCCTAAGCTAAGTAGGGGGTTCTTTACTGTTAGAGCAGTAATGGTGTGGAACTCCCTTCCACAATCGGTGTCAGTGGGGAGTGTCGATGAAAAAAAAATAAAAGATTGGTATCTAAGCAAGTGCAATATACATATGAGATGGGAAATGGTAGAGACTAGGGATGAGCTTCGTGTTCGAGTCAAACCCATGCTGTTCGGTCGTTTGCCGAATTCCGAACGTTATGGCCGTTATGGCCACACGAATTTGGCGCGTCATGGCCCATAATTCACTGCGGCATCGAAGTGCATTGCTGGCTGATGATTGGCCAAGCATTCACTATGACCCGCATGTCTTGCCAATCACAGCGTCATCGGTAGAGAGAGCTGTAATTGGCCAAAGCCAGGGTGGCTTTGGCCAATTATGGCTCAGGGGGTTTAGAACACGCTCCACACTATATAAGGCCGCCTGCACGGCGGCCCTGTGTAGTGTGTGTTCCGGCGTTGAGATACATAGATAGACAGAGAGACAGTGTCATTTCATTTGAGTTAGCTAGATTAGGCAGGACAATCAGTGAGTTAGCTGCACTTACAGTGTATTGTGTATATATATGCATCCCAGGTGTTGCATATATATATATATATATATATATACACTGTATTCAGTTTAGCTAGATCCGTTCCTGTTTTCTTCCTACTGACAGGCGGGCTTGTCTTGTTACAGTATTTACAGCTACCTGAAAAAAATTGCTGGTGTTCTTTTGATCCTATAAGTACCACAGTCAGGCAGCTAGACTATTTACAGTAATGCCCCATACACACGGTCGGATTTTCCGATGGAAAATGTCCGATCGGAGCGTGTTGTCAGAAATTCCGACCGTGTGTGGGCTCCATCGGACATTTTCCATCGGATTTTCCGACACACAAAGTTTGAGAGCAGGCTATAAAATTTTCCGACAACAAAATCCGATCGCGTCAATTCCGACCATGTGTGGCCTGTTCCAACGCACAAAGTGCCATGCATGCTCAGAAAAAATAACGGGCGGAACAGCTCGGTCTGGTAAACTTAGCGTTCGCAATGGATACAACACTTTCGTCATGGTGCAATGTTAAAAATGGTTTAATAAAGCGCACTCTCTTCTTCTTTATAATGTGAGAAGAATTAAGTCGTTTTGCTGCTCATATTCACACAGAATTCTCACAAACTTCTTTCTTTATTATTTATCGGGATTCCCTTAATATATTTTGATTTGTCACATCTGACAAAAATATTTTTTTTTTAATTTTTTTTTTTAAAGGCAGATTTTTATTTTATTTTAGGTTTGTATTTTTTCAAAGGCTGATCTTTGTTTTATTTTAGTTTTAGTTTTACTCCAGAATATTTTTGTGTGTGTTTTGTGTGTCAAGTTACCACAACACCATTGATATGTTGATCTATTTAATCTGTAGGAGATTGTTTGGTGTTGTTGTCTCTTGTTAATTTCACATTGTACTTTAGAAATGTACCTGAATCCTCACCAACAAACTGTCCTTTCTGGATGAAAACACACATAGGAGAGTATAATTTTCCAAAAAAAATCATTTATTAAGGGCTCACAACTAAACAAAGAGGCAGGCAGCACTGGAGAAACAGCAGAAATGGGTGAAGCCTTGGACCCCCAGGGCTGACATCAACTATTTTCAAGCAAAATTGGTGGCCTGAGGAGTCCTTATCTAAGGGAGTGCAGTCTGGTCCAGAAGTCCCAGAGATCTGGAAAGCAGCAGATGACATCTGTGTCCCCAGGCTGTGGTCATACAAGAGACTGCAGCTTTTGTCAGACCAGACTGAACCCAGGGCCATCACTCTCTGGTCTTCCTTCCACGCTTCCTTCCACGCTGTGGCTGTGGTGGTGGAGTTGTGGCAGCAGGAGGAGGAGGAGGATGGTCCAACTCAATCACGTCGGTCTTGGGTGTGATTTCGCCACTCACCCCCTTAGTTAGGACTTTATAAATAAGTTGCTCACACATGAGGCGTTGACCCTCCTGCATGCCCTGCAGTTTGGTGGCAGCCATGCAGGCAAAGGCCTCTTCAGGAGTGGGTAAGGCTCTGAGGGACGCAGAAGCCTCCTGAATGAGCATGAGCGCAGAATCCTGCATGTGAGTCGCCTTTCTCGCTCTTTTGAATGGAAGGCGGAGGGGAGGAACCTGCGATTCTGTCAGGCTGTGACTTGTCCCAGGCTTCTCCTGGCTGCCACTTAGCCCCGCCTCCTCCTGGCTGCCACTAACCCCCGCCTCCTCCTGGCTGCCACATTCCACAGCCTCCTCCTGGCTGAGGTCTTCCTGTGTATGAAAAAGGGGCATAGTTTTAGTTTTTTATTCATCAATCACACACAGTTGTCACCTCCCGACTGTTGCAAATTGAATGTTAACAAATATAACAGACTATCCTTCTGAGCCCAGCATTTTTCATTCTTGTCCCAATTATTTTTGCCCACTACTGTCTATTGATATGTAAAACACTTTTTTCAATCAGCAATTAGTGATCATTAATAACATCTAGTAAAGATCATTTCTTTATTGACCAGAAATCTGTAGAAGAATGCTGTACCTGACTCCAGCTGGGCTCCTCCACTTCTTCCTGGCTGGAAGGCCCAGGTTGGACATCGGAAGCCTCATCTGGGGTGGAAGGAAGAGTGGAAGGAAGAGTGGAGAGCGATTCCCTGACTTCAGTGTGGTCTGACAGAAATCGCAGTCTCTCATAGTACAGCCTGGGGACATAAACATCATCTGCTGCAGCTCCGGACCTCGGGGAATCCGTGACCTTCTTGCGCTCCCTAAGATAAGTGCTCCTCAGGCCACCAATTTTGGCTTTTAAATAGGGGATGGTTGCTGTGGGGACCACCGGCTTCACCAACTCCAGCAGTTTCTCCAGCGCTGCCTGCCTCTTTTGTTTATTGTTGTAATGGGGATGTCTCACTTGCCACAGACAGGGCAGCTCCCTGTATTTGTCTATGAACAGGGGGAGGAAGTTGTGGTCATTGAAGCCATCCATTTTCTCTGCAAGACACAACACAAGACAAACCCTAAGGTCAGGCCAAACTCTCCTAATCTTGTTACAATATAGGCTTCAATTTCCAAGCTGTATAGGCCCAAGTTTAGATCTTACCTTCGTTATCACGATCGGCACCTCCGATGCTCCTTCCTCCGCTCACAGATCGTACGTAATACGCACGCGTGTTAGGCTTTATACACACTGCGCATGCGTGTAACTCCGCCCGCCCCTGACGTTCTTTCTAGTCTATTCCCCGCCCCTTTTCGTTCTGCGCAGTGGGGGAAGAGCACATGGCGGATACACAGCAGGTGCGTGCTAAATACAGAAACGAGGAGGAGGAGGAGGAAAGCCCGGAGCCAGAAACGTCTCGATCCAGAAGGAGATTTAAGGCCTCAAATATGTCCTTTGGGGAGATGTTGGAGATGGTCGACATCTTGAAGAAGGCCGACTATAATGGAAAGTATGGACCTTACCCCAACCCCAATGTCAGAAAGGCCAAGATCATGGCGAAAGTGGTCAAAAGTCTGCACCGGCATTTCGGGGTACGACGATCGAAAGATCAGCTCAGGAAGCGTTGGTCAGACCTCAAATTAAGAGAACACGAGCAGTACAGAAAGATCCGGAGAGTGCTGCAAAAAAGTAAGTAGTTGTGCTGTGTTCCTATTCTTTTTGTGTTTATTACGTTCGTGCTGCTCCATGTGCTTTTCTTACAAGTGTACATTTTAAAATGGCAACTTTCTGGTTCATGGGCACATTATTCGTCTCAAACATTTTTCTTTCGGCCTACAAAACACCATTGTTTTGGCCATATGCATTTGGCCACATTTTTTACGCCCTACTTGTATGAAACTAATTTGGTTGTGTAGATGGCTTTGTTACTAGAATGAAATGCAAACTAGTTTCTGTGTAAGAAGAGGACACTGAGCAGCGGTTTTCACATCTGGACACTGGAGCACTAGTGTGGGACCCTTGAACACCATTTTTATTAGGGGGGGCACACAGGTGCTCCAGTGTATACTATAGGGGTGTCTCCATCTGTGAAGCTTATACCAAACAGGTAAAGTATTGCAGCTTGACAAAGGACACTGAAAATGCTACATTTTGGAACTCTGCCAAAATAGACAATTGTACCCCACTTCCAAACAATGTTTGCTATTTATAGTTCTGCCATCAAATATCTGTGTGCTAAGTATAGCATTTTTGTTTTACTAAGGGGAGAAAAGACTCGGAGGACACCCCTCATCCGAGGAGACCACAGACCCCCCACCTCTGGAAGAAGGGGAAATTCCCCCAACCCAAGAAGAGCAGGAGGAAGAAGATGTGGTGGAACTAGTCACCACAACAGGTGAGTGTCTGCGACCACAGGCTCAGGTAAGAGATGGATGCTGGCATATTTTTGATACCTGTTTTTGTTTGGGTTCTCTCTTTTTAGGTGATCGTGATGTTGTGGATCCAGATCCTTGACCAGTGTAGTCCAAATGTCACCTACATTCCATTTCTGCAATTCCCCCTTTTACATTCCAAACCCCAGAACTTAACAGCCCCACCTAAAATGATGAGACCACACCTTTTATTTATGTAGTAACATGGCCACAACAGCCTCTTTTGTTAAAACAACTCCAAATAAATAACTCCAATAAATAACCAAAAAATAACCAATAAACAAACAATGACATATTAATAACGTAACTGTTAACCCCAGTCTGATGGTCTCTGACGGTGACCCACCTTTCCATAATTTATACGAAATATATAACTATATAACCACGGATAACCAACGCACTGCGGGATTTTCCAAACTAATAGGCCTCCAGCTGTAGCCGCTCGGAGACAACCGCTTCCCGCAGCGCCACCAAACCCAGTATTCCCTTCACCGTTCAGGAATACACCGGAGGGGAACATGCTAATGATGAGCACCCCACCCCTTTAAATCCATCCGTTTACCGCCCCCGTCAAAGACCACCAGAATAAAACAGTCCCCAAACCAAAATGGCCTCCTCTGCTGTCATGACGACCTGTTCCATTCCTGCAAGAAAGAAAAAACACCACAACAACTACTCAAACACATTGCACGCATATCTATATAACATTATAGGGAGGGAGAGTGGGAAAACTGCCTCCTCTGTTGCACTCTCCTCACACTGCCCCCTTTTTACTCCTCCCCCCCTTTAAATACTTCCACTCCCCTTTCTCACAATATTTCCTAACTTACCTCCCCTTTACCCATACTACCTTTTCCTCAACTTTGTTAACCCTTTCCGTGTCTCCCTTGGGCACACTGTCATGCCTGGCCCTACACAAACCCCTCCTTTTAGTCCTTCTCGTTCCGTGCCTCACTTTCACATCAGAAAGTGCCCAGATCCTGATCGGGGAGATCATAGGGTGTAATTTACAATTGGAAAACCTCAAGAAAAACATCAATGATGTTATTCAAAAAAATAAAAACATCATTGATGTTTTGGGGCGAGTTTAAAACCCCTCAAAAACACTTTGTTTTTTTGTGTGCTACAATGTTAAGAATGTTTTAGCGATTTTTAGAAAAGCCAAATTTGGAGGATGCACACAGTGTGCCAACATGTGCTATCTGCCATCAAGGGAGATCAATGGACGTGTTTTGGGGGGTACAACCCCTTCCTCAATAATAAAGTAGGCAAGAGGAAGGGGTTTCTCCCCCAAAACACGTCCCTTGATCCACCGTGATGGCAGCTAGCACATGTTGACATTGGCAAATTGGTGTGCATCTTCCAAATTTGGCTTTTCCTGGGGTTACTTCACCCCATCTGAACGCAATATCAAACAGTTGCTAAATACTCATGTCTGATATTGCTTCAAATTCTACCAAATGTGAACTTTGTAAGTTCAAGATTTGTGTCTTTCTTGTTGCTTTTACACATACCTGTTTTATCTTAAATGGACATTTATCTTTTTTATAATGCCACCCCAAAAATTGTTATACAACAAACATGTTGGTTTGTTTTAAAAACCTTTTCTAAATGCAGAAAGAGTAGTAAGGCCTTGGTTTATCAAACAATAAACTATGGTAAGGGTACCATCATCCCGGGATTGTCTAAATGTGAAGGGTATGAGGGTGGAGACTAGGGATGAGCTTCGTGTTCGAGTCGAACCCATGTTCGACTCGAACATCGGCTGTTCGACCGTCCGTCGAATTGCGAACGATATGGGCCGTTCGCGCCAAATTCGTGTGGCGCGTCACGGCCCATAATTCACTGCGGCATCGCAGTGCATTGCTGGCTGATGATTGGCCGAGCATGCACTATGACCCGCATGCTTGGCCAATCACAGCGCCGTCAGTAGAGAGAGCTGTAATTGGCCAAAGCCAGGGTGGCTTTGGCCAATTATGGCTCAGGGGATTTAGTACACGCCCCACACTATATAAGGCCGCCTGCACGGCGGCCCTGTGTAGTGTGTGTTCCGGTGTGCTGAGAGATAGAGAGAGAGAGAGACAGTGTCATTTGATTTGAGTTAGATAGATTAGGCAGAACAGTCAGTCAGTTAGCTGCACTTACAGTGTATTGTGTATATATATGCATCCCAGGTGTTGCATATATATATATACACTGTATTCAGTTTAGCTAGATCCGTTCCTGTTATCTTCTATCTAGACTATTTACATTTAGTGCAGTGCGTCCTGCTCACAGTGTTCAGCTAGATCTGTTCCTGTTATTTACATTTAGTGCAGTGCGTCCTGCTCACAGTGTTCAGCTAGATCCGTTCCTGCTATTTACATTTAGTGCAGTGCGTCCTGCTCACAGTGTTCAGCTAGATCCGTTCCTGCTATTTACATTTAGTGCAGTGCGTCCTGCTCACAGTGTTCAGCTAGATCCGTTCCTGCTATTTACATTTAGTGCAGTGCGTCCTGCTCACAGTGTTCAGCTAGATCCGTTCCTGCTATTTACATTTAGTGCAGTGCGTCCTGCTCACAGTGTTCAGCTAGATCCGTTCCTGCTATTTACATTTAGTGCAGTGCGTCCTGCTCACAGTGTTCAGCTAGATCCGTTCCTGCTATTTACATTTAGTGCAGTGCGTCCTGCTCACAGTGTTCAGCTAGATCCGTTCCTGCTATTTACATTTAGTGCAGTGCGTCCTGCTCACAGTGTTCAGCTAGATCCGTTCCTGTTATCTTCTAGACTATTTACATTTAGTGCAGTGCGTCCTGCTCACAGTGTTCAGCTAGATCCGTTCCTGCTATTTACATTTAGTGCAGTGCGTCCTGCTCACAGTGTTCAGCTAGATCCGTTCCTGCTATTTACATTTAGTGCAGTGCGTCCTGCTCACAGTGTTCAGCTAAATCCGTTCCTGCTATTTACATTTAGTGCAGTGCGTCCTGCTCACAGAGTTCAGCTAGATCCGTTCCTGCTATTTACATTTAGTGCAGTGCGTCCTGCTCACAGTGTTCAGCTAGATCCGTTCCTGTTATCTTCTAGACTATTTACATTTAGTGCAGTGCGTCCTGCTCACAGTGTTCAGCTAGATCCGTTCCTGTTATTTACATTTAGTGCAGTGCGTCCTGCTCACAGTGTTCAGCTAGATCCGTTCCTGCTATTTACATTTAGTGCAGTGCGTCCTGCTCACAGTGTTCAGCTAGATCCGTTCCTGCTATTTACATTTAGTGCAGTGCGTCCTGCTCACAGTGTTCAGCTAGATCCGTTCCTGCTATTTACATTTAGTGCAGTGCGTCCTGCTCACAGTGTTCAGCTAGATCCGTTCCTGTTATCTTCTAGACTATTTACATTTAGTGCAGTGCGTCCTGCTCACAGTGTTCAGCTAGATCCGTTCCTGTTATCTTCCTACTGACAGGCAGGCTTGTCTGGTTACAGTATATAAAGCTACCTGAAGAAAATTACAGGTGTTCTATTTGATCCTATTAGTACCACGGTCAGGCAGCTAGACTATTTACATTTAGTACAGTGCGTCCTGCTCACAGTGTTCAGCTAGATCCGTTCCTGTTATCTTCCTACTGACAGGCAGGCTTGTCTGGTTACAGTATATAAAGCTACCTGAAGAAAATTACAGGTGTTCTATTTGATCCTATTAGTACCACGGTCAGGCAGCTAGACTATTTACATTTAGTACAGTGCGTCCTGCTCACAGTGTTCAGCTAGATCCGTTCCTGTTATCTTCCTACTGACAGGCAGGCTTGTCTGGTTACAGTATATAAAGCTACCTGAAGAAAATTACAGGTGTTCTATTTGATCCTATTAGTACCACGGTCAGGCAGCTAGACTATTTACATTTAGTACAGTGCGTCCTGCTCACAGTGTTCAGCTAGATCCGTTCCTGTTATCTTCCTACTGACAGGCAGGCTTGTCTGGTTACAGTATATAAAGCTACCTGAAGAAAATTACAGGTGTTCTATCCCAGCTTAGTGCAGCTACAGGCCATTAGTATGTCTGGAAGGCCAAGAAGGAGAGGCAGACAGTCACAAGCCAATAAGAGAGGGCAAGCAGGCTCTGTGTCTAGTGTTGGTCATGGAGACGGTGCATCCTCATCAGCACGTGGCCATGGGACACGCTTGGCCTTTTTTTCGGCAAACTGTTTGACCACAGTGTTGGGTACACAGTGTTGGGTACATGCTCCAGGAGGATGCCCAGCGTTTGGAAGGCTCTGATGATGATACTGAGCTCGATGAAGGCAGTAACATGAGCACGGACAGAGGGGGTGCCCAAGAAGGACAGCAATCTGGCAGTCATGCTCCCCCTGCTGCAGCATACTGCCAGGTTTGCTCCAGTGATGAGGAGGGAGGGGATGATGAGGTCACTGACTCAACGTGGGTGCCTGATAGGAGAGAGGAGGAGGAGGAGGAGGAGGCGGCACATCACCAACGAGGCAGGATGCCCTCCAGGGGCCAGCCTAAGGGCAGCACATTGACTGCATCACACCCCAAAGCTCCACATGTGCAGGGCACTGCAGTCTCTGCGCGTTATTCAAAAAGTTCTTTGGTGTGGGCCTTTTTTGAGACGAGTGCATCAGATCGCACCGCTGCTATTTGCAACATATGTCTCAAGCGTATCTCGCGTGGCCAAAACATCTCCCGCTTGGGTACCACATGCTTGACCAGACATATGTTGACCTGCCATGCAGTTCATTGGCAAGCGTATCTAAAAGACCCACACCAAAGAACAAAGAGGATCTCTCCTTGCTCCTCATCAGCTGAGATTTCCAACCCCACTAGACCTTCAGTCCTCTCTGAGGCCTGCAGTGAGAGGAATGAAGGTGTAGAATTAGGTGTGTCACAGCCAAGTACTTGTGGGCAATCTGCTTTTGGTACACCGACGTCAGATTGTACCAGGCAAATTTCCCTGCCCCAGCTGCTGCACCGCCGAAAGAAGTTTGCTCCCAGCCATCCACATGCCCAGCGGTTGAATGCTAGCTTGGCAAAATTGCTAGCACTTCAACTGCTGCCTTTTCAGTTGGTAGACTCTGCCCCCTTCCGTGAGTTTGTGGAATGTGCGGTTCCTCAGTGGCAGGTACCCAAACGCCACTTTTTCTCACGGAAGGCGATTCCGGCTCTCTACCGGCATGTGGAAGGCAATGTCCATGCCTCGCTGGACAGGGCGGTCAGCGGTAAGGTGCATATTACCGCTGACTCATGGTCCAGCAGGCATGGACAGGGACGTTACCTAAGTTTCACGGCGCATTGGGTGACTCTGCTGGCAGCTGGGAAGGATGCAGGACAAGGTGCAGTAGTGTTGGAGGTTGTTCCGCCACCACGCCTCCAAAATGCTGATTGTGACACACCCCTCTCCTCCACCCCCTCCTCTTCTTCTTCCTCCATGGCCTCTTCCTCGGAACCAGCGGTGCTCCGTAGGCGTTCAAGGGGCTACGCAAGTACGCAGGCCAAAAGATGCAATGCGGTGCTTGAGCTGGTGTGCTTGGGGGACAGGAGCCACACTGGGGCAGAGGTTCTGTCAGCTCTGCAGGGGCAGGTTCAGAGGTGGTTGACGCCACGCCAACTTAAGGCAGGAATGGTGGTTTGCGACAATGGCACCAACCTCCTCTCTGCCCTCCGACAGGGACAAATGACCCATGTGCCCTGTTTGGCTCACGTCCTTAACTTGGTGGTGCAGCGGTTCTTGGGCAGGTACCCGGGCTTACAGGATGTCCTGAGGCAGGCCAGGAAAGTCTGTGTGCATTTCCGCCGGTCATATAATGCCAGTGCTCGGCTGACGGACCTCCAAAAGGAGTTTAACCTGCCCAAGAACCGCCTAATCTGTGACATGCCCACCAGGTGGAACTCAACGTTGGCCATGCTGCAGCGGCTGCACACGCAGCAGAGGGCCATCAATGAGTACCTGTGCGACTATGGCACCAGGACAGGGTCAGGGGAGCTTGGTTTTTTTTCCCCACGCCAGTGGGCCATGATCAGGGATGCATGCACTGTCCTGTCACCATTCGAGGAGGCCACGAGAATGGTGAGCACTGACAGTGCATGCATCAGTGACACTGTCCCCCTTGTCCACCTGTTGGAGCACACGCTGCGTGGAATAATGGACAGGGCACTTGAGGCAGAACAGAGGCAGGAAGAGGAGGACTTCCTTAGCTCTCAAGGCCCCCTTTATCCAGACAGTGTTCCTGCGTGCCCGCCGATCACACAGGAAGAGGACGAGGAGGAGGAGGAGGAGGAGGAAGATTGTGTCAGTATGGAGGTGGAGCCTGGCACTCAGCATCAGCAGCAGTCTTTAAGGGATCAGTCCCAAGGAACACATGGACTTGTACGTGGCTGGGAGGAGGTGGCTGCGGACGTTGTTGTCCTTAGTGACCCAGAGGACTCCGGACCGAATGCCTCAGCAAACCTACGCTGCATGGCCTCCCTGATCCTGCAAAGCCTGCGTAAGGATCCTCGTATTCGTGGTATCAAGGAGAAGGACCAATACTGGCTGGCAACCCTCCTTGATCCACGTTACAAGGGTAAGGTTGCGGACCTTATCTTGCCATCGCAGAGGGAGCAGAGGATGAAACATCTTCGGGAGGCCTTGCAGAAAGGTCTGTGCAACGCGTTCCCAGAGACTGGGAGGTTACAAACTCCTGTTTCTGGACAACGTGTTGCTGAGGCTTCGGTCAGTCAAAGAAGGAGCGGTGGAGAAGGTGGCCGTCTGACCGATGCGTTCAGACAATTTTTTGGTCCGCAGCCCCAAGGTATGATCGGTTCCAGCAACCATCGCCAGCGTCTGTTTTACATGGTGCAGGAATACCTAGGGGCAAGATCAGACTTGGACACCTTTCCCACCGAAAATCCTCTGGGTTACTGGGTCTTGAGGATGGATCACTGGCCAGAGCTTGCACAGTATGCAATTGAGCTACTGGCCTGTCCTGCATCCAGCGTTCTTTCGGAACGCACATTCAGTGCTGCTGGAGGCATGGTGACCGATCACAGGGTGCGTCTGTCCACCGACTCGGTCGATCGGCTGACCTTCATAAAAATGAATCAGTCTTGGATCACCACCAGCTACCAAGCACCTGATGCTGATGTAACCGAATAATTTTTTTTGAAATCTCAGATCCCTTCAAAGATTGCCTATGCTGATGCTGAGTGGCTATCCCTGAGTAATTATCCTCTTCCTCCTCAATCATCACGCTGATAGCTTGTAAGAACATTTTTGGTTCTGGGCGCCACCACCAGTGCCTAAGGCACAATTTTTCAGCCCCTGTTTAACAGGGGCGTGTAATTACAATTTTTGATGTAATACTTTGCAGCAGGGCTCGTTCCTGCATTCCAACTAGAGTGTCTGTGAGGGGTTGCAGTGTTGTGGCACCAGCACCAGTGCCTAAGGCCCAATTTTTCTGCCCCTGTCTAACAGGGGCGTGTAATTACAATTTTTGATGCAATACTTTGCAGCAGGGCTCGTTCCTGCGTTCCAACTAGAGTGTCTGTGAGGGGTTGCAGTGTTGTGGCACCAGCACCAGTGCCTAAGGCCCAATTTTTCTGCCCCTGTCTAACAGGGGCGTGTAATTACAATTTTTGAAGCAATACTTTGCAGCAGGGCTCGTTCCTGCGTTCCAACTAGAGTGTCTGTGAGGGGTTGCAGTGTTGTGGCACCAGCACCAGTGCCTAAGGCCTAATTTTTCAGCTCCTGTTCAACAGGGGCATGTAATTACAATTCTTGATCTAATATTTCACAGCAGGGCCCTGTGAGGGCTTACAGTGTTGTGGCCACAGCAACACCTAAGGCCCAAATTTCTGCTGAGTATATAGGGCAGGACCCTACTTTCAAACATCTAACTTACAAACGACTCCTACTTGCAAACGGAAGGAGACAACAGGAAGTGAGATGAAATCTACCCCTAGGAAGGGAAATTCTCTCCTGTAAGAGTTAATATGGGAAAACAATTTCTCCTTTCCACTGATGCTTTCCGATCCTTGTTCCACAAAAAAACCCAAATTTTCAAAAAACATTTTTCATTGGGACAAAAAAGTGAGGTGAAATCTTCTGAAGAGGAGGAAAGACAGCAAAACAAATGTCACAGGGGTGATAACCCTTCCCTATGTTTTCCAAAAAGCTTAGAAAAGATTTTTTGGCTGGAGCTAAACACGTAAAAAATGTTCAAAATTACAAAGAGATTCTACTTAACAACAAACCTACAGTCCCTGTCTTGTTTGCACCGCCTGTATACTGCTGTTCAGAGTATATAGGGCCTGGTGGCCCCACACCTTTCCTTATTTTAATTTGGGTGCGGGGTTCCCCTTAATATCCATACAAGACCCAAAGGGCCTGGTAATGGACTGGGGGGTACCCATGCCGTTTGTCTCACTGATTTTCATCCATATTGCCATGACCCGACATGACATTGAACCCGCAAGCAGTTTTAAATGAGATTTTTTCCTTTAAAAATGACATTTGGTGCAGGGACTGTTCTAAACATGGGAAACACGCGTCACTTTACAGGCATCCTATAGACACCCCCCCCAGGTACGATATTTAAAGGAATATTTCACTTTTTTTTTTTTTACTTTAAGCATCATTAAAATCACTGCTCCCGAAAAAACGTCCGTTTTTAAAAGTTTTTTTTGCATTGATACATGTCCCCTGGGGTAGGACCCGGGTCCCCAAACCCTTTTTAGGACAATACCATGCAAATTAGCCTTTAAAATGAGCACTTTTGATTTCGAACGTTCGAGTCCCATAGACGTCAATGGGGTTCTAACGTTCGTGCGAACTTTCGGTCCGTTCGCGGGTTCTGGTGCGAACCGAACCGGGGGGTGTTCGGCTCATCCCTAGTGGAGACGTGACGGCAATGCTGCTCGTGCCTGGTCACACCTGCTCCCCCATGATTTGAGTTTTGGGACTATTACGGTACTTAATAAAATATTGCAGTTACCACATTCTAAAAAATATAAGTATAAATTTTCATGATTGAACATATCAAGATACAATACAAAAAAACAACATATAACCATAAAAACAGATATCACACTGCATACAGCGAGGATAACCCGCAATTTATACAAAGCATGTGTGTGGAATTTTTGTCTCGACCGGTTTCGCGGCAGGAGCCGCTTCTTCAGGAGAATTAAAATGATTTAGCTGAATACATATATAGAAATGTTACATATATAAAATAAAGCAGCAACATAGTAGGTCACAGTTATAGTCAAAAGCTGAAATACATACATAGTAACAATGAGGACAGGCTCACCCGTTCAAACGGAAGCAGTGGGACAGCGGGACCCAACACAAAGTCCCCCCGCGGCGAACATGGGGGATCTATGAATGGACTCTAGTAGTGAGAAATGATGATAAAATGATAATAATTATGTTGATGTGGTAATGATTAGACCGTAAGTGGCGTGGTGAAGATAGGGGAAGGTGAGGGATAGGAGGGCGGGAGAAGGTAGGGAACCGAAGGGGACAGGGAGAGAGGGAGGGGAAGACTGGGGGGGGAAGGGGAAAAGGGAGGGGGGGGAAAGAAAGGGGAGGGGAAAAGGGGGGGGGAAGGGGGAACAGGAGAGGGAGTGAAGGGGGGGAAAGATTGTGAGGGGGGGAAAAAGGGGGGGGGAATGGGGGTGGGGAGGAAGGGGGTGAGGAAAAAGAGAGGGGGGAAAGAGGGGGGAAGGGAAAAACCACCGCGGGGCACCAGATTAGGTATTTGTAATGTGTAAGTAGGCTATTTATGTAGGCTAATATATAGCACACGGCTACCACTTACCGATGTTAAATGTGTCACCTTGGTACGCATAAGCTATGGATATTATCAAAAGTCGATAGGCAGCAATAAGAAAGTGACGTGAAAATAAGTTTAATGATCACGTTATGAGAATTCAACGTTATAATGCTGCTGGTACCGATACAGATAAGCCCATCAGCTCTAGATAAAGAAAGGGGGAAAAATATATAAATATATATAATGGTCAGAACAGATGGCTGATGAGAGTGCAATATATCCCCACAGACCAGAAGGGAAACAAGAGAGCAAGACTGTCAGCCACACCGAAACAGGAAGGGAAACGAGGGTAAGAAGTGTGCATGAATAGACTAAGTGAGGGGAAAGAAAACAAAAGCACAGCTGTGCGAATTGCACAGTGGATAAGGAAAAGTCACCGGAGCCAATACAAACATGCCTCTGCAACTCACAGAGGTGCAGAGCGGCATTGAAGGAGGGAGAAGGTAAGAACCATACAGTGTAAGGGGGGGGGGGAAAGGAGAAAGAGGGGGGAGAAGGACTGACCTGGGGGAACCGGTCCACTTGCGAGGCTTAGTAGCTGCGTCCGTCAGCCCGTACAGCGGTCCAAGATTGGCCGCTATAAGGGCTCCCCAACTCGGAAGTCAGAGCACGCCGAGGGCGGCCTGACGTCCCGGGTCTGTTTGCCCGCACTGCGCAGGTGCACAAAATGGTGCTACTGCGCAAGCGCACGCCGATGTCAATAGGCATAGAAATCCCTGACAAGCGGACACAAGCAGTCTGGTAAGAGCTGCCAGGGCAAACACATGTCCGCCGCGGGGAGAGAGAACCAGATCCCTGCTGAGCACTGATGCCGAAACTCTAAATGCACATGTGATTGTGCAGGTATTAAAAAGATTGTTAATCAAGAATGTGTGGATTATTGTCTCAACGCTACAACACTTTTGTGGTGATGTAATTGCTGCTTTATATGAAAATGGGGGTTATTTCCTAAGGGCAAATCCGCTTTGCACTACAAGTGCAGTTTCAAGTGCACTTGTAGTGCAAAGTGTCTTTGCCTTTAGTAAATAACACCCAAGAGTGCTTTGTAAGGTTACACAATCACCCCATTTTCAGGACTCCCCACATTTCTGTCAGGGTCAGCTAAAACAAACACAAGCAGTAAATGTCAACAAAGATTTGCTTTTTTTTTGTTTTTATTTGATAAAATTGCTGGCATATTGATGGCCCCCCTACCCGCAAAGAACTCAAGGTATCTTAACCGGACATCACGGGCACTCAGGGAGGGCAAGCCAGGACGGCCACTTTCAGGCGCCATCAGGGTTGTTTCATATTGAATTCCGGCCTCAGGCCCAACTGAGCCAGCATAGTTGGCAGAATGTTGGCGTAAAAAGTTATGTAGAACACAGCACGCCAGGATTATATGATTAAGTTTATACTCCGCCATATGGATGGGTGTCAGAAATAGGTGGAACCGGCTGGCCATGATTCCAAATGTGTTTTCCACCACTCTTCTGGCTCTGGCCAGCCGGTAATTAAAAACCCTCTGTTCCGGGGTGAGGGTCCTCATCGGGAATGGCCGCATAAGATGGTCCCCCAGCGCAAATGCTTCATCTGCAACGAAGACGAATGGGAGTCCTTCCACATTGTCTTCTGGAGGTGGCAAGTCCAAGCTGCCATTCTGGAGACGCCTGTAAAACTCAGTCTGGGCGATGACTCCACCATCGGACATCCGGCCATTCTTCCCCACGTCCACATATAGGAAGTCGTAATTAGCCGACACCACCGCCAACATCACAATACTATTGAACATCTTGTAATTATAATAGTATGACCCCGAGTTGGGTGGTGGGACGATGTGGACGTGTTTCCCATCAATTGCCCCTCCGCAGTTAGGAAAGCCCCACCGCTGGACAAAGTGGGAGGCCACAGTCTGCCATTCCTGTGGCGTGGAAGGAAACTGTTGAGGAAAACAAAAAAATGAGTATTTTTGCACATACACATGGAAAGCAGATTAGACACAAACCTTCTTGGCCAACATCCAGATAACATTTATTAAGGGGAACTTTACAACACCAAAGTATAAGGTACACCTATCATATTCCCCCTCCCCCCCTCTCATGGGCCATTTCTAACATTATAGGGGGGGTGGATCTTGGACAGGTAACCCTCTTCACTTCATTGAGAGATGAATGCCTAAATACAGGGTATTACTTGGAACAGCCCCTCCTTAGTTACACTATTGGCAGCCCACTGGACAGGTAAGAAGTGTCATAATACAAAGATATAAATACACACTGTACACATTTGAGCACATTTGGACATTCTGCGATTACCTATCAAGATAATAATAGAATACAAAAACTTTAAACAGTACCATTTGAAAGTATACAGGCAGGCCCTTGCACTACATGCTTTGGGGAATTCATCCATAAATCTGACCACAAAAGAGATGGGTATAGTGTGTATGGGTTTGGCAAAGTCAGCAGATAGATGATTGAAGAAAGATAGAGAATTGGTATCAGCTGACTTAGCAGTTGGGGGGAGGGAGGGTTCCAAATGATTTGGGAACCCCCCAAAAAAAGCCTAAACATTTTAGGGGTGTTTGGAGTAAAGCACTACTATGGAGCTAACAAAATACATTGTTAAGTGACTACATGAGGTGAATATAGGGCCAGGAGAACATGCTGGGGAGGTAAGTGAAGGCAAATATGTATGAAGGACAAAAAAAAAAATTTACATAAAAATACAGCATGCATGATAACAAAGGGGACATTCACAGCATATTCCAATCATGGTCATTAGGGAATGAGGAAAGAAATACAATATATTAGCAAACATTCAATACAATAAAATGTGATGTTAAAGGATAAATCTTACCTTCATATACTCCTTCTGCAGGACCTGGATGATGGCAGAACAGGTCTCTGGGATAATGATCTCCAGAGCCTGGGGGGAGATGCCTGTCGAGAACTTCAAGTCCTGCAGGCTTCTCCCTGTCGCCAAGTACCACAGGGTAGAGACGAGCCTCTGCTCCGGAGTGATGGCTTGCCTCATGCAGGTATCCTGCCTGCTGATATAGGGGGTCAGCGAAGCCAACAAACGGTGAAATACGGGGTCCGTCATCCTGAGAAAGTTCCTGAAATCATCAGGATTATTCTTACGGATCTCACGGAGCAAAGGCACATGAGAGAACTGGTCACGCTGAAGCAACCAATTCTTGGTCCATGAACTCCTCCCCACCCTGTTCATGGACTGGACTTGTGTCAAGGCCAGGACCCCAACACCAAGCCCCCGCACAGCACGAACTCTACGAGGAGTACGTATACGCAACATGGCTAGAAAACGGTCGGCTGCTCAGAACGAGGTAACAGAACACATTGAAGAACAGCAAGGCCTGTGAAGAGTGACCTGAAAAACAGTAACGAACGAACAAGAACACAATGACTAATTAAAGTCACGTGTAGCTTGCATGCACGCACTGAAGAGCAGGTACAACCACACAAGCACAAACTGAACCGCAGAAAACGATCTGAAAGCCACGAGTCTGAAAAAGCGCGAATCGTCTCTCACCAAACTTTTACTAACACGAGATTAGCAAAAGGAGCCCAAAGGGTGCCGCGCTTGGTTCTGAACTGGCCTTTTCTAGTCTCGTCGTACGTGGTCTACATGACCGTGTGGTTGGCGATCGGAAATTCCGATAACTTTGTGCGACCATGTGTACGCAAAACAAGTTTGAGCCAACATCCGTCAGAAAAAATCCTAGAATTTTGTTGTCGGAATGTCCGATCAATGTGCGATCGTGTGTACGGGGCATTAGTGTAGTGCGTCCTGCTCACAGTGTTCAGCTAAAACTACAAGTTAGTGTAGTGAGACCTCTGCACAGTGTTCATCTAAAGCTACAAGTTAGTGTAGTGCGTCCTGTTCACAGTGTTCAGCTAAAACTACAAGTTAGTGTGGTGCGTCCTCCTCACAGTGTTCAGCTAAAACTACAAGTTAGTGTGGTGCGTCCTCCTCACAGTGTTCAGCTAAACCTACAAGTTATTTTTTTGCGATCTCTGCACAGTGTTCAGCTAAAGCTACCTGTAGAAGGTTGGTGGTGTTCTCATACTACAAGCAGGCAGTTGATTTTGCTAGCTGCAGTATCAGTACATATCTATATATATATATCGCTACATGGGATGGTAACATGGAAAGCCTATACTTATTTGATAAATACATTAACCATTTAGTACCTGGATTAAAGTTTAACATTGAAATTGGTAAAAATGAGATCTCCTTTCTTGATACTCTTCTTAAATTGAACAATGGGCAGATTACTACCGACTTATATGTGAAACCCACGGACCGTAACCAATTGCTACATTTTAATAGCTTTCATCCCCCAAACGTTTTTTCATCATCCCAAAAAGTCAGATGATGAGGGTACAGCGGATCGTGAGTGACCCGCTGTGCCGTGATCAGAGACTTAATGAAATAAAAAACAAACTTACCAGTAGAAGATACCCGCAAGCTTTAGTTAATATCGATTATTCTAATACAGATTGCAATCGATCACCCCGAAAGGAAAACAACAGAATGCCCTTTATTATGCAGTATCATCCCTTCTCCAACAAAATCAACCAAATTGTCAAAAGACATTGGAATCTTTTAAGATCCAGTTACCCCATGGTACAGGAATTCTGGAATCCACCCATGTCCTCCTATAGAAAAGGTAGAACGATACGAGATCGATTGATTAAATCTGATCAGCCTGTGGCTGCAGCAGCCAAACTAACCTTTCTGGGACCTAAAAATCTGGGATCGTATCCCTGTTTGTCATGCATACAATGTTACTCTATGATTAAAGGTAAATACTTTACACATCCACATAGGGGTTTCAATATCCCCATACGGGGTTACTATACATGCCAATCTTCATATGTAATTTATGCCATAAAGTGCCCGTGCGGTTTAGTTTATGTAGGGGAGACTACACAAAAAATAAAAGACAGGATAGCGAGACACAAATACTCAATACGAGATAAACTAACCCAATTACCGTTGGCGAGACACTTTTTGGAATTTGGCCACAATGTATCACAATTAAAATATATGGTCCTAGAAGGTATTGAAAAAATAGGAGAGGGGGCAACCGTGAATTGATTCTAAGAAAAAGAGAAGTATACTGGATACATTTTTTGAATACAATTGCTCCATATGGCTTAAATGTTGATTTGGATCTTTATTTATTTGTTTAATTGTTGGAATAAGCATTTAAAAGTAGCCAGATAAAATAACTTTATGATGGGGATATCTTTTTGATTTTACTCATGAATGTAACATTTCCCTGCGTTTTTATAGGTATTCCAAATATATTAAAATGCGAGTGAGGAGAATGAGAGATTTGACACCTGTTGCTTATCCTTGCTCTAATGGCATGTTATAGATAAACATATGCATATATAGATGTTAAATGGTATGCGATTTGAACTAATTAGCCATATTGATTCCATATGTGAAGTACTTCACTAAACCTGTATTTAAATGAATGATTGGATTGAAACCCTCAGATGTGCTTCAATGGATCTTAGGAAGGGCGTAAACTGACTAGCCCGAGACGTAATCCATCCATCCATCCATATCTGAATTTACTCATGTCTGAAACTGTGTAGGCATTTCTTGCCTGTGATTTTGCTTGAAAGGATTATACTTGCTTTGTAAATCTCTCCTGAAGATATTGTGAAATAAAGCAAAGAAGTTTTTAAGCGCAGCAACCTCTTGGACTCTTTTTCTATATATATATATATATATATATATATATATATATATATATATATATATATATCCCAGCTTAGTGCAGCTACAGGCCATTAGTATGTCTGGAAGGCCAAGAAGGAGAGGCAGACAGTCACAAGCCAATAAAAGAGGGCAAGCAGGCTCTGTGTCTAGTGCTGGTCGTGGAGACGGTGCATCCTCATCAACACGTGGCCGTGGGACACGCTTGGCCTTTTTTTCGGCAGCTGGCCGTGTTGAGCCGCAACATGCGGAAGACTTGGTCGAGTGGATAACCAAGCCGTCCTAATCCTCCTCATCCTCTCTCACCCATGCTCAGGGTACTTTGTCTGGCAAAGCAGCGGCCTCTTCCCTCGGCTCAATGTCATCAGTGACTCCTTCCCTAGCCCCACCATGTCCTCCTGAGGAGTCCCTCGAACTGTTTGACCACAGTGTTGGGTACATGCTCCAGGAGGATGCCCAGCGTTTGGAAGGCTCTGATGATGATACTGAGCTCGATGAAGGCAGTAACATGAGCACGGACAGAGGGGGTGCCCAAGAAGGACAGCAATCTGGCAGTCATGCTCCCCCTGCTGCAGCATACTGCCAGGTTTGCTCCAGTGATGAGGAGGGAGGGGATGATGAGGTCACTGACTCAACGTTGGTGCCTGATAGGAGAGAGAAGGAGGAGGACGAGGTGGCACATCACCAACGAGGCAGGATGCCCTCCAGGGGCCAGCCTAAGGGCAGCACACTGACTGCATCACACCCCAAAGCTCCACATGTGCAGGGCGCTGCAGTCTCTGCGCGTTATTCAAAAAGTTCTTTGGTGTGGGCCTTTTTTGAGACGAGTGCATCAGATCGCACTGCTGCTATTTGCAACATATGTCTCAAGCGTATCTCGCGTGGCCAAAACATCTCCCGCTTGGGTACCACATGCTTGACCAGACATATGTTGACCTGCCATGCAGTTCGTTGGCAAGCATATCTAAAAGACCCACACCAAAGAACAAAGAGGACCTCTCCTTGCTCCTCATCAGCTGAGATCTCCAACCCCACTATACCTTCAGTCCTCTCTGAGACCTGCACTGAGAGGAATGAAGGTGTAGAATTAGATGTATCACAGCCAAGTACTTGTGGGCAGTCTGCTTTCGGTACACTGACGTCAGATTGTACCAGGCAAATTTCCCTGCCCCAGCTGCTGCACCACCGAAAGAAGTTTGCTCCCAGCCATCCACATGCCCAGCTGTTCAATGCTAGCTTGGCAAAATTGCTAGCACTTCAACTGCTGCCTTTTCAGTTGGTAGACTCTGCCCCTTCCATGAGTTTGTGGAATGTGCGGTTCCTCAGTGGCAGGTACCCAAACGCCACTTTTTCTCACAGAAGGCAATTCCGGCTCTCTACCGGCATGTGGAAGGCAATGTCCATGCCTCGCTGGACAGGGCGGTCAGTGGTAAGGTGCATATTACCGCTGACTCATGGTCCAGCAGGCATGGACAGGGACATTACATTACATTACATTACGTTTCATGGCGCATTGGGTGACTCTGCTGGCAGCTGGGAAGGATGCAGGACAAGGTGCAGTAGTCTTGGAGGTTGTTCCGCCACCACGCCTCCAAAATGCCAATACTAATGATTGTGACACACCTCTCTCCTCCACCCCCTCCTCTTCTTCTTCCTCCATGGCCTCTTCCTGTGCTTTGTCCTCGGAACCAGCGGTGCTCCGTAGCCATTCAAGGGGCTACGCAAGTACGCAGGCCAAAAGATGCCATGCGTCGCTTGAGCTGGTGTGCTTGGGGGACAGGAGCCACACTGGGGCAGAGGTTCTGTCAGCTCTGCAGGGGCAGGTTCAGAGGTGGTTGACGTCACGCCAACTTAAGGCAGGAATGGTGGTTTGCGACAATGGCACCAACCTCCTCTCTGCCCTCCGACAGGGACAAATGACCCATGTGTCCTGTTTGGCTCACGTCCTTAACTTGGTGGTGCTGCGGTTCTTGGGCAGGTACCCGGGCTTACAGGATGTCCTGAGGCAGGCCAGGAAAGTCTGTGTGCATTTCCGTCGGTCATATAATGCCAGTGCTCGGCTGGCGGACCTCCAAAAGGAGTATAACCTGCCCAAGAACCGCCTAATCTGTGACATGCCCACCAGGTGGAACTCAACATTGGCCATGCTTGCACATGCAGCAGAGGGCCATCAATGAGTACCTGTGTGACTATGGCACCAGGACAGGGTCAGGGGAGCTTGTTTTTTTTTCCCCACGCCAGTGGGCCATGATCAGGGATGCATGCACTGTTCTGTCACCATTTGAGGAGGCCATGAGGATGGTGAGCAGTGACAGTGCATGCATCAGTGACACTGTCCCCCTTGTCCACCTGTTGGAGCACACGCTGCGTGGAATAATTGACAGGGCACTTGAGGCAGAACAGAGGCAGGAAGAGGAGGACTTCCTTAGCTCTCAAGGCCCCCTTTATCCAGACAGTGTTCCTGCGTGCCGGCCGATCACACAGGAAGAGGACGAGGAGGAGGAAGATTGTGGCAGTATGGAGGTGGAGCCTGGCACTCAGCATCAGCAGCAGTCTTTAAGGGATCAGTCCCAAGAAACACATGGACTTGTACGTGGCTGGGAGGAGGTGGCTGCAGACCATGTCGTCCTTAGTGACCCAGACGACCCTGGACCGAATGCCTCAGCAAACCTACGCTGCATGGCCTCCCTGATCCTGCAAAGCCTGCGTAAGGATCCTCGTATTCGTGGTATCAATGAGAAGGACCAATACTGGCTGGCAACCCTCCTTGATCCATGTTACAAGGGTAAGGTTGCGGACCTTATCTTGCCATCGCAGAGGGAGCAGAGGATGAAACATCTTCGGGAGGCCTTGCAGAAAGGTCTGTGCAACGCGTTCCCAGAGACTGGGAGGTTACAAACTCCTGTTTTTGGACAACGTGTTGCGGAGGCTTCGGTCAGTCAAAGAAGGAGCGGTGGAGAAGGTGGCCGTCTGACCGATGCGTTCAGACAATTTTTTGGTCCGCAGCCCCTAGGTATGATCGGTTCCAGCAACCATCGCCAGCCTCTGTTTTACATGGTGCAGGAATACCTAGGGGCAAGATCTGACTTGGACACCTTTCCCACCGAAAATCCTCTGGGTTACTGGGTCTTGAGGATGGATCACTGGCCAGAGCTTGCACAGTATGCAATTGAGCTACTGGCCTGTCCTGCATCCAGCGTTACATAGTTACATAGTAGGTGAGGTTGAAAAAAGACACAAGTCCATCAAGTACAACCTATGGGGCGTTCTTTCGGAACGCACATTCAGTGCTGCTGGAGGCTTTGTAACCGATCACAGGGTGCGTCTGTCCACCGACTCGGT
Organism: Lithobates clamitans; assembly: GCA_037952925.1. Classification (NCBI taxonomy): domain Eukaryota; kingdom Metazoa; phylum Chordata; class Amphibia; order Anura; family Ranidae; genus Lithobates; species Lithobates clamitans. The sequence goes on from JBBGZY010001695.1 coordinate 1,453,492, forward strand.
CGATCGACTGACCTTCATAAAAATGAATCAGTCTTGGATCACCACCAGCTACCAAGCACCTGATGCTGATGTAACCGAATAATTTTTTTTGAAATCTCAGATCCCTTCAAAGACCTATGCCTATGCTGATGCTGAGTGACTATCCTGAGTAATTATCCTCTTCCTCCTCAATGATCACGCTGATAGCTTGTAAGAACATTTTTGGTTCTGGGCGCCACCACCAGTGTCTAAGGCCTAATTTTTCATCCCCTGTTTAACAGGGGCATGTAATTACAATTTTTGATGCAATACTTTGCAGCAGGGCTCCTTCCTGCATTCCAACTAGAGTATCTGTGAGGGGTTGCAGTGTTGTGGCACCAGCACCAGTGCCTAAGGCCTAATTTTTCAGCCCCTGTTCAACAGGGGCATGTAATTACAATTCTTGATCTAATATTTCACAGCAGGGCCCATTTCTGCGCCCACCAAGAGCGAGTGAGGACTTACAGTGTTGTGGCACCAACACCACCACCACCACCAAAGGCCCAATTTTTCTGCCCTTGTTCAACAGGGGCATGTAATTACAATTCTTGATCTAATATTTCACAGCAGGGCCCATTTCTGCACCCACCAAGAGCGAGTGAGGACTTACAGTGTTGTGGCACCAGCACCACCACCAAAGGCCCAATTTTTCTGCCCTTGTCCAACAGGGGCATGTAATTACAATTCTTGATCTAATATTTCACAGCAGGGCCCGTTTCTGCGCCCACCAAGAGCGAGTGAGGACTTACAGTGTTGTGGCACCACCACCACCAAAGGCCCAATTTTTCTGCCCTTGTTCAACAGGGGCATGTAATTACAATTCTTGATCTAATATTTCACAGCAGGGCCTGTTTCTGCGCCCACCAAGAGCAAGTGAGGACTTACAGTGTTGTGGCACCAGCACCACCACCACCGCCAAAGGCCCAATTTTTCTGCCCCTGTTCAACAGGGGCATGTAATTACAATTCTTGATCTAATATTTCACAGCAGGGCCCTGTGAGGGCTTACAGTGTTGTGGCCACAACAACACCTAAGGCCCACATTTCTGCTGAGTATATAGGGCAGGCCCCTACTTTCAAACATCTAACTTACAAACGACTCCTACTTGCAAATGGAAGGAGACAACAGGAAGTGAGATGAAATCTACCCCTAGGAAGGGAAATTCTCTCCTGTAAGAGTTAATATGGGAAAAACATTTCTCCTTTCCACTGATGCTTTCCAATCCTTGCTCCACAAAAAAACCCAAATTTTCAAAAAACAGTTGTCATTGGGACAAAAAGTGAGGTGAAATCTTCTGAAGAGGAGGACAGACAGCAAAATAAATGTCACAGGGGTGATAACCCTTCCCTATGTTTTCCAAAAAGCTTAAAAAAGGTTTTTTGGCTGGAGCTAAACACGTTAAAAATGTACCCGTTCAAAATTACAAACAGATTCTACTTAACAACAAACCTACAGTCCCTGTCTTGTTTGCACCGCCTGTATACTGCAGTTCAGAGTACAGAGCCTGCATACTGCTGTTTCCTTTTTTAATTTGGGTGCGGGGTTCCCCTTAATATCCATACAAGACCCAAAGGGCCTGGTAATGGACTGGGGGGTACCCATGCCGTTTGTCTCACTGATTTTTATCCATATTGCCAGGACCCGACATTACATTAAAGCCGCAAGCAGTTTTAAATGACTTTTTTTCCTTTAAAAATGACATTTTGTGCAGGGACTGTTCTAAGCACGGGAAACACGCGCCACTTTACAGGCATACTATAGACATCCCCCAGGTACGATATTTAAAGGAATATTTCACTGTTTTTTTTTTTACTTTAAGCAATATTAAAATCACTGCTCCCCAAAAAACAGCCGTTTTTAAAAGTTTTTTTTGCATTGATACATGTCCCCTGGGGCAGGACCCAGGTCCCCAAACCCTTTTTAGGACAATAACATGCAAATTAGCCTTTAAAATGAGCACTTTTGATTTCGAACGTTCGAGTCCCATAGACGTCAATGGGGTTCTAACTTTCGTGCGAATTTTCGGTCCGTTCGCAGGTTCTGGTGCGAACCGAACCGGGGGGTGTTCGGCTCATTCCTAGTAGAGACATAAATACATAGCCACTTATACACCCTGTGGAGAGGCCAGCCCGTGCCACTATTTATTTTAGCCGTTTAAGCCAGATTTTTGGAGAGGCAGGCATGCTGATTTTCACAGGTGTGGGCTGGATTCATAATAGACCCAGGGTTAGTGCTCGGGGGTCCACCCAGCAGACAGGAGGTCTGTGCATGGGAGTCAGGAGGACTTGCATCCTCTTTAGGAATCAGAGAGACTGCATGGGGCAGCCAGAGCGGGCATGTCTGCAGGAGGCAGATGTAGTCTGTGACAGAACAGCAAGGAGCTTATTGTGAGTAAGCTATGAGAGAGCTGGAAAGAAACCTTTCTGTTGGTCTGAGGAGCAGACCTAAGGCCTAGGCTTGAGGCCTGAAGCAGCTGTGTGGCAAGTTAGTAAGCCAGGAGGCTGAAGTATTGTGCAACTTACAGTAATGGTGGAACCCCTGTGTGGGAAATTGCTGTCTTTTGGGAAACGTTTCCGTTCCTTTAAATAAAAGTGGGCTGCGATGTCCTTAAAAATGCAGTTCTGGTCTGGCACAACTTCTCGAAATGCATGCACCACTTGAGTTTATTCACCCTGCTCTTTACAACCCACACAGGTTAAACTGGATAGACTGATGTCTTTATTCAGATATGTAACTATGTTACTATATTTTCTGGAGGGAAACGTGGGGCCAAAGACCAGGGATATGTTCCAGCAACTGGAACCAGGCAATTTCCATACAGAGACCCAGAGGACCTCCACCTGAAAGACCACCGCAAAAGGCACATTGTGAAAGATCAGCAGATTTAAGAGAGGTTGTAGAGAAGGTAGGAACGCCCAAATGAAAAAGTAAGTGGTGGTGGTGGGATCTTTACCTCGAGCTGAGCTAACAGAAAAAAAGGGAACTAGATCTGGGCTCAAAATATACCCCAAAATCCAATGTTAATATATTTAACACTGTCATTTACCTGAATTAAGGTTTAGATGATTAGTAACAATACTTTTTATACTGGATAAAAAAGCTAAATATTTAATGCTATGAAATGAACCAGTTCTGTGGAAAGTTGTAACAATTTTTGTTATTGGGATATTTGTAGGCATGGTTGCAAAACATCTAGCTCTGTGTGATTGCATAGCTTTTGCGTTTTAGGATTCTATGTGTTTAGGATCCTTGGAGTATTATTTATATAGTAGGGGTCATTTTTTTTACTTCTAGCTTTTGCAAAATATAGTGGAAATCGCAAAAGTTGTAAAAATAAGATACAATTAAAAGGTTGTAAGGTTTCTTCTGTTGAATGTATTAAATAATGTTTGGAGAATAATTGTCAACTCTCTGGTTTAATGAAAAAAAAAATGTTGAAAACTGGTTAAACCACATTTTGTATGAAACATTTTCTCACTTTCTCACACTCTGTTTCATAATATCCACTGTTTTATAAAGGTTTTCTGACCTACTTCCCCCTCACAGCACCCACAGACGAGTCAGTCTAGGGGCTTTGGCTTTTGGTGTTTATTTTAGGAACATTGAACTTGGATAGAGAATGGGGGTGCATGGGATACCCCTAAATAAACACTGAAGTGTAGACAACCCCCCCCCAAGCACAGTCAATGGTCCTCAGTTTATAGACCCCCTGCTGTGTCAGTGGTACATATACTCTCAAACAGGCAAATATTCCTCATCTGACACCAGCAGCCTTGTGCAAAATGCAAACAGCCTGGAAGTAGCTTTAGGTAGGAAAGACATGTCATTAAAAGGGGAAAACTTGGTGGTGCTTAGTTCCATCAGTGTGATGCAATTTATAGTTCTTGCAAAGCCCATAAAAAAGGATTCCTGCTAAAAAGACAGATGTGTGTGCAATTCTTCAGGTCCATGCCAAGTGAGCGATACCTTCCTTTCTATAACTGGAGCTCCTTCTATGTGCAGCAATCCTGGTTGTGTTATCCCAACCCCTGATACACCCAAGGCAGGTTCTGAATCTTCTTACCCATCAGCCCAACCCTGTACTGTAGTGTACCATAAAAAAATCCTCAGGATTTCTGGACACTAGCTCTCATACAATGGACATGTAGCTAAGGGAAAATATTCTGTCCATAGGTGTAATTCTCCTCTTTTGCACGTCATCAATGTCTCTATCTCTGACACCCTAATGCCCCGTACACACGGTCGGACTTTGTTCGGACATTCCGACAACAAAATCCTAGGATTTTTTCCGACGGATATTGGCTCAAACTTGTTTTGCCTAGACACGGTCGCACAAAGTTGTCGGAATTTCCGATCGCCAACAACGCGGTGACGTACACCACGTACGACGAGACTAGAAAAGGCCGGTTCAGAACCAAGCGCGGCACCCTTTGGGCTCCTTTTGCTAATCTCGTGTTAGTAAAAGTTTGGTGAGAGACGATTCGCGCTTTTTCAGACTCGTGGCTTTCAGATCGTTTTCTGACGTTCAGTTTGTGCTTGTGGGTTTGTATCTGCTCTTCAGTGCGTGCAGTCAGTTCGTATCGGAGTTTTCTGTGTGATCTTGCCTGCTCGTTGCTGTTTTTCAGGTCGCTCTTCACAGGCCTTGCTGTTCTTCAGTGTGTTCTGTTACTTCGTTCTGAGCAGCCGACCGTTTTCTAGCCATGTTTCGTATGCGTACTCCTCGTAGAGTTCGTGCTGTGCGGGGGCTTGGTGTTGGGGTCCTGACCTTGACACAAGTCCAGTCCATGAACAGGGTGGGGAGGAGTTCATGGACCAAGAATTCGTTGCTTCAGCGTGACCAGTTCTCTCATATGCCTTTGCTCCGTGAGATCCGTGAGAATAATCCTGATGATTTCAGGAACTTTCTCAGGATGGCGGTCCCCGTGTTTCACCGCCTGTTGGCTTCGCTGACCCCCTATATCAGCAGACAGGATACCTGCATGAGGCAAGCCATCACTCCAGAGCAGAGGTTGGTCGCTACCTTGCGGTATTTGGCCACAGGGAGAAGTCTGCAGGACCTCAAGTTCTCGACAGGCATCTCCCCCCAGGCTCTGGGGATCATTATCCCAGAGACCTGTTCTGCCATCATCCAGGTCCTGCAGAAGGAGTATATGAAGGTAAGATTTTTATCCTTTAATATCACATTTTATGGTATTGAATGTTTGCTAATATATTGTATTTCTTTCCTCATTCCCTAATTACCATGATTGTAATATGCTGTGAATGTCCCCTTTGTCATGCATGCTGGATTTTTATATAATTATTATTTTAGGTCCTTCATACATATTTGCCCTTCAATAACCTCTCCAGCATGGTGTCTCCTGCCCTAGATTCGCCTCATGTAGTCACTTAACAATGTATTTTATCAGCTCCATAGTAGTGCTTTACCCCAAACACCCCCTAAAATGTTTGGAAATGTTATTTTTGATTTAAATTCAGGCAGAGGGCCAGAGGCTTTTTTTTGTGGTGTCCCCAAATTTTTTGTAACCCTCCCCCCCCCAACTGCTAACTCAGCTGATCCCAATTCTCTATCTATCCTCAATCATCTATCTGCTGACTTTGCCAAACCCATACACACTATACCCATCTCTTTAGTGCTCAGATTTATGGATGAATTCCCCAAAGCATGTAGTGCAAGGGCCTGCCTGTATACTTTCCAATGGTACTGTTTAAAGTTCTTGTATCCTATTATGATCTTGATAGGTAATAGCAGAATGTCCAAATGTGCTCAAATGTGTACAGTGTGTATTTATATCTTTGTATTATGACACTTCTTACCTGTCCAGTGGGCTGCCAATAGTGTAACTAAGGAGGGGCTGTTCCAAGTAATACCCATTATTTAGGCATTCATCTCTCAATGAAGTGAAGAGGGTTACCTGTCCAAGAGTTCCCCCCCCCTATAATGTTAGAAATGGCCCATGAGAGGGGGGGAGGGGGAATATGATAGGTGTACCTTATACTTTGTTGTTGTAAAATTCCCCTTAATAAATGCTATCTGGAGGTTGACCCATAATGTTTGTGTCTAATCTGCTTGCCATGTTTCTGTGAAAAAATAGTAATGTTTATTGTTTTTTCCTCAACAGTTTCCTTCCACTCCACAGGAATGGCAGACTGTGGCCTCCCACTTTGCCCAGCGGTGGGACTTTCCTAACTGCGGAGGGGCAATTGATGGGAAACACGTCCACATCGTCCCACCACCCAACTCGGGGTCATACTATTATAATTACAAGGGGTTTAATAGTATAGTGATGTTGGCGGTGGTGTCGGCTAATTACGACTTCTTGTATGTGGACGTGGGGAAGAATGGCCGGATGTCCGATGGTGGAGTGATCGCCCAGACGGAGTTCTACAGGCGTCTCCAGAATGGCAGCTTGGACTTGCCACCTCCAGAGGACAATGTTGAAGGTCTCCCATTTGTGTTCGTTGCTGATGAAGCATTTGCGCTGGGGGACCACCTGATGCGGCCATTCCCGATGAGGACCCTCACCCCGGAACAGAGGGTTTTTAATTACCAGCTGGCCAGAGCCCAAAGAGTGGTGGAGAACACATTTGGAATCCTGGCCAGCCGGTTCCGATTATTTATGACACCCATCCATATGGCGGAGTATAAACTGAACCATATAATACTTGCCTGCTGTGTTCTCCATAATTTTTTAAGAAAACATTCAGCCAACTATGCTGGCTCAGTTGGGCCTGAGGCCGGAATCCCTAATCCATCAACACTGACGGCGCTTGAAAGTGGCCGTCCTGGCTTGCCCTCCCTGAATGCCCGTGATGTCCGGTTAAGATACCTGGAGTTCTTTGCGGGTAGGGGGGCTATCAATATGCCAGACAATCTGTGATACCTTTTCCAAATAAAAAACAACCAAAAGAAATTGTTGGTGGACATTTACTGCTTGTGTTTGTTTTAGCTGACCCTGACAGAAATGTGTTGAGTGCAGAAAATGTCGTGATTGGGTAACCTTATAAAAAACAGTGTTGGCTGGTACTTCCTAAATGCAAAAACACATTTCACTACAAGTGCACTTGCAACTGCACTGAACCTGCACTTGTAGTGCAAAGAGGATTTGCCCTTAGGAAATAACCCCCATTTTTGCATAAAACAGCTATTACATCACCCCAAAAGTGTTGTAGTGTTGAGACAATAATCCACACATTCTTGAGTAAGGCACTTTTTTAGACCTGCACAATCACATGTGCATTTACGAACGGTTTTTAAAACAAACCAACATGTTTGTTGTATAACAATGTTTGCAGTAGCATTATGAAAAATCAAAATATCCATTTCAGATAAAACAGGCCTGTGTAAAACCAACAAGAAAGCCAAAAAACATGAACTTACAAAGTTCACATATGGTAAAACCTGAAGGCTATATCAGACATCAGTATTTAGGAACTGGGTTTGATATAGCGTTCAGATGGGGGGAAATCACCCCTGGAAAAGCCAAATTTGGAAGATGCACACCAATTTACGAATGTCAACATGTGCTATCTGCCATCAGGGGGGATCAAGGGACGTGTTTGGGGGGAGCAAGCCCTTCCTCAACGCTACTTTTTTAATTGAGGAAGAGGTTTCACCCCCAAAACGCGTCCATTGATCTCCCGTGATGGCAGATAGCACATGTTGGCACACTGTTTGCATCCTCCAAATTTGGCTTTTCTAAACATTTCAAAAAGTTTGGTACGATAAAACAGGTGATTTTGTGGGGTTTAAATTCGCCCCAAAACATCAATGATGTTATTATTTTTTTTAATAACATCACTGATTTGTTGCTGGATGTTTTGCAATTGGAGATTATACCCCATGATCTCCCCGATCAGTATCTGAGCACTTTCAGATGTAAAGCGTTCTGGATCACGATCACCTAAAAAGAGATAAAGAACAAAAAAAAGGTCTCAAAAATCTGCCACCATCCATCTCGTTTACCCGAGCCTGTGGTCGCAGACACTCACCTGTTGTGGTGCCAATCTCCACCACGTCTTCTTCTTCCTCCTGCTCAGCTTCTTGTGTTGGTATTTCCCCTTCTTCCAGAGAGGGGGGTCTCTGGTCTCCTGGGATGAGGGGTGTCCTCCGAGTCTTTTCTCCCCTATGTAAAACAAAAATGGTATACTTAGCACACAGATATTTGATGGCAGAACTATAGAAATAGGAAACATTGCTTGGAAGTGGGGTACAATTGTCTATTTTAGCCGAGTTCCAAGATGTATTTTTTTTATTGCCCTTTGTCAAGCTGCAATACTTTACCTGTTTGGTACAAGCTTCACAGATGGAGACCCCCCTATAGTATACACTGGAGCACCTGTGTGCCCCCCCTAATAAAAATGGTGTTCTTGTGTCCCACAGTAGTGCTCCAGTGTCCAGATGTGAAAACAGCTGCTCAGTGTCCTCTCCTTACACACAATCTAGTTTGCATTTCATTCTAGTAACAAACCCATCTGCACAAACAAATATTTGGCATCCAAGTAGGCCCCCAAAAATGTGTGAAAATGCATATGGCCTAAACAATGGTGTTCTAGAGGCCGAAAGAAAAATGTTTGATACGAACGAATAATGTGCCCATGAACATTAAAGTTGACCTTTTGAAACGTTACAACTAATAAAAGCATATGGAGCATAACGAACGTAATAAAGACCGAAAGAATAGGAACACAGCACAACTACTTACTTTTTTGCAGCACTCTCCGGATCTTTCGGTACTGCTCTGGCTCTCTCAACTTCAGGTCCGACCACCGCTTCCTGAGCTGATCTTTAGACCTTCGTACCCCGAAATTCCGCTCTAGACTCCTGACCACTTTCGCCATGATCTTGGCCTTTCGGATGTTCGGGTTGGGGTAAGGCCCATATTTTCCGTCATAGTCGGACTTCTTCATGATGTCGACCATCTCCAACATCTCCCCAAACAACATATTTGTGGCCTTAAAACGTCTCCTTCTGGATCGGGACGTGCCTGGATCCGGGCTTTCCTCCTCCTCCTCCTCGTTGCTACAATTAGCCCGCACCTGCTGTATGTCCGCCATCATGCTCTTCCCCCACTGCGCCGAACGAAAAGGGGCGGGGAATACACTAGAAAGAACGTCAGGGGCGGGCGGAGTTACACGCATGCGCAGTGTATATAAAGCGTAACACGCGTGCGTATTACGTTTGATCTGTGAGCGGAGGAAGGAGCATTGAACGCGGCGATCGTAAGAACGGTAAGAGTTAGAGGTAAGAGACAAACTTGGGCCTATACTGCTTCTATAGATTGAGGCCTATATTGTAACAAGATTAGGAGAGTTTGGTGTGACATTAGGCTTTGTCTTGTGTTGTGTCTTGCAGTGAACATGGATATGGTACTGAAAGATCAGGACTTCATTTCAGTCTTCATAGAGATGCTAAGGGAGCTGCCCTGTCTGTGGGAGATTAAACACCCCCATTACAAGAACCAAACAAAGAGGAAGGCAGCACTGGAGCAATTGTGTGAAATTGTAAAGTATGTGATCCCCACGGCAGACATCACTTTTTTAAAGATTTTCATTGGTGGCCTGAGGTGCACATATCTGAGGGAGCGCAATAAAGTCCTGGATTCACAGAGATCCGGAGCAGCAGATGACATCTATGTCCCCAGGATGTTTTACTATGACAGGCTGCACTTTCTGGCAGGTCAGACTGAACCCAGGTCATCCCTCTCAAGTCTTCCTTCCACGCTTCCTTCCCCCCTGACTGAGGCTTCTGATGCCCAACCTGGGCTTTCCAGGCCACATGTGGAGGAGCCCAGCTTGAGCCAGGTATAGCATTCCTCTAAATATTTCTGCTTGTCCAATCAATGATGTTAACTAGATGTTAGTTGGGAGTACTAATTTAGGATTGTGATTGATGATGCAAAAACTAAAACCATGTCCCTTTTTCATACACAGGGAAGTCTCAGCCAGGAGGTGGCCGGGCCGAGCCGGCTGGCTGATATCAAGGTCCCTCCACCCCCCCTGAAAACAGAAAGTGGTAGTGGGAGGAGATATTTTTTTGTAGGGCTACAGAGGTCCTGGGAGCACCACACACCAGGCAGGAGAACATTGCTGCATTCATTGCCTATAAAATGCAGAGGATGGAGGAGGGCCAAAAAGCCATGTGTGAGGCCCTCATATCTGAGGCTCTGGCGAAAGGTGTGAGGGGCCAAATTACACCTCACACACAGCTTTGGGATGGTCCTCCTCCTCCTCCTGCAGGTCCTACTCCTCCTCCAGGTCCTACTCCTCCTCCTGCCACATCTCCAACTGCACAGCCACAGCCCGGAAGGAAGTGTGAAAGGAAGACCAGAGAGTGATTGCCCTGGATCCAGTCTGGTCGGCCAAAAGATGCAGCCTCTTGTGGTACCACAGCCTGGGGACACTGATGTCATCTGCTGCTATCCGAGTCTCTGTGAATCCCGGACCAGACTGCCCTCCCTTACATATGGACTGCTCAGGCCAACAATTTTGAGGTTTAAGAATTGATGTCTGCCGTGGGGGTCCCAGGCTTCACTAATTTCTGCTGTTGATCCAGTGTTGCCTTCCTCTTTGTTTGGTTCTGATACCTTAATAAAGGATTTTTGTTTGGAATTATACTCTCCTATGTGTTTTACTTCAAAAATGACAGTTGGTTTGTGAGGATTCAGGTACATTTCTATAATATAAAATGTGAAATGAACAAGGGACATCAACAACAAACAATCTCCTGGAGATTAAATAATAAAAGATATCAATGGTGTTGGGGTAATTTGACACACAAAACACACACAAAAATATTCTGGAGTAAAAATAAAAATAACATTGAACAAAGATCAGCCTTGGAAAAAATCCAAACATTAAAGAAAAAAAAAGGCTTAAAATCAAAAAACAAAAAACATAAAAAATATAAAACTGTCAGATGTGACAACTATTAACAATATATTCAGGGAATCCCACTAAAAAAACACAAATAAAACTTTGTGAGAAGTGTGTGTGAATATGAGCAGCAAAACTACTTAATTCTTGTTACATTATAAAGAAGAAGAGAGTGCGCTGTATTAAACCATTTTTTACATTGCAGCGTGACGAAAGTGCTGTATCCATTGCGAACGCTAAGTTTACCAGAACAAGCTGTCCCGTGTCGGAATTTCTTCTGAGCATGCGTGGCACTTTGTGCGTCGGAACAGGCCACACACGGTCGGAATTGACGCGATCGGATGTTGTTGTCGGAAAATTTTATCTCCTGCTGTCCAACTTTGTGTGTCGGAAAATCCGATGGAAAATGTCCGATGGCGCCCACACACGGTCGGAATTTCCGACAACACGCTCCGATCGGACAATGTCCATCGGAAAATCCGACCGTGTGTGCGGGGCATAAAGGTGCACTGTAGGAAAAAATGTATTCTAATAACTTTTATGCCACGTACACACGAGCGGACTTTACAGCAGACTTTGCCCGGTGGACTTTGATGGACTTTACGACGGACTTTCTGAATGAACGGACTTGCCTACACACAATCAACCAAAGTCCATCGAATTCGTATGTGATGACGTACGACCGGACTAAAACAAGGAATTTCATAGCCAGTAGCCAATAGCTGCCCTAGCGTGGCTTTTTGTCCTTCGAACTAGCATACAGACGAGCAGACTTTTTGACCGGACCGGATAGAATTTTATAAAAAATGCGTTCTAATCCATTTTTGGCACCAAAATAATCCCACTCCCCTTGCCCCTTTTATATACTACTTTTCATGGATGAGGTGCCGTATCTATTAGGACATACCACCTACCACCTAATATATTCTTCTCAATTTTTTTGTTAAAAAAAAAATTGGGACTGAGACATATTTGCGGACAAATCGGACACTTTTGACACTTTTTTTGGGACCATTGACATTTATACAGCGATCAGAGCTAGCCACTGATTACTATATAAATGTCACTGGCAGGGAAGGGGTTAACACTAGGGGGCTATCAAGGGGTTAATGTGTTCCCTATGTGTATTCTAACTGTGGGGGGAATGTGGCTGACTAGAGGAGGAGAGAGATCGTTGTTCCTACTTAGTAGGAACACACGATCTCTCTCCTCTCCCCTGACAAAACCAGGATTTGTATGTTTACACACACAGATCCTGGTGCTCTTTCATGAGTGATCGCGGGTGCCCGGTGGTCATCGCCCCCCCGGGCACTCGCATCGGCTCCGAGGACATGTGCGAGCGCCTCCGGCAATGCATGCGCGCCTGCTACAGCGTCTTAACCGATTTCCGACCGCTGCACGAACATTTACGTTGGCAGAATGGCACGGACAGGCAAACGGACAGGTACGTCCCTTTAAATTTGCTGCTGTGTGGTCGTGAACCTGCCACGATCTCCATGAGCGTGATCGCAGGTCCCGCGGACTCGATGTCTGTGGGGATACCCACGATCGTCTCACGGAGAGGAAGAACGGGGAAATGCTGATGCAAACAAGCATTTCCCAGTTCTGCCTAATGACACTGATCACAGCTCCCTGTGATTGGGAGCAGTGATCAGTGTCATGTCACACGTAGACCATCCCCCCTACAGTTGGAATCACTCCATAGGACCCACTTAACCCCTGCAGCTCCCCCTCCTGGTTAACCCCTTCACTGCCAGTCACATTTACACAGTAATCAATTCATTTTTAATCTCACTGATCGCTGTATAAATGTGAATGGTCCCAAAATAGCGCCAAAAGTGTCCGATCTGTCCGCCATAATGTCGCAGTCATGATAAAAATCACTGATCGCCGCCATTACTAGTAAAAAAAAAAAAATATTAATAAAAATGCCATAAAACTATCCCCTATTTTGTAGACGCTATAACTTTTGCGCAAGCCAATCAATAAACGCTTATTGCGATTTTTTTTTATCAAAAATATGTAGAAGAATATTTATCGGCCTAAACTGAGCAAAAAAAATGTTTTTTATATATTTTTGGCGAATATTTATTATAGCAAAAAGTAAAAAATAATGCGCTTTTTTCAAAATTGTCACTCTTTTTTTGTTTATAGCGCAAAAAATAAAAACTGCAGAGGTGATAAAATACCAAAAAAAGAAAGCTCTATTTGTGAGGAAATAAGGACGTCAGTTTTGTTTTTGAGCCACGTCGCACGACCGTGCAATTGTCAGTTAAAGCAACGCAGTGCCGAATCGCAAAAAGTGCTCTGGTCTTTGGCCAGCCAAATGGTCCCGGGCTTAAGTGGTTAAAGAGCCGACGTACAGCTATGACGGCTCGGGCAGGGGAGCCAACCTGCGGCAGTATAACTGTGGCGGCTTGTTGGGAAGGGGTTAAGTATATTTAAACCCTAATTTGAAGACTCTGTTTGTTAAGGCACTGAGTATCATAAACAAATACCATGTTAATTTCTTTTAGAAAAACTGTCTTCATTCCTTTTTGGCTCTGAGCGCTGCTGTCCTCTTCTAGCTTCTTTGCAGCCACTTTTTTGCTAATACATACTCCCTGCATATTCAGCTGCATACCATTTCTCATGGCGGTCTTCTTGATAGTGACAGCAGACCATGCCTGCATAATAATTATAAAATTGTGCAACGCAGTATTGGCACTGTAATAAAGAGCTTGGGACACTATTACATATCTTTTGGCTGTGCCCCTTACTTACACCATTTTGGAAGGAAGTCGGGATAGTGATCAAACAACTGACATCAGTTGATGTTGGTTTGGATTCCCTGGGATATCTTTTGCATCTAAATGTGATGCCCTTCCGACGTCAATATAAAAAATCGTTGTTTGCACACATGCTGAATGCTGCTTGGGCATGCATCCCTTAACTGTGGAAGAGCACTACAATGCCATCAATTGGTTGTCTGGAATAGATGAAATTAGGACAGTAGAAAATATGACAGCATCCCTCCATGGGAGAGAGGAGGAATGTAGGGATACTTGGCGGCCATGGACGACCTTTACTTGTACATCTTCCAATACCGATTGCTCCCCTGTCTAGTTTAGCAAACCATGATTTTTGAGGGCAGGCCAAATTTGATTGTGGTTTCCTGGGGGGGGGGGGGGGTTTCGTGGTGGATGCTGTGATTTTGTTTTTTTAGCTTTTTATATCTTTCTATAATTCTTTTTTTTTTTTTTTCCTATGAAGCAGGGAGGAAGGTACAATAAAGTGAGAATTTAAGCAGTGATATGAAAGTAAAGACTTTCAGGTTTAAAGTAGTCCCAACAGTAGGTATTAGATACACCTTGTGGTTACAAGGCTGTCTCTGGATTAATGTATGGGGTCACTCACTAGCATGGTAATAGATGGGAAGTGGGGGTAGGTAGAGGTGGAGTGGAGTTCTGCCTTGTACTATGTGGTGCACCGCACCATGTCCCTGGTTGATGCCCAGCGAGTGCCTTCCGACATTTTATGCCTTCTGAAGCCATGATTATTGCCATGACTATTGCCTAATGTAGCCGACTCTCTCCTAGCTCGTTCCCACCACTCCCTAGTTTAATCAGAGTTTATTCAGAGTTTTACATTTGGTAGTGGGGGAAGGTACTTTATTGTCGGCCGTGCATTTTGCAGAGAGACATTGGGAGGCCCGCTTCTGGAGAGTTTGCTGTATTCTAGTCAGTCAGCAGGCATAAATCTATGGATTGTGAGCACCAATGATTCTCTGCATGGTGTATGGCTGGAAAGATTGGGGGAGATACTTGTGATAATGTTTTGACTTGACTGCATGTTTTTTGGAGTAATTTTAATTTGATTTGGTCATTAATCTCCATTAAGGTGTTGTATCTATTTGCATTTGTTAGTTAATAAATTTATATGTGTTGCTGTGGAACTAGTTGATCTGGATTATCGGTTAGATTTTTCATTATAATTTATGTTAATTTCTTCTCCTATTATTGTTTCTACGACTTGTTTAAAAATTGAAAATTGAATAAAGAATTATAAAAAAAAAAAAAAAGCCATAGATATTCCATCCCATTGGTGTTTGTACACCGTAAGCTGTGGTGAATCATTGGGCATACGCCTTTCTGAGTTCAAATATTCCGGTAAGCCTTCCCAAAGTTCATGGTGGCTGTCTCCTATATTCACATGATTCCTAGGATCTATTGATGCCATAAGGACTAAACCTCCTTGTCTGGATCGACTTCAACATTTATATTTTTTCACTCTGTGGACTGCCTAGCTGTCATTTTTAATTATCATCATTTTATATGGACACATTTATTTTTGTCATATCAATATTTGATTAATGGCCATTCATGTCACTCCTTAGATATAAGAGTTATTTTTTTGTGTATTGTTTTCATTGTCACTTACGTTTACTGTCCTGTAGTCATACAAGAGACCCTTTTCACATTGGCGCTGTACAATTTATAATTAGTTATTCAAAACTGTCTTTTGCTGTGCTGTATTTAATTTAGGGTGTCGGCGCGGTATTCTTTTTATCTTTATAAAACATGCCTGCAAAATGACCATGGTCAAGGCCACTTACAGTCTCCACCAGGGGCGCATGTGACAGGGTGACAATACAAGAGAGCAGTTGGGAGACAGGGACAGAGAGTTGTCAGCCCATAACAGAATATGCCTGAATAAGGGCCTTCATAGCAAAATTACCAGTTAGTTTTTCAACAAGGATGTCAATTTAAAAGAATGAAATTATCGTATATTAACATGTTAATTATTATATGGAAATTAAATTATTTGGTTTACATCTACTTTGCCCCTGTATTTTAACATAAACATTGTCTACAATTGTAACAAGTGCCAGCATGGCACCTGATACTGATCAGTATGGGACCTGCAATGACAGCTGACCATACGGTTTTTAATAAGCCTTAGGGCCCTTTCACACTGGGGCGGTTTGCAGGCGCTATTGCGCTAATAATAGTGCCTGCAAACTGGCCCGAAAGTGCCGCTGCTTTGATTCCAGTGTGAAAGCCCCGAGGGCTTTCACACTGGAGCGGTGCGCTAGCAGGACGGGAAAAAAAGTCCTGCTAGCAGCATCTTTGGAGCGGTGAAGGAGCGGAGTGTATATCGCTCCTTCACCACTCCTGCCCATTGAAATCAATGGGGCGGCGCGGCTATACTGCCGGCAAAGCACCTCTGAAGAGGCGCTTTGCGGTGGTTTTTAACCCTTTCTCGGCCGCTAGTGGGGGGTAAAACCGCCCGCTAGCGGCCGAATACTGACGGTAAAGCGCCGCTTACAATAGCGGTGCTTTACCGCCGACGCCGCCCCCGCCCCAGTGTGAAAGGGCCCTTAGATGAGGTATTTGCCACAGTTGCAAATTGTATCAAATCCTGCAATGCCCCACTTCACAGATCCTAAATTTACACTTACAGTAAATCTTTGTGCTTAGCAAGATCCAGCACACTATACTGTACATTAAGACTTTCCTTTTTTTTTAGACCAGGGTAAGATTTTCCAGCAAAGATTTAATTTGCAGTTCTGGGTTACTGTCACCACTGTGATACATTAGGAAAAATGCACTCACCATGTGCTGAGGGGCATATTAAAAAGGTATCTAGTGTTCTGAATCCTCCAGAACAAAATGGGCTTTTGGGGGGGGGGCGTGGCCTAGCGCATGGAGCTGTAGGACGCACATCGCGGCAGCTCCCGGTCCTCACGGTCTTCACGGGGTCATATCTCCCACACCATCGCCCGCACAGCTACCAAACCGTTCCGATGGGTAAGGGGAAGCCCAGGGAACATTCTAAGCCCACCGGCGACCAGACACAAGAAGATCTGGGACGTTTTGTGACCCGATCCTCTGCGGCCCACCAGAGTCAGAGACCATCCAAGATGGCAGCGGCGCCTCCGTCCCCGGCCTGCTCTGAACCTACAAACGCCGAACAGGTACATTCTAGAGGCCTCTCAGTTTCCCTAACTGACCTAGAGCCCCCTCTATACAACCCGCACAGCCCTCACAGCCTCTCGCAGGCATCCCTATGCTCAGGGGATGGATGGGATATGGAGTCACAGATGCGATCCATGCATGCTTATTTGCGCTCTCTACCCACTAAGACTGACTTTGAGCACTATGTTTCCCGCATAGAGAAGACCTATAAGAAAGAGATTGCTGATCTCAAGAGGGATTTGGGGACTCGCATGGAGGATGTAGAGAATACTACTGATGGCATTTGCAACACATTGCAGTCTTATGAGGATACACTTAACTCCCACACTAACATTCTGCAGCATGTATCATCAAGATGACATTGAAAACCGTAGCAGACGGAACAATATTAGAATACGTGGCATACCGGAAACTATAGAATACAAAGATTTGCCTGGAGCAGTTACTGCCATTTTCAATCAAATATTGCAACAGCCTAAAGACACCCCTATTGAGCTGGACAGAGTACACAGGACCTCGGGCCAGAGGAATCCTGACTCTTTCATCCGCAACACGCTTTACAGGGTACACTTTTACAGGGTTAAAGAGGAGATCATGAGAGCCGCCAGTACACAGGACTCTTTTCGGCTGAATGACACTCCTGTTATGTTACTCCCAGACATCTCCCCCCCAAACCTGGCCATGAGGCGTGCACTTAAACCAATCACATCCATCCTTCAGGAGAAGAAGACTAAATACCAGTGGAGGTTCCCTTTTCAGCTAAGGGTACACCATGAAGGCAAAACAGCCCTCTTCCGCACCCTTGGAGACCTTCCACGGTTCCTGAGTACGCTGGAGTTGCCCCAGATCTCTCTGCCGGATTGGCCCCTTCCGCCTACCACTCCGGGACTTTCATTCCGCACGCAATGGCAGAAGGCTAGCAAGCGTAAGCGGCCCAGAAGTTCCCCTCAGAAGCCACCGGATGACTGACTCCCCTTCAACCTCTACTATTTGCAAATCTCTACCCTGTAACCGGGATTGTTCTTTTGTTTTGGTACAGGACGTTCACCCCCTGCCCAGGGTTTATGGTAATGGTCGCCCTAGATCTCCCGATTGATCTTTCCACTGACAATGTTCCAGACCTACCCCCTTTTTTCTTTTTCATTATTCTTTTGTTTTTCTTTTTATTACACAGATAACTTATTGGATGCTTTTGCAGACACTGATCAGTTGGTTGGGTTTAATCATTATGGCTCACCCTCCCCCCTTTGTGTTAGTTCCTGACCGTGTATTAGGTCCTGGTAAAGTTCCATGGATATCCCTACACACTTTTTTAATGGATGCGGAAGGGGGGAGGATGAGGTATTTGCTTCATATGTTGATTCTGTGTTTATTTGCCTTATTCATTTATTTAACTATAATATATTGATGGTTGATTATTGTTTCAAAACAGTTACTGTATCCCCGTGGACCCCGGGACTGGGAGGCACTCTGTGTGCTTACCACATTTACCCCCATTATGACCAATAGTGCCCAAGTGCGCACTATACTTATGTTAGTTTATTTTCATAGTTCAGACAGTTTGCAATATTCGTATAATTATTCAATGCTGCCACCTAGTGGCTTGTTCGTTTTTTTCCTTATTATGTTCTCAGCGATGATTTCCGTCTCCAAAGGTACTGATCCTCCAATCTTCCCGATCCTGGAGATGGTTTTCATACACTCGTTCTACTTTTATTCTTTCTTTTTCTCTCTCACTCATCCTGCTCTCTCCCCCCCTCTGTTTCGCTGCTCCTCCTTCCCCCTTTTTGCTTGGGCTGGGCAGACCCTGGTGCTGACACTGATGAGACTTGATGCTATCTCTCAACACCACTACCATGCCTTCACTTGATCACTTAACCTTATCGTCTTTTAACTGCAGAGGTTTTAATACTCCTGAAAAAGAAGCCAGGTGCTGTACCATTTTCACAAAGCCAAAACTAAAATTCTGCTTCTGCAGGAGACACATTTTAGGGGCTCGGCCATCCTGACTCTTAAAAATCCTCATTACCACCAATGGTTCCACAGTACAAACCTTCAGGCAAAGTCCAAAGGAGTGTCTATAGCTTTTCACAAATCATTTCATCCTGAAGTCTTAGATTTCCTCATTGACCCATTAGGACGTTATTTATTTCTTAAACTAAAATCTAACTCTTCTATTTTTACAGTGGCCAAATGTGTATGGACCAAACCAAGACCAGGGTAGCTTCCTTTCTATGGTTTTAAACAAGTTGCTTTCTTTTGGGGGTCCCTGTTTTATCCTAGGTGGCGACCTTAATGTGACCCTTTCGCCAGCCATGGACACTTCCTCGGGTAAGTCTGCCATATCCCACACTGCTCTCACACACATAAAGACACTCCTACATTCCGCACAGTTGGTGGATGTATGGAGAGTACAGCATCCATTTGAAAGAGACTACAGCTGTTACTCCGTGGCCCACAATTCTTATAGTTGTATTGATTACTTCTTAATTTCCCAATCCCTGCTTGACATACCGCTCAAAGCTTCCTTAGGTAATACCCTCTGGTCGGATCATGCTCCCGCGCACCTCAGTCTAGCCCACCCTCCAACATCCCGTACTAGGCCCACGTGGCGTCTAAACGACAACTTATTGAAAGACACTCCATGTGTTGCAGAGGTTGAAAAGGCGATTTGTGACTTTATTGAAGTCCACCGTCAAAATGATACCAGTCCCCTCATTAAATGGGAGGCTCTGAAGTGCGTACTTCGAGGAACACTCATTCAACATGGCTCTCACTTAAAAAAAGCTAGAACAACTGACATCTCACGCCTATTGTCCACTATACAAACGCTTGAATCGACACATAAACGAAACTCGGACCCAGCAACATATATTGACCTCTCTAACGCACGCAGAAATTTGCTCCATTTGCTGGATGCAAATTCTCTTATAGCCAGGGAGCGGGGGAGCAATCGACATTATACTCTAGCTAACAAATGTGGACAACACCTTGCAAGGGTCTTTCACCCCGCCCCCCACGCCGACCTATTCCACATATCTGTACTGCAGATCAACAAAAGATTAGTAACCCAAGTGGTATCTTGGATGCCTTTAAACAATATTACTCCAACCTGTACAATCTACGCACATCAACCGTGGCGAGCGACACAGGAGATTCACACTTATCCAATATGAAAGATTACATTTCAGAAACTGCCCTACCACAAATAGGCCCCGAACATTTAACTAACATGGATAACCCTCTCACGGTAAAGGAATTTTCGGCCGCTATTAAGGGTCTGAAATCTGGCAAATGCCCGGGTCCGGACAGGTTTTCTCCTAGGTTTTATAAATCCTTCACCCAGGACCTCGCCCCATTATTATCCACTACATTTAACTCTATAGATGATATCCACTTACCCTCCAGTAACCTACTATCTGCTAATATTTCGGTCATACCCAAACCTGGCAAAGACCCCTCACAATGTAGTAGCTACCGACCAATTTCACTCCTCAACCTTGATATTAAACTCTACGCCAAAGTCTTAGCAAACCGCCTTTCTCCCCTTCTACCCTCACTTATTCATAAAGACCAGGTGGGTTTTGTCCCTGGTCGCGAGGCCAGGGACAATACCACAAAAACTATCCATCTCGTATCCTACATACAGAGACACAACCTGAAGGCATGCCTGCTCTCGTTTGATGCGGAGAAGGCCTTTGACCGGGTCAATTGGGATTTCTTGTGCCTCTCCCTGGAACAGATTGGCCTTGGCCCTGCTTTCGTGTCTAAGGTTATGACACTATTCTCTCGCCCCTCTGCGTCTGTCCTGGTCAATGGTTCCTCCTCCGCTTCATTCCAGAATTCTAATGTCACTCAGCAGGGCTGCCCCCTGTCCCCCCTTCTTTTTGTCTTAATAATCGAACACCTAGCCCAGGCCATCAGACAGAACACCTCTATAGTGGGAATCCAGACACCCTCATCTGAATATAAACTCTCACTTTATGCGGATGATTTATTGGTCTACATCCAGCAACCTCTCACAACCCTACCTTGATGCAGGAATTCCGCAAGTTTGGAAAGTTTAGTAACTTTAAATTAAATATGTCTAAGACAGAGGCCCTTAATATACCTCTACCACAAACAACCCTTACCAGAGTACAGGCTAACTTCCCCTTCCAATGGGGCTCCAGGGACATCTCGATTCCCTCTAACCTCTCCGATCTCTATGTTCTAAATTATCTACCCCTACTTACCCACCTTAGGAAGGAACTAGACGCCTGGAACTCTTCCCCACTGCCCTGGTTTGGGCGCATTAATACTTTAAAAATGGACACCTTCCCGAAATTACTATATTTATTCCAAACTATACCTATCGT
Organism: Lithobates clamitans; assembly: GCA_037952925.1. Lineage (NCBI taxonomy): Eukaryota > Metazoa > Chordata > Amphibia > Anura > Ranidae > Lithobates > Lithobates clamitans. Next base: position 1,474,700 of record JBBGZY010001695.1, read on the forward strand.
GGTCCCTAAACGCTTTTTTACCTCTCTGCGCTCTATGTCTATAAGATTCATATGGCACCACGGCATGTCTTGCATCTGTCACACCCTCCTCACATATCCTAAAACTCTGGGCGGGGTGGGCCTCCCTGACTATGAGCTATATCATAGAGTGGCATTGCTATCTAGGGTTTTAAAGTGGTTTCCTCGTCCCTTTCCCAAGGCGTCCACCATGGTGGAATAAGATTTATCCACTCTTGACCTCCGAGCCTTACTTTGGGGACATGGACAGCACTTGCACCTACTCTCCTCTACCTCCCCACTGATGATTGCGGCATTACACCTCTGGTACAAAAAAGGTATGCAATCCTTATTGTCCTCAGATCCCTCGCCCCTCACTTCTTTGTTCGACCACCCCACACTCCCTCAAGATAAAGGCTCCAACACATTAGGCCCTTATTCCCACTCCACGTGGCCTATGGTGAGCACATTTGTGGACCCTACCTCTGGCATGCCTGTCTTGCCAAATGTCCAGGGTAACTGGCTTACAGCTCTCCGTATATCCTGTTCAGATCTTTTTTCCTCTTCCCATATTCACAGACCCCTAACGGATATGAACAGCTGTGCTCTCTTTCAGAGACTCCCAGACATTTACTGTCTACCATATACACGTTGCAACAGGCACTATTACATGATCAACCACCCTCTTACACCAGGAAGTGGTCCACGGATCTGGGTAAGGAACTCAACTTAGTGAACTGGCAAAAGTCATACTATTTTATGCACAAATCTTCAATATCTTGTTATACCCAAGAGAAAAACTTCAAACTTCTTTCCCGATGGTACATGGATCCTCAATCTCTCCATAAAATATTTCCATCTGTATCTCCCTCATGTTGGAGATGCGGATCAGCAGATGGAAATAATTTGCATATATGGTGGGATTGTCCATTCATTCAGCCCCTTTGGTCCCAGGTTTTCTCTGTATATAGTAGTCTATATGACCGGCCTCTGCAGCCCTCCCCAGAAATAGCTTTACTATCCATGCTCCCTGGCTCCATAGCCTCACAGAAACGTACCTTACTACGTTTTTTTCTATCGGCTGCCAGACAGATTATACCCTTATTTTGGAAAATTACCACTAGTCCCCCCCTGGCCTTATGGGTTTCTACAGTCAATGACATCATGCGCATGGAGGAGATGATAGCCCTAGATAACGATACTTTTGATAAATTTAAGATTTTATGGCTCATATGGATTGACTACTCCGCATCGGACTCCCTGAAAACCTTGTTGACATCCCAAGGCCCACCCGGACATCCGTGCTAACTACTCCCTACAGGTTTTGTCGCACCGGGGTCTGCCCCAAGCCCCCCTTACCTTTACCCCTGTCCTCTCTTCCATTTCCCTGTCTTCCCCCTACCTTTCTTTTTCCTCCCTCTTTATTATGAATATAATTTCTTACTCCACAGTCCAAAGTTATGTTCTTTGACCAGATTAGCCTGCAAGTCTCCTTGAACAGATTGTTACCATCTGCTTTTATTGGATGGTTGGGTATTCATATTCTGGTTGACGTAACTTTATGTTATATAATTGAAATGTGACATGCCTTGTACTATTCTTGTTATTGACATCTGACTAATACTTCTGTGATCTTATTTTGTTAATGATAATAAAACATATTTGACTCTAAAATGGGCTTTTGGGGTTTTCATATATTTGTTTATGCTGGGGTTATTTCTATAAAGTAGCTTCAATTAAGTGGCACTTCCGCTCTGCATGTCAGTAATTGTACAAAATTAAAATCTACAGCAAACTACTCTGCAAAACACCAATCAGACTATAGGTGAACTTGTTTCCTCATTCACCTTTCCTTCCTCTCTGTAACATGCGCTCTTTACTTCTCCTTCTCACAGTTGTGTCCTCTCCCCTTAAACTCTGTTTCCCTCTCCCATCTTCTCCTCCCCACAGCCTGTATATATCACCCTCACTTCTGTCCTCTCCATATTACTGCATGCATCACCTCTTCCTAATCCTCAACCCACATACTAATAAAGCCCCCAGGATGCAGAGGCGTTGTCACATACCTGGTGGAGATCGAGCTGGAGAGGGGGCTACTCTTGCACCTCTTGTCCAGCACCCCTGACAGTGATGACAGGAAGTGTGAGGGCACAGAATGGTATGAGGGCTGGTGTAGCAGGTGGTACCAGCTGGGGTTTGCAGGAAGTAAATGACCGTAGTTCACCAGGCAGGAACCAGGTATTGGAACATGGTGACACTTGATGGGCAGACAGGATTGTAGCCAGGACACAAACCAAAAGGTCATCAACAACCAGTCAGTGAGGAACAGGAACATAAGGCAGAGACGGAGTCAGGACACAAGGTGGGATTGGTACACAGCTGGGCAGCAAGGTACAGGAACGCAAGACAGGAGCAGAGTCAAAATACAAAATACAGCAGGCAGGCAGAAATCCAAGGACAGGTCAGGGGCAAGGCGAGTCGTACACAGGTAAGCAGGTATGGCAGGTCAAGGCTCAGGTAAAGCAGGAACTAGCTGAAGACCACTCAGCAATCCATCCATGTCCAGCTATGTACATGCACATATGTGTTCTCAACGTGCTAATATGTTTGCGCGAGTGTGACAATGCCTGTTTTGCATTGAGCTTTTGCTCAGAATTATGAGCATGCACATAAGTATGGGCATTAGCCAGCCTTCTCATTCCAACATGTATTGAGCTTCTCCTACAAGCAAGTCCCTTCATACAAATTGCACTCTCATATAACCTCCCTCACCCTTTGTTTCTGCTAACTTCTGATGTATCCCAAAACCTTTGGCCTCAATCATTTAAAGGGGTTGTAAAGGTAAAAATTTTTTCACCTTAATGCATTCTATGCATTAAGGTGAAAAAACTTTTGACAGTACCGCCGCCCCCAGCCCCCCATTTTACTTACCTGACGCCTCGAATCTTCGCTGCTCATTCTTGTCATCTTCGCTGCAGCTCAGCCTGGTCGCTGATTGGCTGCAGTGGATGGATTGAAAGCAGCGCAGCCATTGGCTCGCGCTGCTGTCAATCACATCCGATGACGCGGCGCGCCGGGGGGCGGGGCCGAGTGATACAGCGAGCGGCTATAGCCGCCGGCTGTATCACGGGAGCGCCCGCAAGCACTCACCACCATGCGAGGGAGCTCGCATTAAGGTGGTGAATGCTTGCGGGGAGGAGCTGAAACAGCCGCCGAGGGACCCCAGAAGACTAGGTTCGGGGCCACTCTGTGCAGAACGAGCTGCACAGTGAAGGTAAGTATAACATGTTTGTTATTTAAAAAAAAAAAAAAAATTACCTTTACAACCGCTTTAACTGTACCCAACGCATTCATCATCCCACACCCTTGGTCATCAGCCGCAATCTACACAAATCAGTTAACATTCCTCTTCTTCCCAAAACCAGCCTCCCCTTCTCCTGCACCCTTTTGAATGCCCGCTCTGTCTGCAACAAACTTACCTCTCTCCATGACCTCTTTATCACTAACTCATTTAACCATTTGCCACCCTGCTGCCGTAGTTATACTGCGGCAGTGTCAGCTCTATTGAGCAAATCGCCGTACTGGTATAGCGCATCATATAATAGATACACAAGCACGCGTGGCCGGCGGCCGTGATGTCTGCCGGCCACCCGTGATCACTCCACAAAGAGGCAGAATGGGGATCTGCCAATGTAAACAAAGCAGATCCCTGTTCTGTCAGGGGAGTACAGTGTGATCGTCTGTTCCTAGTGATTGAGAACAGCGATCTCTCTGTACTCCCAGTCAGTCCACTCCCCCCACAGTTAGAAACACCTCCCTAGGACACACTTAACCCCTTGATCGCCCCCTAGTGTTAACCCCTTCCCTGCCAGTGTCATTTATACAGTATCAGTGGATATTTTTAGCTCCGATCACTGTAATAATGTCACTGGACCCAAAAAAGTGTCAAAAGTGTCTGATCTGTCCTCCGCAATGTCGCAGTCCCACTAAAAATTGCTGATTTAAAAAAAAAATTTAATGGATATTTATTATAACAAAAAGTTAAAAAAATTTAGTTTTTTTTTGTTTATAGCCCAAAAAATTAAAACCGCAGAGGTAATCAAATACCACCAAAAGAAAGTTCTATTTGTGGGAAAAAAAGGACATTCATTTTGCTTGGGTGCAACGTCGCACGACCGCGCAATTGTCAGTTAAAGCGACGCAGTGCTGTATCGCAAAAAATGGCCTGTGCTTTAAGGGGGTAAATCATTATGGGGCTGAAGTGGTTAATCTACTTATTGGGACACCTATAATATATTCAGCCTGTGTTCACACATGTGCGGTGTGAATTGAAGCTCAGGTTTCATTGGGAAGATAAAAATCAGTTGTTCAGAGGTTCCTCTGTGTTTTAGCTGCGGATCACTGAGCGGGGGGGGGGGGGGTGTTGTAGTGAGGAGAAGGAGAAAATCCATGTTCAGAATGCAATGCATCTGTGAATCAGATGCATTCCCATAGAAGATAATGGGCTTGTAATTCACACCGCAATGCCCAGAAAACGCACACGTTTTTTGTGCAATGCGCAGTGCGAATGCAACACACATATGTGAACCAGATGCATTCATATGAATGTATTTTAAAATGTCCTGCGAATTGGATGCGGTGTAAGCCGCATCTAATTCACTTAGGTGTGATCGGGGGCTTAGTGTCTAAGTTGTATGTGAATGTTTAGTTTAATTAGATAGTCAGCAAAATAAAAAAAGGGTGACTTTATTGCATCACATAATGGCATCAAAATGAAATAAATACGAAAGGTAAAATAAATATCAGTTCAATGTAAGTAAGACGAAGATACAAGAAATAAAAGTAGAAGTTATATAGATGTGTCAAGCTTTGAGTAGCATGGCTGCCCTATCATGTGCTACTTTGTCTGCTCAATGCAGAGTGAGTCTGAGAAGAAGGAAGTGACGTGATGTTAGGCCTCAAAGATAATGTATCTGTCTAAATATATCAAAGAGTATATGAATAGGTGTCTTGATGTCTTCCTGCTGCCTAGTGTGTCTGTTTAAGTGTGTGTCCGTGAGTGTATGAATGAATGTTCCATCGTCTCTTATGATGTCTTTTTATGTTAGATGTAGACGTCATAATTCTCAGAACCTTGTATGGCAAGCATTAATACTGTTTATTACAGCTATTTTCTTGAAGGAAAGGGGAACTGAAATCCGAGTCATATATATATATATATATATATATATATATATATATATATATATATATATATGATTTATATATATATACTTTGACAAAAAATAACATATTCTTGATCTAAAACATGACTTCACACATCAAAGGTGACATAACTGCAGGTCTCTGTTTTATTAGTATTATTATTATTATTTCAGGTACTTAAATAGCGCCGTCAATACCTACCCTCAAGGAGCTTACAATCTAAGGTCCCTAACTCACATTCATACATACTAGGGACAATTTAGATAGGATCCAATTAACCTACCAGCATGTCTTTGGAGTGTGGGAGGAAACCAGAGTACTCTGGAAACCTACTCAGGCACAGGGAGAACATGCAAACTCTAGGCAGGTAGTGTCATGGCTGGGATTCAAACCAGCGATCCTTCTGATTGCTAGGCGAGAGTGCTAACCACTACACCACTGTTCCACCCTGTTTTATGGCTTTTTAATAATGTATAAATATACAGTATCTCACACAAGTGAGTACACTTGTACACTTATTATATCTTTTCATGTGTCAACACTGAAGAAACGACACTTTGCTACAATGTAAAGTAGTGAGTATACAGCTTAACAGTGTAAATTTGCTGTCCCCTCAAAATAACTCATTACACAGCCATTAATGTCTAAACCGCTGGTAACAAAAGTGAAAATGTCCAAATTGGGCCCAATTAGCCATTTTTTTCTCATACATCACGGGACACAGAGCAGCCATATACATTACTACCTGGATTATGCACCACCTATAGGTGAATGGACACTGGTAGAATAACCAAAAACAGGAAGTGATCCCCTATATAACCCCTCACATACAGGAAGTACTCCAGTTTTTTTGCCAGTGTCTAAAATGATGTATGGTCACTTTTGAGCTCTCTGTGAGCTTCCATGCTGCAATCCCGCACAGATTCTTAAGAATCAAGGGACAGAATTTCCAGATCAGAGCCATTTCAAAAAGCTACTATGCTAAGATTAATGGTACCCAAGCCTCATAAGGAAGAAGAATAAAAGATCAATAACGAGATTTTGCCTTTAATGCGACCTTCGGGCGCTAGACCCTGCGTAGTGGAATCCTGGACACCACAGAGCTAAGGCATTCCTGCAGGGTGCTGTACAGGTCCAAGGGAGTGGATCCCCAACCTAAAAGGGTACCCAGTCCTTGAAGGTCCGTGGTGACAGAACCCGCCGTGATGGGTGAAGGCTGGACCTCTGGCTTAGGCTTAGGCTATTGTCCTGCGGCAGGAGTGGTAAGTGGCTCTGTGAAAAACCAAGGTCCAATTATTATATGTTCCCCTGCAACAGTTGTATCTAGGCTGACATGTTTTAACAAAAGAGTTTTCCTTGCTATGCTTGCTTTGCCATCTCAGAGGTCTTGTTGGACAGACTAGAGGGACACAGGGCAACCTACCTTGGTGTGTCACATGAGTCCTATGAATGATGGCAGGTGCAGCCTAGTTATGTTGCATTGACTGGAAGAAAAGGTCATTTGTATAGGATTCTTCCAAGGGGGAATGGTGGTACTGAGGAACTTGTGTATTGTGTCACAAAGTCAGTTAGCATTGCTTCAACAAGCTATGTCTTCCAAGAAGCATTCTGGGTGGAGTGCTGCAGCAAGGGGCACATGTGTTCCTTCAGTGGACCCTGTAGAGGCTAAATGGAACTCTGCTGCAATAGCCTCACCTGAAAGACCGGATGACACCGGTCAATCTGAGCCACTGCATCTATCCGGCGTTTTGCCTGCTACCAATGCTTCTACATCAGAGTATATTACTTAGGAAGACCTTGTCATCAGCTTTGGCTGGTCTAGAAAGCAAGATTGCTGGAATGATCACTCCTGTCACACAAAGTGGAAGAAAGCGTGACAGATCCCCTTCCCCTATTCCTCCTATATTGGAGCAAGACTGGGTTGATGAGGTAGAAGAGGTAATGGCCGATCAGGCAGCTGATATCCAAACGGAGGAATCTATCTCAAGTGATTCAGAACCTCAATCACAAAAACTTCTCAGTCAATTTTCTTATACAGATGGTCCATACAGCTTTTTAAGTTACCTCCAGTAGAGGTCCCTAAAACACCTTGTTCCTCCCAAGGTGTTTCCTTTTCACCCACTCTTGAAGCAGGTGCTATATTCAGACTGGGAGAAAGCTTTAATAAGAAGTGCAGCATACCGGTTGTGGATGCATTGGTTTCCTCCCTAAGCAAGACCTTAATGTGTCCGCTGGATAATGCGCAGGTTTTAAAGGATCATGCAGATAAGAATCCGGAAACCTTGTTATAGGCATTCTTCACCCTGGCAGGTTCCGCTATTCAGCCAACAGTAGCAGCAATTGGGGTCTGTCAAGCCTGGAAGGATCAGGCTAGACGGCCCAATAGACTGGAGGACTCTGTTAAGGATAGAGCAGATCTGCCTCAGGCTCTTTGCTTTGCTATAGATGCTCTTAAACACTCCATGCAGCAGATCTCCCACATGGCGTTTTTGCCTGTGCACATGCGCAGAATTTTATGGCTAAAAAGCTAATCAGCAGAGCTCCCTTGTCTTTTCAAATATTTTATTGAGAATACAATACAAGGTATCATACCATGAGTTTGTAGGTAAACAAGATGTACAAATATGGAAATTAAGACTTCTCAATAGCTTAACAGAAAGTATATATTTTCATATGAGTATGTAACTCTAATGCCGCGTACACATGAGCGGACTTTACGGCAGACTTTGCCCGGCGGACTTTGTCCGCTAGGTGCGCCGGACTTAAAAACGGACGGACTTGGACACACACGATCACTCCAAAAGTCCGATGGTTTTGAACGCTGTGACTTACAGCACGTACGACGGGACCAGAAAAAGGAAGTTCAAGCCCCACTACGGCACCCTTTGAGCTCCTTCTGCTAATCTCATGTTTATCTCGTGTTAGTAGAAGTTTGGTTTGAGATGATTCACGCTTTTCACACTTCAGCTTATTTCGATCGTTTTCTGCGGTTCAGTTTGTGCTTGTGAGGTTTGTATCTGCTTTTCAGTGCGTGTTGGTCAGTTCATAACCTGCCTAGCAGGCCGTTCTGGTCCGCTCGTTCCTGATTTTCAGGTCGCTCTTCATAGGCCCTGCTGTTCTTCAGTGCGTTTGTTTGACCAGCCGACCGTTTTGAAGCCATGTTGCGTGGACGTACTCGTTCTCGAGTTCGTGCTGCGTGGGGACTTGGTATTGGGGTTAATACTTTGACCCGAGTCCAGTCCATGAACAGGGCGAGGAGGAGTTCATGGATGAAGAATTGTTTGCGCCAGCGTGACCAATTCTCACACATGCCTTTGCTCCGTGAGATCCGTGAGAATAATCCTGAGGATTTCAGGAATTATCTCAGGATGACGGACCCCGTTTTTGAACGTCTGCTGGCTATGCTGACCCCCTATATCAGCAGGCAGGATACCTGCATGAGGCAAGCCATCACTGCGGAGCAGAGGCTGGTTGCCACTTTACGTTACTTGGCGACTGGGAGAAGTCTTCAGGACTTGAAGTTCTCGACAGGCATCTCCCCCCTGGCTCTGGGGATCATAATCCCCGAGACCTGTTCTGCCATCATTCAGGTCCTGCAGAAGGACTATATGAAGGTAAGCTTTATCCTTTAACATTACATGATATGTATTAAATGTTTGCTAATGTCCTCGTTACCTAATTACCATGCTTGGAATATGCTGTGAATGTCCCCTTTATCTTCATGCATGCCTGTTTTTTTACATTAATCATTTTTTGCCCTACATGCATATTTACCTTCAATAACCTCCCCATCATGCAATCCTGGGTCCATTTATATCTCTAGCCTCTAGTCCCTTGAACAATGTATATTGTCAGCTCCATTGTACTGCTTGACCCTCCCCCACCCTCTCAAATCTTTGCAACTGCCAGGTGTGTTTTTTACTCAAATTAGAACCCCTCCCCACCCCCTCAAATGTTTGCAACTGTCAGGTGTGTTTTTTACCCAAATTAGAATCCCTCCCCCACCCCCTCAAATGTTTGCAACTGTCAGGTGTGTTTTTTAACATAATTAGAACCCCTCCCCCACCCCCTCAAATGTTAGCAACTGTCAGGTGTGTTATTTTACCCAAATTAGAACCCCTCCCCCACCCCCTCAAATGTTTGCAACTGTCAGGTGTGTTTTTTACCCAAATTAGAACCCCTCTCCCACCCCCTCAAGTGTTTGCAACTGTCAGGTGTGTTTTTTACCCAAATTAGAACCCCTCCCCCTCAAATCTTTGCAACTGTCAGGTGTGTTTTTTAACATAATTAGAACCCCTCCCCCACCCCCTCAAATGTTAGCAACTGTCAGGTGTGTTATTTTACCCAAATTAGAACCTCTCCCCCACCCCCTAAAATGTTTGTAACTGTCAGGTGTGTTTTTTACCCAAATTAGAACCCCTCCCCCACCCCTCAAATGTTTGCAACTGTCAGGTGTGTTTTTTACCCAAAATTAGAACCCCTCTCCCACCCCCTCAAATGTTTCCAACTGTCAGGTGTGTTTTTTAACATAATTAGAACCCCTCCCCCACCCCCTCAAATGTTTGCAACTGTCAGGTGTGTTTTTTACCCAAATTAGAACCCCTCCCCCACCCCCTCAAATGTTTGCAACTGTCAGGTTTGTTTTTAACATAATTAGAACCCCTCCCCCCACATTCAAATTGATCAATGGGCCAGAGGGGGTGAGTAATCTTATAAGTGGGCCTTATGTTTTTTAGAATTAAAAGCAAAAAAACACATATTAATAATGTTCGACTGCTGTTGTTCAAGAATGTTTTTGTGTAATCTGATATCCCAGTTATGTTTAAAAGTACTTATCTTATTTTTTTATTGTTTCACTCCACAGTTTCCTTCCAGTACACAGGAATGGCAGACTGTGGCCTCCCAGTTCGCTGACCGTTGGGACTTTCCCAACTGTGTCGGGGCGATCGATGGGAAGCATGTCCACATTGTGCCACCACCTCATTCGGGGTCTTATTTCTACAACTATAAGGGGTTCCATAGTGTAGTTTTGATGGCGGTGGTCTCGGCACAATTGGAATTTATGTTCGTGGACGTGGGGAAGATGTCTGACGGAGGAGTCTTTGCACAGACCGAGCTGTGCCAGCGTCTCCAGACTGGTAGCCTGGGATTGCCACCTGATGACCAGAATGTTGATGGACTCCCCTCAGTTTTTTTCGCTGATGAAGCGTTTGCTCTTGGCGAGCACTTGATGAGGCCGTTCCCCCAAAGGACACTTACCCCTGAGAGGAGGGTATATAATTACCGGCTGGCCAGAGCAAGAAGAGTTGTGGAGAATGCCTTTGGGATCCTGGCCAGCCGGTTCCGTTTGTTCCTCTCGGCCATAAATCTGGCGGACTATAAAATAAATCATGTCATACTGGCTTGCTGCATTCTCCATAATTTTTTGAGAAGACATTCAGCTACATATATGACCTTTGTTGGTCCTGAGGCCGGACTTGTAGTTGACCAAACACTCACAGGCCTGGAAATTGGCTGTATTGGCTTGGCCCCCCAAACCGCACGTCAAGTGTGTGACCGATATGTAAATTATTTTAATGGTTGGGGGGCCATTGCTATTCAACAAGAGCTCTAATTTCTTACAAAAATAAAGAAAATGTATTTTTACAAAAATATCAAAATTGGGTATTAAAAAAGGTTCAAGTCAACATGTGCACTGCGCAACGAAGAGTGAAGGGGCGGGGACAAATCGCACTATAGAACGTCAGGGGCGGGCGATGCAGGCGGAGCATGACACATGCGCAGTGTATATAAAGCTATTACGATGGCCTACGTATGTCCGTGTGGAAGTAGCCAGCGTCAAAAACGAAGGTAAGATTAAACGTGGGTGTGTGTGTGTTTGTTGAATGTGTTTTGTGTGTGTGTGTGTGTATATGTGTCCCCTAGATTCTGCCAAAAATAATCCTGGGAGTTCTGACTGACATTACAGTTTTTATCTTGTGTCTTGTCTTTCAGCAAAAATGAATCCCTTTAAGGAAGCTGATTTTTTGTCAAGATTCATTGATTTGTATCAGGAAAACAAAAACCTGTGGGAGGTCAAACACCCATTATATTTCAATAGAGATGTGAGGAAGGCAACACTGGGCACACTTTTGGAATTTGTGAAGACTCGAGTCCCCCAGGCAGACCTCAAGTTTGTGGACAAGAAAATTAGTATCTTGCTCAATATGTACAAGCGGGAACACAATAAGATCCAGGAGTCGCTCAGATCCGGAGCAGCAGTCGACCAGGTTTATGTACCCAAGCTGTGGTGCTACCAAAAACTGCGATTTCTAGATGACCAGACAGAAACAAGGCAATCACTTTCGACCCTTCCCCACACCCTTCCCTCCAGCCTTCCCCCCGCCCTTCCTTCCACCTCCACCCCAGCTGAGGAGTCCCAGGAAGAACTGGGCCTTTTCATCCTTGATGAAGTGGATACGCCCACCTTCAGCCAGGTATCCTTTTTTGTTGAATTTGTGATTGTGTAAATATTAATGATATAAACGTCAAGAATTTTTTAAGTGCTTCATAAAAAATGACTTAATCACAAATATTAATATGTAGACATATCACTAGACAGTAGTGGCCAAAAATATACTAACGTCAGATTTTGGTGAGCAGCTGGAGTAATGGCGGGGTCAAATAGATATCCTTTACTATTTGTTTAGAATTATATTTGCAAGTCATGAGCTGAAAATTGTGTGTGATTGCATAACCCAAAATTACAACTATGTCCCTTTTTTTACCCAGGATGACCTCAGCCAGGAGGAGGCCTTGCCCAGTGGGAGAGAGGAGGAGGCCTTGCCCAGTGGGAGAGAGGAGGAGGCCTTGCCCAGTGGGAGAGAGGAGGAGGCTGTGGCTGGGCCCAGTAGAAGCCGCACGGAGTGTCAGGTGCCTCCCCTCCGCATTACCACCAAAAGGCCAAGAAAAATGACACAAACTGAGGAGGAATCCCTAGCCCTCATTCATGAAGCTAACAAAATCATAAGCACACCACCCAATGCAGAGGAGGCGTATGGGACATATATAGCCAGCAGATTGCTGGAACTGGAAAAGGGGCAATGCCTCCTCTGTGAGGGTTTGATTTTTCAGGCCTATCAGAAGGGCTTGAGAGGGGAGCTTACTGCTAAAACACATCTAGCAGATGAAGCCACTCCTCCTCCTCCTCCTGCCCCAAGTACACCACCAGAGGCACAGCCTCCGAGGAAGGCTGCAGAGAAGCGTGGAGGGAAGGCTGCAGAGAAGCGTGCAGGGAAGGCTCCACGGAAGAGTTGAAAGTGATTGCCTGGCTTCTGTCTGGTCTGACTGTGCTCCCTGTGCTCCCTAGTCGCAAGATACCAATTTTCTTGTCCTAAAACTTGATGTGTGTCCTGGGGGACGAAAGGCTTCACAGATTCCAAAAGTGTCTTCAGTGTTGCCTTCCTCATTTTTTTTTGCCAAAAATAAATGGATTTTTTTTATTTACCTTACATTATTGACTATGTGTTTTGATTCCAAAACAACATTTGGTTTGGGAGTAGGCAGGTACAGGTCAAAAAGACTATGTGTGTTTTTTCAAAAAGGCTAAATCATTTAGAAAATCAAGTGCAAAGTACTAGTGAAAAGTGCACTTTAGAAATTGCACTGCAAGTGCACTAGTTGGAAGTGCAGTTGCTGTAAATCTGAGGGGAAGAGCTGAAATGAGGGGAAGCTCTGCTGATTTTATCATACAATCATGTGCAAGAAAAAGGTTTTTGTTTTTTTTTGTTGTGGTTCCTTGCATGTGCCCCTCAGATCCACAGCAGATGCATTTTCAAATGCTCTTTCTGTGCAATTCCAAGTACAATTTGCACTTGTAGTGAAAAATGAATTTAAACCCCCCCTATGTCTAATTAACAAGGGACACCAACCAGCTTTTTCATAGAGGAACAACATTTTCGGTTTGTAGCTCTGCCCTTTGGGCTCACAACCGCACCCCGGGTCTTCACAAAGATCCTGGGTCTTCTAAGATCTTGAGGGATCTTGATGGCAGGCTACTTAGACAATCCCTTACTCAGGGATCAATCACTGCAGGTTTTGATAAGGAACGTGACCTTTACGGTCCAATTCCTGGAACATCTCGGATGGTTTATAAGTTCTGAAAAATCTGCCCCAAAACCGGTTCAAAGTCTGGAATACTTTGGCCTTGTTATGGACACAGTCAAGACATGAGCATTCTTGCCTTCTAGAGGGGTCGAGGCCCTAATGTGTCAGGGCTGGACCCAGCCCTTCCTTCTCAAAGCTGGCCATTCAGCTGTCGGCTGATTTCCAGCTCCTATCTCTCCACGGTGACTCACCTGTTGATGATATCCTGCTCGTCTGTCCTGCCTATTTAAGCCGTTCATGCCAGATGATCTCTGCCTTCGCCTTGGTCACATCTCTAGAGATGCTTTCCTGTGTTCCTGTTAAAGACTTGCTTGGGTGACATTCCTTCTGGCTCCAGATCCTGCTTGCTGTTCTACCAAGCTCATCTCTGTCTCTCTGACGTTTTGGCTTGTCTGAATATCCGTTACGGTTCCCAAACTATGGCTATGTTTTGACTACGTTTACTCTGTTTACCTTTTTTATATTATTATTAAACAAGTGTGATTTAACTGTACTTCTGTCTCAGTCCGATTCATGGTTTCTGACAGTAGTCGAAGGCCATAAATTCAGAAGATGCAGTCAATTCACTTGTTGGTAATATTTTTTCCAGATTGGATGAGCACGATCACTGCATGGATCAGTTTGCCGTGGAGCTACAAATGCGTCTGAGTCGCACGGCTCACCTGGAAACCACTGTGGCTGCTCCGGTACAACCTGTATTGCAGGCCGTCCATGCTGCTGCTCCAGTCTCTGAGCCCCAGGCGTTTCTCATGGACAGAAGCAAAGTAGGCTTCGTGATATCTTTGGTTTCGGAGAGAGCCTAGGCCTGGGGAACCCTCTATAGGAGATGAAAAAACCTGTTGTCTTGAGTTACCCTGAGTTTGTGGCTTCCTTTAAAAGGATATTTGACGTTCCCGCACGCTCTGCTTCTGCTGCCAAGTGCCTCATGTCCATCAAACAGAGTACGAGAACTGTTGCCGATTACATCATTGAATTCCGTACTCTAGCAGCAGAGGTTGCTTGGAACAATGAGGCCCTTGGGGCTGCTTTTTCTCATGGTCTATCGGATACCATCAAGGATAAGATAGCAGCCCGAGATATACCCACTGAGCTGGAGAAGTTGATCACGATTGCCATCCTCATTGACTCCAGACTCAGGGAAAGACTCTCTTTTAAGGAGCGCTTGTGGAAGCCGCCTGTACATTTGTCTCCGAGCTATGCAGTCCCACCCATGCCTCCCTCACCTCCCATGCCTCCTGGTACCAAGTTGGTCAGTGAAGGTGAACCCATGCACTTGGGTTACATGCGTCTCTCTGCGGATGAGAGAACCTTTAGGTGGAGAGAGAGATTGTGCCTTTATTGTGGCCTGGCAGGGCACTTTTTGAAGTCTTGTCCTACCCGTCCAGGGAATGCCTGAACCTTGAGGCCCTGTCATGGACAGACCTTAGGTGGCGTTGTTTCATCACCAGTTATCCAGAAGGATAAGCCCCTGTTTTCAGTCACCCTTTCTTGGGCTGAGTCCTCCATCGAGATACAGGCTCTAATCGACTCTGGGGCTGCAGGCCTGTTCTTTGATGCTGCCTTTGCATCGTTGCACTTGATTCCGCTGCAGCTGCATGACACTCCACTTGCCATTGAGGCTCTTGACGGGAGACAGCTACAGCCTGCCCATGTGACTCATAAGACAGTTCCATTGTCCATGGCAGTAGGGGCTCTTCACCTCGAGATAATCCAATTCCAAGTTATTTCCTCACCTAAGTTTCCGCTGGTAATTGGTCATCCTTGGTTACAGAGGCACAACCCCTCTTTTGATTGGCTCCATGCTGAGGTTCTCTCCTGGTCTCCACAATGCAGTAAGGCATTCTTCTAGAAGATAGCCAAGGTCCTGTGCACCTCTTCACTCTCCTCACTGCCAGAGGAGTACAGTGATTTTAGCGATGTCTTTGACAAAGGTCAAGCTGGTAGTTTGCCTCCACACCGGTCCGGTCGTATGATTGCGCAATTGACATTCAACCTGGTGCCATACCCCCCCGTGGCTGGGTTTACGCTTTGTCGGTCTTGAGGGTTAAGGCCATGGAGGAGTATGTTGCAGACGCACTTTCTCAAGGTTTCATCCGCAAATCCTTGTCTCCTACTGGTGCTGGTTTCTTCTTTGTGAAGAAGAAGAGTGGTGAACTGAGACCTTGTATTGATTATAGGGTCTCAATCGTTTCACGATTAAGATTGCCTATCCAATTCCATTGATTATGGAGTTATTAATTAAGATTAAGGAGGACGACGAGTGGAAAACTGCATTTAATACCAGAACAGGCCATTATGAGTACCTCGTAATGCCTTTTGGCCTTTGTAACGCCCCATCAGTTTTCCAGGAATTTATTAACAATGTCCTCTGAGATTTGTTGCAGTTATATGTGGTGGTTTATCTCAACGATATCCTCATATTTTCCAAGTCCCTGGAGAGCCACCACACAGATGTCTGTCATGTGCTTCAGAAACTAAGA
The DNA here is from genome assembly GCA_037952925.1 of Lithobates clamitans. NCBI lineage: Eukaryota > Metazoa > Chordata > Amphibia > Anura > Ranidae > Lithobates > Lithobates clamitans. Next base: position 1,490,527 of record JBBGZY010001695.1, read on the forward strand.
GAGAACAGTCTCTATTGTAGATTGGAGAAGTGTGAATTCCATCGTGAATTACAAAATTTATTTGTAACTTCTCGTCTCTGGTCAAGCCCCTGACTTATATGACCAGAAAGGACGGTAACCCACAGAGTTGGTCTCCGAAGTCCATTAAGGCCTTTGAGAGTCTCAAGGCTGCCTTTGTTTCTGCTCCTGTGTTGGCACATTCTGATCCTATGTTACCTTTTATCCTTGAGGTTGATGCTTCTGAGACTGGTATTGATGCCCTTCTGTCTCAACGTCCTACCTCTGAGAGCGCTATGCATCCTTGTGGCTACTTTTCCAAGAAATTGTCACCTGCGAAGTGCAATTACTAGATTGGAGACAGAGAGCTGTTAGAGACCATTTTAGCCCTGAAAGAATGGAGACATCTCCTCGAAGGTACCACTGTGCCGGTTCTCAGTCTTACTGACTATAAGAATCTCACATTCTTGTCTGAGGCTAAATGCCTCTATCCCAGAAGGGCGCGATGGGCTCTTTTCTTGTCTATTTTCAATTAAATTGTCTCATTTTTTACCCAGTACTAAGAATGTAAGGGCTGACACTTTGTCATGACAATTTTCCTCCACCTCCAAGATGGAGTCGGTTCCGGTCCCTGTGATTCCTCCTGATCGTATTCTGGCTATGGTTCGCACCAGTGCAGCTTAGGGATGAGCTTCGTATTCAAGTCGAACGCATGTTCGACTCGAACATCGTGTGTTTGGTCATTCGCCGAATTATGAACGTTATGGGCCGTTTGTGCCCAATTCGAGTGGCGCGTCACAGCCCATAATTCACTGCGGCATCGCAATGCATTGCTGGCTGATGATTGGCCAAGCATGCAGGTCATAGTCACATAATCACAGCACTGTGTGTACAGAGAGCCGTAATCGGCAAAAGCCAGGGATGCTTTGGCCAATTATGGCTCAGGGGGTTTAGTACACGCCCCACACTATATAAGGCCGCCTGCGTGGCGGCCTTGTGTAGTGTGTTGCGGCAAAGAGAGTTAGATAGACAGAGAGACAGAGAGACAGTGTCATTTGATTTAAGTTAGATAGAGTAGGCAGGTCGAGTCAGTTAGCTGCACTTACAGTGTATATATATATATCCCAGGTGTTGTGTGTGTGTGTATGTATATATATATATCTATATATATATATATATATATATATATATATATATATCTTAAAGTATTTCCAGTTAGTGTACTGTGTACCCTGCACATTTGCACCTACAGTATAGCTAACTGGAGCCAGGTGCTTGTGTGCTTCTTCTGATCCTATTAATAGCACAGGCAGGCTCTTGAAGTATTTCCAGTTAGTGTACTGTGTACCCTGCACAGTTGCACCTACAGTATAGCTACCAGAAGCCAAATGCTTGTGTACTTCTTCTGATCCTATTAATAGGACAGGCAGGCTCTTGAAGTATTTCCAGTTAGTGTACTGTGTACTCTGCACAGTTGCGCCTACAGTATAGCTACCTGAAGACAAGTGCAGGTGTTCTCATACTAATAATACTACAGGCAGACAGTTGATTCTGCTAGCTGCAGTATAATCGGTATATATATACATCCCAGTTTTGTGCAGCTACATCTTACTGCAGGCCATTAGTATGTCTGGAAGGCCAACAAGGAGAGGCAGACAGTCACAAGCTAATAAAAGAGGGCAAGCGGGCTCTGTGTCTAGAGGCAACAGTACTGGTCGTGAACATGGTGCATCCTCATCAGCACATGGCTGTGGGACACGCTTGGCCTTTTTTTCAGCAGCTGGCCGTGTTGAGCCGCAACATGCGGAAGACTTGGTCGAGTGGATGACCAAGCCGTCCTCATCCTCCTCATCCTCTCTCACACAGGCTCAGGGTACTTTGACAAAGCAGCTGCCAACGCGGCCAATTCCCTCGGCTCAATGGCATCAGTCACTCCTTTCCTACCCCACCATGTCCTCCTGAGGAGTCCCCCGAAACTGTTTGACCACAGTGTTGGGCACATGCTCCAGGAGGATGCCCAGCGTTTTGAAGGCTCCGATGATGGTACTCAGCTAGAGGAAAGCAGTAATGTGAGCCCAGATAGAGGGGGTGCCCAAGAAGGACAGCAATCTGGCAGTCATGTTCCCCCTGCTGCAGCATACTACCAGGTTTGCTTCAGTGGTGAGGAGGGAGGCTATGATGAGGTCACTGACTTCATGTGGGTAGCTGATAGGAGAGAGGAGGAGGAGGAGGCACATCACCAACGAGGCAGGATGCCCTCCAGGGGCCAGCTTAAGGGCAGCACACTAACTGCATCACACCGCAGAGCTCCGCATGTGCAGGGCGCTGCTGCGAGTTATTCCAAAAGTTCTTTGGTGTGGGCCTTTTTTGAGATGAGTGCATCAGATCGCACCATTGCTATTTGCAACATATGTCTCAAGCGTATCTCGCATGGCCAAAACATCTCCCACTTGGGCACCACATGCTTGACCAGACATATGTTGACCTGCCATGCAGTTCGTTGGCAAGCGTACCTAAAAGACCCACACCAAAGAACAAAGAGGACCTCTCTTTGCTCCTCATCAGCTGGGATCTCCAACCCCACTATACCTTCAGTCCTCTCTGAAAAATGCACTGAGAGGAATGAAGGTGTAGAATTTAGGTATGTCACAGCCAAGTACTTGCGGGCAATCTGCTATCGGTACACCGATGTCAGATTGTAACCGGCAAATTTCCCTGCCCCAGCTGCTGCACTGCACAAACAAGTTTGCTCCCAGCCATCCACATGCCCAGCGGTTGAATGCTAGCTTGGCAAAATTGCTAGCACTTCAACTGCTACCTTTTCAGTTAGTAGACTCTGCCCCCTTCCGTGAGTATATGGAATGTGCGGTTCCTCAGTGGCAGGTTCCCAAATGCCACATTTTCTCACGGAAGGCTATTCCGGCTTTTTCCGGCATGTGAAAGGCAATGTCTTGGCCTCGCTGGACAGGGCGGTCAGCGGTAAGGTGCATATTACCGCTGACTCATGGTCCAGCAGGCATGGACAGGGACGTTGCCTAAGTTTCACAGCGCATTGGGTGACTCTGCTGGCAGCTGGGAAGGATGCAGGACAAGGTGCAGTAGTGTTGTGGGTTGTTCCGCCACCACGCCTCCAAAATGCTACTACTGGTGATTCTGACACACCTCTCTCCTCCACCCCCTCCCCCTTCTTCTTGCTCCATGGCCTCTTCCTGTGCTTTGTCCTCGGAACCAGCGGTGCTCCGTATGCGTTCAAGGGGCTACGCAAGTTCGCAGGCCAAAAGATGCCATGTGGTGCTTGAGCTGGTGTGCTTGGGGGACAGGAGCCACACTGGGGCAGAGATTCTGTCAGCTCTACAGGAGCAGGTTCAGAGGTGGTTGACGCCACGTCAGTATAAGCCAGGAATGGTGGTTTGGCACCAACCTCCTCTCTGCTCTCGGACAGGGACAACTGACCCATGTGCCCTGTTTGGCTCACGTCCTTAACTTGGTGGTGCAGCGGTTCTTGGGCAGGTACTCGGGCTTACAGGATGTCCTGAGGCAGACCAGGAAAGTCTGTGTGCATTTCTGCCAGTCGTATAATGCCAGTGCTCGGCTGGCTGACCTCCAAAAGGAATTTAACCTGCCCAAGAACTGCCTAATCTGTGACATGCCCACCAGGTGGAACTCAATGTTGGCCATGCTGCAGCGGCTGTACATGCAGCAGAGGGCCATCAATGAGTACCTGTGCGACTATGGCACCAGGACAGGGTCAGGGGAGCTTGTTTTTTTTCCCCATGCTAGTGGGCCATGATCAGGGATGCATGCACTGTCCTGTCACCATTTGAGGAGGCCATGAGGATGGTGAGCAGTGACAGTGAATGCATCAGTGACACTGTCCCCCTTGTCCACCTGTTGGAGCACATGTTGCGTGGAATAATGGACAGGGCACTTGAGGCAGAACAGAGGCAGGAAGAGGAGGACTTCCTTAGCTCTTAAGGCCCCCTTTATCCAGACAGTGTTCCTGCGTGCCCGCCGATCACACAGGAAGAGGAGGAGGAGGATTGTGTCAGCATGGATGTGGAGCCTGGCACTCAGCATCATCAGCAGTCTTTAAGGGATCATTTACAGTCCCAAGAAACCAATGGACATGTATGTGGCTGGGAGGAGGTGGCTGCGGATCATGTCATCCTTAGTGACCCAGAGGACTCCGGACCGAATGCCTCAGCAAACCTACGCTGCATGGCCTCCCTGATCTTGCAAAACCCGCGGAAGGATCCTCGTATTCGTGGTATCAAGGAGAGGGATCGTTAGTGACTGGCAACCCTCCTTGATCCATGTTACAAGGTTAAGGTTGAAACATCTTCGGGAGGCCTTCCAAAAAGGTCTGTGCAACGTGTTCCCAGGGACTGGGAGGTTACAAATTCCTGTTCCTGGACAATTTTTTAGTCCGCAGCCCCAAGTTATGATCGGTTCCAGCAACCATTGCCAGTGTCTGTTTTACATGGTGCAGGAATACCTAGGGGCAAGATCTGACTTGGACACCTTTCCCACCGAAAATCCTCTGGGTTACTGGGTCTTGAGGATGGATCACTGGCCAGAGCTTGCTCAGTATGCAATTGAGCTACTGGCCTGTCCTGCATCCAGCGTTCCTTCGGAATGCACATGCACATTCAGTGCTGCTGGAGGCTTTGTAACCGATCACAGGGTGCGCCTGTCCACCGACTCGGTCAATCGACTGACCTTCATAAAAATGAATCAGTCTTGGATCACCACCAGACACCAAGCACCTGATGCTGATGTAACCGAATAATTTTTTTTGAAATGTCAGATTCCTTCAAGACTCCCTATGCTGATGCTGAGTGACTATCCTCTTCCTCCTCAATGATCATGCTAATAGCTTGTAAGAATATTTTTGGTTCTAGGCGCCGCCACCAGTGGCTAAGGCCTAATTTTTCTGCCCCTGTTTAACAGGGGCGTGTAATTACAATTTTTGATACAATACTTTGCAGCAGGGCTCGTTCCTGCGCTCCAACTAGATTATTTGTGAGGGGTTGCAGTGTTGTGGCACCAGTGCCTAAGGCCCAATTTGTCTGCCCCTGTTTAACAGGGACATGTAATTACAATTCTTGATCTAATATTTCACAGCAGGGCCCGTTTCTGCGCCCACCAAGAGTAACTGTGAGGACTTACAGTGTTGTGGCACCAGCACCACCACCAAAGGCCCAATTTTTCTGCCCCTCTTCAACAGGTGCATGTACTTACAATTCTTGATCCAATATTTCAGAGTAGGACCCGTTCCAGCACCCACCAAGAGTATCTGTGAGGACTTACAGTGTTATGGCACCAGCACCACCACCACCATCACCAAAGGCCCAATTTTTCTGACCCTGTTCAACAGGGGCATGTAATTACAATTCTTGATCTAATATTTCACAGCAGGGCCCTGTGAGGGCTTACAGTGTTGTGGCAACACCAACACCTAATTTCTGCAGAGTGTATAGGGCAGGCCCCTACTTTCAAACATCCAACTTACAAACGACTCCTACTTGCAAACAGAAGGAAACAACAGGAAGTGAGATGAAATCTACCCCTAGGAAGGGAAATTCTCTCCTGTAAAAGTTAATATGGGAAAAACTTTGCTTCTTTCCACTGATGCTTTATCACCAATCCTTGTTTCACTAAAAACCCCAAATTTTCAAAAAACATTTGTCATTGGGACAGAAAGTGAGGTGAAATCTTCTGAAGAGGAGCACAGACAGCAAAACAAATGTCACAGGGGTGATAACCCTTCCCTATGTTTTCCAAAAAGCTTAAAATAGATTTTTTGGCTGGAGCCAAACACTTTAAATATGTACCAGTTCAAAATTACAAATAGATTCTACTTAACAGCAAACCTACAGTCCCTGTCTTGTTTGCACCGCCTGTATACTGCTGTTCAGAGGGCCTGGGGCTCCACGCCTTTCCTTTTTTTAATTTGGGTGCAGGGTTCCCCTTAATATCCATACGAGACCTAAAGGGCCTGGTAATGGACTGGGGGGGGGGTACCCATGCCGTTTGTCTCACTGATTTTCATCCATATTACCGGGACCCGACATTACATTAAAGCCGTAAGCAGAGCAGTTTTAAATGACTTTTATTCCTTTAAAAATGTCAGTTTGTGCAGGGACTGTTCTAAGCATGGGAAACACACGCCACTTTACAGGCATACTATAGACACCCCACAGGTACGATATTTAAAGGAATATTTCACTTTTTTTTCACTTTAAGCATCATTAATTGTTGACTTCCGTAGGTTCCGTGGGCGCATACAGTACCTGGTGCATTGGAAGGGGTATGGTCTGAAGGAACGCTCTTGGGTCTCATTCTCGGACGTACATGCCCCTGTCCTCCTCTGTGATTTCCATACACATTTTCCCCTCAAGCCTGGTGGTCCTCCGAGGGGGAGGGGTCATTGTGTAGGGGGTACTGTCTGGGCTGGGATCAGCCCTTCCTTCTCTTAGCTGGCTGCAAAGCTGTTGGCTAATTGCCAGCTCTCATCTCTCCACAGTTACTCACCTGTTGATGATATCCTGCTCGTCAGATCTGCCTACTTAAGCCGTCCAGCCCAGAGGATCTCTGCCTTCGCCTTAGCCTCTGTGATGTTGACCATCTCCTGCGTTCCTGTTTAAAGACTTGCTTGGCTGACATCCCTTCTGGCTCCAGGTCCTGCCTGCTGTTTCATTACACTGATCCCTGACCTACTGGCTTGGCTGACTATCTGTTCCGGTTACCTAACTTTGGCTATGTTTTGACTACATTTGTTCTATTTTACTTTTATTATTAAACAAGTGTGATTTAACTATACTTCTATCTCGGTTTGATTTCATGGTTTCCGACACTAGGAGATCGTGGTATCTCGGGACCAGTAATAACTACATTGGTGAAAGCCAGAAAGGCGATCACCATGAAGGTTTATCACAAGGTTTGGAAGGCACCCTCGCAGATATTTGGTAGAGAGTAGAGAGAATTCTCTCTTTTCTTCAGTCAGGCTTAGATAAAAGATTAGCCTTGACAACAATTAAAGGGCAGGTTTCAGATTTATCAGTGTACTTCCAGAAGCCTTTGGCTTCACATTCCTTGGACTTTTCTTCAGGGAGTGACTCACTTATTGCCTCCCGGTAAATCACCTCTTTGCCCTTGGGATTTGAATTTGGTTTTGTCGGTGCTGCAGGAGCAGGCTTTTGAACCAATAAATGAAGTTCTTTTGACACAGAAGTTGGTTTTTCTTTATGCAATTATTTTGGCTAGAAGGGTCTTCGAATTGGCGGCCCTTTCCTGTAAGGAGCCGTATTTGATTTTGCACGATGACAAAGTGGTGCTATGTCCTGTTCTGTCCTTTTTGCCTAAGGTAGTTTATGAATTTCATTTAAATCAGGACACTGTTCTACCTTCTTTTTTCTCTCAGTTTGGTTCACCAGAAGAGAAGCAGTTGCACCATTTGGATGTGGTGTGGGGGGTCAGAGTCTACCTGGAAAGGTCTGCAAGCATCAGAAGTTCAAGCGGCTTCTAAGGCATCCATTTCACTTTGGTTCACCAGGTAATCACTCAGGCCTATGGACTGAAAGGTAAAGCTCCTCCCTTTGGGGTTAGAGTTTATTCTACCAGGGGTGTTGGAATCTCCTGGGTTTTTCAATATCAGGCATCAGTGGCACAGATTTGCAAGGCCGCTACCTGGTCTTTGGTAAATACATTCACAAGATTTTATCAGGTGGATGTTAAGGCAGCAGAGGACTCGGCTTTTGGCCGTAGTGTCTTGCGGACTGCTGTATAAATCTTATGGTGTTTTCATACTGTGTGTCTCCCTCCCCTCAAGGCTATTGCTCTGGGACATCCCAGGTAGTAATGTATATGGCTGCTCTGTGTCCCTGTTTCTCTGTGATGTACTAGAAAGAAAATTCGATTTTTTTCTTAAACTTTCCTGTAAAATCCATTTCTTTGAGTACATCATGGGACACAGAGGTCCCTCCCTTCCCTTTTTTTGGGAGTTCATTGCTTGCTACAAAACTGGAGTACTTCCTGTATGTGAGGGGTTATATATTGGATCACTTCCTGTTTTTGGTTATTCTACCAGTGCCCATTCACCTATAGGTGGTGCATTACCCAGGTAGTAATCTATATGGCTGCTCTGTGTCCCCTGGTGTACTCAAAGAAATGGATTTTACAGGTAAGTAAGAAAAAATCAAATGTTTCCCTCCCCAGTGTCAGGTGACCCGTCACTGTTACAAGGTCTCAGGTGTGAATGAGGAGCAGGTGTGTTAAATTTGGTGTTATCACTCTAACTCTCTCATACTGGTCACTGGAAGTTCAACATGGCACTTCATGACAAAGAACTCTCTGAGGATATGAAAAAAAGAATTGTTGCTCTATATAAAGATGGCCTATGTTTTAAGAAGATTGCCAAGAATAGGGATGGGCTGACTGTTCTAGTTGAACATGAGTTTGACTCGAACATCAGCTGTTCGATCGTTCGCCGAAGATCGAACATTATGGGCCGTTCGCGCCAAATTCGAGCAGCACGTCACGGCCCATAATGCACTGCGTCCTGCATGCTTTGGCCAGTCACAGCGCCATAAGCAAACAGAGCCATAATTGGCCAAAGGAAGGGTGCCTTTGGCCAATTATGGCTCAGGGGGTTAAGTATACGCCCCACACCATATAAGGCCGCCTGCACATCAGCCCTGTGTAGGGTGTTGCTGGCGTTATACAGAGATAGGGAGAGAAAGCGTGTGTCATTTAATTTACTTTGAGCAGGCAGTTTCTTCAGTTAGCTAGATCTCACTGCAGATAGTTCCTGCTGTACTTTTTCTAATCTACTTAAGGCAGGTAGTTGATCCAGTTTAGCTAGATCTCACTGCAGACCGTTCCTGCTGTATTACTTCTAATCTACTTCAGGCAGGCAGTTGATTCAGTTAGCTGCAGTGTATTGCATATATATATATATATACAGTCAGACTGCTATATATATATCCACTGTATTCAGTTTAGCTAGATATTACTGCAGACCATTCCTGCTGTACTGTTTCTATTATACTTCAGGCAGCCAGTTGATTCAGTTAGCTGCAGTGTTTTTCATATATATATATATATATATATATATATATATATATATATATATATATATATATATATACATATATATACACACACACACATATATACACACATATATATACACGCATATATACATATATACATATACACATATATATATATATATATATATACACACACATACATATATCTATATATATATATATATATAGTTTAGCCAAGCCAATACCTGACTGTAGGCCATTCCTGGAGTACGTGTTCAAAGACACTTTCAGGCAGGTGACTCAGTGACGTGCAGTTCATAAAATATATATCCACTGCATTGTAGTCCAGCCAAGCCTATACCTGACAGTAAAATATAAGAGGTACAATGAGAATTGAGTATGTATGAAGTGATGCCAACATCTTTATTCAAAGTAAAACAGAAAAAACTGTGCACAAGAGGTACTCGCCCCTTGGGATTTTACTGGCAAAATATATAGAGTATAGAGAGTAGATTATGTAAAATGCACGTAAGTGCCAATTTTATTTAATTGTAGAAAAAATATGAAAAAATATGAATACAAAACAGTTATACAATATACATATTTATTTAAAATATACACATCAAAATGTACAAGGTAGATATATCAACCCAGTGCTTACAACCCGCAGCCTAAGTAGTTTCAGGACAAATGGATGAATTTACAGCACGTAACCCGACATGTTTTGGAAATTAGTATGTATTATTCCTTCATCAAGGGATTTACAGTTGGATGATCAAATTTTTTTTCTGTAATGTAAGTTTCAGAGTAATGAGACAGTATCATAATATATGAAACTACTAACAAGTATTGATTATAGCAGAAATATTATAAAATATTCACACTGGTTATACTTACATCAATCAGATTCATATAAATCAAATATGACAACAAAAACAGGAACCAGAGACAGAACAGGCTGGCTAGGAGGTCCACAGAAATATGGGATGGGCAGCTCTGAGCGTGGGACTGAACGCTGCAGCATATTCACAAGAGGCGCCTGATTAAAGTCTGCATAAATAGTAAAAGGAAAAGGAACACGTAAATTAATCCCATATGCAGCTAAAAAGGACTATCAAACTGCAATATAGGGATAAAGGGATGTTAACATCCCATTGATTCAGTACAAATAGTTAAGTTACCTCTTAGTTTTCACATATTCACTTGAGACGCAGACCTCTGGGCAGCAGTTCCACAACTGACAGATGCCCAGTGAGTGTCACAACTTTTTTTTGCTTTGATGGTTCCCACTACCTCCAGGTACAGGGCATTGCGATGGGGACATGTTTTGCCCCATCGTACGCCAATCTGTACCTGGGGGAGTGGGAACATTCACTGCTTGTTCATGAATCACTATCTATGTACATGTGCCATGTTTTAACATGGCGACGATACATAGATGACATATTTCTTATTTGGGATGGATCGATCGACCTACTACATACATTTTTGGACTCAATCAATAGGAATGAGTTTAATTTAAAATTTACAATGACTCATAGTCCTAGTGAGATCTAGGGATGAGCTTCGAGTTCGAGTCGAACTCATGTTCTACTCGAACATTGGCTGTTCGCAAGTTCGCCGAACAGCGAACAATTTGGGGTGTTCGCGGCAAATTCGAATGCCGCGGAACACCCTTTAAAAGTCTATGGGAGAAATCAAAAGTGCTAATTTTAAAGGCTTATATGCAAGTTATTGTCATAAAAAGTGTTTGGGGACCCGGGTCCTGCCCCAGGGGACATGGATCAATGCAAAAAAAAGTTTTAAAAACGGACGTTTTTTCAGGAGCAGTGATTTTATTAATGCTTAAAGTCAAACAATAAAAGTGTAATATCCCTTTAAATTTCGTACCTGGGGGGTGTCTATAGTATGCCTGTAAAGGGGCGCATGTTTCCTGTGTTTAGAACAGTCTGACAGCAAAATGACATTTTGAAGGAAAAAACACATTTAAAACTACCGCGGCTATTGCATTGCCGACAATACACATAGAAGTTCATTGATAAAAACGGCATGGGAATTCCCCACAGGGGAACCCCGAACCAAAATAAAAAAAAAAAAAATTGATGTGGGGGTCCCCCTAAATTCCATACAAGGCCCTTCAGGTCTGGTATGGATATTAAGGGGAACCCCAGCCAAAATTAAAAAAAAAAATTGACGTGGGGTTCCCCCTAAATTCCATACCAGACCCTTCAGGTCTGGTATGGATTTTAGGGGAACCCCGCGCCAAAAATAAAAAAAAAACGGCGTGGGGTCCCCCTAAAAATCCATACCAGACCCTTATCCGAGCACGCAACCTGGCAGGCCGCAGGAAAAGAGGGGGGGACGAGAGTGCGGCCCCCCCCCCTCCTGAACCGTACCAGGCCACATGCCCTCAACATTGGGAGGGTGCTTTGGGGTAGCCCCCCAAAACACCTTGTCCCCATGTTGATGAGGACAAGGGCCTCATCCTCACAACCGTGGCCGGTGGTTGTGAGGGTCTGCGGGCGGGGGGCTTATCGGAATCTGGAAGCCCCCTTTAACAAGGGGACCCCCAGATCCCGGCCCCCCCCCTGTGTGAAATGGTAAGGGGGTACTTACCCCTACCATTTCACTAAAAAACTGTCAAAAATGTTAAAAATGACAAGAGACAGTTTTTGACAATTCCTTTATTTAAATGCTTCTTCTTTCTTCCTTCATCTTCTTCTTCTTCTGGTTCTTCTGGCTCTTCTGGTTCTTCCTCCGGCGTTCTCGTCCAGCATCTTCTCCGCGGCGTCTTCTATCTTCTTCTCCTCGGGCCGCTCCGCACCCATGGCATGAGGGGGGAGGCTCCCGCTCTTCTCTTCATCTTCTTCTCTTCTTCATCTTCTTCTTCATCTTCTTCTTCATCTCTTCTTCCTTCTTCTCTTCTTCATGTCTTCTGCGGGCCGCTCCGCAGCCATGCTGTGGCATGGTGGGAGGCTCCCGCTGTGTGACGGCGTCTCTTCGTCTGACGGTTCTTAAATAACGGGGGGCGGGGCCACCCGGTGACCCCGCCCCCCTCTGACGCACGGTGACATGACGGGACTTCCCTGTGACGTCACGGGGAATGCCACAGGGAAGTCCCGTCATGTCACCGTGCGTCCGAGGGGGGCGGGGTCACCAGGTGGCCCCGCCCCCCGTTATTTAAGAACCGTCAGACGAAGAGACGCCGTCACACAGCGGGAGCCTCCCACCATGCCAGCATGGCTGCGGAGCGGCCCGCAGAAGACATGAAGAAGAGAAGAAGGAAGAAGAGATGAAGAAGAAGATGAAGAAGAAGATGAAGAAGAGAAGAAGATGAAGAGAAGAGCGGGAGCCTCCCCCCCCATGCCATGGGTGCGGAGCGGCCCGAGGAGAAGAAGATAGAAGACGCCGCGGAGAAGATGCTGGACGAGAACGCCGGAGGAAGAACCAGAAGAGCCAGAAGAACCAGAAGAAGAAGAAGATGAAGGAAGAAAGAAGAAGCATTTAAATAAAGGAATTGTCAAAAACTGTCTCTTGTCATTTTTAACATTTTTGACAGTTTTTTAGTGAAATGGTAGGGGTAAGTACCCCCTTACCATTTCACACAGGGGGGGGGCCGGGATCTGGGGGTCCCCTTGTTAAAGGGGGCTTCAAGATTCCGATAAGCCCCCCGCCCGCAGACCCCCACAACCACCGGCCACGGTTGTGAGGATGAGGCCCTTGTCCTCATCAACATGGGGACAAGGTGTTTTGGGGGGCTACCCCAAAGCACCCTCCCAATGTTGAGGGCATGTGGCCTGGTACGGTCCAGGAGGGGGGGGGGCCGCACTCTCGTCCCCCCCTCTTTTCCTGCGGCCTGCCAGGTTGCGTGCTCGGATAAGGGTCTGGTATGGATTTTTAGGGGGACCCCACGCCGTTTTTTTTTTTTTTTTTGGCGCGGGGTTCCCCTTAAAATCCATACCAGACCTGAAGGGTCTGGTATGGAATTTAGGGGGAACCCCACGTCAATTTTTTTTTAAAATTTTGGCTGGGGTTCCCCTTAATATCCATACCAGACCTGAAGGGCCTTGTATGGAATTTAGGGGGACCCCCACATCAATTTTTTTTTTTTTTATTTTGGTTCGGGGTTCCCCTGTGGGGAATTCCCATGCCGTTTTTATCAATGAACTTCTATGTGTATTGTCGGCAATGCAATAGCCGCGGTAGTTTTAAATGTGTTTTTTCCTTCAAAATGTCATTTTGCTGTCAGACTGTCCTAAACACGGGAAACATGCGCCCCTTTACAGGCATACTATAGACACCCCCCAGGTATGAAATTTAAAGGGATATTACACTTTTATTGTTTGACTTTAAGCATTATTAAAATCACTGCTCCTGAAAAAACGGCCGTTTTTAAAACTTTTTTTTGCATTGATTCATGTCCCCTGGGGCAGGACCCAGGTCCCCAAACACTTTTATTGACAATAACTTGCATATTAGCCTTTAAAATTAGCACTTTTGATTATTCATGTTCGTGTCCCATAGACTTTAACGGTGTTCGCATGTTCGAACGAATTTTTTTCCTGTTCGCATGTTCTGGTGCGAACCGAACAGGGGGGTGTTCGGCTCATCCCTAGTGAGATCACGTTTCTATATGTGCTTATAAAGAAATTGCCTAGTGGGAGCTTGTCTAGTGAACTCTATCGTAAGCCCACAGCAGGCAATTCCTTGCTCCACGCAACTAGCTTCCACCCCAAGCCTCTCCTTGCCTCTATACCTTACAGTCAGTATTTGAGAGCTCGCCGTAACTGTTCTGATGATACTGGATTCAAAATTGAAGCCAATATTTTGAGAAATAGACTCCTCGAAAGAGGATACTCAAATACATGCCTCAAAAAAGCATACAAACGAGCCCTCAACAAATCACATTGCGACCTGCTAAATACACAAAAACAACCTTTCAATGATGAAACTACAAGAATCATCACAACATACTCATCATAACATAAGCAGGTTAAACGTATTTTGAACAAATATTGGCACTTATTAACAATGGATTAAACTTTGGCCCCTTTTGTTCCCAGCTCTCCAGCTGTCACCTTTAGGAGAGCGCCATCTATAGGTGACAAACTGGTTAGTAGTGAGTACAGACCCTTTAAAGGCGATTCATGTAAAACACTGGGGACCTTTACATGTGGGGGTGTCAGTATTGCCAGTATATGGACAGATGGAAGAACATCATTTTACCTAATGGCCAACATTTCTCCCCGAAACACTATGTAAACTGTAAAACCCCTGCAATAGTGTATTTGTTAACAAGCGAATGTGGGTGTTACTATATTGGCAAAACAATCAATGAGTTCTAAAAAAGAATATACCAACACCTTGGCACTATACGCAAACGCGACCCTGATGTACCTATTGGCCGTCATATGGCCATAGTTCATCCCGTATCTATTCCCAAGATCTATTTTTTAGCTCTTGATCGTATCCACTTCAGCCCTAGAGGCGGCGATTCCAATAAACACCTTCTCCAGTGTGAACTGAGGTGGATACATAACCTACGGGCCAACCATCCACCTGACCTCAACGGGGCCTTCAACTTCAGATCATTTCTCCCTGGTTTTACATCAGGGGTCTGCGAGCTGAATTTATAGGGGCTCTCCTTTATGCCTATTCACTTGTCCTTCCTTCTCTATATGTTCTATGAGATGTGCAACCTATGTGCAACCTATGTATTGACTATCTTAAAGACATGTGAATTAACTCAGTATTTAATTATTTTTGTATGCCGTATTCCTTTTTTATTTTTATTTTTTATTTTATTTTATTCAAATTCGTAAATCATTGATTCTGTAACCTGTAGAGCACTCAGTGTCACTATGATTTATTATGTTTTTTTCGTTTTTTTTTTTTCTTTTCCCTTTCATCTTTACACATTTGTACAACAGGCTGGCTATAATCATTCTGTCCACTAGATGGTGCAATTCACGGTGTGAGCACCATTCGTCTGCTCGCAGACACCCGGCGGGTAAGCTCCACTCGCGCATGGCTGGTAGGCGGTGTTTTGCTACCTGTCCCCCGTACCTTTTGTGCATGGAGGAGCTTTTCTTGTGTCCCCACATCTGCTTCACTGTATATGTGGGGATTTCATACCCGCCGATGACGCGGTGACGCGTGACGTCATCACACCCTTCTGGGCGTGGCTACGCCGCACGGCTAGGCGTCAGGGAGACGCTCTGAGCCTCCATTCACAGCTGCTGCTTGTGCAGATAACTAACGGGGGGCAAACACTGATTGGCTGAAGCCAAATCAGTTGTGCTATTTGAGACGCGGACACTCACTGGGCATCTGTCAGTTGTGGAACTGCTGCCCAGAGGTCTGCGTCTCAAGTGAATATGTGAAAACTAAGAGGTATCTTAACTACTATTTGTACTGAATCAATGGGATGTTACCATCCCCTTATCTCTATATTGCAGTTTGATAGTCCTTTTTAGCTGCATATGGGATTAATTTACGTGTTCCTTTTCCTTTTACTATTTTGATTATGCAGACTTTAATCAGGCGCCTCTTGTGAATGTGCTGCAGCGTTCAGTCCCACACCCAGAGCTGCCCATCCCATATTTCTGTGGACCTTCTAGCCAGCCTGTTCTGTCTCTGGTTCCTGTTTTTGTTCTATCATATTTGATTTATATGAATCTGATTGATGTAAGTATAACCAGTGTGAATATTTTATAATATTTCTGCTATAATCAATACTTGTTAGTAGTTTCATATATTATGATACTATCTCATTACTCTGAAACTTACATTACAGAAAAAGATTTGATCACCCAACTGTAAATCCCTTGATGAAGGAATAATACATACTAATTTCCGAAACATGTCGGGTTACGTGCTGTAAATTCATGCGTTTGACCTGAAACTACTTAGGCTGTGGCTTAAATGAACTGGGTTGATATATCTACCTTGTACATTTTGATGTGTATATTTTAAATTAATATGTATATTGTATAACTGTTTTGTATTCACATTTTTTCATATTTTTTCTACAATTAAATAAAATTGGCACTTGCGTGCATTTTACATAATTTATATTCTATATATTTTGCCACCAAAATCCCAAGGGGCGACCCCTGTGTACCTCTAGTGCAGTTTTTTCTGTTTTACTACACCTGACAATAGGCCATTTCTGGAGTACCTGTTCAAAGACACTTTCAGGCAGGTGACTCAGTGAGGTGCAGTTCATAAAATATATATCCACTGCATTGTAGTCCAGCCAAAGCTATACCTGACAGTAGGCCATTCCTGGAGTGCGTGTTCAAAGACACTTTCAGGCAGGTGACTCAGTGAGCTGCAGTTCATTTAAAATACTGTATATATATATACAGGCTTGTATATATATATATATATATATATATATATAGTCTAGCCAAGCCTATACCTGACTGTAGGCCATTCCTGGTGCACTGTTTTTAGTAAACTTCAGGCATTGTTTTGCTAATCTAACTGTACAGTATGTCTGGAAGGCCACCAAGGAGAGGCAGATGAACACAGGCCTCTAAAAGAGGGAGCTCGACACATGTCTGGACTTGTACGTGGCTGGCAGGAGGTGGCTGCGGATCAGGTCGTCCTTAGTGACCCAGAGGACTCTGGACCGAATGCCTCAGCAAACCTACGCTTCATGACCTCCCTGATCCTGCAAAGCCTGCGAAAGGACCCTCGGATTCGTGGTATCAAGGAGAGGGATAAGTACTGGCTGGCAACCTTTCTTGATCCACGTTACAAGGGTAAGGTGGTGGAACTTATCCAGCCGTCACAGAGGGAGCAGAAGATGAAACATCTTCGGGAGGCCTTGCAGAAAGGTTTGTGCAATGCGTTTCCAGAGCCTGGGAGATTACAATTTCCTGGTCCTCCTGGACAACGTGTTGCTAAGGCTTCGGTCAGTCACAGAAGGAGCAGTGGAGAAGGTGGCCGTCTGACCAATACGTTCAGACAATTTTTTAGTCCGCAGCCCCAAGGTCTAATCGGTTCCAGCAACCATCGCCAGCATCTGTTATACATGGTGCAGGAATACCTAGGGGCAAGATCAGACTTGGAGACCTTTCCAACCAAAAATCCACTGGGTTACTGGGTCTTGAGGATGGATCACTGGCCTGAGCTTGCACAGTATGCAATTTAGCTACTGCCCTTTCCTGCTTCCAGCGTTCTTTCGGAACGCACATTCAGTGTCGCTGGAGGCTTTGTAACCAATCACAGAGTGCGCCTGTCCACCGACTCAGTTAATTGGCTCACCTTCATAAAAATTAATCAGTCTTGGATCACCAGCTACCAAGCACCTGATGCTGATGTAACCGACTAATTTTTTTATGAATGTGAGATCCCTTGAAGACTGCCTATGCTGATACTGAGTGACTTACCTGTTATGCTGAGTGACTATCCTATTACTCCTCAATGTTCATATTGATAGCTTCTAAGAACATTTTTGTTTCTGGGCACCACCATCAGTGGCTAAGGCCCAATTTTTCTGCCCCTGTTTAACAGGGGCGTGTAATTACAATTGTTGCTGTAATATTTTGCAGCAGGGCTTGTTTCTGCTCTCAACAAGAGTATCTGTGAGGGGTTGCAGTGTTGTGGCACCACCACCACTGCCTAAGGCCCAATTTTCCTGCCCCTGTTAAACAGGGGCGTGTAATTACAATTTTTGCTGTAATATTTTGCAGTAGGGGTTGTTCCTGCGCTCAAAAAGAGTATTTGTGAGGGGTTGCAGTGTTGTGGCACCACCACCACTGCCTAAGGCTCAATTTTTCTGCCCCTGTTTAACAGGGGCGTGTAATTACAATTTTTGATCAAATATTTAACAGCAGGGCTCGTTCCTGCACTCAACAAGAGTATCTGTGAGGGGTTGCAGTGTTGTGGCACCACCACTGCCTAAGACCCAATTTTTCTGCCCCTGTTTAACAGGGGCGTGTGATTACAATTTTTGATCTACTATTTCACAGCAGGGCCCGTTCCTGTGCCCACCAAGAGTAACTGTGAGGGCTTACAGTGTTGTGGCACCACCACCAAAGGCCCAATTTTTTTGGCCCTGTTCAACAGGGGCATGTAATTACAATTCTTGATATAATATTTCAAGGCAGGGCCCGTTCCTGCACTCAACAAGAGTATCTGTGAGGAGTTGCGGTGTTGTGGCTCCACCACCACTGCCTAAGGCCCAATTTTTCTGCCCCTGTTTAACAGAAAGTGAGGTGAAATCTTCTGAACAGGGGCACAGACAGCAAAACAAATGTTACAGGGGTGATAACCCTTCCCTATGTTTTCCAAAAAGCTTTAAAATAGATTTTTTGGCTGGAGCTATGCTTACAAAATGTAACTGTTCCAAATTACAAACAGATTCTACATAAGAACAAACCTACAGTCTCTGTCTTGTTTTCACCGTCTGTATACTGCTGTTCAGAGTATATAGGGCCTGGGGGCCCAACGCCTTTTCTTTTTTTAACTTAATATCCATACAAGACCCAAAGGGCCTGGTAATGGGCTCGGAGGGTTACCCATGCGGTTTCTCTCACTGATTTTCATCCATATTGCCCGACATTACATTAAAGCCTCAAGCAGTTTTGAATGACTTTTATTGCTTTAGAAATGTAATTTTGTGCAGGGACTGTTCTAAGCATGGGAAACACGCACCACTTTACAGGCATACTATTGACACCCCACAGGTATGATATTTAAAGGCATATTTCACTTTTATTTTTTCACTTTAAGCATCAATAAAATCACTGCTCACGAAAAAACAACCGTTTTTAAAACTTTCTTTTCTATTGATACATGTCCCCTGGGGCAGGACCCGGATCCCGAAACCCTTTTTAGGACAATAACTTGCATATTAGCCTTTAAAATTCGCACTTTTGATTTCTCACGTTCGAGTCCCAAAGACTTTAACAGTGTTTGAATGTTTGCGCGAACTTTCGGTTTGTTCGCATGTTCTGGATGTGATCCGAACCGGGGTGTGTTCGGCCCATCCCTAGCCAAGACCCTGAAACTGAGCTGCAGCACAGTGGCCAAGAGCATACAGCGGTTTAACAGGACAGGTTCTACTGAGAACAGACCTTGCCATGGTCGACCAAAGAAGTTGAGTGCACGTGCCCAGCGTCATATCCAGAGGTTGTCTTTGGGAAATAGACGTATGAGCGCTGCAAGCATTGCTGCAGAGGTTGATGGAGTGGTGGGTCAGCCTGTCAGTGCTCAAATTGGTCTGGCTGTCGTTCCAGAAGGGATTATTCACAAGAAAGCCTGCAAACAGTTTGCTGAAGACAAGCAGACAAAGGACATTGATTACTGGAACCATGTCCTGTGGTCTGATGAGACCAAGTCGAAACTTATTTGGTTTAGATGGTGTCAAGCATGTATGCGGCAACCAGGTGAGGGGTACAACGACAAGTGTGTCTTGCCTACAGTCATGGTGGTGGGAGTGTCATGGCCTGGGGCTACATGAGTGCTTCCGGCACTGGGGAGCTACAGTTCATTAAGGGAACCATGAATGCCAACATGAAATGTGACATACTGAAGCAGAGCATGATCCCCTCCCTTTGGAGACTGGGCAGCAGGGCAGTATTCTAACATAACGACCCCAAACACACCTCCAAGACGACCACTGCCTTGCTGAAGAAGCTGAGGGTAAAGGTGATGGACAGGCCAAGCATGTCTCCAGACCTAAATTCTATTGAGCATCTGTGGGACATCCTCAAAGGTCTCTAACATCCACCAGCTCCATGATGTTGTCATGGAGGAGTGGAAGAGGACTCCAGTGACAAC
The DNA here is from genome assembly GCA_037952925.1 of Lithobates clamitans. NCBI lineage: Eukaryota > Metazoa > Chordata > Amphibia > Anura > Ranidae > Lithobates > Lithobates clamitans. Next base: position 1,510,371 of record JBBGZY010001695.1, read on the forward strand.
CTGTAAAGCTCTGGTGAACTCCATGCCCAAGAGAGTTAAGGCAGTGCTGGAAAATAATGGTGGCCACATAAAATATTGACACTTTGGGCCCAATTTGGACATTTTCACTTAGGGATGTACTCACTTTTGTGGCCAGCAGTATAGACATTAATGGCTGTGTGTTGAGTTATTTTGAGGGGACAGCAAATTTACAGTTATACAAGCGGTACACTCACTACTTTACCTTGTAGCAAAGTGTAATTTCTTCAGTCTTGTCACATGAAAAGATATAATAAAATGTTTACACATTTTGTCATGTTACAACCAAAAATGTAAATGTATTTTATTGGGATTTTATGTGATAGACCAACACAAAGTGGCACACAATTGTGAAGTGAAAGGAAAATGATAAATGGTTTTCAAAATGTTTTACAAATAAATATGTGAAAAGTGTGTCATGCATTTGTATTCAGCCTCCTTTACTCTGATACCTCTAATTAAAATCTAATGGAACCAATTGCCTTCAGTAGTCAATAGATAGAGTCTCCCTGCTTTTAACGCATACTGTTATAGGGCGTACACACGGTCGGACTTTGTTCGGACATTCCGACAACAAAATCCTAGGATTTTTTCCGACGGATGTTGGCTCAAACTTGTCTTGCATACACATGGTCACACAAAGTTGTCGGAAAATCCGATCATTCTGAACGCGGTGACGTAAAACACGTACGTCGGGACTATAAACGGGGCAGTGGCCAATAGCTTTCATCTCTTTATTTATTCTGAGCATGCGTGGCACTTTGTCCGTCGGATTTGTGTACACACGATCGGAATTTCCAACAACGGATTTTGTTGTCGGAAAATTTTATCTCCTGCTCTCCAATTTTGTGTGTCGGAAAATCCGATGGAAAATGTCCGATGGAGCCCACACACGGTCGGAATTTCCGACAACACGCTCCGATCGGACATTTTCCATCGGAAAATCCGACCGTGTGTACGGAGCATAAGACATGTTATTTGGTTGTCTGAGGGCTGGTGGTAAGTTAAATGTCAAGTCACCTGAGACCAGGTGACAGATGCACTCTGTAGGAGTCGGAAGTGCACCACTATAACTGACTGCTGCGGATTGAACCCTGGGAGGTTCAGAAAGCAGGTCTACTGGATCACTAACACAGATCCCACTGGGAGCTAGAGCATAGATTCCCCAGGGCGCGGAGTTTAAGAGCCAGCAGGAGTTCATCAGAGCCTCTAGTGGTGAGGATGGACTGAGCTGCAGTCTGGCTCCAGGTCGCGGCTCCCAGGGTCTCACAGCTCACGCTCACGGTAGACTACGGGAAAAGAGGAAGGAGGCAGCAGGCTGGAACAACAAGGAAAGTAAGGGATAAGCCAAATGTCAGGGTGACTAGCTGACAAGGATAAACATAACACGCCAAAGGTCAGGGTCACAAGCAGACAGGGAAAGTCAAGAACAGGCCAAAGTTGGTAACTGGAATCAGACGTAGGAAACACAGCAAGTACACACGAAAGCTAACACACAATGGTTGATCACCACTGCTGGCTTGCAGTGCACAGGTTAATATAGGATTCCCTGATAGGGCCTGGGGTGGGGCCATGCTTGAAGGAGAGGTTATAAAACCAGCCAGGTGTGAGTGGCTGGCTTCTTAGTCTGAACACATGAGGAGAAAGTAAGCTGACAGAGAAAGATTACTGCATAACCATGACATTAAGCTTGTTTTTTCCCTTGATTTATCCTTAGCCTTGTTTGTACCTGTTGTTAGCCTTCCAATGCTTCTTACTGCGATAGCCAGCTATAGATGGGAGCAAGTGGCATCTTTTTTGTATCACTGTCGTGTTTTTTGGTCAGGCAATGTACTGACACCTTTGCAGCCATTGTGCTATATGCTGGGTGTTCAGTGTGCCCCTGTACCTTTTAAGAAGGGGTGGCTCCCCTTCAGTCCACCTGCTCTCACCTATCCATCAGAATGCATGTGCCTCCACTGCGGGGACACTTATAAATTAGTGTTAGGTACCACAGATACCAGGGTGCTTTGACGAGGCTCTGCGGCTTACGCATACATTTGCAAATGTGTGTAGACTAAACCCCTGCTTTTAAGGCATACTGTTAGACAGGTTATTTGGTTGTCTGTGGGCTGGTGGTAAGTTAAGCTTGGTTTTTCTCTTGGATTTATCCTTGGCCTTGTTTGTGCCAATAGATAGAGTCCACCTGTGTGTAATTTAATCTCAGTATAAATACAGCTGTTCTGTGAGATTTGTTAGAGAACCTTAATGAACAAAGCACTGTTCAAGCCATCATCAAAAAATGGAAAGAGTATGGCACAGCTGCAAACCTACCAAGACATGGCTGTCTACCTAAACTGACAGGCCGAGCATGGAGAGCAATAATCAGAGAAGGAGTCAAGAGGCTCATGGTAACTCTGGAGAAGCTGCAGAGATCCACAGCTCAGGTGGGAGAATCGGTCCACAGGACAACTATTAATCGTGCACTCCACAAATCTGGCCTTATGGAAGAGTGGCAAGAAATAAGCTATTGTTGAAAGAAAGCTATAAGTCCTGTTTGCAGTTTGCGAGAAGCCATGTGAGGCAAACAGCAAACATGTGGAAGAAGGTGCTCTTGTCAGATGAGACCAAAATTGAACTTTTTGGCCTAAAAGAAAACGCTATGTGTGGCAGAAAACTAACACTGCACAACACCCTAAACACACCATCCCCACCGTGAAACATGGTGTTGGCAGCATCCTGTTGTGGGGATACTTTTCTTCAGCAGGGATGGGAAAACTGGTCAGATTTGATGGGACGATGGATGGAGCCAAATACAGGGCAAAAGAGTTGAGACTGGGGGGGACGTTTACCTTCCAGGAGGACAACGACCCTAAACATATAGCCAGAGCTACAATGGAATGGTTTAGATCAAAGCATATTAATGTGTTAGAATGGCCCAGTCAAAGTTCAGACCTAAATCCAATTAAGAATCTGTGGTAAGACTTGAAAATTGCTGTTCACAGAAGCTTTCCATCCAATCTGAAAGAGCTTGAGCTACTTTGCAAGAAAGAATGGGCAAAAATGTCACTCTCTAGATGTGCAAAGCCGGTAGAGACATCCCAAAAAGACTTGTAGCTGTAATTGCAGTGAAAGGTGGTTCTACAAAGTATTGACTCAGGGGGGCTGAATACAAATGCAAGCCACACTTTTCACATATTTATTTGTAAAAAAATTTGAAAACCATTTATCATTTTCCTTCCACTCACAATTATGAGCCATTTTGTGTTGGTCTATCACATAAAATCACAATAAAATACATTTATGTTTTTAGTTGTAACATGACAAAATGTGGAAAATTTCAAGTGGCATGAATACTTTTTCAAGGCACTGTGTGTTTGTATGTATGTATGTATGTATGTATATATATATATATATATATATATATATATATATATATATATATATATATATATATACACACACACACACTTTAAACAAATACATACAGATACTAATTAAAACTGGGAATATATTATTACACTCTAATCCTAATTATTTTTAAAGAAATATATATTATTTTTCGGTTAAACTGATCCTGTCTATGCTTGTCCACTTCCAACTCCATCTTACATTTTTCTGACCGGGCTTCAGCTCAAGTGTTGCTGGTTAGCTATAGCTCAACTCAGAATATTCTGATTAAGACATTCAGTTTTTACTCTTACTGTATAGGATTAATCATAAAAATGTAATGAAAAATATTGATTAAGGCCGCAAGTAGAACATATGCTAAATCCAATATTAAAGTGCATAAGTGTCAACAGTCCAAACTAAAAACAAAAAATATATGTAAATCATATAAAACAATGTATTATAATAATTCAGGTCTTCTATATAAGCTCCAACACCGTGCTTCCTAAAGTGAAACGTGCTTCAACTCTTGCCAAAAAAGTGCTTCACCCGAAGTGATATATAATTATGCTCACCAGATATCTTTGGCCAAGAAGTGACCACCAGGCATGTAAAATGAAAGGAATCCTTCCTCCCTTGGCTATACTCTGTCAAGCCTCACATAGACATTTCTTACTGCTTCCAAGAATTAACCTGGGCTCCACTCCAATCAATAATGGTATGAGATAGTAAAATCTTCAATCAAAATAAACTCTTGAATACGTATCCACAGCTCCCTTCCACTCAATCTGCAAAGTTTGGCTCCACCGTGAATGAGCCACAGAGAGGCATTGATTGTGTAATACAGTCTTTAATTTCCTAAAAGCACTTACAAATCGTGTGTAAAGTACAGCAGGTTGCAGCGCAGCTTTGAGGGGAGGCAGGGGCCGGTCCGTCACCGGTGTGTGTTACGAGAAGCACGGTGTGCGTCTCAGCTCTCTCAATGGAGGCGGAGAGCTCCTGTACCAGGCGTGTCAAGCCTCACTTTCGATGCATTTCACGCTCCAGCATGCATCATCAGGAAAATGGACCCGCCGCCATGATACCGGGGCCTAAGTAGTGTCAGAATGCATGCCATTGGTCAATGGCGATCGTGGGGGAAATAAACCATTATCTTACATGAAATAAATATCTAGTTAGAAAACATCTCTGCTTTCCCTCCAAGCCGCGCTTTACATAACTTTATGCAAATAAAATCTTGTTTGGTACCAGGAACACACACATTATGCAGCATTAAAAAATTCTATTTAAAACACAAATAAGGGTTTAAATGCTCTCTACTAGGACAAAAATATCTTCTCAGCCAAATACTTTCATATTTAATTGTAGAGATTACCATGTGGGATACTATTTAGACTAATTAGTCACTTTATACATTACTTTTAAAATTAAGAGATGAAAATATAAAACATATTATATGAAATTCATAGGCATACTAAAAAAGCAACCATGTCACCTAGTGGCGGTGTCTTAAAAAACATTAATAGTATACACTGAGGAATACAGGATATTAAACTGGATGAAATTAATTAAATAATTTAGGAAATTGGGGCGTGGTTTGCCTTGAGAGAAGATGGCTGCTTAACCCTCGAGCTCCGTCAGACCATAGCCTATACTAAACCTATATCGGGGATTACAGCTGAAATTCCGCCACCCATTATGGGGACCCTCTGCAACCAGATCCCGCTCCCCGAGATAAGTAAGCGGCCGCATCAGCCAAAATATCCCGGAGATATTCCGGACTCAGAGAACCAACATGGCGGCTCCTTCTCCCACCTCATCGCATGCTCACAGCCCCACAGGGATAACACTAACTCCCACGGACCAACCTCCCGCTCCTGTGGAGAATAACCAATCTTTGCTCCAACAGCCGAGCCTAAACGACCTCCGAGCAGTGGCAACCGACATTAAAGACACACTGTTCACGGCCATCACAGACCTTCATCATGAAATCCAGGCCATAGCGGGGAGAGTGCAAAGAGTGGAACACACGGCGGCACAACAACAGACCGCTATACGGAGAGTTCACCATAAGGTAGATACGCACACTATGCAACTCTGGGATCTTCAACGCCATGTTGAAGATCTGGATAATAGAGGAAGACGACGTAATCTGAGGGTGAGGGGTCTCCCCAAATCTGTCGACAATGACCAGATTCTTCCTGCTGTCATGGATCTGTTCAATCGCCTCCTTGACCAGCCTCGCCACACGCCTATTGCAATGGAGCGCATACACAGGGCCCTCAGACCACGAGGCAGAGACACAGACCCCCCAAGAGATATTGTCTGCTACATAAATGATTTTGCTCTCAAAGAGGACATCCTCAAGAAGGCCCATGACAAAACGCAACTAACCTTTGAAGGCCGCACAATACACATCTACCAAGATCTCTCGGCAATCACACTGAGACAACGTAAAGACCTGCGTCCTCTCCTGGAGGTCCTACGGAACAAAGGAATCCGATACCGATGGAAGTTCCCGTTCGGCCTCCAGGCTACTCATCAAGGCAATTCCGCCTTACTAAGAGTCCCTGAAGAGCTGGATGCTTTTTGCCAAACCCTAAGCATTCCTTATGTTGATGTCCCAAATTGGTATGCCGATTTTAACTTCTCCGATCCTGACCACCTATCTAGAGAAGAACCGATGGAAGCCCAAAACATGAGCTTCCGGAGGCAACGATCTCCATCGGCAACCAGACCCAGCTCAACTGCCTTGCCTTGGCGGCAACCAACGAGCCCCATGACGGCCCCCCTGCCTCGCAGGGCACGCCGCAACTACTGAGACATATCTCACAGAAGACGCTCAGAATATCCAGATGAGTACATTCGCTTTTCCCCCTGACCATGTCATACCCGTCAGTTTTTTTCTAAAGAGAACCCGCAAATCATCCCGTCAACATGATGAGATACTGCACTTTCCGCTGCCATAGCCCCTCCCAGCACTGCACGGAGGATACAGCAATGCTTACTGCCAATCTTACTGACCTAACACACAGCAGATACTACGCTCCCACAATATGCGCTGTGATTAACATTGGGGACAGGTTGCACCTGATGATCCATCTTTAACCGGTGCACACAATCTAACGCAGCCCCTGACTTTTCATACACCGCCAGCTTGCAGATTAACATGGGACCCTTAAGCGATGACACACCTTACTACAGCACGACTCCAACAGCGGCGCTCCCAGGACCGATCCCCCTACAGGTCTCGGGAAATCCACAAACGGATCATTCGCCATCTCCCGGACAGTCCTAACCCTCTGGACTCTGTCTCCCAACTCACGGCTCCGACGATTCACGCCTGCTTCCACCCAGGAGAGATAACATAGACATGGTAAAAGAGCCTACTCATGCTTCCATCTTCGAACTTCACGACCACAGCTGCAAAATAAAATTAACCTACCATAGAACACGGTGCTTGAAGATCGGTTGATACTTATGCTTCAACTCTCTCCATCCGTAGTCATCAATATGGGTAATTAGTTATGGCTCTTCTAACATGAACGTTTTATACTCCTAATTAGATATGATGCTGTTTATTACTTGTTGTGAACAGACCATATTGCTCTGCTTTCCCCACTCACCATTTTTTGTTTTATCTGCCTAGCCAAGATCAGAGCGAAGAGATTTACTAACGATCGATTAAATTTATGCCCCACCTCACATCCCCAATTAGTGACAGCTCATAATGTATGACACTGCACACCCACTCATGAGCGATGTACTCGATGCCTAATACATATCAGGATCGATTGATAAAATTACGTCCCCCCCATAAGGGAATAGACCCTCCCACAACGCCTCTATACATGACTATCGAGGCAATACCTGCTGTAACCCACAATTATAATTACTAATAAGAAGTCCCCAGTTGAAGCTGATCACTTGTCTTTTCAACCTCTCCAAAACACCTCTGAGCTCCATCCTTGACTGCAGTTTTTATAAGCATTATCTTCTATTTTGCTCTAGAGGTCTTGTTACCATGCTGCTGAATGGCAATCTTGAAACAAAAAAAAAAGGGAGGGGAGGGAAGAAGACGATGGAAGAGGCAATGAGCCTTTTTCTTTTTTCTTTCGTCTCCTCTTGGCTGTACCTCATCTACACAAGATGCACTCCAGCTATGGACCTGACAATGTTCAATGTTATATGTTTTTTTGTTCATTTTCCAGTTAACTCATGTTTTGCAATGCACGTACCATAAAGACTCATTCAGGCAACCCAGAAATAACATAGATGCCACCCCCTACAATAATCTCACCTACAATGCAAAGTGGAGATATGCCCTAGTGTAATTGCTCTCTACACATTGACATGCAACGCTTGAGCCCACGGCCTCACTCCTAGCATCCCGCACGTCCGCCTGTTACACCTACTCCCCACTCGCCCACCCTTTTGCACGATAAGGCTACAGGTATGACGGATCATACTGAATAACTTGTTTTACCCTTCTCTTTTGACAAGCCAACTCCCACACAGTGGCAATATATAGATACTGTTTTTTGCACTTTAATCCTTATACCACACGCCACTGATCCTTTCCGGTACACCCATGCATGTCTGTGGCTCCCGCCCACCTGGACAGGTGAGCGAATTGCCACCTGCCACCGGAACACCCCTCCTTTAACCTCTTCCTCTACCCCCATCACACCACCCCACGTGCTCCATCTTCTAACCCCACACAAATAATACACACTACTTGAAGCCAGACCCCCAGCCCCCCCCATCTGCTTCCCTGCCACGGCTCCTGAAACTTTCCTCACTTTACAACCAGGAAGACTCGCTGATAAGTCTTTAAGATGAGCTCTTCACTATCTACTATAGCTACACCCCCGCTTAAAATAGTCTCACTTAATGCCAGAGGACTCAACGTACCCGAAAAACGATCCCAACTTCTCCTGACCATGCAACGAAACAAAGCTGACATTATCTTCCTACAAGAAACACATTTCCGCACCAACTCCACACCGAAACTACAAAACCACCATTTCCCAACGGTATATCATGCCACCAACCCGTTGTCCAAATCTAAAGGGGTCTCTATACGTCTAGCAAAATGCTGCCCTTTTCAACCAACCGATGCAATAACAGACAAGGACGGTAGATACCTTTTTCTGAAAGGGTCATACCTAAATAGGAAAATCACGCTAGCTGACATATACGCCCCAAACATCGGCCAAGTATCCTTCTTCCGTAACATTACTGACTCGCTAACCACCTTTCAGGAAGGTATTCTTATACTAGGTGGAGACTTTAATGTCAATCTCAACCCTATTCAGGACACCTCATCTGGCACATCCTCTCTTCCTTATGCAGCCCTATGAACAATTAAATCCCACCTTCAAAATCTGCTACTCCACGACACTTTGCGAACCTTAAACCCCAATGGCAAAGATTTTACTTTCTATTCGGCACCACACCACAGGTACTCCAGAATAGATTATCTTTTCATGTCACAAAAAGATTTGTCCATGCTCAACCACACGTCCATAGACCCTATGTTCCTATCGGATCACCACCCGTTTCCATGACATTGACATTCCCTGATACTCTCCCCCGCTCGCAGACATGGAGACTAGACCCCTCCTTACTTACTGATCCCAATATCGCAGCAGAGGTTGAACAACGTATCAAACAATACTTCTTAGAGGACAAACCCCCCAAAACCTCTCCACTTATTAATTGGGAAGCCCACAAATGTGTGATCCGTGGCTTCCTTATTGCAGCGGCCGCCAAACAAAATCGTGAAAGGCGACAAGACTACACAGAACTCACTGATCGGATCCAGAAGCTAGAAAGGGTGCACAAACATACGCAAGCTCTAGACACCTTAACTGACCTTATTCAAGCCAGAAATGAGCTGTTAGACCTTCTGGGAAAACAAATACGTCGCAAATATATCTTATCTCAGAAAACATTCTATGAATATGGCAATAAAGCCAGTAAAATGCTTGCAAGAGCCCTACAAAACAAAAAAGCTTCTACGACGATATATTCAATCACAGATACAACAGGACAGAAAATAAACTCAACCCCAGACAGAAGAAGTCGACCTAGCATTGAAACAAATGAAAACGGGCAAAAGTCCCGGACCCGATGGTCTGACTGTAGGATACTACAAAACTTATGCTGGTATCCTCACCCCCTTTTTTCTGTCCTCCTTTAACTCATTCACGACTCCCTCTGAACCCCCCCGAGATCTACTAAATGCCCACATTGCAGTAATCCCGAAGCCAGGTAAGGACCCAGCAGTGGTCTCTAGTTATAGACCTATTTCGCTACTCAATGTGGATCTCAAATGGTACGCCAAAACACTAGCGAACTGGCTTCTCCCCCACCTAGTCCATCTCGACCAAGTTGGATTCGTCCCGGGCAGAGAAGCAAGAGACAATACTCTAAAAACCATTAACGTTCACCACTGGCTTACATCCACCCATAACCAGGGATTCCTACTTTCCCTCGATGCAGAGAAGGCATTCGACAGAGTGGCCTGGGACTACATGACAGAAGCTTTAAGGGCCATAGGCCTCCCTACCAAAATCTCAAACGGAACGAGACAGGGCTGCCCCCTTTCCCCTCTAATCTTCATCCTCACCCTTGAACCACTTCTGAGACGACTCAGAGCTAGCCCAGATGTTAAGGGCATAGATATTAAAAACCGTACTTACAAACTAGCAGCCTTTGCGGACGACATTCTCCTTTTTCTCACCGAACCGCTCACAACACTCCCGAACTTGCTCAAAGACTTCGACACTTTTAAGATCCTAACCAAGCTACAAATCAATTTTACGAAATCGAATGCCTTAAACATTACATTACCTTCCAAAACATGTAAGCAATGCCAAACAATTTTTCCATTTACTTGGAACGATCACGCGATCACCTATCTAGGCATACAACTCCCAATCTCTCTATCTGACCTGTACTCCCTAAACCACTTACCATTATTACAAAGCATAATAAGAGACTTAACAAAATGGGCTTCAGGCCTCTTTTCCTGGTTTGGTAGGGCCGCCATCATTAAAATGAATATCCTGCCCAGAATACTGTACCTTCTACAGACGATCCCAATCAAGATCCCACCTGCCTTTTTCTCAACCTATCGAAAAACATGCATAAAATTTGTGTGGGGCAAACTAAAACCGAGACTTAGCTACCTGAGGCTCACCTCTCCCAAACTCAAGGGAGGAATAGGTCTACCAGATATAAGAAAATACCAACAAGCAAGCCACCTTGCTAGGATCATAGACTGGAACATACATACCAAACATAAAGATTGGATCCAGCTAGAACAATCAATATCGCCTCTTCCAATAGCGCCAACTCCCCTGGATCACCCCTCAACACACCCCTCCAGGTTGTAAACTCCACCCACTCATTAACCCAACATTGCTCTCCTTTCGGGATGCATGCAACAAACACAAAATTTCTTTAATTCTGGGCCCAATGACACCACTTGCACAAAATCCAGAGTTCACCCCAGGTACACATACTTCCTTTTTAGCAGAAGGTTGGCCTCATCCAAACATCCGAGCAGAACAGTTCTTTGAAGAAGGTCGCCTTCTCTCTCAATCAGAACTTGCTGCCAAAATTACCACAGATTCGTTCCCCTTCTGGACATATGTACAAATTAGTCATTTCTTTGACAAACCTAAGCCCCGACCTGATTGGTCTAGACGTACCACCACCTTCGAATCCTTATGCTTAAAAGTGGAGCCTCAAAACCACTTAATTTCTCATACCTACGCCTTGCTATTCTCAGACCAAAATCCCAATCTACACTGGACCAACAAAAAATGGGAACAGGAACTCTCAATTGATCTTACAGATATGGCATGGGAAACCACTTACACACACATACATAAGGGAACCATAAACGTACAGGTACAGGAGAATGCATTCAAAGTATTCTCCAGGTGGTACAGAACCCCCCTTAAGCTACACCATTTCTACCCATCTCTTCCCCAGCAATGCTGGAGATGTAAGACAGAGATAGGCTCCCTTATACATATCTGGTGGACTTGTTCTAAACTCCAGCCCTTCTGGAAAGAGGTCCACAGACTTACTAAACAAATAACCACCTACACCCCAGCGCAGTTCCTTCTTCACCATTCCACGACCCCAACGCGCTCCTACTTTCGTTCACTAGCCATGCACATGGTTAACGCAGCAAAGATGTGTGTTCCATTCAAGTGGCGCTCTCCTGATCCACCATCTATAGCAGACTGGTTTAAGTGTATACAAAAAACTGCGGAAATGGAGGAGCTCATACATCAAGCGAAAGACACACCCACCAAGTTTACCAAAACATGGTCATGCTGGCTACATTTCGTCACCACAGATGATTACAAAGGTCCTGCCTTGAAAGGAACACAGGAGCTGTGGCAGGGAAATAGAGGATCCCCCCCAACTCCCCATTCCCTTCCCCCCTCCTTCGTTATCCGGACCCCCATCACACACGTTATCACACCACCAACTGACACAGAGAAATTCATTCCATAAGCTTCTTGAACCTTTTTGATACCCAACACCCCCCACCCACCCCATTTTTATATCCCCACTCACTTTTAGCCAGATTCTCCCACCTGAGATCAACATGGTCAAAACTAACACCAATGTAGTCATTTGATAGAACACAAACCTATCTTTAACCACCGCCTGATCATTGACACTTACATTCAAAAATTGTTATATACAATGTTCCTCAAAAAATACAATTAAACCAAACAACAGAGAGAGAGAAGGAAGAGAAGGAGGATTAAAAATAACAACAAAAAAAAAATTCAAACGGAAAAAAGGAAACGAAGAAATGCAATGTTATACCATATATGACTTGTACTCCTTTTTATCTATTTTGACATTTATACACATGTATGCTTTAAACGGCGGCTGCGTCCGCATTCCTGTACTACATATTACATGTTCTTCTTTCTATTGTTGTTTTTATACTCAATAAAAAATTATTGTTAATAAAAAAATTAGGAAATTGATATTACAATCCTACAACCAATACCTAGTGCGAGTATATAGAATATAATCAAAAATTTCTCACAATCATAATCTATTTTATCAATATCATATCAATAACCTACAGTTAAAATTCAATCAGGAAGCAATTTAAATATTCAACCCAGCAGGCATGAGACATTCTAACTCAAAAATCCACTGAGTTTCAGCTTGGGAGACACAAGTCCTCATGTCCCCCCCTCTCCAATGAGGTACTACCTTATCTATTCCATAATATTTTAAAAGGGCTGGATTTTGTTGGGGATGAGTTCTGACATGATTCGACACACTATGTTTTCTAAACCCGTTTGTTATATTAGTCACATGCTCATTAATTCTTTTATATAAGCATCTTGTGGTCCTCCCCACATATACCAAACCACATGGGCACGTGGAGTGGGTATGCCCCAACCTAGTCACTTCTGCCTACAATAGATCTCCTTTCTCCACCCTGGTCGTGTTCTCCCCACTTAGTAAATACAGATTCAGGCACTGACCCTCACAACCTTGGCAAACAGATGACACCAGAAGTCTCAAAAAACCTAGCCACACTTTTGAGTATCTGTGGCATAAGACTAATGCACACACGATCAGAATTTCCGACAACAAATGTTCGATGTGAGATTGCTGTTGGAAATTCTGACCATGAGTAGGCTCCATCGGACATTTTCTGTCGGAATTTCCGACAACAGATGTTTGAGAGCCGGATCTAAAATTTTCCGACAACAATATCCGTTGTCTTAAATTCCGAGCTTGTGTAGACAATTCCGATGCACAAAATTCCGTTACGGGTAACCCCACCCCCTCTGACGTCACAGGGAATGCCACAGGGAAGTCCCCGTGCATCAGAGGGGGGGTCACCGGGTGGCCCTGCCCTCCATTATATAAGAACTGTCAGAAGAGGAGAAGCGTCACACAGTGGGAGCCTTCCATCCAATCGTGGATGCGTAGCGGCCCGAGAAGAAGATGAAGAAAAGAAGATGAAGACAAGGAGGCGCCGCGGAGGAAGATGCTGGACGAGAACACCAGAAGAACCATAACAACCAGAAGAGGAAGAAGATGGAGGAAGAAACCGAAGCATGAAGGAAGAAAGAAATTAGAAGAAAGAAGATAGAAGAAATAAAAGAATTGTCAAATACTGTCTCTTGTCATTTTTAACATTTTTGACAGTTTTGTTGTGAAATGGTACCCTTACCATTTCACACAGAGGGGAGGGCCGGGATCTGGGGGTCCCCTTGTTAAAGGGGCCAGGGTTGTGGGGATGAGGCCCTTGTCCTCATCAACATGGGGACAAGGTGCTTTAGGGGGGACCCCAAAGCACCCTCCCAATGTTGAGGGCATGTGGCCTGGTACGGTTAAGAAGGGGGGGCGCTCTCCCGCCCCCCTCTTTTCCTGCGGCCTGCCAGGTTGCGTGCTCGGATAAGGGTCTGGTATTGAATTTTGGGGGTATCCCACGCCATTTTTTTTTTAAATTTTGGTGCGGAGTTCCCCCTAAAATCCATACCAGACCTGAAGGGTCTGGTATGAATTTTGAGGGGGACCCCTACGTCATTTTTTTTTTATTTTGGCACGTGGTTCCCCTTAATATCCATACCAGACCTGAAGGGCCTGGTATTGAATTTAGGGGGACCCCCCACATCATTTTTTTTTAAATTTTGGTTCGGGGTTCCCCTGTGGGGAATTCCCATGCCATTTTTATCAATGAACTTTTATGTGTATTGTCGGGAGACTCGGGACCGGCAATTCATTAATAGCCGCAAGTAGTTTTAAATTACTTTTTTTCCTTTGAAATGTCATTTTGCTGTCAGACTATTCTAAGCATGGGAAACATGCGCCCCTTTACAGGCATACTAGACACCCCCCAGGTACGAAATTTAAAGGAATATCACACTTTTATTGTTTGACTTTAAGCATTATTAAAATCACTGCTCCCGAAAAAACGTCCGTTTTTAAAACTTTTTTTTTGCGTTGATCCATGTCCCCTGGGGCAGGACCCGGGTCCCCAAACACTTTTTAGGACAATACCATGCATATTAGCCTTTAAAATTAGCACTTTTGATTTCGAACTTTCGAGTCCCATAGACTTCAATGGGGTTCTAAAGTTCTTGCGAAGTTTTGGTCTGTTCGCAAGTTCTGGTGCGAACCGAACCGGGGGGTGTTCGGCTCATCCTTAACCCCCACCACCTCCTGGCTGCCACTTTCCACAGCCTCCTCCTGGCTGAGACTTTCCACGGCCTCCTCCTGGCTGAGACTTTCCTGTGTATGAAAATGGGACATAGTTTTAGTTTTTTGGTCATCAATCACACACAATTTTGAGCTCATGGCTGTTGCAAATTGAATGTTAACAAATAGAAAAGACTATCCTTCTGACCCCAGCATTTTTCATTCTTGTCCCAATCATTTTTGGCTACTACTGTTGATTGATATGTAAACCACTATGTTAAATCAGAAATTAGTGATCAATAATAACATCTAGTTAACATCATTCATTTTTGGACAAGAAATATGTTGAACAATAATATACCTGACTCAAGCTGGGCTCCTCCACATCTTCTTCCTGGGTGGAAGGCCCAGTTTGACTTCGGAAGCCTCAACTGAGGTGGAAGTAAGAGTGGAAGGAAGAGTGGAAGGAAGGGTTAAGAGTGATGGCCTGATTTCAGTCTGGTCTGACAAAAACCACAGTCTGTCATAGTACCACAGCCTGGGGACATAAATGTCATCTGCTGCTGCTCCTGATCTCATGGAATCCTGGACCCTCTTGCGCTCCCTATTATATGTGCTCCTCAGGCCAACAATTTTGCACTTCAAATAGGGGATGGTTGCCGTGGGAATCACCGACTTCTCCAATTCCAGCAATTGATCCAGCGCTGCCTTCCTCTTTATTTTGTTATTACAAAAAGGGTGTTTCACCTGCCACAGACAGGGCAGCTCTCTGTATTTATCAAGGTAGCTAGGGAGGAAGTCGTAATCATTGAATCTATCCATTTTATCTGCAAGACACAACACAAGACAAACCCTAACGTCAGGCTAAACTCTCATAATCTTGTCCCAATATAGGCCTCAATCTATAAGCAGTATGGGCCACTGATGCCCCAAGTTAAAATTGTACCTTCGTTGGCACGATCGGTGCTTACGCTACTCCGTCCTCCGCTCACAGATCGTATGTACGAAGCACACGTGTTACGCTTTATATACACTGTGCATGCATGAAACTCCGCCCGCCCCTGACCTTCTTTCTAGTATATTCGTCACTCCTTTTCTTTTGCCGCACATGGCGGAGAGACAACAGGTGCATGTAGAGGAGAGCAGCAACGACGAAAGCCCGGAGCCACAAATGTCACGATCCAGGATTAGGTTTAAGACCTCAAATATGGCCTTTGTTGAGATGGTGGAGATGGTGGACATCTTGAAGAGGGACGACTATGATGGGAAGTATGGACCGTACCCAAACCCAAATGTGAGAAAGGCCAAAATCATGGCGAAAGTTGTGAAAAGTCTGCACAGGGATTTTGGGGTACAATGATCCAAGGATCAATTGAGGAAACACTGGTCAGACCTCAAATTGAGGGAGCATGATCAGTACAGAAGGATCAGGAGAGTGCTGCAAAAAAGTATGTATTTGTCGTGTGTTCCTATTATTATTATTACTTTTGTGCTGGTACATGTCCTTTTCTTTACTGTTGTACAGTTTAAAGTTTCAGGTTCATGGGCACAGTAATCATTCGTAGTAAACATCGTTCATTCGACCCACTAATAGGATGTTTTTGACAGATGCAGGTTAACTACTTTTGTTCAGGCCTATTTGTATTAACCACTTAACAACCGGCCCATAGCTGAATGACGGCTACAGGTCGGTTGCATAACTCTGGGAGGGCGTACAGTGACATCCTCCCAGAAGCCCGCCCCGCGCACCCGAACACATCTGTGACCACCAGGTCCAAAGGACCTGACACATCACAGATCATTGCAAACGACCGGTTCCTCTTTCCCCTCTCCGTCCAGTGTGAGTGGAGAGGAGAGAGATGGGTGGCAGCAGCACTGTGGGCTGGATGTGTAGTGCCCACAGCGCTGCTCAGAGACAAATCCATCCATTCTCAGCTATGCATACCCATCCATACTCTGCATACTCAGCCATGCATACCCATCCATACTCTGCATACTCAGCCATTCATACCCATCCATAATCTGCATACTTAGCCATGCACACCTATCCATACTCTGCATATTCAGCCATGCATACCCATCTATACTCTGCATACCCATCCATACTCTGCATACTCATCCATACTCTGTATACCCATCCATCCATCCATCCATACTCAGCATACCCATCCATCCATACTCAGCATACCCATCCATACTCTGCATACCCATCTATCCATCCATGCTCACCCATCCATACTCGGCATACTCATCCATCCATCCTCATCCATACTCAGCATACTCGTCCATCCATCCTCATCCATACTCAGCATACCTGTCCATCCATCCATGCTCAGCAATCCATCCATCCTCAGCAATACTCAACCATGCTCAGCCATCCCATCCACTCCCATCCATAATTAGCCATATCCATCCATACCCGTACCCAGCCATACCCAGCCGTACCCAGCCATACTCAGCCATACCCAGCCGTACTCAGCCATACCCAGCTGTACTCAGTCGTACCCAGCCATACTTAGCCGTACCCAGCCGTACCATCTATACCCAGCCATACTCAGCCGTACCCATCTGTATTCAGCCGTACCAAGCCATACCATCTATACCCAGCCATACTCAGCCGTACCCATCCGTACTCAGCCGTACCTGGCCATACTCATTCATGCTCAGCCATCCCCATCCACGGCTCATCCATCCCTATTCATCCTCATCCATGCCACATCAGTTATCATCCATGCCACATCCATGCCACTACAGTGCCTCACAAAAGTGTAATAGGTAGTCAAATTAGATTTTAAACTTATGTCCCTAGAACACCTGATGGTGCTCCCTGCATGTTGGTCCTCTGTATGTGGCCAGGCTGTGGAAAAGTCTCACACCTGCGATATTGCTGTACTGAGGAGGAGTAGGAGAATCTATTTTGGGGTGTAATTTTTGGTATGTACATGCTATGTGTTAGAAATATTGTGTAAATGGACAACATTGTGTAAAAAAAAAAAATGCGTTTTCATTTTCTTTACACATTTTCCAAAAACTTGTAGAAAAAAATAACATGTTCAAAAGACTTGATATGCCTCATAGATTATACATTGGGTTGTTTTCTTTCCAAAATGGGGTAATTTTTGGGGAGTTTCCATCAGTCAAGAAATTATATGTGTAATTTATGCTGCAAGAACACCTGATGGCGCTCCCTGCATGTTGGGCCTCTGTATGTGGTCACGCTGTGTAAAAGTCTCACACATATGGTATGGCCATACTCAGGAGGAGTAGCAGAATGTGTTTTGGGGTGTAATTTGTGCTATGAATATGCTGTGTGTGAGAAATAACCTGCTAATATAACAATTTTTTGAAAAAAAAAAAAAAAAGAAAAAAAATCT
Source organism: Lithobates clamitans (assembly GCA_037952925.1). NCBI lineage: Eukaryota > Metazoa > Chordata > Amphibia > Anura > Ranidae > Lithobates > Lithobates clamitans. The sequence continues at coordinate 1,528,340 of JBBGZY010001695.1, forward strand.
TAATTTTGCAAAGAATTGTGGGAAAAATTTACAACTTCAAAAAACTCACCATGCCTCTTACTAAATACCTTGGAATGTCTAATTTCCAAAAAGGGGTCATTTGGGGGGTATTTGTTCTTTCCTGGCTTGTTAGGGTTTCAAGAAATGAGATAGGCCATCAGTACTTCAGGTGTGATCAGTTTTTAGAGATTGGCACCATAGCTTGTGGACTCTATAACTTTCACAAAGCCCAAATAATATACACCAATTTGGGTTATTTTTACCAAACATATGTAGCGGTATAAATTTTGGCCAAAATATATGAAGAAAAATTACTAATTTGCAAAATTTTATAACAGAAACGAAGAAAAATGCATTTTTTTTACAGAATTTTCAGTCTTTTTTCTTTTATAGCGCAAAAAATAAAAAACCCAGCAGTGATTAAATACCACCAAAAGAAAGCTCTATTTGTGTGAAAAAAAGGAAAAAAATTTCATATAGTTACAGTGTTGCATGAAAATTGGTCTGGTTAGGAATGGGGTTTAAGTGCCCAGTGGTCAAGTGGTTAAAAGAAGTTTATTACATTGTTGTCTAAATGTGTTTGTAACTAGAATGAAATGCAAACTTGATTCAGTGTAAGGAGAGGACACTCAGCAGCTGTTTACACATCTGGATGCAGGAGCACTAGTGTGGGACACCAGAACACCCTTTTAGGGTGTCTCACACAGGTGCTCCAGTGCATACTAGGAGTCTCTCTGTGTGTGATACTTTGCCAAAAAAGGTAAGTATTCCAGCTTTAAGAAAGGGAAAAAACATGTCTTCAGCTTGGAACTCTGCCAAAACAGACAATTGTATGACACTTCCAAGCAATGGTTCATATTCCTATTTCTTGCCTCAAATATCTGTGTGCTAAGTATACATTTTTTTTAATTCACATAGGGGAGAAAAGACTCGGGACATCTAAGGAAACCAGGGACCCCCAACCTCCTAAAGAAGGGGAAGTCACCACACCACAACCTGGGGATGTGGAGGGAGGAAAGGTTTGTGAAGTGGTTAAAATAGTGACCACAACAGGTCAGTGTCTGAGATCACAGCTTCAGGTAATAGATGTATGCCTGCATATTTATAATACATGCTGTGTTTTTTTATTTTAGGTGATGTGGATGTTGTGGAAGAAGAAACTCATTTCACCAGTGCAAGTGCACAGATCCTCATCGGGGAGATCATGGTGTGCAATCGTGATTTAGAAAATATAAAGGAAAACATCAATGATGTTCAACAAAAAATTAAGAACATCATTGATGTTTTAGGCAGAATCTAAAACACACACAAATTGTACCGTTTTGTGCTGGAATTTATTATTTTAAATCCAGTTTTAAACTATTTTAAAAGCCAAATTTAGAAGAAGCACACAATGTGTCAACATGTGCTATCTGCCATCACGGGATATCAAGGTACACTTTTTGTGGGTGCAACCCCTTCCTCACAACTCAAGTAGGTGAGAGGAAGGGGTTGCACCCCCGAAACACGTCCATTGATCCCCCATGATGGTAGCTAGCACATGTTGACATTAGGCATGGGATCAGGAGGGAAATCCACATTTTGACTCCCAATTTGTGAGCATCTTCAAAATTTGGCTTTTACAGGGATGACTTCACCACATCTGATGAAGGCAAGATCAATGCAGTTTTAACATACTAATGTCTGATATTGCCTTCACTTTTTAAAAGTTGAACTTTGTAAGTTCATGAGCTGTGTATGTTATAGTTTTAAACATGCCTGTTTAACCAAAAAAAAGGATATTTATAATGTCAAACATAAAAATGTTATACACCAAAGATGTTGGTTTGTTAAAAAACCCTTTTCTAACACACGTGAATGTGCACAGAGTAAAATGTTTTATACTCAACAATGTGTGGCTTCTTCTTTCAATGCTCAATACTAGGGATGAGCCGAACACCCCCCTGTTCGGTTCGCACCAGAACATGTGAACAGGAAAAAAATTCGTTCGAACACGCGAACGCCGTTAAAGTCTATGGGACACGAACATGAATAATCAAAAGTGCTAATTTTAAAGGCTAATATGCAAGTTATTGTCATAAAAAGTGTTTGGGGACCCGGGTCCTCCCCCAGGGGACATGAATCAATGCAAAAAAAAGTTTTAAAAACGGCCGTTTTTTCAGGAGCAGTGATTTTTATAATGCTTAAAGTCAAACAATAAAAGTGTAATATCCCTTTAAATTTCATACCTGGGGGGTGTCTATAGTATGCCTGTAAAGGGGCGCATGTTTCCCGTGTTTAGAACAGTCTGACAGCAAAGTGACATTTGGAAGGAAAAAACACATTTAAAACTACCGCGGCTATTGCATTGCCGACAATACACATAGAAGTTCATTGATAAAAACGGCATGGGAATTCCCCACAGGGGAACCCCGAACCAAAAAAAAAATGATGTGGGGGTCCCCCTAAATTCCATACAAGGCCCTTCAGGTCTGGTATGGATATTAAGGGGAACCCCAGCCAAAATTTAAAAAAAAAATTGACGTGGGGTTCCCCCTAAATTCCATACCAGACCCTTCAGGTCTGGTATGGATTTTAAGGGGAACCCCGCGCCAAAAAAAAAAAAAAAAAAAGGCGTGGGGTCCCCCTAAAAATCCATACCAGACCCTTATCCGAGCACGCAACCTGGCAGGCCGCAGGAAAAGAGGGGGGGACGAGAGTGCGGCCCCCCCCCCCTCCTGAACCGTACCAGGCCACATGCCCTCAACATTGGGAGGGTGCTTTGGGGTAGCCCCCCAAAACACCTTGTCCCCATGTTGATGAGGACAAGGGCCTCATCCTCACAACCGTGGCCGGTGGTTGTGAGGGTCTGCGGGCGGGGGGCTTATCGGAATCTGGAAGCCCCCTTTAACAAGGGGACCCCCAGATCCCGGCCCCCCCCCTGTGTGAAATGGTAAGGGGGTACTTACCCCTACCATTTCACTAAAAAACTGTCAAAAATGTTAAAAATGACAAGAGACAGTTTTTGACAATTCCTTTATTTAAATGCTTCTTCTTTCTTCTTTCTTCCTTCATCTTCTTCTTCTTCTGGTTCTTCTGGCTCTTCTGGTTCTTCCTCCGGCGTTCTCGTCCAGCATCTTCTCCGCGGCGTCTTCTATCTTCTTCTCCTCGGGCCGCTCCGCACCCATGGCATGAGGGGGGAGGCTCCCGCTCTTCTCTTCATCTTCTTCTCTTCTTCATCTTCTTCTTCATCTTCTTCTTCTTCTTTTTCTTCTTCTTCCTTCTTCTCTTCTTCTCTTCTTCCTGTCTTCTCCGGGCCGCTCCGCAATCCATGCTGTGGCATGGTGGGAGGCTCCCGCTGTGTGACGGCGTCTCTTCGTCTGACGGTTCTTAAATAACGGGGGGCGGGGCCACCCGGTGACCCCGCCCCCCTCTGACGCACGGTGACATGACGGGACTTTCCTGTGGCATTCCCCGTGACGTCACAGGGAAGTCCCTCAAGTCACCGTGCGTCAGAGGGGGGCGGGGTCACCGGATGGCCCCGCCCCCCGTTATTTAAGAACCGTCAGACGAAGAGACGCCGTCACACAGCGGGAGCCTCCCTCCATGCCAGCATGGCTGCGGAGCGGCCCGGAGAAGACAGGAAGAAGAGAAGAAGGAAGAAGAAGAAGAAGAAGAAGATGAAGAAGAAGATGAAGAAGAGAAGAAGATGAAGAGAAGAGCGGGAGCCTCCCCTCATGCCATGGGTGCGGAGCGGCCCGAGGAGAAGAAGATAGAAGACGCCGCGGAGAAGATGCTGGACGAGAACGCCGGAGGAAGAACCAGAAGAGCCAGAAGAACCAGAAGAAGAAGAAGATGAAGGAAGAAAGAAGAAAGAAGAAGCATTTAAATAAAGGAATTGTCAAAAACTGTCTCTTGTCATTTTTAACATTTTTGACAGTTTTTTAGTGAAATGGTAGGGGTAAGTACCCCCTTACCATTTCACACAGGGGGGGGGGCCGGGATCTGGGGGTCCCCTTGTTAAAGGGGGCTTCCAGATTCCGATAAGCCCCCCGCCCGCAGACCCTCACAACCACCGGCCACGGTTGTGAGGATGAGGCCCTTGTCCTCATCAACATGGGGACAAGGTGTTTTGGGGGGCTACCCCAAAGCACCCTCCCAATGTTGAGGGCATGTGGCCTGGTACGGTTCAGGAGGGGGGGGGGGCCGCACTCTCGTCCCCCCCTCTTTTCCTGCGGCCTGCCAGGTTGCGTGCTCGGATAAGGGTCTGGTATGGATTTTTAGGGGGACCCCACGCCTTTTTTTTTTTTTTTTTTTGGCGCGGGGTTCCCCTTAAAATCCATACCAGACCTGAAGGGTCTGGTATGGAATTTAGGGGGAACCCCGCGTCAATTTTTTTTTTAAATTTTGGCTGGGGTTCCCCTTAATATCCATACCAGACCTGAAGGGCCTTGTATGGAATTTAGGGGGACCCCCACATCATTTTTTTTTTTTTTTTTTTGGTTCGGGGTTCCCCTGTGGGGAATTACCATGCCGTTTTTATCAATGAACTTCTATGTGTATTGTCGGCAATGCAATAGCCGCGGGTAGTTTTAAATGAGTTTTTTCCTTCCAAATGTCATTTTGCTGTCAGACTGTTCTAAACACAGGAAACATGCGCCCCTTTACAGGCATACTATAGACACCCCCCAGGTACGAAATTTAAAGGGATATTACACTTTTATTGTTTGACTTTAAGCATTAATAAAATCACTGCTCCTGAAAAAACGGCCGTTTTTAAAACTTTTTTTTGCATTGATTCATGTCCCCTGGGGGAGGACCCGGGTCCCCAAACACTTTTTATGACAATAACTTGCATATAAGCCTTTAAAATTAGCACTTTTGATTTCTCCCATAGACTTTTAAAGGGTGTTCCGCGGCATTCGAATTTGCCGCGAACACCCCAAATTGTTCGCTGTTCGGCGAACTTGCGAACAGCCAATGTTCGAGTAGAACATGAGTTCGACTCGAACTCGAAGCTCATCCCTACTCAATACCAGTTTTTGGAATAAGTTGGTGTTTACAGTGCCAATGGGGGTTATTTACTAAAGGCAAATTCACTTTGCACTACAAGTGCACTACAAGTGCACTTTCAGTGCAGTTTTAAGTGCACCTGTAGTGCAAAGTGGATTTGCCTTTAGTAAATAACCCCCACAGTGCTCTAAAATTTGACCCAATAAGGCCATTTTAGGGACTCGAAATAACTAATTCATGGTGCTGATAAGGATGATTATTTTATCATTAATGCATTATATACATTAACAACAAAAACAATGTGTGTGTGTAGCAGACCCACAACATAATAGTTAGCTGAAGAAGAGATTTTCACTTCATGTATCAAATAAATTACGTTTGCACTATTGAAGAAAATGACCAAAAAGAAAAGCCCATTGTAGAACCTAGGAGGAGACAGCTAAAAAAACACAAGCAAATGAAATATTAGTTAATTTTTTAGAAAAAAAAATATTTATTTTAACCACTTAAGGACCGCCTCACGCCGATGTACGTCGGCAAGGCGGCACGGGCAGGCAAAATCACGTACATGTACGTGATTTGCCTCCCGCGGGTGGGGGGTCCGATCGGACCCCCCCGGTGCCCGAGGCGGTCCCGTTTTGTTCCCCGGCGATCGGAGTGGAGGGGGAGGCCATCCGTTCGTGGCCCCCCCCCTCGCGATCGCCGCCGGCCAATGGGAACACTCCTTTGCTGCTGTATGCTAAACAGCAGCAAAGGAAGTGATGTCATCTCTCCTCGGCTCGGTAGTTTCCGTTCCGGCCTGAGGAGAGAAGACAGGTATGTGAGTGCACCAACACACACACACACAGTAGAACATGCCAGGCATACAAAACACCCCGATCCCCCCCCGATCGCCCCCCGATCCCCCCCCAATCACCCCCCCCCTGTCACAAACTGACACCAGCAGTTTTTTTTTTCTGATTACTGCTAGGTGTCAGTTTGTGACAGTTACAGTGTTAGCACAGTTACTGTTACCCCCCTGTAGGTCTAGGGTACCCCCCTAACCCCCCCTAATAAAGTTTTAACCCCTTGATCACCCCCCATCACCAGTGTCGCTAAGCGATCATTTTTCTGATCGCTGTATTAGTGTCGCTGGTGACGCTAGTTAGGGAGGTAAATATTTAGGTTCACCGTCAGCGTTTTATAGCATCAGGGACCCCCATATACTATCTGATAAATGTTTTAACCCCTTGATTGCCCCCTAGTTAACCCTTTCACCACTGATCACCGTATAACCGTTACGGTTGACGCTGGTTAGTTTGTTTATTTTTTATAGTGTCAGGGCACCCGCCGTTTATTACCGAATAAAGGTTTAGCCCCCTAATCGCCCGGCGGTGATATGCGTCGCCCCAGGCAGCGTCAGATTAGCGCCAGTACCGCTAACACCCATGCACGCAGCATACGCCTCCCTTAGTGGTATAGTATCTGATCGCATCAATATCTGATCCGATCAGATCTATACTAGCGTCACCAGCAGTTTAGGGTTCCCAAAAACGCAGTGTTAGCGGGATCAGCCCAGATACCCGCTAGCACCTGCGTTTTGCCCCTCCGCCCGGCCCAGCCCACCCAAGTGCAGTATCGATCGATCACTGTCACTTACAAAACTCTAAACGCATAACTGCAGCGTTCGCAGAGTCAGGCCTGATCCCTGCGATCGCTAACAGTTTTTTTGGTAGTATTTTGGTGAACTGGCAAGCACCGGCCCCAGGCAGCGTCAGGTTAGCGCCAGTACCGCTAACACCCACGCACGCAGCATACACCTCCCTTAATGGTACAGTATCTGAACGGATCAATATCTGATCCGATCAGATCTATACTAGCGTCCCCAGCAGTTTAGGGTTCCCAAAAACGCAGTGTTAGCGGGATCAGCCCAGATACCTGCTAGCACCTGCATTTTGCCCCTCCGCCCGGCCCAGCCCAGCCCACCCAAGTGCAGTATCGATCGATCACTGTCACTTACAAAACACTTAACGCATAACTGCAGCGTTCGCAGAGTCAGGCCTGATCCCTGCGATCGCTAACAGTTTTTTTGGTAGCGTTTTGGGGAACTGGCAAGCACCAGCGGTGTAGTACACCCCGGTCATAGTCAAACCAGCACTGCAGTAACACTTGGTGACGTGGCGAGTCCCATAAGTGCAGTTCAAGCTGGTGAGGTGGCAAGCACAAGTAGTGTCCCGCTGCCACCAAAAAGACAAACACAGACACGTCGTGCACATAATGCCCTTCCTGCTGCATTCGCCAATCCTAATTGGGAACCCACCGCTTCTTCAGCGCCCGTACTTCCCCCATTCACATCCCCAACCAAATGCAGTCGGCTGCATGAGAGGCATTTTTATGTCCTCCCGAGTACCCCTACCCAGCGAACCCCCCAAAAAAGATGTCGTGTCTGCAGCAAGCGCGGATATAGGCATGACACCCGCTATTATTGTCCCTCCTGTCCTGACAATCCTGGTCTTTGCATTGGTGAATGTTTTGAACGCTACCATTCACTAGTTGAGTATTAGCGTAGGGTACAGCACTGCACAGACTAGGACACACTTTCACAGGGTCTCCCAAGATGCCATCGCATTTTGAGAGACCCGAACCTGGAACCGGTTACAGTTATAAAAGTTAGTTACAAAAAAAGTGTAAAAAAAAAAAATATATATAAAATAAAAAAAAATAGTTGTCGTTTTATTGTTCTCTCTCTCTCTATTCTCTCTCTATTGTTCTGCTCTTTTTTACTGTATTCTATTCTGCAATGTTTTATTGTTGTTATGTTTTATCATGTTTGCTTTTCAGGTATGCAATTTTTTATACTTTACCGTTTACTGTGCTTTATTGTTAACCATTTTTTTGTCTTCAGGTACGCCACTCACGACTTTGAGTGGTTATACCAGAATGATGCCTGCAGGTTCAGGTATCATCTTGGTATCATTGTTTTCAGCCAGCGGTCGGCTTTCATGTAAAAGCAATCCTAGCGGCTAATTAGCCTCTAGACTGCTTTTACAAGCCGTGGGAGGAAATGCCCCCCCCCCACCGTCTTCCGTGTTTTTCTCTGGCTCTCCTGTCTCAACAGGGAACCTGAGAATGCAGCCGGTGATTCAGCCAGCTGACCATAGAGCTGATCAGAGACCAGAGTGGCTCCAATCATCTCTATGGCCTAAGAAACCGGAAGCTACGAGCATTTCATGACTTAGATTTCGCCGGATGTAAATAGCGCCATTGGGAAATTGGGGAAGCATTTTATCACACCGATCTTGGTGTGGTCAGATGCTTTGAGGGCAGAGGAGAGATCTAGGGTCTAATAGACCCCAATTTTTTCAAAAAAGAGTACCTGTCACTACCTATTGCTATCATAGGGGATATTTACATTCCCCGAGATAACAATAAAAATGATTAAAAAAACAAATATGAAAGGAACAGTTTAAAAATAAGATAAAAAAAGCAAAAAAATAATAAAGAAAAAAAAAAAAAAAAAAAAGCACCCCTGTCGCCCCCTGCTCTCGCGCTAAGGCGAACGCAAGCGGCAGCCTGTCGTCAAACGTAAACAGCAATTGCACCATGCATGTGAGGTATCACCGTGAAGGCCAGATCGAGGGCAGTAATTTTTGCAGTAGACCTCCTCTGTAAATCTAAAGTGGTAACCTGTAAAGGCTTTTAAAGGCTTTTAAAAATTTATTTATTTTGTTGCCACTGCACGTTTGTGTGCAATTTTAAAGCATGTCATGTTTGGTATCCATGTACTCGGCCTAAGATCATCTTTTTTATTTCATCAAACATTTGGGCAATATAGTGTGTTTTAGTGCATTAAAATTTAAAAAAGTGTGTTTTTTCCCCAAAAAATGCGTTTGAAAAATCGATGCGCAAATACTGTGTGAAAAAAAAAAATGAAACACCCACCATTTTAATCTGTAGGGCATTTGCTTTAAAAAAAATATATAATGTTTGGGGGTTCAAAGTAATTTTTTTGCAAAAAAAAAAATAACTTTTTCATGTAAACAATAAGTGTCAGAAAGGGCTTTGTCTTCAAGTGGTTAGAAGAGTGGGTGATGTGTGACATAAGCTTCTAAATGTTGTGCATAAAATGCCAGGACAGTTCAAAACCCCCCCAAATGACCCCATTTTGGAAAGTAGACACCCCAAGCTATTTGTTGAGAGGCATGTCGAGTCCATGGAATATTTTATATTGTGACACAAGTTGCGGGAAAGAGACAAATTTTTTATTTTTTTTGCATAATACAATACAATTTTTTGCAAAATACATTCTGCTGCTTCTCCTGAGTACGGAAATACCACATGTGTGAGACTTTTTGGGAGCCTAGCCGCGTACGGGACCCCGAAAACCAAGCACAGCCTTCAGGCTTTCTAAGAGCGTGAATTTTTGATTTCACTCTTCACTGCCTATCACAGTTTCGGAGGCCATGGAATGCCCAGGTGGCACAAACCCCCCCAAATGACCCCATTTTGGAAAGTAGACACCCCAAGCTATTTGCTGAGAGGTATAGTGAGTATTTTGCAGACCTCACTTTTTGTCACAAAGTTTTGAAAATTGAAAAAAGAAAAAAAAAATGTTTTTTCTTGTCTTTCTTCATTTTCAAAAACAAATGAGAGCTGCAAAATACTCACCATGCTTCTCAGCAAATAGCTTGGGGTGTCTACTTTCCAAAATGGGGTCATTTGGGGGGGTTTCGTGCCACCTGGGCATTCCATGGCCTCCGAAACTGTGATAGGCAGTAAAGAGTGAAATCAAAAATTTTCACCCTTAGAAATCCTGAAGGCGGTGATTGGTTTTCGGGGTCCCGTACGCGGCTAGGCTCCCAAAAAGTCCCACACATGTGGTATCCCCATACTCAGGAGAAGCAGCTAAATGTATTTTGGGGTGCAATTCCACATATGCCCATGGCCTGTGTGAGCAATATATCATTTAGTGACAACTTTATGCAAAAAACAAACAAAAAAAAAGTGTCACTTTCCCGCAACTTGTGTCAAAATATAAAATATTCCATGGACTCAATATGCCTCTCAGCAAATAGCTTGGGGTGTCTACTTTCCAAAATGGGGTCATTTTGGGGGGTTTTGTGCCACCTAGGCATTCCATGGCCTCCGAAACTGTGATAGGCAGTGAAGAGTGAAATCAAAAATTTACACCCTTAGAAATCCTGAAGGCGGTGATTGGTTTTCGGGGCCCCGTACGCGGCTAGGCTCCCAAAAAGTCCCACACATGTGGTATCCCCATACTCAGAAGAAGCAGCTGAATGTATTTTGGGGTACAATTCCACATAGGCCCATGGCCTGTGTGAGCAATATATCATTTAGTGACAACTTTTTGTAAATATTTTTTTTTTTTGTCATTATTCAATCACTTGGGACAAAAAAAATAAATATTCAATGGGTTCAACATGCCTCTCAGCAATTTCCTTGGGGTGTCTACTTTCCAAAATGGGGTCATTTGGGGGGGTTTTGTACTGCCCTGCCATTTTAGCATCTCAAGAAATGACATAGGCAGTCATAAACTAAAAGCTGTGTAAATTACAGAAAATGTACCCTAGTTTGTAGACGCTATAACTTTTGCGCAAACCAATAAATATACGCTTATTGACATTTTTTTTACCAAAGACATGTGGCCGAATACATTTTGGCCTAAATGTATGACTAAAATTTAGTTTATTGGATTTTTTTATAACAAAAATAGAAAATATTTTTTTTCAAAATTTTCGGTCTTTTTCCATTTATAACGCAAAAAATAAAAACCGCAGAGGTGATCAAACACCATCAAAAGAAAGCTCTATTTGTGGGAAGAAAAGGACGCAAATTTCGTTTGGGTACAGCATTGCATGACCGCGCAATTAGCAGTTAAAGCGACGCAGTGCCAAATTGGAAAAAGACCTCTGGTCCTTAGGCAGCATAATGGTCCGGGGCTCAAGTGGTTAAAAAATGTTTCACACATTTGCTGACATATCAATGGCCCTCCTACCCGCAAAGTACTCCAGATATTTTTGTCTGACTTTGCGGGTGTTTTGGGGGGGGCAAGCCAGGACGGCCAGCTTCAAGTGCCATCAGGGTTGATTGATCTGGAAATCCGGCCTTAGGCCCAACTGAGGCCACATAGTTTGTAGCATTTTTACGTAGAAAATTGGGCATAATGCAGCAGGCAAGCACAATATGGTTGAGTTTTTATTCCTCCACGTGGATTGGTGTTAGAAATAGGCGGAACTGGCTAACCATTATGCCGAAAGCATTCTCCACCACTCTTCTGGCTTTGGCCAGCCAGTAGTTAAAAACCCTCTGGACTGGGTTGAAAAGAAGCGATGAAAACAAATGGAAGACCACCCACATTGTTTTCCGCAGGTGGTAAGCCCAAGCCACCATTCTGGAGCCATCTGTAGAACTCCGTCTGGGCGATGACTCCACCATCCGACATCCAGCCATTCTTCCCCACGTCCACATACAAAAACTCGTATGTCGCCGACACCACCGCCAACATCACTATACTATTAAACCCCTTTTAATTCTAATAGTATGCCCCCGAGCTGAGGGGTGGGACGATGTGGACGTGTTTCCCATCGATTGCCCCTCCGCAGTTAGGAAAGTCCCACCGCTGGGCAAAATGGCCACACTCTGCCATTCCTGTGGGGTTGAAGGAAACTGTGGAGTCAAACAAAAAAAACACAAACATTCTTGGCCATCATTAGTATAACATTTATTTTAAGCAGTATTTAAAGACAAAAGTATAAAGTCCACTTATCAGATTCCTCACCCCCTCTGATGGCCCATTGTAAAAATTTTAAGGGGGGTATGTTTTGGACAGGTAACCGTCTCCACTTCATTAAGAGCTGAATGCATAAATATTGTGTATTACTTTGGCCAGCCCCTCCTTACTTACACTATTGGCACCCCACTGGACAGGTAAGAAGTGTCATAATACAAAAATATGAATACACACTGTCCTAATTGAAGCACATTTTTACATTCTGCAATTACCTATCGAGATAATAGGAGAACAAAACTTTGAACAGTACCATTTTTTTTAAATTCTTTTTTAATTTTATATATGAAAATATGAACAGTACCATTTGAAAGTATTCAGGCAGGCCCTTGCACTACATGCTTTGATGAATTAATCCAGAAATGAATTAATCCAGAAATCTGACCACAAAAGAGGAAGGTATAGTGTGTATGGGTTTGGCAAAGTCAGCAGATAGAGGATTGGTATCAGCTGACTTAGCAGTTGGGGGGGAGGGAGGGTTACAAATGAGTTTGGGCCCCCAAAAAAAGCCTCTTGCACTCTGCCTGAATTTAAGGACACAGATAACATTTGTACACATTTTAGGGGGTGTTTAGGGTAAAACACTACAATGAAGCTGACAAAATACATTGTAAAGTGACTAGGCTAGGTGTGTATGGGCCCAGGATAGAATGCTGGGGAGGTTAGTGAAGGCAAATATGCATGAAGGAAAAAAAAGAAAGTTTAAAAACTTCCAGCATGCATGAGGACAAAGGGGACATTCCCAGCATATTACAATCATGGTAATTAGGGAATGATGAAAGAAATACAATACCAAAGCCAACAGACGGTGAAAAATGGGGTCCATCATCCGGAGATAGTTCCTAAAATCATCAGGATTATTCTCCTGGATCTCCCGCAACAAAGGCATGTGCGAGAATTGGTCGCGCTGGAGCAACCAATTCTTCGTCCATGAACTCCTCCCCGCCCTGTTCATGGACTGGACTTGGGTCAAAGTAAGAACCCCAACACCAAGCCCCTGCATAGCACGAACTCTATGACTCTATGTACGTAACTGCAACATGGCTTCAAAACAGTCGGCTGGTCAGAACGAACTAACAGAACGCACTAAAAATCAGAAAGGCCTGAGAAGAGCGAGCTGAAAATCAGAAACGAGTGGACAAGAACACACTGAAAAACAGAAGCAAACTATTAAGTAGAACGCAGTGAAAAACAGATACGAACTGACTACACGCACTGAAAAACAGATACAAACCCACAAGCACAAGCACAAACTAAAGAGCAGTAATGGACTGAAAAACACAAGGCTGAAAAGCGTGAATCGTCTCTCACCAAACTTCTACTAACACAAGATAAACACAAGATTAGCAGAAGGAGCCCAAAGGGTGGGGCACTGGCTATTGAACTTCCCTTTTATAGTCCCGTCGTACGTGTTGTACGTCAGCGCATTCTCCGTCGGGAAAAAAAATCCATGGTTTGGTTGTCGGAAATTCCGATCGTCTGTACGCGGCATAAGTCTCAGAAAGACTTTAACCAATATAAACCTGCCCTCCAAAATTATTCTTGCCTCCTCACTGCCATGTAGACTTGTGCACAACGTGAAATTTCATTTAGTTTCAGTTCGTTGTCATTCGTAAAAAAACATAATTTCGTTCTGTTATATTCCTTATGTTACGTTACTTCGTTTTCGGATAATTCGTTATTATTCGTAGAGTGTTGATATTCGTTATACTGAATCTCAAATCATGTCAAATTCATTTGTTATATCCACTATAATTTCTTTCGTATTAGTTGAAATTCGATATTTATGTATGTATATATATTCGTGATAATGATTCGTAGTTTGGAAAGTCGTTTGTTTATTGAATCTATTAACACACACAATGATAATATCTCTTCTCCTCTGCTCAAATACAATACAACACCCTTCTCAGAAATGCACTTTGCCAGTAATCCAACCTCCAGCACAAAATTATTTAGATGATTGGACTGTAAGATTTACTTTGAGTTGACCTTTTGTTTCATTAGATCTTTAACAAACTACAGAATCATGTCAAATTCATTCGTTATATCCGCTATAATTTCTTTCATATTAGTTGAAATTCGATATTTATGTATGTATATTGATTTGTGATAATGATTTGTAGTTTGGAAAGTCGTTTGTTTATTGAATCTATTAACACAAACAATGACAATATCTCTTCTCTGCTCAAATAACGAATTACCAAATCATGTTGAATTCATTCGTTATATTCGCTATAATTTCTTTCGTATTAGTTGAAATTCGTTATTTTTTTATTAGGACATTCGGATGCATCCAAATGTCCAAAAGATGCAAAATTCGTCCGAATTCGTTACGAAACGAATTGCACATGTCTACTGCCAAACAAACCTATTTATCACTCTCATTAACACCCGCTCATCCAGTCCTTATCAACTCTTCTTTACTTTAAAATCTCACTTCATCCTCCACTTCCTCCACCCACTAACTCATAAGATTGATATCATTTGTGATGCAATCTCCACTGTACTGATAACTCCCCCACTTAACACCCTATGTCCACAGGTACACTCAATACTTCCCTCATTCAACCCCTCTACTAAAGATGAGGTTGCTAAACTTTTAATGCCTACCTAACCCCTGCCCCCTGGACCCTGTTCCCTCTCAAATAATATTGTCACCCTTTGGCTCTAACTTACAGGCTCTAACTCACATCTTCAATCTCTCCCTCTTCTGGCATCTTCCCCAACTCTCTAAAACATGCACTAGTCACCGCCATACTTTAAAAGCCATCCATGGACACCACCAGTCTTAATCTCCTTGTTCCCCTTTACCCCAAACTCCTTGAACGCCTGGTCTACAACTGACTGAGTAAGCACCTTACTGAGAAGAACCTTCTTGATTCCCTTCAGTCTGAATTTCACCCTCAGCACTCCACAGAACCTGCTCTCCTAAAACTCAATCTACTAGCAGCTAAAATTAATGGACACTATTCTGAACTGCTACTTCTGGACCTTTCGGCTGCCTTTGATACAGTAGACCACCCCCTTCTCCTCAAACAACGTTACTCCTTTGGTCTCCGTGACTGTACTCTTCTTTGGTTCTCATCCTACCTATCCAACCGCACCTTTAGTGTCACTTAAAATTCTACTTCCTCCTCTCCTCTTCCTTTTTCCATCGGGGTCCCTGAGGCCTTGTTTTTGGACCTCTGCTATTCTCAATTTACACCTCCTCTCTGGGTCAGCCTCCCATGGATTTTAATATCATTTCTACACTGACAACACCTAAATCTATCTCTCTACCCCTCATCTCACAACATCAGTCTCCTCACACCTCACTAATTTACTGATAGACATATCAGCCTGGATGTCACACTACTTCCTAAAACTCAATCTATCCAAAACCTAACTCATAATATTTCCTCACCAACGTGCCCCTTCCCCTGACTTCTCTGTCAAGATCATTGGCGCAACTATCAACCCTCCCCCGCATGTCAGGGTGCTAGGTGTAATCCTGGACTCTAAATTATCTTTTTTTGGCCCCACATCCAATCACTGTCCAAAGCTTGCTTCCTTAACCTCCACAATTTCTACAAAATATGCCCCTTCCTAACCAATGATACTACATAGCGTCTAATTCACTCTCTGGTTATCTCTCACCTTGACTACTGCAACTCCATCCTCATGCCATTACTTTTTACAAAGACTATCCCCCCATTATGAATGCTGTTGCCAGACTTATCAACCTTGCCAACCGTTCAGTGTCTGCTACCCCTCTCTGCCAATCCCACCACTGGCTTCTGCTTACCCAACAAATTAAATTTAAAATACTAACAATAAATAACAAAGCCATTCACAACTAGTCTCAAATTACCAACCAAGCCATTCTCTTTTATTCCTCTCAAGACATCCTGCTTTCTAGCTCTCTTGTCACCTCCTCCCATGCTCACCTCCAGGGCTTCTTCCAAGGCTCTCCCATCCTATCGAACGCTCTACCACAATCTGCCCGACTATTTCCTACTCTATCCATTTTTAGGTGATTTCTGAAAAACCTTCTCTTCAGAGAAGCCTATACTACCTCCACCTAACAATTGTATTTTCACTCCGTCAGCCCATCCCCTACAGTTATTACCTTTTGTATCACTTGACCCTCCCTTTTAAATTCTATGCTTTAACAAGCAGGTCCCTCTGATTCCTCCTGTTTTGAATTGTATTATAACCATAATGTATTCCACCTGCACAAAGTCTTGGTGCTATATAAAGCCTGTGTAATTTAATTTAATTTATTTAGGTTACTTGCCCCTCTAAAAAAAAAAAAACTGGCTTTTATTTCACAGGTGGTAATTTGGGGTTTTCATATCTTTTGCACATTTATATTTTTTATATTGATAGAAACCTTTGGAGTGCTCAAAGAGGAGCATTCACTTGTTACTGTCAATAAAAGAAGCTGCATCATTTGAAAGTGAAAAAAAAAAACTATGTGCAGGAACAGTGTATGGGGGGTGCTGCTGCTGTATGCAAGCTGTATGTAAGTATGTAGTTACAGTCATAAATATTGGGACATCGACACAATTCTAATCTTTTTGGCTCTATACACCACCACAATGGATTTGAACTGAAACAAACAAGATGTACTTTAACTGCAGACTTTCAGCTTTAATTTGAGGGTATTTACATCCAAATCAGGTGAACGGTGTAGGAAATACAACAGTTTGTATACTGTTTTAGGGACTGTTTTAGGGACTTTTTAAGGGACAAAAGTAATGGGACAGATTAACAATCATCCATCAAACTTTCACTTTTTAATACTTGGTTGCAAATCCTTTGCAATCAAATACAGCTTGAAGTCTGGAACGCATAGACATCACCAGACGCTGGGTTTCATCCCTGGTGATGCTCTGTCAGGCCTCTATTGCAACTGTCTTCACTTCCTGCTTGTTCTTGGGGCCTTTTCCCTTCAGTTTTGTCTTCAGCAAGTGAAATGCATGCTCAATCGGATTCAGGTCAGGTGATTGACTTGGCCATTGCATAACATTCCCCGTCTTTCCCTTAAAAAACTCTTTGGTTGCTTTTGCAGTATGCTTCGGGTCATTGTCCATCTGCACTGTGAAGCTCTGTCCAATGAGTTCTGAAGCATTTTGCTGAATATGAGCAGATAATATTGCCTGAAACACTTCAGAATTCATCCTGCTGCATTTTCAGCAGTCACATCATCAATAATTACAAGGGAACCAGTTCCATTGGCACCCATACATGCCCATGCCATAACACTACCACCACCATGCTTCACTGATGAGGTGGTATGCTTTGGATCATAAGCAGTTCCTTTCCTTCTCAATACTCTTCTCTTCCCATCACTCTGGTACAAGTTGATCTTGGTCTCATTTGTCAATAGGATGTTGTTCCAGAACTGTGAAGGCTTTTTTAGATGTTGTTTGGCAAACTCTAATCTGCCCTTTCTGTTTTTGAGGCTCACCAATGGTTTACATCTTGTAGTGAACCCTCTGTATTCACTCTGGTGAAGTCTTCTCTTGATTATTGACTTTGACACACATGCACCTACCTCCTGGAGAGTGTTCTTGATCTGGCCAACTGTTGTGAAGGGTATTTTCTTCACCAGGCAAAGAATTCTTTGGTCATCCACCACAGTTGTTTTCCGTGGTCTTCCGGGTCTTTTGGTGTTTCTGAACTCACCGGTGCGTTCTTTCTTTTTAAGGATGTTCAAAACAGTTGATTTGGCCACATCTAATCTTTTTGCTATCTCTCTGATGGGTTTGTTTTGTTTTTTCAGCCTAATTATGGCTTGCTTCACTGATAGTGACAGCTCTTTGGATCTCATATTGAGAGTTGACAGCAACAGATTCCAAATGCAAATAGCACAGTTGAAATGAACTCTGGACCTTTTATCTGCTCCTTGTAAATGGGATAATGAGGGAATAACACACACCTGGCCATAGAACAGCTGAGCAGCCAATTGTCCCATTACTTTTGGTCCCTTAAAAAGTGGGAGGCACATATACAAACTGTTGTAATTCCTTCACCGTTCACCTAATTTGGATTTAAATACCCTCAAATTAAAGCTGAAAGTCTGCAGTTAAAGCACATCTTGTTCGTTTCATTTCAAATTCATTGTGGTGGTGTATAGAGCCAAAAAGATTAGAATTGTGTCGATGTCCCAATATTTATGGACCTGACTGTAAATCTAAAAATAATCATTTCTACAGCTGAATGTACACTGTCACTGCCTTTAAAAATCATACTGTTTTGTAACACCACGGGTTGAGACATTCCTCAAGCATGTCGAGTTATGTTTGTTTTTTTTTTTTTATATTTCCTTCCTCACCACATCATGAAAAGATCCACTCCCTGATTTTAATAGCAACATTCGTCCTCAAGACTTTAATGAGTTTCACCTCTAAGCTCAGGTTCATCAAATTTTGAATAAGATTCACTGAAAATGTGATTACTTAAACTTGGGCATATTCTCTCCTTAATAGTTTGGATGATGCTATATAATGTTTCAGAGAGAGAAAGAGTTTGAAAGCAAGCAGAGTCTTCAGTGCTGTCCTTAGAAAATCCACAATACTGTAACACAAGTGTTATTGTACCCTGTATTTCATGTTTATTTGTAAATTTTATTTAAAAATGTTTTAATACATAGTGAAAATATATAAACTACAGTTCAAAAATGTATACAAGTGAAATGTCTTTTTTAAATTGACCCAAAACCCTTCAAGTTTTCCTTTTTAATAGTCTTGCTTTCTGTTTTTTTTTCGTAGGATTTTGTATCTGCGTTATCAGTCTTGCTAAGAGGAACAATTCGCGAAAAGCTGAGGTGGACCTTCAATCTCTATGACATAAACAAAGATGGATATATAAACAAAGAGGTAAAGAATTTTTTTTTCCAAGAAAAAGTTTATTAAGTTAACAAACATGAATACAGAGATAACAACAGCATAAGCGAGTTACAATTTTAAATCAGCAAAAAAACAAGTGATAACAACTGATAAAGTGGGTCAAATATAAACCATTGATACATTCAATTCAAAATGGAAAGAAGTATTGTTGGATGATACAATGGAAGGATGGCATAACTGCTTGAGGAGAGATTGTTCTGCATGAAACTTATATCTAACATTTGTTACCCCTAGAAGTAAGACAGTGTAATAATTGTTCTATTCTGTATAATGGGGTAGAGATACATGGGTGATATAATCTCTTTGTAATGTTGGCGGTTGATCCATGTATCAGAGTCAGCTTATTTTAGTAGTCTTGGCTGTCATCTCATGTGGAGAGAAGTTTTTTGGGTCCATTCATGTGCCATATAATAAAACTTTTCCATATCCAATTATACGATGTTATTAAGTAACCATGGACTTTAGCGCACTTATAAGTGCAGTAAAGTAAGAGAGTGCATCCTTTCATACCCTGGCCCAGCCTTGGGATAACCGGCTAGCACCTATTATCAGGTGTATAGGGATTGGCTTCCATGTGTGGAAGCGTAGTAGACCATGTACTTTCAGCTGTAGGGATTGTGGTTTCATCCCTGTCTGTGTGCTTATTGTCAAGGGACATGGGGGGGTGTGTGCAAGGAGAGTACTGGGGTAATAAGTCATATTTCCCTGTCATTATTCAATGCTGCAGTATATGATGGTAGAATTGCTTGGTCTTTATCATAGACCAGACTCAGTGTTTAAGGGGAATTTTGAGTGTGGTAAAGGAATAGCAAATAGGTGGCTTATATCCAAGCAGGATCGTGGGGGGGGGGGGGGGGGCTGAGGGGCTGAGAGAATGGAGCCATAGTAGTATGTCTTCATCACTGCCCCTAGCCCTCCCTTAGATTTTTTTTTGTGTATTCTAATGTGCCTAGACCTCTAACTGAGAAGTTGGGTGTATTCGGATGTTTGGAAATGTTGCCAGCAGGCCCAGGTGTCCCTATATGTGGTGGAGGAGTCATGGGCCTGGTGTACAAGTTCTTCCATTGTAGCTATTTTGTTTATTCTCTTAATCCAGTCTGCTATTGTAGGTGGGTTGGGAGATTTCCAGAGGACCGGGATACATAGTTTTGCAGCATTAAAGTGATGCAGGGCTAAAGATCGATGGTATGTTTTCATTGGTAGTGTGGAGTGGTGGAGTAACCCTTGGGCTGGTGAGAAGTTTAAGTGGAGTGTTGTAATTTGAGAGATGAGTCGGAAGATATCAGTTCAGAATTTTCAGAAGGATCGAAGGACATTCCCACCTGATTGGAGAATCGAACCTTCCTTGGTATGGCATCTCCAGCAAGTGGGTGGGATCTCCGGGTTGATTTTGTGTAATTTGAGGGGGTTTTATATCATCTGGAGAACAGCTTAAAACTGTTTTCTTAGGCCGTCACATTGATTGAGCCTTTGTGTATGTTAGCATATATCTTCCCCCACTCTGCGTCTGAGAGGTTGATGGAGAGGTCTTTTTCCCATTGTTCGCATGCAATATTCGATTTAGGATCATGTTTCTAAAAGAGGATTGAGTAGATAATGGAAATCAAATGGCGTTGAGGTTCAGTGTTGGTGCATAGTGCTTTAAATTGTGACTGTTTTCTCGAGAAAGTAGGACGTGTCTGGGGGTCGTTGAGGTAATGTCTAAGTTGCATATAAGACCATTAAGGGATCTGGCGGTCTGTCCTCTGTTCATTCAGTGTGAAAAGCGATAAAAATCTCTCCTCAGAGAATAAGTCTCCCTCTCTTGGGTCTGCGTCAGACCCTAAGTCTGGCAGAAAGGATCCATCAATACCCGGCGAGAAATCAGGGTTGTGTCTAATCAACGTGAGTGGGCCTGGGGAGGATGAGAATCGAAATTGGCGACACGTTGCATTGAAAGTTGGAAGTTAATGCTGGAACGCAAGGTGAGACGCACGCTCAGACTCTTTTCCTGGTCTCATCCTTGCTCGCAGCCGTGTCTGTATGGGGTATTAATTTTATAGAAACCATATGTAATATGCAATTCCAATAAACTGGACGTACTTCACCACGAAAGCCCCCTGTTTATTATTTCTTCATTACGGAGGATAAAGCAGACCGGAGGTGGAGAGTTGTGGAGGAGCCCAGCCCTTGAGCACCAGGTGAAACCCTGAGTTGGATCACTGGACGTACCCCACGGAGGAACGAAGCAAAACTATAGTGACAGCCATCCCAAGATACCCACTCCTTTGCCTAGTACCCCTGTAGGGGTGACTGAGTCTGGTGAGTGGGGGAGCACGGGGTGGAGCACCTGGAGTCACCAGCGTGAATGAGCACGAAAGTCACCATCTGTTATCTTATAACATCTATAATCACATATAGATGTGGCTCCTATAGAACTGTTTTTTTTCCATTGAAATATTGAAACTGCCTGTTTCCTCACAGAGACTATATACATTATGCTATGCAGCCATAAAGAGCTTTTTTAGCTACCATCTAAACCATATATACATCTGCTTGTAAATTTTTGCTTATCATATGAACCATACATGTATCTGCTAGTATGAAATTTGTTTATCATCTGTATCCCATTGGGGTCTGATACATGATAAATATAGGGTCCCAGGAATTTCTGGATCACTTTATTAGAATTTGTGCACGTTAACACTTTTCTTGCTGGCAAGGTTTATTATGTCTTCATTTATTTTTCACTACTGATGCCATTAGCCCCACTTAGGGGGTGTTACACTGTCACCCAAAAACATTTTTTACTTTAGTATTTTTTGGTATTCGGGTAATTGATCACCTAATATCTCACGTGTCGCCCACACGGGACCTACCCTTTATACATCACAGAGGATTTATATTTTTCATTTAATTGTAATTCAATTCATTTATTTATTTATTTTTCATTATTTTTCACTATTGTTGATATTAGCCCCACTTAGGGGGTGTCACACTGTCACCCAATTCTTTATGCATGTAGGTAAATGTTTACCTAATAATTCACGTGTTGTCCACATGGGACTTACCTTTATACACTACAGAGGATTTGTATTTTCAATCTAATTATTGTATAATTTATAATTTTTGTTAATTAACTAATCTTGCGGATGTGGTAGACTCTGCTTATCCAGTAAACATCATTTAAACAGGGCAGCGCCAATTTCCCCAATTTCTTTGTCATTTAATTTGCATTGAAAGTTTGCAACGTAGTGCCAAATAGGGGATGTTGTTTGCATTGTTGTGGAATGTGGCTTGTGTTGATCCAGGGTATGTGTTTGAGCAGACGATGTGAGAAGGCCTGTTCTATGGTAGTCCACGCTTTAGTGTCTGCGTGAACATTTCAATCCACTATTCTGGTCAGTTGACAAGCCCAGTAGTATTTTCGAATGTCAGGCAAACCCAGACCTCCTTTCAATTTGGGTAGAGTCGGTCTGTCAAAGCTCAGTCTAGCTCGGGCCACACTCAAAATGAATTCCGTACAGGCTTTGCGAAAGGAAGTAAAAAATGTTTGTGGTAATTTCACAGGGACCGTTTGTACTAAATAGAGTCATTTTGGTAAGACGGTCATTTTAATAATAGAAGTTCTGCCGAACCAAGAAAACAATCCTGTCGACCAAGCTTTGAGATCTTTCTGAATATTTTGGAGGATTGGAATATAATTTTTGCTGTATGAGTCTGATAAAAAGGCCGGTATGTGGATTTCAAGGTATTTCATTGAATTTGGTTGCCATTTGAATGGGAAATTAGTTTGGCATTGGATTTAGATTTTGATCTCAGTTGGCAGATTTATATATATATATATATATATATATATATATATATATATATATATATATATATATATAATGTTTTAAAATGTTTATTGAAAATAAATTGCATGACATGATATGGCATTCGTAATAAAGAAGACAAAAAAATGTCAAATTCACATTTGTTTTGGATTCAGAACAAAAATCTGATATTATTATATCTACCCCTTATCAAATTAAATGTAAAAGCATGCATGCCATGAAGTAATCAAGCTCAGACACTCAGTTCAGAATAAGAACTTCTGAGATTTACTTCCTATTTTTCCTTCAGTTTTATACACTTTTTTCAGACAGAGAATATGACATGCAAAACAAATAAAAGAAGCGGATGTGGGACTTTAGATGAGGTGTGTCTCTGCAAATAAAAGATATTAACTTATTGATTGTAACCAATCCCCAATGGGTAGTCCCTATAATGAACAAAACAAAATATTTCTTGTGTACAATATAGGCACGATATAAACATATTCGATGCACAATAGTCACATATTTAATATTTATACATAAAAGGACATGATTGGTACAAAAAAGAATATTAAAGAAATAATGTACATAATTGGTAATACTAAATATAAAAAACATGATAAGATGAATTCATGATAAAACACGCTGTAAACCTGGCACCCTTGAGTATGGACTCAACGCGTTTCATGACGTTTAAAGCCAATCATCAGGAGTAGGATGCTATAAAATGAATAAAAATAGAAAATAAATAAATGAGTAGATGGGCCTACATCAGATATCTATATAGTACAACAGGCTCTCTAGTTAGAAAAAAGATTAAATATAGTGATGGTACTAACCTATAGAGTATCCAATGGGTGTATACCCATTGCTACTGTGTTTGGACGAACATAGCCTGGATAAATTGATCTCCTCCGGGGTCGAGGCAGGGGAACCCACCCCTGTGCAATCCCCCCATCATCCTGCCCAGAGTGAACGGGCAGGCTAGGTGCGGGGTGGAGGGGCCAGCCAGCCGGGGGGCAGGAACGATGGACCACACATAGGGGGACCGGAGTGGAGGGTAAGGGACTCAGGATATGGTAGGGTGACTGTAAAATGGGCACATCCAAGAGTGGAGTGTCCATAGGGATCCTGCAATGCATACAATAGAAAACTAAGTAAATGTAAATCAGTGTAATGTGTATGTAATAATAGATGAATGGTAAGGTATATGTATGGAGTGTGTATGAAGATGGATGTAGGTATGTATAATGTGTGTGAATGTGTATGTGTATGTAAGTGTCTGTATGTTAGTAAGCATATGTGTATGAGTGTAAGGTCCTGGGAAAACCCCACATACCTGAATCTAGCAGGATTAGGATAGAATTGTCCCAACAAGATGGTAACAGCCTATGAGTAGCCCACGGTCCCCTCCCGGCTGAAATACCCGCCAAAAGGGGCGGGACCCCGCCAACGTCATGCATACACGCGAAGCGGCGAAGAGGAGAGGCACTCCATAGTTGCCGCAGCATGAGATGGAAACAAATACACAACCCTCGATCGGCGCTCAGAGAGACGCCGCGCGAGAGGGTGCGTGAGCATGATGTCGAGGTGCGGAGGTCAACCCCTACCCCGTCACAGGAGGGATGGGCAAGGGGGAAGAACTAGGCACCTTGCAACCCCTGAGTGAGATCACAAAAGCCATGGCCATGAACATCAGGCTAGGGAATATAGAACAAGCTGGTGTAAAACCCCTGAGGGGAGAGCCTAAGACTGGTTGTATAAATGCTGGTTAGATGGACATAAAGATTAAGTATGGATAATCTCGTTTGTAGGAGATATGTAATAATATATATATAACCTGTTAGAAATAGAGTTGAGATCTATGGATATATGTGGGTAAAATTAATAATAAAAATAAAGAGGATATGTTAGGGGTGGAGTGCCTCTCCTCCTCGCCGTTCGCATGTACGCATGATGTTGGCGGGGTCCTGCCCCTTTTGGCGGGTATTTCAGCCGGGAGGGGGCCGTGGGCTACTCATAGGCTGCTACCATATTGTTGGGACAATTCTATCCTTATCCCGCTAGACTCAGGTATGTGGGGTTTTCCCAGGACCTTACAATCATACACATATGCTTACTAACATACAGACACTCACATACACATACACATTCTGTCAGGTAAGTACTTACCGAGGCCGAGATGCCAAGAGCGGTTCACCCTTGCCACTACGTGCACCCCGTCCCCTGGGGATGAAACAGGGATTGGGTGGCACTAAGGAGCACGGGCCACCAGCAGGTATGGGTCCCTTGTGGGAAACTATAGAGCCGGGTCTGGGGATGCAGGAGTCCAGAAACCAGTGGAAGTCCCGTTGCTGGGTGGAGCAGACAAACTGTAAGCAAGCAGAGGGTCAAACACAGGCAATAAGCAAGACAAGTCTGTAGAACAGGCCGGGGGTCAAACACTGGTATCAAGCAGAGGAAGTCCGTTAATCAGGCTGGGGGTCAAACACTGGTATCAAGCAGAAGAAGTCCGTTAATCAGGCCGGGGGTCAATCCAGGAGAGAGGCAATGTGGACTCGGTGAAGCTCAATGGTGGCAGAGAAGATGAGGATATCGTCTAGGTAGACGACTAAGAAATCATCAAGGTATTCTCGGAAGATGTCATTAACTAGATGTTGGAAAGTGGCCGGGGCGTTGCATAACCCAAAAGGCATCACCAGGTACTCATAATGGCCAAACCTGGACCTAAAGGCGGTCTTCCACTCATCCCCGGGCCGAATCCTGATGAGATTGTAAGCACCCGGAAGATCCAGTTTAGAAAAGATCTGGGCCGATCGAAATCGTTGGAACAATTCGAGAATAAGTGGAAGTGGGTAACGGTTCTTTACCGTTATCTTATTTAGTTGCCTGTAATCCACACACGGCCTTAAGGACCCATCTTTCTTCTCTACGAAAAAGATACCAGCTCCGGCTGGCGAAGAGGAAGGACGGATGAAGCGTTTTTCTAAGTTTTCATCAATATAATCTTTCAGGACCTTCAGTTTGGTTTCTGACAGTGGAAAAATGCGGCCAAACAGGACTTCTGAGCAGGAAGGAGGTCAATGGGGCAATCGTAGGGCCGGTGAGGAGGTAGGCAGTCCGCCTTCTGTTTGTCAAATACATCCTGGAACTCAAGATATTCTGAAGGGACGTGTTGGAGATAGTCAGGCACGGGTGAAATGGCTGAGCAAATACCAGGAGCTTGGGTGAAGCAGTGCTGGGAGCAGTATTGAGAGGAGAAGGATACTTCCTTGGTCTTCCAGTTAATTTGAGGTTCATACGCCTGGAGCCAGGGCAGGCCTAAGATTACAGGAAAGATAGGTGAATGGATAAGATCAAATCGTAGAAACTCTTGATGGCCTGAGTCGGTGGAGGTAAGGATGGGCTTGGTTTCTCGGGTGATGGGTCCAGAACGGGGAAGAGACCCATCAGCCAAATGTACCAGGAGACTTTGAGCCTTAGCCTGAAGAGAGACATGTAGATTTTGGGCCAGTGAGATGTCTAGGAAGCAGCTACAAGCTCCGGAATCAATTATTGCTGGCAGACAGGTTTCCTCTTCCGGTAGCTGTACAGAAATAAGGAGAGAAACATAAGTCTTGGGTATACCCATGGATTGGTAATTCACAGTGTCTTGCGGGTATGACTTACTAGGCCTCACTGCACAGCTGCGGAGGAAATGAACCTCCACAGTACAGACACAGATTGGATTGGCGTCTGCGTTGCCTTTCTTCAGAAGTCAGGGGGGCACGGACCAGTCCGAGTTGCATGGGCTCGGCTTCAGGAGCCGAGGAGGTAGCAGCAGTAGGAGCTGGAGTATGGATAGGCATTAGCCTGAAAGGGGTCCAACAAGATCGTGGCCCTTTAAAACGTTCTGTGCGTCGCTCACGTAAACGCCTATTCAGCTTGGTGGCTGATTGGATTAGTTCCTCTAGAGAGGCTGGGGTTTCTATCCTAGCCAGTTCATCCTTAAGGACCTCAGACCTTGACGGCATTGGTCCCTTAAAACAGGCTCATTCCAACCCGTGTCGGCTGCCCACTTGCGGAATTCCACTGTGTAATCCTCTATGGGCCTCTTTCCCTGGGAGAGGTTATGCAGGGTTGCTTCAGTGGTAGCAGTGCATTGTGGATCATCATAAAGTTGAGCCATGTTCTCAAAGAAGGTATCAATAGAATTCAAGACAGGGCTCCTTTGTTCCATCAGACTGTGAGCCCAAGATTGTGGCTCCTCAGCTAGAAGGGAGATAACAAACCCCACTTTTACTGTGTCAGAAGAAAAAGTCCTGGGCTGGAGGGCCAGATAGAGCGAGCAGGCATTCTTGAAGGCTCTGTATTTTTTACGATCCCCTGAGAAGCGCTCAGGTGTAGGGACCCTGGGCTCAGGGAGCGCCATAACTACCGTTGAGCTTGCAGTGGGCTGAGGGGCGGAGGCCCCAATAGTAGGTGCGGGAGCTGCGGCTGCAGGTAGAGGCGGACTGGATAGTTGCTGAAGGCGGCTGTCAATTTGGGTATAGCCCTCTTGTAGTTTCTGGACTGCGTTAGTGAGGGCTGAGACCTGCTGGCACAGGATCTCTAAAGGGGAACGCACTCTGTCGGCCTCAGACATCTGGCTGGTTTGTACTGTCAGGTAAGTACTTACCGAGGCCGAGATGCTGAGAGCGGTTTGCCCTTGCCACTATGCGCACCCCTTCCCCTGGGGATGGAACAGGGAATGGGTGGCACTAAGGAGCACGGGCCACCAGCAGGTATGGGTCCCTTGTGGGAAACTGTAGAGCCGGGTCTGGGGATGCAGGAGTCCAGGAACCAGTGGAAGTCCCGTTGCTGGGTGGAGCAGACAAACTGTATGCAAGCAGAGGGTCAAACACAGGCAATAAGCAAGACAAGTCCGTAGAACAGGCCGGGGGTCAAACACTGGTATCAAGCAGAAGAAGTCCATTAATCAGGCCGGGGGCCAAACACTGGTATTAAGCAGAGGAAGTCCGTTATTCAGGCCGGGGGTCAATCCAGGAGACAGGCAGCGTGGTAAGAGCAGTCCGGGTCACAACAGGAGATCAGGTGAGCATAAACAGGAAACAGGAAGCAACAGGAGCTGAAGACAAACCAGCAACCAGTCTGGGTGCTGGAGCTGATTTAAATAGCCCCGCCAGAGTGTCATCGTGGGCGTGCATGAGTCACAGCGCGCACGCGTGTGCTATCGCGCACACACGCTTACCGATCCATCGGGCCGCGCGCACGCATGCGCCGAAGCGCCAATCCAGTGCGCACGCGCCCAGGAACAGGATGAATGTGACTGTAGAGGACCCTTCTCTGACATATTCACACACATTATACATACCTACATCCATCTTCATACAAACTCCATACATATACCTTACCATTCATCTATTATTACATACACATTACACTGATTTACATTTACTTTTCTATTGTATGCATTGCAGGATCCCTATGGACACTCCACTCTTGGATGTGCCCATTTTACAGTCACCCTACCATATCCTGGGTCCCTTACCCTCCACTCCGGTCCCCTTATGTGTGGTCCATCGTTCCTGCCCCCCGGCTGGCTGGCCCCTCCACCCCCCACCTAGCCTGCCCGTTCACTCTGGGCGGGATGATGGGGGGATTGCACTGGGCTGGGTTCCCCCACCGCAACCCCAGAGGAGATCCAGGCTATGTTCGTCCAAACACAGTAGCAATGGGTATACACCCATTGAATACTCTATAGGTTAGTACCATCACTATATTTAAACTTTATTTCTAACTAGGGAGCCTGTTGTACTATATGGATATCTGATGTAGGCCCATCTACTCATTTATTTATTTTCTGTTTTTATTTATTTTATAGCATCCTACTCCTGATGATTGGCTTTAAACGCCATGAAACGCGTTGACTCCATACTCAAGGGTGCCAGGTTTACAGCGTGTTTTATCATGAATTCATCTTATCATGTTTTTTATATTTATTATTACCAATTATGTACATTATTTCTTTATTATTGTTTTTTGTACCAATCATGTCCTTTTATGTATAAATATTAAATATGTGACTATTGTGCATCGAATATGTTTATATCGTGCCTATATTGTACACAAGAAATATTTTGTTTTGTTCATTCTAGGGACTACTCATTGGGGATTGGTCACAATCAATAGGTTAAAATCCTTTATTTGCAGAGACACACCACATCTAAAGTCCCACATCCGCTTCTTTTATTTGTTCTTTATATAATATCCAAGGGATGGAGGCGAGTCTCTGCTCTGCTGTGTCAGGGCTGACGTGGGTCACGTTTCGGTTTTTTCAACATATGCAAAACACTTTATTGTGACATTGTCTGAGTTTTTAGCAGCTTCAACAGTTTTAGCAATAATTTCAGCAAACTTAGCAATTAATCATAGCTATTATTAAATATCTTGGTAATTTCCTCTTGAAACATTGGATGTTGATGTCATGTCAAAGCACAAAAACACAAGGTGAGTATAGTAGCAAGTCCTAGTTGCAATTTTGAAACACCCAATACGAGGACAATTTGCGACCGGTCTAAACTATGTGGCATGTTCACCAATGCCAGGAGCATGGCAGACAAGATGGGTGAACTAGAGATACTGTTGTACAAGGAGGATTTGGATTTTGTGGGAATTTCAGAGACCTGGTTCAACAGCTCTCATGATTGGCTGGCAAACATTCAAGGGTATACCCTATACCGCAAGGATAGAGAGGGTAAAAAAGGGGGAGGGGTATGCCTATATATCAAGAATAATGTACAAGTGAATGTGAGAGATGACATCACTGAGGGAGCTAGAGAGGAGGTGGAATCCTTATGGGTAGAGCTCCAAAGGGATGAAGCTAAGGGGAAAATAATACTGGGAGTATGCTATAGGCCCCCTAACCTGAGGGAGGAAGTGGGGACGAATCTCCTATCACAAATTGGATTAGCAGCAAGGATGGGAAGTGTTATCATAATGGGGGATTTTAATTATCCAGACAGACTGGGCGGAGGGAACCGCACATTCATTTAAGGCTCGCCAGTTCCTTAATGTCTTGCAGGATAATTTTATGGGTCAGATGGTAGACGCACCAACTAGAAATAAAACATTACTGGATCTACTGATTACCAACAATACAGACCTGATTACAGATGTGGAAATACGGGGCAATTTAGGTAACAGCGATCACAGGTCAATTAGTTTCAGTATAAATCACACAATTAGGAAACATGAAGGGAACACAAAGACACTGAATTTCAAAAGAGCCAACTTCCCTAAACTACAAACCTTGTTAAAAGGCATAAATTGGGATAAAATATTAGGAACAAAGAATACGGAGGAGAGATGGATTTGCTTTAAGAGCATATTAAATAAGGGCATTAGCCAATGTATCCCATTGGGTAATAAATTTAAAAGAGCGAACAAAAATCCTGGATGGCTTAACTCCAATGTAAAAATGCATATTAAAGCAAAGGAGAAGGCCTTCAAAAAATACAAGGTTGAGGGATCATCCTCAACATTCAGACTTTATAAAGAATGCAATAAGAAATGTAAGGGTGCAATTAGGACGGCTAAGATAGAACATGAAAGACACATAGCGGAGGAGAGCAAAAAAAATCCCAAGAAATTCTTTAAGTATGTAAACAGTAAAAAAGGGAGGACAGACCATATTAGCCCCATAAAGAATGAGGAAGGACATCTGGTTACAAAGGATGGGGAGATGGCATAGGTATTGAATTTGTTTTTCTCCTCAGTCTTCACGAGTGAATCGGGGGGCTTCAGTAACCAAAACTGCAGTGTTTATCCTCATGACACAACACAGGAAGCACCTCCATGGTTAACAGAGGACGTAATTAAAATTAGACTTGAGAAACTTAACATTAATAAATCACCGGGACCAGATGGCTTGCATCCGAGGGTACTTAGGGAACTCAGTCAGGTGATTGCCAGACCATTGTTCCTAATTTTTACAGACAGTCTATTGACTGGAATGGTACCAGCTGATTGGAGAAAAGCCAATGTAGCACCAATATTTAAAAAGGGCCCAAAAAATTTCCCTGGGAATTACAGACCGGTTAGCCTAACATCAATAGTATGTAAACTCTTGGAGGGGATGATAAGGGACTATATACAAGATTTTAGTAATAAGAACAATATCATTAGCAGTAATCAGCATGGTTTCATGAAGAATCATTCTTGCCAAACCAATCTATTAACCTTCTATGACGAGGTGAGTTGCCATCTAGATAAAGGAAGGCCCGTAGACGTGGTGTATCTGGATTTTGCAAAAGCATTTGACACAGTTCCCCATAAACGTTTACTGTACAAAATAAGGTCCGTTGGCATGGACCATAGGGTGAGTACATGGATTGAAAACTGGCTACAAGGGCGTGTTCAGAGGGTGGTGATAAATGGGGAATACTCAGAATGGTCAGGGGTGGGTAGTGGGGTTCCCCAGGGTTCTGTGCTGGGACCAATCCTATTTAATTTGTTTATAAACAATCTGGAGGATGGGATAAGCAGTTCAATCTCTGTTTTTTCAGACGATACTAAGCTAAGCAGGGCAATAACTTCTCCGCAGGATGTGGAAACCTTGCAAAAAGACCTGAACAAATTAATGGGGTGGGCGACTACATGGCAAATGAGGTTCAATGTAGAAAAATGTAAAATAATGCATTTGGGTGGCAAAAATATGAATGCAATCTATACACCGGGGGGAGAACCTCTGGGGGAATCTAGGATGGAAAAGGACCTGGGGGTCCTAGTAGATGATAAGCTCAGCAATGGCATGCAATGCCAAGCTGCTGCTAATAAAGCAAACAGAATATTGGCATGCATTAAAAGGGGGATCAACTCCAGAGATAAAACGATAATTCTCCCACTCTACAAGACTCTGGTCCGGCCGCACCTGGAGTATGCTGTCCAGTTCTGGGCACCAGTCCTCAGGAAGGATGTACTGGAAATGGAGCGAGTACAAAGAAGGGCAACAAAGCTAATAAAGGGTCTGGAGGATCTTAGTTATGAGGAAAGGTTGCAAGCGCTGAACTTATTCTCTCTGGAGAAGAGACGCTTGAGAGGGGATATGATTTCAATTTACAAATACTGTACTGATGACCCCACAATAGGGATAAAACTTTTTCGCAGAAGAGAGTTTAATAAGACTCGGGGCCACTCATTACAATTAGAAGAAAAGAGGTTTAACCTTAAACTATGTAGAGGGTTCTTTACTGTAAGAGCGGCAAGGATGTGGAATTCCCTTCCACAGGCGGTGGTCTCAGCGGGGAGCATTGATAGCTTCAAGAAACTATTAGATAATCACCTGAATGACCGCAACATACAGGGATATGTAATGTAATACTGACACATAATCACACACATAGGTTGGACTTGATGGACGTGTGTCTTTTTTCAACCTCACCTACTATGTAACTATGTTGGTGCAATTTCTCGGAGGAGACAGTCTTTTTATAATCCTTTGTGGTTCAGCTTCAGACTGAAAAAAGGGAACTAGCAGATATATATTGTTATCTGAATTTCTTAGAGTTAAGATTTTAACAAGCTAAGCTTCTGACACAATATTATATTTTTAATAGGCATTTTAACATTTTTACCTGGTAACACCTTAATCACATCCATTACAGTTCCCCCCTTCAAAATGTCTATTTAAAATCAGTTCCTTACACTAAAAATCTTTTCCTGGCCCGCTCCCCTGTAACTCTTTTCAACTGTATATAGAGAAGAGCAATGGCTAACTCATTACCCTACTCGATACAGCTTGGAGGGGCAATCAGGTGCTGTCTGTCCCAGTAACCTTATGGCGTTGCAACCTGAGAGGAGGTGACTGTAATGGAGTGCATTTCATACTTTTCATCTGGTATTTTCTGATTCATAAATGTAGGAGAACATTGATCAATAGCTTTCCCTACACACTTTTTAAGACAGGGGAGAATACAGCAAACTATGACAGCCAAGGTCACCAAAATTGTCAGGATGGTTATTCCTATCTGTGTTAGTAATCCCTGCCACCCTCCCCTAATCCAGGTGAAGTATTGATCCCAAAGGTTGGTGAGCCCTGGATTCTTTCTTAGTTCCTCGGACAAATCCTCAAGTTTCCTGATGGCGAAAGTCACCTTACCATTTGGGCCAGTGTTGTCTGGGATATAGGTACAACATGTACCTGTTTTAGGCACCATTTTACACATACCCCCCTTTTCAGTTAGGATCATATCTAAGGCCATACGGTTTTGGAAAGTCATGTTCGGCTAAACCTTGGAGTGCATCTCTGGCGTAATTGACAAACCTTTTGTTGGTTATAGTAGATGTAATTTATCCAGTCTACATTCTTATTTAGAGTGATGATGGGGATCAAAGATTCAAATCCTGCTGCTACTTGGTCTCTTGATTTGAACTCATCTGGGACCCCTCTAGGGATCCCTATGGTGTTTATGTATACATGAGGGTCAAAGCTTCCTGCTGGGGCACTCCTACGCCTCCTGGTAGGCCTGGGTGTGTTGTTTGTATTTGGCTTTGGGTTTTCTGAGAGCATATGTAGAGTCAATCTGCTTCTAATTTTCATGCCTCCGCAGATTCAGTACTCCTAAAGACTGGACTTGATTTCGCACTAGATCTGCAGACACCTCCCTATAAGATCCACAGTAACCCTTGGTGAAATTTCCAAGAGGTTTCCCCACTCCCTGATACCGTCCATAGCATGTGTAATTGCCAGGATATATGGGGATACCTTCTCCTGGCTTGGGAGTCTTGGTGACTATGGGATATTCCTCCTTCCAATGTTCACACAGGGAGTGGTTAGTGGTTGTGATGGTAAACAGGCTAAGGAAACATGTCTCATGTTCAGGGGATATGTTCAGGGGTACCATTCCCAAGTGTGGTCTAGCCCCCCCCCCCCACACACATAACAATTGGTCTTATTGTGTTTCCTTGCATTGTACCTCATCCACTTGAGCCACAAGTTGACATCTGAGAACCCTATTTCTGCAGCCATGGTTTCCTCAAAGGTAGGGTCACCATGTCCTTTAATGTCTGTATATGGGGCCTCAGGGGGCTTGAGCTAGATGTGGATTGGGGAACTCCCCACTCTGGGTTATTGAACATATCTTTAGTTGGAAAGGTTTTCTAAAACCGGGATACCCACTTCCCCACCATAAGCCCAGAACATAGGTCGCACTGTCTTCTGGGCTAGGATTCTCAATGGTCAGCCTGAACTCTTTGGTGTAAGGCTGATATGTTTGTTTGTTGATTGTCATTCTATCTAAGAGTGACTTCCCATTTTTGTCTTTTAGGCATTTTCAGGTTTGTACCCCCAGTTTGTACCCCCAGTGTTCCAACCCACTGCTCCCCAGGAATCACAGTTGTCACCCCAATAGGTGTCAGTGACGCATACATACACAGTCATGGGTGTTACTGCTTCATTGCAGGAATGGATCCCGTACATAGTACCTGGAATTATCTGTTCATAAGAGGATATAAAAGTGGCAACATGTGTATTGGATGAGTTATATCAGAACTGGGTTACACCATCTTTTTGTTTGATGGCTACCTCTTGCGGCTGGGCAATGATTACTATGAAAAGGATATACAGAATCATTGTTCGGTCCCCTCGGCCTCTTCCTCGGGTACAGGGACTTTCTCGCAGTGGGAGGCATGTGTCCATGTGTTCTTCCCGGCCACCTTGACTGATGTGGCAGTTGTTAGGAGAACCCAGAGAGGACCATCATATCTGGGTTCAAGGGTGTGTTTTCTCACAAACTTCTTTACCAGGACCCAGTCGCCGGGGACCAACTTGTGTGATCCTGTATATCGCTCAGGATCTGGAATGAAGGAGTATACTTCTGAATGGATATAAGTTCTCGAGATAAAGCAGTCACATAATCAGTTAATACATCAGATTGGAGCTGCAACTGTTGAGGGAAATAACAACCTAGTCTGGGTGCTGAACCAAACACTATCCCATAGGGTGACAGACTATGGTTTTCCCCTCGGAGTGTACATAACACTGAATAAGGAAATGGGTAGGCTGTCTAAGGCCAACTCATTCCCCTTTTCTGAGACATTTTTAGCATTCTAAATTTTGTGCCGTCTAATCTTTCCGCCTTCCCACTGCTCTGAGTATGGTATGGGGTGTGGAAAGATCATGTGACCCCATAAAGCTGCCCATATCTCTTTGGTTACTGAGGCCGTGAAAGCCGTCCCCTGGTCACTCTCTATAACCTCTGGGACACCATACCTGCACTCTATTTCTGTTAAAAGTCTTTTAGCTGTGGTTTTTGCTGTCAGTCAATGCATATTCATATCGGCCACTCTTTGGCATCTGGATGTGGTCGATCTGTATCCATTGAAAGGGATAATGGGCCTTTGCTAGATGCTTCAAAGGTACCTTTTCCGTTCTTCCTGAGTTACATTTAGCACAAATAGTGCATGACTTGCAAAAGTTGTTGGTAAGTGGTGTAATCCCCGGGGCTAAGTAGTATTTATTGACCAGGGCATTCATCAAAGTTTTTGACAGCTGAGAGGCACCGTGGGCCCACTGTACCACTGCAGGAAACATTGATTGTGGCAGACAGGGCCTCTTGTTTAATTCCATGATCCCTTCAGTTTCTCTGGCTCCTTTCTTGATCCACACTTCTTTTTCTTCTTTGTCAGCTGCTTCTTGCTGATCCTTGAGATGGGTCCTGCTCACAGGAGGGTTTTGTAGAATCATGGTGGTCTGTACAGTTTCTTCAGGGGTATCCACTATACCATCCAAGATGGGTGCATCCACTCCATTGACCACTTCTTGTGTTTTGTTTGCAGCTTGTTTCGAAGCAGTGTCTGCCAGGTGATTGCCTCGTGCTTTTTGGGAATCCAGCTTGCCATGCATCTCTACCTTAAGTATAACCATTTGTGTTGGGAGGAGTAGGGCATTAAGTCCTTGATAGCTGCACTGTGTTTTACAGGTGTTCCTGCTGCTGTCAGGAACCCTCTGGCTTTCCGGATGATCCCAATATCGCAGGCAACGCCGAGGGCGTATCTTGAGTCTGTTTAGATGTTAGCTCTTTTCCCCTCTGCCAATTTACATGCAATTGTTAGGGCCTGGAGTTCTGCCTCCTGGGCAGACACGGAGGAAGGTAATGCTGAAGTTTGAAGAACTGTATCTTCGGTGGTGACTGCGTATCCTGTGTGGTACTGTCCAGCGCTGTCAGCATACCTGGAACCATCCACAAAGATTATCAAGTCAGGATACTCAAGGGCTGTTTCACTGACTCTCGGTAAATGTGAAGTCTCCTTTTTCATCACCTCGAAACAGTCATGAGCAGTGAGATGGTGAGAGGTGAGGATTTTTCTCCAAAGAGGTTCCCCCTCGAGAAGTGGAAGTAGAGTGGATGGGTTGAGAGTATAAAAAAACAGAAAAGAAAGAGGGCGCACCAACCTAGTGCATTACCACTGATAAACTTTAATGCAGCATAAAAACAGTAAAAATTATACTCACAAACGAGCTAGTATAAATAGCTTTCAAAAGGGCGCAAAAGCGCTGTTTCTGTGGATCGACACCCCAGGAGATTAATCCTAGGAAAGCATGTAAGGGTTTATGACCTTGAGGCAAGGGATGGCTTTGATTGCAGCAACTCTTTCTTCAGTGAGATGTTGGGTGCCTTGGGAGATGTAGAGGCCTAGGAAAATCACTTTCTCTCTTTTTGCTTTAAGGCCAGTCCCTTCATGGTCGCCTGCATCTTTGCTCAGCCAGGTAGTGGAGGAGACTTTCAGAGAAGATTAAGGCGTCCTCAAGAGTATCTGCAAGTAGGAGGTCATCTACATATGGGAGGAGTACAATTTCAAGGTGTGATTTCATCCAAGTGTCCAGAATGAGGGCCATTGCCTTGACGAATTGGGAGGGCACCTTGTGGCATAACAGTCCAGGTGTAGCGGGCACGTGACACAGGCTTGCTTGAAAAAGGGGTCCATGTAATGCGGAGAGGTGGGCGAGGTGGTAGGCGAGGTCATTTCCATGGCGTGGTGGGGTGTCATGTCTCTGGTACTGGGCGTTTTCATGTGGGCCACAGTTGGGGCTTGGTTGACTGTGGAATGACCGAGTCTTCCGCAGTTGTAGCAGACACGTGGAGTTGGTACTGATGGGCGCAGATAGGATGTGTCAGAGGCCACATGGGGATCTTTCTGGTAAGTGTTGACGTCGAGTCACTCTATACCTCAATACCCCATGTAAAGGGTATTCAAGCAGTGAAGCGATTTTTAGAAAAGTCATACCCGGAGTCTGAACCACAGAATGAATTCCTGATAGACCTATTGGAGTTCACCCTGTTTAACAATTTTTTCCAGTTCCTGACCTCATATTATCATCAGACAAGGGGTACCTCCATGGGCGCAGCGTGGGCACCGGCTTATGCGTGCCTCCACCTGGGCCTCTGGGAGGAAGAGGATGTTTATCCCTCGTCGATGTACCGTGACCATGTATTAACGTGGTTACGGTACATCGATGACGTACTGATGATTTGGAGTGGGGACCTTGAAGACCTACATTTGTTCATGAGGGAATTAAATACAAATGATCGAAATATATGATTAACGTATGTTTACGATCGGGAGAGGTTATCCTTCTTGGACCTACAGATTACCTTGGAGAAAGGCCAACTCAGTACCTGTACATTTAGGAAAGAGACGGCAGCAAACACGCTGCTGCATGCAACAAGCCACCATCCCCACTGGCTTAAAAATGGAATACCAGTGGGGCAGATCCTACGAATCAGAAGGAACTGTAGTGATGTTGTTGACTATAGACGCGAAAGCTCTGACCTCTATGCGAGATTCCGCGAACGCGGGTACTCGCATAGACAGATCAGGAGAGCTAGGAAGAAGGCTGCTATGAGAGACCGAGAGAGTTTTCTCTGTACTAAATCAACTACTAAAGTGCCAACTACACAAACTAGTGAACCAGTGCGAGTCATCACAGCTTTTGGTTCCCAGTGGAACAAGGTCTATTCCATTCTAGAAAAACATTGGGGGATCTTGGTCAATGCCCCTGAAATTGCTAAGATCGTAAGCGCATCACCAAAACTAGTAGCACGCAGAGCTCCTAGCCTCGGGGACATGCTGATTCAATCTGAATTTGTCAAAGAACCAGATCCTACTTGGCTATCTGAATACCCTCGCTCAAAGGGCATGTTCCCGTGTAACAGATGCCAGGTATGCCCATTTGTGCATAGAACTTCTAGTTTTGCTGATGCGCTCTGTGAAAAAGCCTTTGAAATACGTGACCTTATCAACTGCTCAACATGACGAGTGATATACCTGATAACTTGCCCTTGCCCTAAGATATATGTAGGCAAAACAAAAAGATCACTAAAAATATGCATGGGCGAACACTTACGTGAGATTAACTCAAAAGGAAAAATACCAGAAAAACCCCTGGCTAAGCACTTTGCTCTATGTCACGGCAGCTCCTCTGAGGGGCTTACAGTCAAAGGCATCTATGCTCTCAAGCTACCCACCAGGCGAGGGGACTTTGACCGCGTACTTCTCCAAAAGGAGAAGTGGTGGGTTTACAAATTAAAGTCCCTCGTGCCCGTGCTGTTGAACACAGAGTTGAACCTACAAGTGTTTCTGGAGACGTGAACGAGAGAAATTGATAATTCAAATTCAAGATGGTTTCTATCTCTCCATACTACCTCACTACACTACTCTCGTATGGTGAAGCCTCAACTTCCTCTTGATCTCTCCTATGCCACTCTTTTATCCCCCCATTCCCGAAGCCAACCTTCCCCAGTATACACATGCCCATAATTTAAAAGTGTAAATCATAAGTCCGTAAACCACTCAATTACCAACGAAATTGGCTTCCTATAAATGAATGTGATAACCAATGATTCATACTCTAGGACTGGCCGAATGGACAAACAGGTCACAAACAATTGGACTAAGTCCCTTCCACTCTTCAACAAAAACATCTCATTGGCGGTCTCCACAGGTGAACATAAGATGAGATGAGTGTTGTAACCTGACCAGTGAACATCCAAAGATGAAGCTACGCCATCAGCACGGCGAAACGCGTTGATGTCACAACGCAGCCCAGTCCGTGGATGCCTCAGGCATGGTGAAGAGTTTTTGGCTGCGGAATACAAGACGTGAGCTGACGATTGGCATGCCTGCTGGGGATTTGTAAAATACTGTCCATAGGACCCGGACAGAATACCAAAGGACAGCGGCAGCAAACTAACCTGCACAGACCGTCCCTTCCCCTATGACCTACTGAAATGGGTGTGGAAGTAATTGGGAACTGAATCCCATATCGGCTTGGATGACTGCTGTGGATTGAATAATGCAGCCCCCGCTGAAGACGGTAAAGTACTAAATTGCAGGACACATGCCAGCTTGTTAAATCGTTGTTGGTCAACAGCTATTCAATAGCACACTGGAGCGGTGGTAGTACCGCGTCAGGGATAGGTCTGCTAATAATTGCCAATTTGTATATATACACACTGAGAGTGACTTTCCATCGGTACATTGGTGCAGCGGAGACATTATCCTCATTTTGGGTTGCCAATGCTTACCAATTAACACCAGGGGGACCTGGATACCTCTGTGATTGATTGTTGTCACCTTTTCTAGAATGATCTTTACTTGATGACCAATCAGTGGATTTACACACCGCATGTAAGGCTTAACATACTGGACTGTCTACCTATTCCCAGACACGCAGCATTTTCCCCAGGAATTTTGACAATTTGAAGCAGCTTTGACCTGTGTCCACTAACCCAAGCAGCCTAATAAGTGCATTACTGTTTCTATACTAAGTTACAAGCTACTGCGCTCCCACCTTCTCCCTCTCTCCACCTTTATTACTTAGAACCACAACTGACCTAAAATAATCTTAAAAGTTAAAATAACAGTAACAACCTTTATCACCAAGAATAAATTTATATGGACTATTAGCAATAGTATTTATTTGGCTAATTGGTAGTTCACCTAGGTCCCTGTGGTTCAAAGTAATTTGCCCGGACTGTGCTAGCACCACTTTCCCTTATAACGTCTGTCTTGTCTGTTTTTTGTTTGTCAATGGCCAATTATTAATAATTAGTAATGATTTACATGTGGTTTAACATACCACGTGAATATAACACGTGAATTTTAATACTGGGGATTCCCCAAAATAAAGTTGAATTTTTGAGCATAATCCTATGACTACTCTGCTGCATAAAGTAACCTCTGTCTAAGCCCACCTATTGGACTTACCTCCCCCCTCTTCTCCCCTCCCTCATTTTAAGCTAATGAATTTTGGTTACAGTAACAGTACCTAAACAGGGTAAGGATTAAGTACAGGCCACAGCATATCTCTGAGCCAGTACCGGTGGCTACTCGCGTCACCCATTCCCATTCCCCTCCCCCTTTCCCCTTTCCCCATCCCAATAGTTTTTCATCATAAGAGGAGCTACTCTCTACTGCTCTGTGAGGATTCTGGACCTAATAACTACTAATAACAACGTCTCAAGCTCCATTACTCTATACTCAGACCTTTTCAGATTGACTCTTTAAGGCCTGAAATAAATTAACATGTGTCTATGTGCTTTGTTCAGCACGCTAAAACCCAAATCAGTAAACTTCTTGTGCTATTTCTACAGCTTAAACACAATTAAAACCATTTACATAAATATATTGCACATTTGCTACATTCACTGTTATTAGAGAAACTCCTTAAAGTCAGACTCTCGGTGATGAAGAGAAGGGGCCGTTGTCTTTGGTGGTGTGAGGGTCCAGGAACCCATTCAAAGGGGGTTGAGGGAAAGTACTGGGTAATGGCTGCTGGATTTGTGTATTGGATTGCAAGGGGCGTAAGAGGGACTGTAAATGTGTGTCACCGTATAGGTGGTCAAAAGGGGTTGTTGGACAATGGCGCGGAGGAACCCATTGCCCCAGCTAATGAGTCATACATGAGGATGGATCCAATACAGGGTGTGCCTTGAAATGTAACAATCTGTCGTTTTGGGGTTGTACCTGTTCCGGCATGCCTGTCAGCTTGGTGCATCCTGGCAGGGTCGGCGTGACTCTGGTTGGGATTTTGAGAGGAGGGACCGGGTTGGGGCTGAGGTTGGGTCCCCTGATCTATTAGCATTAGGTCAGGCTGAGTGTGAGTCCCTAGTCCCAGGTCTGTTAGGGCAGGAGGGCCAAGGGGGGAACTTCCTGAGGCTTAAGTGTCTGCGTTCCCCCCCCGGGAGCTGTCCGAGTCTTCCCAAGAATGTACACTTGTCATTAATGGGATAGGTTGGGCCTTGTAATACAATACCGAGGACTGGTCTATCACTGGATATATGTGGGTAGGTTCCAGTGGGGACGGTGGTACAGGTGGTACAGTTTGGGTTGGGCGTGTGTGGCAGCAACCAGCCGAGCCATACAAAGACAAGTGTACATTGTCTACTATTAAGCACGGCGGGGGAGGTGTCAGAGACTCCTCTGTCACTAGCAGAGGGGCAGTAGACAAAAGGGAGTGTCTACTTCCCGGGGTCCAGACGCCATTATAGGGCGGTGGCTGGCTGTCTGTCTTAGCTTTTGATCCCTTTTCTGTCTTCTTGTACACATACATAATACAACCATTCTGACATATTTCCTGTTCTATCCACCCTTCTTCATGAATGGCTATGGCAACTTTGAACCAAGCGTCTGCTGTTCGCAGCAGCCTGTGGTCCCACAAAAAAACCCCTTTTCCTTTTTAAAAGAGCACACCATTCATTCGGCTCTAGCCGACCACCCAAATGCATAGTGACCCCACACACTTTTGCCAATCTCTTCCCTTTCTTGACAGCATCTTCTTCTCGCTCTAATACCAAATCACAAGCCAAACTACCCTCTTTAGGTCTCTCTAACTTCTGCCCCATCGTTAGCTATTGGGAAGTTTATGTGTCCAGACTCAGGATTTGTATGGCGGTTTTATGAAACTGTCTTGGACTCGAGGGTCCGACAATCCTCTGACCACCACCTGTCCTCTTTCGGACCACCTTCCAATATATAACACTACCTTGCTACGTTCTGTCTTGATAACTGTGATATTTATGTGTGTCTGCTCAGGATTTTTTAAGGGGTCACAAGGCTGTCCTGGACTCAAGGGTCTGACAATCCTCCATCCGTCACCTGGTACCGGTTCAGACCATATCACAGTCAAGTTAACGAGGACAAAATGGATAGAGAGAGAGAAAGGAATGTCTACAGTGTTCGACTGCCATGCAAGTCTCCTTACACGCGTCTTCCCTAAACGTAGATCAGTCACAGCCCTGCCCACTCAGGTGGCCACAGGTAGGGGAAGAGCGAGTAATACGTGACTACGTATTACTCTCAACAAGACAGTTAACAAACAGATAAGGAGTACAGTAACTAATATTCAATGCACCACTTTAAATGTCATCTACATTTCCCAGAACCATGCCCAAATTCCCACTCTATTTTTTTCTTACTCTTCAAACTGTTCTGGTTGTTGAAGTTGAATGGACACCTTTCGGCTGCGTGTCCCCTCCTTTTAACTTCACTCTCTATAGCCTGTGGCGACTTGCAAACTTCAAGTTTAACTGGATAATGTATGTTTAATCCAAATACCAACACATCTGTGATCTCTGCTAACAAGGGTTTGTAACCAAGAGCTTCTCTCTTATATCCTGGCTCTACCACTTTAACCAACCCCCAGCCTCCTTCATGTATGCCAAACAACAGTCTCCGCAAACACATTTAGGACATGACATAATCAACCAACAACAAGATATGTGATGGCCGCAGTGAAGTACAGGATTACTCAAACTATCACGGGATCGCCCACGCCGCTATGTGTGTTCCTGACGCCCCCCACCCGGGGTTTCCCGGTTGCCCGTACTTCCGTACCCGTGCTTTTCCACACAATTATTTATTTTATTCCCCCCAGGAGAAGTTTAACCATGTCCTGACACCTTCTCCTAGTCCCAGGAGAAGTTTAAACCACGTCAACTAATTTCATCCATCATCCGTGACTATATAAGCAATCCCCAACTCCCAACAGCCACCACAAAACACAAAATTGACCAGAAGAACGGAACAAAACAGGCGGTAGATATAATTGCAGGTTCCTTAACTCTTAACTTATCAACAGACTTGAGGCAAGATTAATACATGTCTTTGAGGGCCGCAGGAAGCCGATATGGGCACAGAAATTGACCAGCCACAGGTACAGGATAAACACGAGACTAGATATACAAGATATCAAAAGTGTCCTACCATTTGTAGAGGTGATCAGTCTCCTCCTGTCTCTGTGTTGGCTTGTCCCGGTCCCTTCTGGATTGGCTACTTGGGACCCTAGCCTCGAGCCCCACGTTTGGCACCAAAATGTTTTGGATTCAGAACAACAGTCCAATATTATATCTACCCCTTATCAAATTAAATGTAAAAGCATGCATGCCATGAAGTAATCAAGCTCTGACACTCAGTTCAGAATAAGATATTTTTCCTTCGGTTTTATACACTTTTTTCAGACAGAGAATATGACATATGCAAAACACTTTATTGTGACATTGTCTGAGTTTTTAGCAGCTTCAGCAGTTTTAGCAATAATTTCAGCAAACTTAGCAATTAATCATAGCTATTATTAAATATCTTGGTAATTTCCTCTTGAAACATTGGATGTTGATGTCATGTCTGCCTTTGGTGCAATTTCTCGGAAGAGACAGTCTTTTTATAATACTTTGCGGTTGGGCTTCAGACTGAAAAAAGGGAACTAGCAGATATCTGTTGTTATCTGAATTTCTTAGAGTTAAGATTTTAACAAGCTAAGCTTCTGACACAATATTATATTTTTAATAGGCATTTTATCATTTTTACCTGGTAACACCTTAATCACATTCATTACACATTGACACATTCACATTTACATTCGTTGTCTATCTGAACAAATATCACTCTGCAAGGTATTGGCAAGACATTCTTACAAAAAAGTAAAGGTAATCTATTAACTGGGTAAAAAGTCCCAACTGCTAGTAAGGCATCATGTTGGTCCGTCACTCATGACACCCCTAGCAGGTTCATAGTGTGTCATGAGTCAGCTGCCAAGGTTAAGAAGTGACTGGTGCCCTCTGTAGAATTATCCGGACAAGCAACTTGGAAATTACAGTAGTTTCCCGAGATGCTGTGAGATCTAACAAAGTATATCTCTACAGGGGAAGGAACATTTCAGTATTGGCAGTGTATTTCTTGTTACATAACCAATGGCAATTTTACACCGCCTGCTGTTGAAATGTCAATAACACGCAGAAGACAACCATAATTAAAACGTGGTTCTTGACATCAATA
Organism: Lithobates clamitans; assembly: GCA_037952925.1. Taxonomy (NCBI): domain Eukaryota; kingdom Metazoa; phylum Chordata; class Amphibia; order Anura; family Ranidae; genus Lithobates; species Lithobates clamitans. The sequence continues at coordinate 1,572,124 of JBBGZY010001695.1, forward strand.
GCTTCACATAGAAGCGAAGAAGAGGAAGGAAGAGGAGAGAAGGAAGGAGGAAAAAGGAGGTAACAGAGGGGAGCCAGAGTCCGGGGGTGGCACCTATTTTGTGTTGATTAGGTTCCTGGAATGAGTGGAATTCACACATATTTAGCCCAGGGTTCCCATGTTGTTTGGAATGAACTAGTGGTATTCAATATGGAGCTAACCATTTTTTCTTGGGTCATGATCCACGATATTTTACTTTTCGCAGCATGGAAGGAGACTGTGGGACGTTTCCAAGCTTTAGCAATGGTTATCTTTGCCCCAAAAGGATAAAGAAAATACATTTTTGAGTGTGTTTGAGGGGTTAGAGGTATGGGGAAATTCAGGAGTGCCACCTGGGTAGACTTTGGAGCTGAGTGTCCCGATACTTTCCTGATAAGGTTGAACATATTGTTCCAAAATCTTCTAATTTTCAGGAATTCCCACCATACGTGGATCATGGAACTAAGGGTGTGACATTCCCTAAAACACAGTGGAGAGGCTGAGGGGAACATGATGGCCAGTCTAGTGGGTATCAGGTATCATCTAGTGATTACCTTTAAATTGGCTTTGACTAGGGAAACGTTCATTATACCTTTAAAGGCTCTCGATACTGCTTGGTGCCATTCCTCCAGGTCCAAGGTTTCTTGTAGGTCACTTTCCCATGCTTCCATATATGGAAACCTGGAAGAGGGTTTGGATAGTACTGTGTAGATTATTGATATCCCACCTTTTTGTTCCGTTGCCTGTCCGCACCAACATTCATAGTTTGTAAACTCTAGGGGTACAGATTTGCTCTTCAAGGTTGAGAAGAGAAAGTGGGAAATTTGCTGAAACCTGAATCTCTCTGAGATTGGTAGTTCAAGTTTGTTTGTACAGTGTTTCAGGGTCAGTGGGCCTGTCATCGAGAAGTAGTGTCCAATACGGTACATCCCCTTATCCAGCCACCATTGGAATGATTTAATGTTCATGCCTGGTAGGAATTGTGGATTGTGGAATATGTGTGCTAGAAGGCGAATTTCGGAGGTTGAGGAGGGTAATTGGCATAATTCGTCCCATATTGTTAGGGAATGGGATAGAGTGGGAGACATTATGGGGGGTCTAGATTTTCGGGGACACCACAGGAGGTAGTCCAGGGTATATTCTGGGACCGCTTGCCTTTCCATTTGAATCCAATCGGGTTTCTCAAATTTAGAGTAGACCATGGACAGTTGAGCTAATCTAGCTGCCTTATAGTACCACAAAAGGTTGGGTAGGCCCAGGCCGCCTTGTGATTTAGGGCTGAATAGGACACGGGCGATTCCATGTTCCTTTTTCCCCCAGATAAATTTGGTTATTTTCTTTTGGAATGCTTTGGGTTGATCTCTTCTGATCGCTATGGGAAGCGATCTGAAAAGGTAGAGGAGCCTGGGTAATAAAGTCATCTTGATGAAGTGAATTTTACCGAGCCAAGATAGTTGGAATGAGGACCAGGTTTTGAGGTCGGATTCGAGTTGTGGAACATAGGGGGGAAATTCGCCTGGTACTGTATAATTTTTCAACCTTGGGGGTGAGGTCTATACCAAGATATCGAATTGAAGGTTCGCTCCATTTAAATTTGAAGGCTGGTTTCAGATGCTCAACTACAGATTGGGGTAGGGAGACATTAGAGCTTGGGATTTGGCGAGGTTCACCTGTAGTCCCGAGACATTCTCAAAAGAGTTTAGTAATTTACAGATGTTGGGTAGTGAGGTGATTGGGGAAGTGACAAATAATAGGATATCATCTGCGAAGAGTGCGCATTTGTGGTTGGTTTGGCCACATTGGACCCCCCTGATATTCGTATCAGTCCTGGTTGCTATTGCTAGGGTCTCTATGGCTAAGGCAAATACAGTATCAGGGGTGATGGTGGGCAACCTTGTCTGGTACCTTACAGGTTTTGATAGGGTCTGAGTAGTAGCCCCGCAATCTAATCCTCGCTAAGGGGTTATGATATAAGGACCTCAGGATTTCCAGAAAGTTCTCTCTGAAGCCTCCGACTGCAAATAGATACGGCCAGGAGAATGAATTAAAGGCCTTCTGGAGGTCCAACGACAGTAAAAGCCCCTCCTAGGGGAGATCCCTGTCCCACCCAGACTGGAGAATTTAGATTATGTCTATAACCCACCTTACTTGATCTGGGCCCTGTGGTCCCGGGATGAATCCCAATTGGTCCTTGTGTATATAGCTGTTGATGAAGGACCCTACTCTGTTTGCTAAAATTTTGGTCAGTATTTTCAGGTCATTGTTAATCAATGATATGGGCCTGTAGTTCTCAACAAATTCTAAATCTCTATCAGGTTTCGGAATGACTGAAATTAATGGTGCATTGAGGTGAGGGTCTCTCTTTCATTTGGAATTGAAGAATTTGGCTAGACGTGGGGCTAAGGTTTTTGCAAAGGTTTTATAATAAGGGGCGGAATCTGGGCCTGGGGCTGATCCCCCTTTCAGTTTTTTGATCAAATCGAGAACTTTGTCTGCCGAAATAGGGTCATCCATGATTTCCCTGTGTTCATTCTTTAATGTGGGAATAGGTAGGTCGTCTAAAAAGGAGTGTATTTTGGACTCGTCAGTGTTGGTCTCCCCCTGATACAGTTTGGAATAGAACAATTGAAATGTTTGTAGTATGCGTTCGGGGTTTAGGGTCGTGAAACCATCTTTTAGGCGAATTTTAAGGAAATGCGTGGTACTGAGACTTGGGGGTATGTTTGGTGGCACAGTGCTCATCTTGTCTTTGTGCTGATAGAATTTTGTTCCATTCCAACGGATGGCTTTCTAGGCCTTGACCTTGAGCGCTAGGTTTAAGGCTAAGCGAGCAGAATCAAGTTGTACTATGGGGACCATAGAGGGGTCTTGCTTGTGGCGTTTGCTTAATATTGCAAACTCCTTATCTAGTTTATCTATGTCCGAGGATCTTTCCTTTTTTAAGCTGAGTCGCTATCTGTATAATCTTTTCTCGGATCGTTACTTTATGGGCTGCCCATAAAGTCTCGGCCGAGATGCCATTTCTGTCATTGAGGAGAAAATATTCTTTTAAAGCTTTTTCAATTTCAAGGACTCTAATGAGGTCATTAAGTATTGATTCATTGAGATTCCAATGTGTCATGTTTGGTCTAGTGGGGTGTCCTTATACGGTAATGAGAACCATGGAGTGGTCAGATAGAGCTGAGTCTTTAATGTGGGCTTTGCTGACAAAACGGATGTGTTTAGTGGAGATGAATATGTGGTCAATTCTGGACTAAAATTGGTGGGGGCTCGAGTAGTGTGTGTAGTTGCGTTTGGGATTACGTTCCCGCCATATGTCTGCAAGACCTTGTTGGTATATTAGTTTGGCAATGTTAGAGCTATTTCTGGTGGGGCGCATTGGTTGTGAGGCCGGGGGTCTAACTTTGGTCCTATTGACTGGAACATTGTCTGGAAAAACTTTACCTGACCCTTATTGGGGGCAAAATAAGAGATGAGGGAAAAGAGATGATCATCCAATATTCCCTTTATTAGGATGAAGCTACCTTACGGGTCCCTATGTTTGAGCTGCACAGAAAATTTCCATTTCTTTGCGAATAGTATGGCCACCTCCTTCGTCTTATCCTCAGCATTCACTAAAAAGAATGTGGGAAGTGAGGGTGGAGGAAGCAGGGGATGTACCATCTTGGGAAGTGCGTCTCCTGTAGCATTACCACATCCACTTTTTGGGAGTGATAAGCCTGGAGCACTTTCTTTCTCTTGACCGCTGAGTTCAGGCCTTGAACATTGTGAGAAACTACTTGGAGTGCAGGGGTAGGTGTGAGGCTATGTGGTATGGCAGACGGAGAAAAAGGTGATATCATTACAGGCATCACTTACCCTTAGCTTTGGAGTCAAGGGAGGATCTAGATGTGGCTGAAAGTAGAGCCTGGGACCTAAAGGTATTGAGAAGCATGGTGACGTCCGTGTACTGGCAAAAATAGAAAAGAGGTTAGTGGGAGATAGAGAGAGAAGAAGAAAGCATAGAGAGAGGTAGCCAGTATTGGACCTGTGGTGAAGGGAGAGAGTAAAATGTTAGCTATTAGCGAACATACTGGCAACTCACCTCCATAACCTCTTCTTCCTGATCTAAAGGCATCAGGTTTCGTTTTTTTCCCTTTTCCAGGCCAGCGATAATATCAGCAGCAACCCTACTAATCTGTTTAATGCATTATGCTGCGTACACACGACCGGTTTTACCGTCGGAATAAACTCCGAAGGTTTCTCAGACGGAATCCCACTCAAGCTGTCTTGCCTACACACAGTCAAACTAAAGTCCGACCAAAGTCCGACCATCCAGAACGCAGTGACGTACAGCACGTACGACGGGACTAGAAAAAAGAAGTGCGGGGGGGGCATGTCCGGACGTCAAACAGGGAAGACGTGCTGCTGCTGAGCTCCGCTCATCCAGCGAGAATCCACTGCCATCCCTTGCCTACTTCACCTTGGTGACACTCCAAACCACTTCTATCCGTCCCTGGGCACCCCCTATTACAACTTCAGCTGGTATTGTGGGGTTTTGGCCGGATATATCCGCACCTGATCCGTAGCTGACATCACATCCCCGAGGCCCGCCGCCATCTTGAGGCCTGTGGAGCCTCTCGCACCATCCGCACCTGCTGCTGCAATTCGTGGGGTGTACGGACACATCATCTCTGTCCACCAACCGCTACTCCTTCGGAAGAAGTCCCGCAGCGGGAAGTGATCGCTAGTCGGACCCTGGCAGACAGCTCCGGCATCCTGCGGCCTGACATCGCATTGCGGCCTGCTGATCCAGTAGCAGCCTCCCCTCTCAGGCACAGTGAGTAAAGAGACACTCGCACATCCCTTGCCTAACCGACACCTCTTGTGCTTACTGTCCACCTAAACATCGGCTGGAATCTGTCACTTGTCCCTGGGGGGAGGACTGTGACCCAAATGGAATGGAGCCCACCCGTGCAGGGGCCGCCCTTAGGAAAGGGCCTACTCCCAGGAGACGACGGCCATTTAGCTACACCCAGCTCCCTTTCTACAGGGCTTGGTGAGCCACTCAAACTGCCACCTTCTCCCCACAACCATTGCAGAAGTCTTCTTTGCATCCAGCAGGTGTACCTAGCAAATGAATAACGGCCACTTCTGCTAATATGGATGATGCCATTGAGTGAGCTCTGGGCCCCATCTGCTCGCCGAGACCTCCAAGTTGCTGAATTAGCCATTCATAGCTTTGGGGGTAAGCCTGACAGACCACTACATTCCTTGGGCACCTCATGGGCAAGGTTGGCCAGCAGCAGCAATATTGCAAGCCACTGTTTTGTGAAAGATCGAACATGGAGCACTTTGTCACTAGGCTGCAACCCGCGGTCTCGAATAATCCTGCAGACCCTTTCGCTGCGATGGATCCATTCCTGGGAATATAGAATGCTGTAAATCCTCCAATAGCTAGTACCCAGAGTTCAGATTCTGCTCCTTCTCCACATATGATCCTCACCCCAGACATCCTAGATGCCAGGTTAGATGCTAAACTGCAGCTCCTACTTCAACAAATCACATGCAACGTTTCAGCAGAGGTGAGCAAGTTAGCTGCAGAACTGAGAGGGGAAATAAATTAGATTGGAGAGCGTACAGATACTCTTGAATATAAACTGGATGAGATGATAAACTATGTACAGACTATCGAGGAGGAAAATCATAATTTACGTTTTTCAGTCTCTCAACTACAACTTCAGCAGGAGGACTTGAAAAACAGGGAAAGAAGGCAGAACTTGCGCTTCAGAGGTATCCCTGAAACAGTAGGGGATCCTGACTTGCGCACCTATCTTCTGGGTCTTTTTAACAACCTGGCCCCCACAGTGGTGGATATAGACTGGCGCTTAGATAGACCCACCGCTCTCTGGGCCCAAAACCTCCGGCTGGAGCTAGACCCAGGGATGTTATAGTAAGGTTTCATTTTTTTGAAAGCAAAGAGGCATTCATTTTGGCTACACGTAATAAATCCCAACTTGTGTATAAGGGGCAAAACTGACTTCAGTGACCTCTCTCCCATTACCCTTGCTAAACGGAGAAATCTGCGCCCAATCACCTCCCATTTACAACATCATAAGACTCCATATTACTGGGGATTTCCCTTCCGCCTTACTGTATCCAAGGATGGAGTTCAGTATACCCTGCACGAACTGCAGGAGGGCGAAGCATTTTTGAAAAATCTCGGCCTGCCTCCTCTGCCAGAAAAAGATTTGATCCCTCCTTCTGTCCAGGCCCATCCACCTCCTACCACTCCCAGCCACATCTGGACCCCCGTGAGGGGCAAGTCTAGGAAACATCTCTCTACACCTCAATATCTACGTCCCTCCAAGCAACCTCCTTGATCCTTTTACACATTCCAGTTTGGATTCATGCTTTATTGCTCCTTACATTTCCATTTCTCCATAGTTCAAGAGAAACAAAGTACATTGCTCTGGTTTACAAGGTTTTGTGACTACCCGGTTTCCTGTTCGGGGTAGAATTTTTCCCTAACCCATGGGGTACTATTGTCAGTGGTTTCTCTCTCTTTTTTTTTTTTTTCTGTCTATTTGCTGACCATAGATTTACACTAGTAACAGGCCTCCCAATGTCGGACTTATAATAAACGCTACCAAGTTCATAAGGCGAGCAGTCGGCCCTTCCCATCCCTATGCTCAAAGTCTTCTGATGAAAGTCTGCATATGTCCCTACCTGGCCTCGGATTACATCCAGGGCCTCCTGAGATGTAGATACCTCTCAGGTCTTCAAAAACTTAAGTTCTATTTTTCTTTTTTTTTTCTGTTTACTTTTTTTATGTCCATGTTCATGGGCCAGCGTTGTAGGTTGAAATCACAATATTCTTGTTTTCCTAACCCACTGCAGTTCTTTCACAGGGTATATTTGTCAATACTCAGGTACGTAAGGGTTGTTGGTACCAGCAGTGTTTATAAACAGCCATACATTTGTTTTTATATTTTCTATGTTTTGTTTTTTTCCATACTGTTCTAACAAGCATATCTGAATAGTCTGCATACATGGCTTTAAGGATCATGTCATAAAATGTTTAGGGTCTAGGTTCCATCCATAAGCGTTGGATGGCCCTGAAGGATTTCAGGGCCTCAGGCGCAGACGTGGTGATGATCCAGGAGACTCATTTCCGGACAGGTGGTTCACTGAAATTTACCTCGAAGTTTTATCCCACCTCCTTTCTTGCCTCTGATTCCACGGGCAAGGCGGGAGTGGCAATTCTGATTAAGAAGTCCTGCCCTATTAAGGTAAAAAAACTCCCATGCTGATCCTCATGGGAGATTCCTCATTCTAGATTGTGAGTTTATGACCACTTCCTTCATCCTTGTCAATCTCTATGCCCCTAATACAGGTCAGATTGACTTTCTTAACAAACTTTTTGATTCCCCTCATTACTGTTCACAACCTTTTATGATCATTGGTGGGGATTTTAATCTGGTTATGTCACCCACCAGAGACAGACAAACTCTCCTTAGTTCTACATCCCAAGCCAATTCTTTCCGCAAATGTATTAGGTCTCATCAGCATTTCGAATCATGGAGGATCAAGCATCCCTCCATTAAGCAGTTCACGTTTTACTCCCCAGCTCATAAAATGTACCCACGTCTTGATCACTTTTTCATTTCAGCTCCACTTATCCCCTATGTGGTCGAGTCTGACATATCACCCATCACATGGTCAGACCATGCCCCCATCATGTTAGACCTTATGCTCTCTCAGACTTACACCAGATCTTGTCATTGGCATCTTAATGATCATCTCTTACAATCCGAAGTTTCACGTTCCACCTTAGCAAAAAGTTTAAAGGAATTTTTCCAGTTTAATATAGGGTCGGTTTCCAAATTTTCTACGCTGTGGTAGGCACACAAGGCTGTATTTCATGGTGCTTGTATAGCTGAAAGCTCTCGGTTGAAGAAAGATAGAAACGGACTTATACAGTCCCTGACATCCGCACTGGAACTGCAGAGCAGCAGCTGTTGTGTGGCCCCACGGTGATGAAACTGCGAAAGGTCACCTCCCTCAGAGAACAAATGAAATTAATACAGCTTGGCGGGGCAGCAAGATCCTTACTTTGGACGAAACAAAAATTTTATGAATACTCAAATAAGCCCCATAGAATGTTGGTCAACAAACTACACTCACGCCCATTCAGTTCATTCCCTGACTTCCTTCTCCAGGCTGACGGATCTAGAACACACTGTCCCCATGAGATGTTAAAAACTTTTGGTAAATTTTATCAAAAATTGTATAACTGTCTGACTCCAGGAAATCACTTTAATTTTACCCAGGAAAAATTTGAGACATTTTTCTCTAACATAAAACTCCCAAAATTATCTTCAGCAGATCTAGCTAGCTTAAATATAAGGGCTGAAGAGCTTTTAACTACAATTAAGGGCCTTCCATTGCATAAATCACCTGGCCCTGATGGTTTGCCCTATTTTTATTATAAAACTTTCTTTGATATTCTGTCTCCACACATGCTGACCTTATATGATTCCTTGCTTAAGGGTACAGCTCCACACCCACAATTCTCCGATTCATACATTTCTGTCATCCCAAAGCCTGGTAACGAGCCCTCTATCCCAGATAATTACAGGCCAATAGCCCTTTTAAATTCAGATTATAAAATATTTATGAAAATTCTTGCATCCAGACTATCTAGACTTGTTCCCAAACTGATCCATATTGACCAGGTGGGCTTTGTCCCTGGCAGGCATGCCGGAGATAACACCCGGCGTACAATAGATCTGATAGATCTCTTGGACAGATCTTCCCATTTGGCCTTGGTTCTAAGTTTGGATGCACAAAAGGCCTTTTATAGGCTGAGTTGGCCTTATATGTTTGCTACCTTAAATGCATATGGTTTTACTGGCTCTTTTCTTAAAGCTTTAGAGGCTCTCTACTCGACAGTTACAGCCCAAGTTCAGATGTCTTCCTTCCTGTCACCTGGTTTCCCCATGACAAACGGAACTCGGTAGGGGTGTCCCCTTTCACCATTACTTTTTATTTTGTGTCTAGAACCCCTGGCCGAGTCCATCCATACTCATCCGGATATCCGTGGTGTGGTAATGCGACAGGGGGAATATAAACTGTCACTTTTCGCAGATGACATCCTGCTCACTATTACAAAACCCATTGATATCTCTCCCCTCATTGCACAAATTACTGAATGCCTTTGGTGCCATTTCTGGTTATAAGGTTAACACTTCTAAAACTGAAGCTCTCCCCATACACATCCCACCCGCCCTGTTATCTCAACTTAAAGATTCATACCATTACATATGGTGCACTACCTCCATTAAATACTTAGGTATAATTCTTACCCCCTCCTATTCTTCCCTTTATCCTGTTAATTACCCCCCTCTGTTTTTAGACATTAACAAATCCCTGCTGACCTGGACAAAGTACCCCCTGTCTCTGTTGGGTAGGATTAACGTCCTAAAAATGTCTATTTTACCCAGGCTACTATGTCATTTTGAAACAATGCCAATTCCCATATCTTTCTCTCAGCTAAAAACACTCCAGAGGAGCTTTCTAAAGTTCATATGGGGTGACAGGGCACATTGCATAGCAAGTTCGGTGGTATTTGCCCCAAGATCCAAAGGGGGATTGGGCGCCCCAGACATTATTAAATATTACTACGCCTCCCATTTGAGGGCTTTTGTTTCATGGTGTTCCTTACATGCACCAAATTAATTGACAGCTATTGAAAAGGGAGTGTTATATCCAGTTCACCCATGTTGCCCTCTCATCCCTGGACCCTTTTTTAAACGTTAATGTACCGCTCCAATGACCTTCACTTTAACCATCTGGCGTAAGTGCCTTAAAGGCTTTTCTCTAACCTCACCCTGCTCCCCTCTTGTTAATGTACTGTTTAACCTGAGCATACCAGACAGTTTGTCCTTAGGTAGGGTTTTCCCATGGCTTAATGCCTCCCTCTTCCAGCTCCGAAACTTGGTTTATCCTATCACGCGGAGACATATTTTTGATACTCTATGTGAGAAATATGATATACCTCCTCAACTTTTCCATTTTTATTTACAGGTTAGACATTTCTTTCACTCCAAATCTTCAACCCTGACTCTCGATACACCAACCGCTTTTGAGTATTTATGCGCCCAGGGCCCTCATCAACTACATTTAATATCCTCCATCCACCGTGTCCTCCATGAGTTGACACCACTTACGGAGACCACACATCACTACATGAAGAGATGGTCCCATTTAATAGATAGACCTATTACGGTCCAGGTATGGGATAGGATCTGGTCCTCTACTTTTAAGTCCTCTAAATGTGTAACCCAAAGGGAAACATCTATCAAGATTCTCATGTTTTGGTACAAAACCCCTGATGTCATTAACCACTTGCCGACCGCCTAACGCAGATATACTGCGGCAGAATGGCACGGGCAGGCAGAATCACGGACCCCCCCCGGTGCCAGCGGCGGTCGGCATTTGACTGGGAGCGTCGGGAGGCGAGGGGGAGACCATCCGATCGTGGCCCCCCCCTCACGATCGCTCCCAGCCAATCGGAATCCTCCCCTGCCTGTGTGTAGTTTCACACAGGCAGAGGATGTGATGTCATCTCTCCTCGGCTTGGCTGTTTCCGTCCCAGCGCCGAGGAGAGAAGACATGTGAGTGCACAACACACACACACACACAGTAGAACATGCCAGGCATACCTTACACCCCCGATCCCCCCCCGATCGCCCCCCGATCGCCCCCCGATCCCCCCCCAATCACCCCCCCTGTCACAAACTGACAGCAAGCAGTATTTTTTATTTTTTTTTTCTGATTACTGCATGGTGTCAGTTTGCGACAGTTACAGTGTTAGGGCAGTGAGTATTACCCCCCTTTATGTCTAGGATACCCCCCTAACCCCCCCTAATAAAGTTTTAACCCCTTGATCACCCCCTGTCACCAGTGTCACTAAGCGATCATTTTTCTGATCGCTGTATTAATGTCGCTGGTGACGCTAGTTAGGGAGGTAAATATTTAGGTTCGCCGTCAGCGTTTTATAGCGACAGGGACCCCCATATACTATCTAATAAATGTTTTAACCCCTTGATTGCCCCCTAGTTAACCCTTTCACCACTGATCACCGTATAACCGTTACGGGTGACGCTGGTTAGTTCGTTTATTTTTTATAGTGTCAGGGCACCCGCCGTTTATTACCGAATAAAGGTTTAGCCCCCTGATCGCCCGGTGGTGATATGCGTCGCCCCAGGCAGCGTCAGATTAGCGACAGTACTGCTAACACCCACGCACGCAGCATACACCTCCCTTAGTGGTATAGTATCTGTACGGATCAATATCTGATCCAATCAGATCTATACTAGTGTCCCCAGCAGTTTAGGGTTCCCAAAAACGCAGTGTTAGCAGGATCAGCCCAGATACCCGCTAGCACCTGCGTTTTTCCCCTCTGCCTGGCCCAGCCCACCCAAGTGCAGTATCGATCGATCACTGTCACTTACAAAACACTAAACGCATAACTGCAGCGTTCGCAGAGTCAGGCCTGATCCCTGCGATCGCTAACAGTTTTCTTGGTAGCGTTTTGGTGAACTGGCAAGCACCAGCCCCAGGCAGCGTCAGGTTAGCGCCAGTACCGCTAACACCCATGCACGCAGCGTACACCTCCCTTAGTGGTATAGTATCTGAACGGATCAATATCTGATCCGATCAGATCTATACTAGCGTCCCCAGCAGTTTAGGGTTCCCAAACACGCAGTGTTAGCAGGATCAGCCCAGATACCTGCTAGCACCTGCGTTTTGCCCCTCCGCCCGGCCCAGCCCACCCAAGTGCCGTATCGATCGATCACTGTCACTTACAAAACACTAAACGCATAACTGCAGCGTTCGCAGAGTCAGGCCTGATCCCTGCGATCGCTAACAGTTTTTTTGGTAGCGTTTTGGTGAACTGGCAAGCACCAGCCCCAGGCAGCGTCAGGTTAGTGCCAGTACCGCTAACACCCACGCACGCACCGTACACCTCCCTTAGTGGTATAGTATCTGATGGGATCAATATCTGATCTGATCAGATCTATACTAGCGTCCCCAGCAGTTTAGGGTTCCCACAAACGCAGTGTTAGCGGGATCAGCCCAGATATCTGCTAGCACCTGCGTTTTGCCCCTCCGCCCGGCCCAGCCCAGCCCACCCAAGTGCAGTATCGATCGATCACTGTCACTTACAAAACACTAAACGCATAACTGCAGCGTTCGCAGAGTCAGGCCTGATCCCTGCGATCGCTAACAGTTTTTTTTGTAGCGTTTTGGTGAACTGGCAAGCACCAGCGGCCTAGTACACCCCGGTCATAGTCAAACCAGCACTGCAGTAACACTTGGTGACGTGGCGAGTCCCATAAGTGCAGTTCAAGCTGGTGAGGTGGCAAGCACAAGTAGTGTCCCGCTGCCACCAAAAAGACAAACACAGGCCCGTCGTGCCCATAGTGCCCTTCCTGCTGCATTCGCCAATCCTAATTGGGAACCCACCGCTTCTGCAGCGCCCGTACTTCCCCCATTCACATCCCCAACCAAATGCAGTCGGCTGCATGAGAGGCATTTTCTTTATGTCCTCCCGAGTACCCCTACCCAGCGAACCCCCCAAAAAAGATGTCGTGTCTGCAGCAAGCGCGGATATAGGCGTGACACCCGCTATTATTGTCCCTCCTGTCCTGACAATCCTGGTCTTTGCATTGGTGAATGTTTTGAACGCTACCATTCACTAGTTGAGTATTAGCGTAGGGTACAGCACTGCACAGACTAGGACACACTTTCACAGGGTCTCCCAAGATGCCATCGCATTTTGAGAGACCCGAACCTGGAACCGGTTACAGTTATAAAAGTTAGTTACAAAAAAAAGTGTAAAAAAAAAAAAAACACATACAAAAATATAAAAAAAAAAAAAATAGTTGTCGTTTTATTGTTCTCTCTCTCTCTATTCTCTCTCTATTGTTCTGCTCTTTTTTACTGTATTCTATTCTGCAATGTTTTATTGTTATTATGTTTTATCATGTTTGCTTTTCAGATATGCAATTTTTTATACCTTACCGTTTACTGTGCTTTATTGTTAACCATTTTTTTGTCTTCAGGTACGCCATTCACGACTTTGAGTGGTTATACCAGAATGATGCCTGCAGGTTTAGGTATCATCTTGGTATCATTCTTTTCAGCCAGCGGTCGGCTTTCATGTAAAAGCAATCCTAGCGGCTAATTAGCCTCTAGACTGCTTTTACAAGCAGTGGGAGGGAATGCCCCCCCCCAACGTCTTCCATGTTTTTCTCTGGCTCTCCTGTCTCAACAGGGAACCTGAGAATGCAGCCGGTGATTCAGCCAGCTGACCATAGAGCTGATCAGAGACCAGAGTGGCTCCAAACATCTCTATGGCCTAAGAAACCGGAAGCTACGAGCATTTTATGACTTAGATTTCGCCGGATGTAAACAGCGCCATTGGGAAATTGGGAAAGCCTTTTATCACGCCGATCTTGGTGTGGTCAGATGCTTTGAGGGCAGAGGAGAAATCTAGGGTCTAATAGACCCCAATTTTTGCAAAAAAGAGTACCTGTCACTACCTATTGCTATGATAGGGGATATTTACATTCCCTGAGATAACAATAAAAATGATTAAAAAAAATGAAAGGAACAGTTTAAAAATAAGATAAAAAAATAATAATAATAAAGAAAAAAAAAAAAAAAAAAAGCACCCCTGTCCCCCCTGCTCTCGCGCTAAGGCGAACGCAAGCGTCGGTCTGGCGTCAAATGTAAACAGCAATTGCACCATGCATGTGAGGTATCACCGCGAACGTCAGATAGAGGGCAGTAATTTTAGCAGTAGACCTCCTCTGTAAATCTAAAGTGGTAACCTATAAAGGCTTTTAAAGGCTTTTAAAAATGTATTTAGTTTGTCGCCACTGCACGTTTGTGCACAATTTTAAAGCATGTCATGTTTGGTATCCATGTACTCGGCCTAAGATCATCTTTTTTATTTCATCAAACATTTGGGCAATATAGTGTGTTTTAGTGCATTAAAATGTAAAAAAGTGTGTTTTTTCCCCAAAAAATGCGTTTGAAAAATCGCTGCGCAAATACTGTGTGAAAAAAAAATGAAACACCCACCATTTTAATCTGTAGGGCATTTGCTTTAAAAAAATATATAATGTTTGGGGGTTCAAAGTAATTTTCTTGCAAAAAAAAATTATTTTTTTATGTAATCAAAAAGAGTCAGAAAGGGCTTTGTCTTCAAGTGGTTAGAAGAGTGGGTGATGTGTGACATAAGCTTCTAGATGTTGTGCATAAAATGCCAGGACAGTTCAAAACCCCCCCAAATGACCCCATTTTGGAAAGTAGACACCCCAAGCTATTTGCTGAGAGGCATGTCGAGTCCATGTATTATTATTATAATAATATAATATAATAATAATAATAATAATATAATAATATTTTATATTGTGACACAAGTTGCGGGAAAGAGACAATTTTTTATTTTTTTTTGCGCAAAATTGTCACTAAATGATATATTGCTCAAACATGCCAATGGAATATGTGAAATTACACCCCAAAATACATTCTGTTGCTTCTCCTGAGTACGGGGATACCACATGTGTGAGACTTTTTGGGAGCCTAGCCGCGCACGGGACCCCGGAAACCAAGCACCGCCTTCAGGCTTTCTAAGGCCGTAAATTTTTGATTTCACTCTTCACTGCCTATCACAGTTTCGGAGGCCATGGAATGCCCAGGTGGCAAAAAAAAACCCCAAATGACCCCATTTTGGAAAGTAGACACCCCAAGCTATTTGATGAGAGGTATAGTGAGTATTTTGCAAAACTCACTTTTTGTCACAAAGTTTTGAAAATTGAAAAAAGAAAAAAAAATTTTTTTTTTCTCGTCTTTCTTTATTTTCAAAAACAAATGAGAGCTGCAAAATACTCACCATGCCTCTCAGCAAATAGCTTGGGGTGTCTACTTTCCAAAATGGGGTCATTTGGGGGGGGGGTGTGCCACCTGGGCATTCCATGGCCTCCGAAACTGTGATAGGTAGTGAGGAGTAAAATCAAAAATGTACGCCCTTAGAAATCCTGAAGGCAGTGATTGGTTTTCGGGGCCCCGTACGCGGCTAGGCTCCCAAAAAGTCCCACACATGTGGTATCCCCATACTCAGGAGAAGCAGCTAAATGTATTTTGGGGTGCAATTCCACATATGCCCATGGCCTGTGTGAGCAATATATCATTTAGTGACAACTTTTTGTAATTTTTTTTTTTTTTGTCATTATTCAATCACTTGGGACAAAAAAAATGAATATTCAATGGGCTCAACATGCCTCTCAGCAAATTCCTTGGGGTGTCTACTTTCCAAAATGGGGTCATTTGTGGGGGTTTTGTACTGCCCTGCCATTTTAGCACCTCAAGAAATGACATAGGCAGTCATAAATTAAAGGCTGTGTAAATTCCAGAAAATGTACCCTAGTTTGTAGGCGCTATAACTTTTGCGCAAACCAATAAATATACACTTATTGACATTTTTTCTACCAAAGACATGTGGCCGAATACATTTTGGCCTAAATGTATGACTAAAATTGAGTTTATTGGATTTTTTTTAGAACAAAAAGTAGAAAATATCATTTTTTTTCAAAATTTTCGGTCTTTTTCGGTGCATAGCGCAAAAAATAAAAACGGCAGAGGTGATCAAATACCATCAAAAGAAAGCTCTATTTGTGGGAAGAAAAGGACGCAAATTTTGTTTGGGTACAGCATTGCATGACCGCGCAATTAGCAGTTAAAGCGACGCAGTGCCGAATTGTAAAAAGTGCTCTGGTCAGGAAGGGGGTAAAACCTTCCGGGGCTGAAGTGGTTAACAAATACGATTCCTCAGTTTCGTCACATTGCTGGCACTGTGGGACTGACACAGGTTCTTTATTTCATATTTTTTGGCAATGTTCTATGGTCCAACCCTGTTGGCATGAAGTAAGGCTCTTAATACAAACGGTGGTGGAGGTGTCCCTTCCGCTTGATCCCTTAAATTATCTACTGGGTCTTCATAGTTACATATAGTTACATAGTAGGTGAGGTTGAAAAAAGACACAAGTCCATCAAGTCCAACCTATGTGTGTGATTATGTGTCAGTATTTCATTACATATTCCTGTATGTTGCAGTCATTCAGGTGATTATCTAATAGTTTCTTGAAGCTATCAATGCTCCCCGCTGAGACCACCGCCTGTGGAAGGGAATTCCACATCCTTGCCGCTCTTACAGTAAAGAACCCTCTACGTAGTTTAAGGTTAAACCTCTTTTCTTCTAATTGCAATGAGTGGCCACGAGTCTTATTAAACTCTCTTCTGCGAAAAAGTTTTATCCCTATTGTGGGGTCACCAGTACAGTATTTGTAAATTGAAATCATATCCCCTCTCAAGCGTCTCTTCTCCAGAGAGAATAAGTTCAGTGCTCGCAACCTTTCCTCATAACTAAGATCCTCCAGACCCTTTATTAGCTTTGTTGCCCTTCTTTGTACTCGCTCCATTTCCAGTACATCCTTCCTGAGGACTGGTGCCCAGAACTGGACAGCATACTCCAGGTGCGGCCGGACCAGAGTCTTGTAAAGCGGGAGAATTATCGTTTTATCTCTGGAGTTGATCCCATTTTTAATGCATGCCAATATCCTGTTTGCTTTATTAGCAGCAGCTTGGCATTGCATGCCATTGCTGAGCCTATCATCTACTAGGACCCCAGGTCCTTTTCCATCCTAGATTCCCCCAGAGGTTCTCCCCCCAGTGTATAGATTGCATTCATATTTTTGCCACCCAAATGCATTATTTTACATTTTTCTACATTGAACCTCATTTGCCATGTAGTCGCCCACCCCATTAATTTGTTCAGGTCTTTTTGCAAGATTTCCACATCCTGCGGAGAAGTTATTGCCCTGCTTAGCTTAGTATCATCTGCAAATACAGAGATTAAACTGTTTATTCCATCCTCCAGGTCGTTTATAAACAAATTAAATAGGATTGGTCCCAGCACAGAACCCTGGGGAACCCCACTACCCACCCCTGACCATTCTGAGTACTCCCCATTTATCACCACCCTCTGAACACACCCTTGTAGCCAGTTTTCAATCCATGTACTCACCCTATGGTCCATGCCAACGGACCTTATTTTGTACAGGAAACGTTTATGGGGAACTGTGTCAAATGCTTTTGCAAAATCCAGATACACCACGTCTACAGGCCTTCCTTTATCTAGATGGCAACTCACCTCCTCATAGAAGGTTAATAGATTGGTTTGGCAAGAACGATTCTTCATGAATCCATGCTGATTACTGTTAATGATATCATTCTTATTACTAAAATCTTGTATACAGTCCCTTATCATCCCCTCCAAGAGTTTACATACCATTGATGTTAGGCTAACTGGTCTGTAATTCCCAGGGATGTTTTTTGGGCCCTTTTTAAATATTGGTGCTACATTGGCTTTTCTCCAATCAGCTGGTACCATTCCAGTCAATAGACTGTCTGTAAAAATTAGGAACAGCGGTCTGGCAATCACCTGACTGAGTTCCCTAAGTACCCTCGGATGCAAGCCATCTGGTCCCGGTGATTTATTAATGTTAAGTTTCTCAAGTCTAATTTTAATTCCGTCCTCTGTTAACCATGTAGGTGCTTCCTGTGTTGTGTCATGAGGATAAACACTGCAGTTTTGGTTACTGAAGCCCCCCGATTCACTCGTGAATACTGAGGAGAAGAATAAATTCAATACCTTTGCCATCTCCCCATCCTTTGTAACCAGATGTCCTTCCTCATTCTTTATGGGGCCAATATGGTCTGTCCTCCCTTTTTTACTGTTTACATACTTAAAGAATTTCTTGGGATTTTTTTTGCTCTCCTCCGCTATGTGTCTTTCATGTTCTATCTTAGCCATCCTAATTGCACCCTTACATTTCTTATTGCATTCTTTATAATGTCTGAATGCTGACTAAAAAAGTTAATCGGCTAATTTCTTATATTCTGTTAGCTGCCAAAAGGCTTATTCCATTGTGCTGGTTGTCTAATATGCCCCCTCCGTGGTCCAGGTTTCTTCACCTGGTGGCTGAGATTCGGAGGATGGAATATCTTACGGCCTCTGTACATGATACCATCTCCCAATTTGATAAAGTCTGGGAACCTTGGGATCAATCGGAATATGGGACCCCTGTGCCAATAGCCACATCATAAATTGTATTAACATCGTTCCATCCTTGCTCATGTCCCCTCCCTCCCCCCTTTGTTTTCTATGTATGCCATTTGGTGCCTTCCTGAGTCTTCTGTTTCTTATTATATACCCTCTACAAAAACCCTTTGTTATACAGATCACCCCTGTGCCCTATATGTATGGACATTGTTTATTGATACCTCCTGTTTCTTTGTTTGATATCATTGTGCTTATTGATATTAGTGCACTGTGCACTATGTAACAATTTTGTACTTTTTCTTTAAAAAAAAATGTGTTAGTAGAAGTTTGGTGAGAGACGATTTGCACTTTTCAGCTTTTCAGTCCATTACTGCTCTTCAGTTTGTGCTTGTGGGTTTGTATCTGCTTTTCAGAGCGTGTAGACAGTTTGTATCTGTTTTATTAGTGTGTTCTTGTCCGCTCGTTTCTGATTTTCATTGTCGTAGAGTTCGTGCTGTGTGGAGGCTTGGTGTTGGGGTTCATTCTTTGACCCAAGCCCAGTACATGAACAGGGTGGGGGGTGTTCATGGACCAAGAATTGGTTACTCCAGCGTGACCAATTCTATCATATGCCTTTGCTTCGTGAGATCCAGGAGAAGAATCCTGATGATTTTAGGAACTTTCTCAGGATGATGGACCCCATTTTTCACCATCTGTTGGCTTTGCTGGCCCCTTATATTAGCAGGCAGGATACCTGCATGCGGCAAGCCATCACTCCGGAGCAGAGGCTAGTCGCCACGTTGCGGTACTTGGCAACTGGGAGAAGCCTGCAGGACCTCAAGTTCTCGACAAGCATCTCCCCCCCAGGCTCTGGGGATCATTATCCCAGAGACCTGTTCTGCTATTATTCAGGTCCTGCAGAAGGACTATATTAAGGTAAGTTTTGTCCTTTAACATCACATTCTATTGTATGTATTGTTTGCTAATGTTTTGTATTTCTTTCATAATTCCCTAATTACCATGATTGTAATATACTGTGAATGTCCCCTTTGTTCCATGCGTGCTGTAATCTTTTAATGCTCCTTTTTTGGCCTACATGCATATTTTCCTTCACTAACCTTCCCAGCATGCTATCCTGGGCCCATATACACCTTTAGCCTAGTCACTTAACAATTTATTTTGTCAACTCCATTGTAGTGCTTTACCACAAACACCCCCTAAATTCTGTACAAATGTTATTGTTGTCCTTAAATTCAGGCAGAGTGCCAGAGGCTTTTTTGGGGGGCCAAAACTCATCTCGAACTCCCCCTAAAATTTTTACAACATTTTTTGTCTTTAAATACTCCTTAAAATAAATGTATACTGATCCTGGCAATTAATTTTTGTGTCTAATCTGCTTGCGTTGTTATGTGCAATAGTACTAGTATTATTTTTTCTGTTTTGACTCCACAGTTTCCTTCAACACCACAGGAATGGCAGACTGTGGCCTCCCATTTTTCCAACCATTGGGACTTTCCCAACTGTGGAGGGGCTATAGATGGGAAGCACATCCACATCATGCCACCACCCTTTTTGAGGTCATACTATTTAACTATAAGGGGTTTCATAGTATTGTGTTAATGGCGGTGGTGTCGGCACAATATGAGTTCCTCTATGTCAGGGATCTGCAATTAGCGGACCTCCAGCTGTTGCAAAACTACAAGTCCCATCATGCCTCTGCCTCTGGGTGTCATGCTTGTGACTGTCAGAGTCTTGCTATGCCTCATGGGATTTGTAGTTCTGCAACAGCTGGAGGTCCGCTAATTGCATGTGGAAGAATGGCCGGATGTCGGATTGAGGAGTTTTCGCCCAGATGGAGTTTTACCTACAACTCCAGAGTGGTGGCCTGGGATTGCCACCTGATGCGGACAACGTTGATGGACTCCAGTTCATCTCATTTGCTGATGAAGCGTTCGGTCTGGGCGAGCACCTGATGAGGCCATTCCCCCAGAGGACCCTCACCCGGAGGAGGGTTTTTAACTACCGGCTGGCCAGAGCCAAAAGAGTCATGGAGAATACCTTTGGGATAATGGCCAGCCGGTTCTGCCTGTTTCTGACAGCCATACACATGGCGGAGTATAAACTCAACCACATAATCTTATGCTGCTGCATATTGCACAACTTTTTACGTAAAAATTCACACAATTATCTTGCCTCAGTTGGGCCTGAGGCCAGACTTACTTCCAATCCTCTTACGGGCCTGGATACTGGCTGTTCTGGCTTGGCACCCCAAAGCGCCCGTGAAGTTTGGGAGAAATATGTTAATTATTTTACGGGTAGGGGGGCCATTGCAATGCCAGACTGTGACAGACTCATCCGGGACAGAGGCTATTGGAAGGGACTGAATGCAAGCCTCTTGCCCACCGATTATGGGCCCTAGAATTTGGGGGAATGGTGCTCTCTGTGAGCTGTATGACTGGGGACCCTGGGGGTTGGTGTTACTTTGGATTTAGCTCCATGTCCCCCCAAAACACACAGACTCTGGGAACCCTTTATATGCCATATTAGAATGATAAGACTGAATTATACTGTTGGGACACATCCTGTGAGGAGATGCTGGTGTCATCAACTCCAACTACCTGTGTTTATGTTAATTGAATGAGCTGATCACATTGTCCTCTATACAATGTAGGAGACGGGACGACTCCTATTGGAGCTGCTGCTATTGTGAGAAAATGTCCTGTCATAATTAACTCAGTCTGGGCAATAGGTCATGTCTCAGTCACCTAGGCTGTATAAAGGATTAGTTAATTATCTCATGTTAATTAGGTTAATTAGGTTACGTTTGTATTGTTAGAGTAATCTTCTCCTGTATATAAGACTGTATTCTGGTTCTGAATAAAGGCAGTTCATGTTAGCAACAAGCAAGTGTCACCTTGTTTTGTGCTCAGAGAGGTTGGGATATCTGTATACAGACTGGGAGGAAGTGGTATATGACGGAAGCACTCAAGCGGAGTGTGGGACGTTCCGTGACATTGGTGGCAAGCAGCGGGAAAGCTTCCTGCAGTCTGGGACGTCCAAACCTCCAACTGGATCCAAGATCAGCATAGCAGACTTCAGTCACCCCAGCGGAGATATGGACCTGGCATCAGAGTTCCTGGGGCTGCTGCGGATCATCCTTTCAACATACACCAGGACTGTGTCTAAGGATGAATACCTGGAGCTCAGGCAGCAAATTCAGGTGGAGCTCTGGATCGGAGCCCTCCAGCTCGCTGGTATAAAACAGGGCAAGTGCTTTCCAACCCAAGAGCAACGGGCCAGTGACCAACGGGCATTGCGGATGGCATTCCTGGGAGAGCGACACCAGGAGCAATGGGTGACTGAGTTGGACAGGCTGGTCCAGCAGGAGATAGAGCTGGACAATCGTTATCGGGCTCTGTAATGGCACGCAGGGGAGGGATATTTAGGGGAGACAACAGAATGCTCTCTGGAGGGATATGACTTTGGCGGCCCTGGATTGCTGTGGGAGAGCCTTACAGATCATTTTATGTTTGGCGATGAAGGGAAACCTGACCTTGAGGACCTGAGAGAATATAGAGAGTCTATGCTCGGTCTTGCAGGGGTCTCAGAGCTCAAATCTGATCTGGACCATTTGCTAAGGAAGGAACAGCATCTGGAAAGGGCATACAGGAAACTGCTAGAACAAGTTCAGCAGCATGCCAGGGAATCGGCAGTGAAAAATCCGGAGATTGCCGTCCCCAAACCTGAAGTGCTGACAACAGGGCAGAGCTTTGCTAACCTCTGCCCAGAAATGATAGCATCTTCTGGGTTCCATGGACAGGAGATGGTGAACCTCTATCCCCAGACATCAGTTGCAGAGACATGGGATTTGATAGACTTTTCTGCTGAGGAAGAACAACCTGATGAGCCTCCAGCAGAAGAGCTGCTATCAGGGCCAAAGTTCACTGTGTTCTGCCCAGCACCACAGTGGCTTCGGCCTTCTTGAAAGAAGAGGTAGTCGGCCTTTCTCCCACAACACTGACAGGGACATGCGATTTTCTGCCAGCAGCATCTATGGAGTTAAAACAAACTTCTCCAGCTGAAGATCTGGTAACTGAACAGAGGGTCCAAGACCTCTGTCTCACACTTTTACCAATTCCAGAGACTGGGGATTTAATAGACGTTTCTGTAGAGGAGGAACCACCTAGCAAACCCCCAGCAGAAGTGCTGGCAACCGGCCAGAGGGTCCAAGACCTCTGCCCCACACCTGTGGCAGTTTCGGAGGCTCAGGGTGAGAAGGTGGCAATCACTTCCCAGCAGCAGATACAGGGGGAGAAGGGAGAGGAGGTGTGTGTTGTCCCTCCCCAACAGTTGGCCAGGGTGGAGGAAGCAGACTTTCCTCTGCAGCAAAGATCCGTGCACCTGGGAGACAGTACCATCGACATGTCATCCCAGCAGCCAGATGAGGGAATAGAAAAGGAAGCAGCCGGCTCCCTTTTCCAATGGCAACTACACAGTTTGGGAGTGGAGGAAGCCAGCCTCCTGCCACAACGGTTAGCTGGAGCGGAGGATGCGGAGTACCCAGCAGAAGTGCTGGCAACAGAGCAGAGTGCTACCAACCTCTGCCCAGCACCGGCAACAACTGTGGAGTTCCAGGGAGCCGGGGCAGTTGGCCCCTCTCTCCGACGACAAGCTGATGTAGTGGAGCTGCTACTCCCAGCTGAATCGCTGGCAACAGGGCAGAGCACCGCTGGCCTCTGCCTAGCACCTAGTGTCTCTCTACAGCTTCAGGAAGCTGGGGTGATCGGCCCCTCTGCCCAGCAGCAGACCGAGCCAAGGAATGTTAAAAACAATCCAGCTGAAGCCCTGGCAGCCAGACAGAGAGTAAATGACCTCTGCCCCACACCTACTGAGGTCCACTATTCCTTGCAGCCAAGAAAGGAGATCATGCGGGAAGACTATGTGAGTTCACTCTGCCTGACTAACGCATGTCCAGACCAGGTGGAGGTCTGGGACCTTGTTAGTCAACCTTTGATGGGGAGAAATGTGACAGACTCACCCGGGACAGAGGCTATTGGAGGGGACTGAACACAAGCCTCTTGCCCACCGATTATGGGCCCTAGCATTTGGGGGAATGGTGCTCTCTGTGAGCTGTATGCCTGGGGACCCTGGGGGTTGGTGTTACTTTGGATTCAGCTCCATGTCCCCCCAAAACACACAGACTCTGGGAACCCTTTATATGCCATATTAGAATGATAAGACTGAATTATACTGTTGGGACACATCCTGTGAGGAGATGCTGGTGTCATCAACTCCAACTACCTGTGTTTATGTTAATTGAATGAGCTGATCACATTGTCCTCTATACAATGTAGGAGACGGGACGACTCCTATTGGAGCTGCTGCTATTGTGAGAAAATGTCCTGTGATAATTAACTCAGTCTGGGCAATAGGTCACGTCTCAGCTAGGCTGTATAAAGGATTAGTTAATTATCTCATGTTAATTAGGTTAATTAGGTTACGTTTGTATTGTTAGAGTAATCTTCTCCTATATATAAGACTGTATTCTGGTTCTGAATAAAGGCAGTTCATGTTAGCAACAAGCAAGTGTCACCTTGTTTTGTGCTCAGAGGTTGGGATATCTGTATACAGACTGGGAGGAAGTGGTATATCACGGAAGCACTCAAGCGGAGTGTGGGACGTTCCGTGACACAGACAATGTCTAATTTTTAATAATAAAAAAAAGATCTGATAAAATCTTGAAAGTTCTTTATTGCTTGTGTTTCTTCTTTGCTGTCTCTTAGGTTCTCCTAGTGCACTTGTAGTGCCAAGTGGATTTTCCTTTAGTAAATAAGTCCCATTGTCACTGTAAACACAAAATTACTTACAAAACTGGTATTGAGCTTTGAAAGAAGAAGCCACACATTGTTGATTATCAAAATTTTTACTCTGGGCACATTCACATGTGCGTTAGAAATTTTTTTTAGAAAAATCTTTTTTTTTCTCAATATTTATATATTTTTTTTTTAGAAACAGGCATGTTTAAAACATAACTGTAATGTACCTGGTAGTTGAGCCTGACTGGTAGGAGGAGACCTCTCTTAAGCGCTGGTTCAGGAGCCGCTGGAAGTGGGAACAGTGGTCTCCTGAGCACAGTGGGTAGGAGGGCCTGATGCGGGTTCCAGCAGAAGCAGACACCGGAACTGGAATGAAGTCCCTCAGGGATGGCTGAGCTGTGGATGCAGGTAACTGGTGCAGGCCGGTAGGTAGGCTGGTAGCCGGATGCGTAGACAGCAGCTGGATGCAAACAGGCAGGCTGGAGCAGCGTGACAGGACACAGGCAAGCAAGGTCAGACAGTCCGTATTTGGCAGGAGATCAGGCAGGATATCAACAGGAGGGATGATCCAAGAGTAGTCAGACAGGCAGGAGTTCAGCAACGGGTAGCAGAAGAAACAAGGTCAGACAAGCCGGGTCGGATAGGAGACTGGAGAATGGTCAGACGTAGCCGGGTCAATATCAAACAACAAGCAGGCAGATACAGGAACTTTCAGGTGCAGAGCTGCAGACGAACAGCAGCTAACATGAGCACCTGTCACCCTTTTAAAGGCCCCTTGGCGCCAAACGGCGCTAGCGCGAACGGGGGCGCGCGCACGGGCGCGCGCGCGCACCCGCGGACGCGCAAACGCGCGTACGGGCATTCGCGGGAGCGCTCCGGCGCCCCCTGGTGGGGATTTTGGCTGAATATGCTTGGAAATGATCCTTGAGGACCTACGTGCACGCAGATTCACCCGACGACTGCTGACATGCCCCTGACATTGCCCCCCCCCCAACGGGCAGCCTCCGGATGCCCAGATGCGCCTTTTTTTCAGGATGGGTAGAGAAGTATGCATGAATTAAACGTTTGGCATGAATATTACAGTCAGGTTCCCATGAGTTGTTCTCCGGACCATACCCTTTCCACTTAATTAAAAACTGTACTTGCCCAGACCTCTTTCTGCAGTCAAGGATGGATTCCACTTCATATTCTTCCTTGCCGTCCACCAGAACTGGTTCAGGGACCCTGGTGCCCCTATCAGGAAAAGGATCATCTACAGCAGGCTTTAAGAGTGATACGTGAAATACAGGATGTATCTTAAGTGAATCAGGTAAGCATAATTCATACGATACTTCGTTAATTTTCCTTTTCACAGGGAAAGGTCCAATAAATTTTGGGGCAAGTTTCTTGGAAGGACATGACAATCTGATATTATTAGTGGACAGCCATACCTTGTCGCCAGGTTGGAGGTTTAGATCTCCCCTTCTTTTCTCATCAAAGAACCTCTTATTATCCGCTTGCGCTTTGGATACCGCCTCCTGCAAGATCCGATTATTACGACTGAAGAACTGCACTGTGTCCTGGACCGCTGGAACTGAAGATTCTGAAAGACAATCTGGTAAAAAAGATGCATGAAACCCATAATTGGCAAAGAAAGGAGATTGACCGGTGGCAGAGTGACTGGCGTTATTGTACGCAAATTCTGCAAGTGGCAGCAAGGATACCCAATCATCTTGCACAAAAGATGTAAAACACCTAATGTATTGCTCCAGAGTTTGATTTGTCCTTTCAGTTTGCCCATTAGTTTGGGGGTGGTATGCTGAGGACAGGGCTAGTTCAATCTTCAAGTTTTCACAAAGGGCTCTCCAGAAACGTGAAGTAAACTGCACCCCCCTATCAGACACTATATTTGCGGGAATCCCGTGTAACCTAACGATTTCTTTAATGAACACACGAGCTGTCTCTACAGCAGAAGGTGTTCCTTTTAGGGGCACAAAGTGGGCCATTTTGGATAGCCGGTCGACGACCACAAAGATCGCCGAACACCCCTCCGAATGTGGCAGTTCGACTATAAAGTCCATTGCTATCATTCTCCAGGGCCTATCTGGTATAGGCAATGGTCTTAGTAGACCCCACGCTCTGTTCCTGGGGGTCTTGTTCTGGATGCAGACAGAGCAGGAGTTGACATATTTCTTGCAAAATTCCTTTAAGTTAGGCCACCAAAAGGTGCGCTGCACCAGCTCAAGGGTCTTACGGACCCCAAAATGTCCTGCAAGTGGGTGGTCATGCAAAAGCGTCAGCACCTTGACTCTAACGTTCTCTGGCACGAAGATTTGACTTCCTCTCCATAATAGTCCATCTCGAGGTGTTAAGGAAGGCTCTTGAAGACTTGAAGGTTCTGGGGATGCTTCTCTAATCATGGATAGCAAATCTGTCTGAAGGAGAAGAAAACTGTTTGCCGGCAAAATAGTGTCAGGGACAGAAGAGTCCTTAGGATTATCAAACATGCGTGACAATGCGTCTGGCTTTGTATTCTTGGATCCCGGCCGGTAGGTGATGTGGAAGCAAAATCGTGTGAAAAATAGGGCCCAACGGGCCTGTCTGGGTTTCAGTCTTTTAGCAGATCTTAGATACTCCAGATTTTTGTGATCTGTATAAATCAGTACTGGATGGACTGCACCTTCAAGCAAGTATCTCCATTCTTCCAAAGCAGTCTTGATGGCAAGTAACTCCCGATCCCCCACATCGTAGTTCCGCTCAGCTGGCGAAAGTTTTCTAGAGAAGTACCCAACAGGATGCATCAGATCTTTGTTGCCCTGACGCTGGGAAATAATAGCACCCACAGCTACTTCGGAGGCATCAACCTCTAGAATAAAAGGCAAAGATGGGTCTGGATGGCTAAGAATCGGAGCTGACGTGAAACGCCTTTTTAATTCTTCAAAGGCCTCCTGGGCCTCCTGGTTCCAGTGGAAACGAAGATTCTGCTTGGTTAGCTGTGTAATGGGGGAGATGATGGCAGAGAACCCCCTGATAAACTTCCTGTAAAAGTTCGCAAAGCCAACAAAGCGTTGTACGCCTTTCTTGTCCATGGGTGCTGGCCATTCTAACACAGCAGACACTTTCTGGGGATCCATTTTAATACCGGTTGGGGAGATGACCAACCCCAGAAACTGAATCTCCTTTTGTTCAAATTCGCACTTCTCCGCTTTGGCGTACAATCTGTGCAAGCGGAGTCGTGCTAGGACTTTACGGACATGTTCCCTGTGTTGCTCAAGTGAACTGGAGAAGATAAGGATATCGTCCAGGTAAACAATTAAGAAGATGTCCAGGAAGTCTTTAAACACATCGTTGACCAGATGCTGAAATGTGGCAGGAGCATTGCAAAGGCCGAAGGGCATGACCAAATATTCGTAGTGCCCGAAACGGGTCCGGAAAGCCGTCTTCCATTCATCCCCGGCCCGAATGCGGACCAGGTTATAGGCCCCTCTCAGGTCTAATTTGGTGAAGATAATGGCGGTCCGTAATTTTTGAAACAGTTCTGGTATTAGGGGCAACGGATAACGGTTCTTGACCGTAACCTTGTTTAATTCCCGATAATCCACGCAAGGGCGGAGCGTATGATCTTTCTTAGAGACAAAAAATATTCCCGCTCCTGCTGGTGAAGTGGACTGTCGAATGAAGCCTTTCTCTAGATTTTCATCGATGTAAACCTTAAGCGCCTCTTGTTCCTTTTCGGACAGCGGAAAGATGCGCCCAAAAGGGATCTCAGCTCCAGGAAGCAATTCAATTGGACAGTCATAGGGGCGATGGGGTGGCAGAGAATCTGCTCCCTTCTTGCTGAATACATCTGCAAAGTCCTGATAGACCTCTGGTACGTTTTGAAGCAGATCTGGGTCAGTGTCCATACATAGTAGGGTAGTAGCAGGATTAACAGGTTCAGGTAGGCAATGTCTTTGACAATAGGGTGACTGAAACTTGATCTCGCCCGTGGCCCAATTAACAAGAGGATTGTGGGCTTGAAGCCAGGGCATACCCAAAATGATTGGGAAAAGAGGTGATGAGATGACGTCCAAGATTAAGATCTCTCGGTGCTGGGATGAACAGATAGCAGATAGTGGAAGGGTTTCTTGAGAGACCTGCCCGGACTTTATACGGGACCCATCGGCCAGAAAAATTGAGAGTCTATGTGTCTTGTCTTTCAGAGGAAGTTTTTGCTGTGTGGCAAAGGTGGAGTCAACAAAACAGCTACATGCCCCGGAATCAACAATGGCGTTGACTTGAATTGTTCTTCCCTGGAGCTGTAATGAGAGAGGGAGAACAAGTTGAGTGGCATTGGCTGTTAAAGCAGACAAACTGGTTGGAGCTGAAGAAAAACACTTACGGATCTTCACTGGGCAGTTGTTCACGTAGTGGCCCGTTCCGCCACAATAGAGGCAAAGGTTCAGTTGGCGCCTGCGTGCCCGTTCTTCAGGGGTCAGAGTGGTACGCATAAGTCCAAGTTGCATGGGTTCAGGGGCATCAGTTGCCGGGTTGACTGGACTTGGCCCGGCAGAAGGTAGATACCGAGAGGCAGGCAGCGGGGCTCTGGCAGTCATCCACATAGGCCGAATTTGTTGGGCAGATCGTTCAGACCGGCGCTCACGAAGGCGTCGGTCAATCTGGATAGTGATGGCAATGAGCTCTTCTAAGGTGTCAGGCATTCCTACTCGGGCAAGCTCATCTTTAAGACCCTCAGATAACCCCATGCGGAACTGGTGGCGTAGGGCTGCATTATTCCATTGAGTATCCGCGCTCCAGCGTCGAAAGTCCATGACATAGTCCTCGGCCGGTCTACGGCCTTGCTGGAGCGCGATCAAAGCTGCCTCAGCGGTGGCAGCCCGCTGAGGATCCTCATAAAGCTGGGCCATGGCTTCAAAAAAGGCAGGTAGGGTCTGAACCTGTATGGCGTTGGATTCAATCAAGCGATGGGCCCAGGTCTGGGGTTCCCCCTGCAGGAGGGATACAACAAACCCCACTTTGGTGGCTTCCAAAGAAAAAGTCCGTGGCTGTAGTCCAAAATACTGTTGACAAGCGCTGCGGAAGGCCACAAACTTAGTTCGGTCACCGGAAAACTTGTCAGGAACAGGTACTCTTGGTTCTGGTGGGAGCATGACCACTGAGGGTGGTGCAGCAGCCTGTACTGGAGCAGCTGCGGGTGCAGCAGCCACACCACCGGAACCACTGAGGTTTAACACTTGCCCTTCCAGTCTGTTATAACTGTCTTGTAGAGTCTTTACTGCTTGGGTGAGGGCCGCCAAGTGTGTACAGATCTCCTGAATGGGAGAGGTCTCTCCTGCAGGCTCAGTCATGGCTGTTCGTACTGTAATGTACCTGGTAGTTGAGCCTGACTGGTAGGAGGAGACCTCTCTTAAGCGCTGGTTCAGGAGCCGCTGGAAGTGGGAACAGTGGTCTCCTGAGCACAGTGGGTAGGAGGGCCTGATGCGGGTTCCAGCAGAAGCAGACACCGGAACTGGAATGAAGTCCCTCAGGGATGGCTGAGCTGTGGATGCAGGTAACTGGTGCAGGCCGGTAGGTAGGCTGGTAGCCGGATGCGTAGACAGCAGCTGGATGCAAACAGGCAGGCTGGAGCAGCGTGACAGGACACAGGCAAGCAAGGTCAGACAGTCCGTATTTGGCAGGAGATCAGGCAGGATATCAACAGGAGGGATGATCCAAGAGTAGTCAGACAGGCAGGAGTTCAGCAACGGGTAGCAGAAGAAACAAGGTCAGACAAGCCGGGTCGGATAGGAGACTGGAGAATGGTCAGACGTAGCCGGGTCAATATCAAACAACAAGCAGGCAGATACAGGAACTTTCAGGTGCAGAGCTGCAGACGAACAGCAGCTAACATGAGCACCTGTCACCCTTTTAAAGGCCCCTTGGCGCCAAACGGCGCTAGCGCGAACGGGCGCGCGCACGGGCGCGCGCGCGCACCCGCGGACGCGCGAACGCGCGTACGGGCATTCGCGGGAGCGCTCCGGCGCCCCCTGGTGGGGATTTTGGCTGAATATGCTTGGAAATGATCCTTGAGGACCTACGTGCACGCAGATTCACCCGACGACTGCTGACATGCCCCTGACAATAACATACACAACTCTGGAACTTACAAAGTTCAACATATAAATATTGAAGGCAATATCAGACATTGTAGTGCCAAAAATGTCTTGATAATGCCTTCATCAGATGGGGTGAAGATGCACACAAATTGGGAGTCCAAATGGGTATTTCCCTCCTGATCCCATGCCTAATGTCAACATGTGCTATCTCCCATCATGGGGATTAATGGATGTGTTTTGGGGGTGCAACCCCTTCCTCTCACCTACTAGAGTTACGAGGAAGGGGTTGCACCCACAAAACGGGTACATTGAGATCCCCTGATGGCAAATAGCATATGTTGACACACCATGTGTATCTTCAAAATTTGGCTTTTAAAATGTACAAACAAAAATTGGGTTTAGTCCAACAGATGGGTAAATGGATTGGATTTGAAAGCAATTTATATTCTCCCCAACACATCGATCATGTTCTTCATTTGTTGTTCAATAACATTCAGTTTCTTCCTTATAATATCTATTTTGCCAGTCCACAGCATGATGCCGTGGATGAGCTTTTGGGTGCTGTCACTTGTGAAAGGTTCAGCTTGCTCTTCAACAACCAGCACATCACCTAAAAATTGGTTAAAAAACATGTATCATAAATATGCAGGCATATATAGATTACCTGAAGCTGGGGTGTCAGACACTCACCTGTTTGGGTGACAATCTCATCCACTTCCTCCACCTCTCCTTCCTCCAGATCCTTGGGGGCTCTTGGGCAGATTTCCCCTTCTTGGTGATGTGGGGGGTCCCTGGTGTCCTCTGAGTGGTGTCCTCCGAGTCTTCTCTCCCCTATGAGAATGAAACAAAAGGTATACTTAGCACACAGATATTTGAGTCCAGAAATAGGAATATGAAACATTGCTGGGAAGTGGGGTACAATTGTCTGTTTTGGGCAGAGTTCCAAGCTGAAGACATACATTTTTACCTTACCAAAGCTGGAATACTTACCTTTTTGTGACAATTTTCACACACGGAGACACTGAAAATATCCACTGGAGCACCTGTGTGGGACACTTTAAAAAGTTTGTCTGCCACACTAGTGCTCCTGAGTCCAGATGTGTAAACAGCTGCTGAGTGTCCTCTCCTTACATTACACTGAATCAAGCTTGCATTTCATTCTAGTTACAAAGACATCTAGACAGCAATGTACAAAACTTAATTTTCTACAAATAGGCATGACCAAATGTATTTAACCTGTACCTGCCCAAAACATCATATTTAATGAGCGAACGATGTTTCCTACGACCGATTACTGTGCCCACAAACATGAAATTTGCCATTTTAAAATGTACAACAGTAAAGAAAAGCACATGGTGCAGCATAAAAGTAATAATAATGATAGGAACACATAACAAGTACTTACTTTTTAGAAGCACTCTCTTTATTCTTCTATATTGATCTGGCTCCCTCAGTTTCAGGTCAGATCAGCGTTTCTTTATTTGCTCCTTGGAGCGCCGTACCCCAAAATTCTGCTGCAGACTTTTCACAACTTTCGTCATGATCTTGGCCTTTCGCAAATTAGGGTTTAGGTATGGTCCATGCTTCCCATCATAGTCGTTCCTCTGCAAGATGTACACCATATCCACCATCTCTTCAAAGGCCATATTGGAGGCCTTAAATCTCCTCCTCTGGGATTGGGTCGTTTCGGGCTCCGGGCTTTCCTCCTCCTCGTTAGTGGAATTACCACACACCTGCTCTTTATCCACCATGTTGCTCCTATTGTGCGCCGAAGAGAGAAGGGGCGGGGAATCTTCGAGAAAGAACGTCAGGGGCGGGCGACGCGCGCGGAGTTTCACACATGCGCAGTCTATATCGAGCTAACACGCATGTGTCATACGTACGATCTGTGTGTGAAGGAAGGACAAACGGAAGTGGCGAGCATCCTAAACGAAGGTAAAATTTGAACTTGGCCCATCACAGTGGCCTATACTGCTTCAAGATTGAGGCCTATATTGGGATATGATAATGAGAGTTTAGGCTGACATTGGTGTTTTTTGTCTTGTGTATTGTCTTACAGCAAAGATGAATCACTTTAAGGACCCAGAATTCATGGCCAGTTTCATAGACAGATACAGGGAGATGAGGAATTTGTGGGAGGTGAAACACAGCTTATATTAAAATAAACAAGCTAGGAGGTCAACGCTGGAGAAACTTCTGGAATTTGTGAAGGCTCGGGTCCCTGATGCAAACATGACGTTTTTGGACAATAAAATTGGGATCTTGAGGAACATGTATAAGAAGGAGCATAATAAGATCCAGAAATCCCTCAGATCAGGAGAGGATATGTATGTCCCCAGGCTGTGGTACTTCAACAAACTGCGGTTTCTGGATGACCAGACTGAAGCCAGGGAATCACTTTCTACCCTTCCCTGCAGCCTTCCCTCCACCCTTCCCTTAACCCCAGCAGAGGCTGACGAGGAACAACCTAGGCCTTCCATCCTGGAAGAAGTGGATGCGCCCAGCTGGAGCCAGGTGTATTATTTGTAGACATATTTATTGTCCTAATATTAATGATGTTAACCAGATGTTATAATTACATAGTTACATAGTAGGTGAGGTTGAAAAAAGACACAAGTCCATCAAGTCCAACCTATGTGTGTGATTATGTGTCAGTATTACATTACATATCCCTGTATGTTGCGGTCATTCAGGTGATTATCTAATAGTTTCTTGAAGCTATCAATGCTCCCCGCTGAGACCACCGCCTGTGGAAGGGAATTCCACATCCTTGCCGCTCTTACAGTAAAGAACCCTCTACGTAGTTTAAGGTTAAACCTCTTTTCTTCTAATTGTAATGAGTGGCCACGAGTCTTATTAAACTCTCTTCTGCGAAAAAGTTTTATCCCTATTGTGGGGTCACCAGTACAGTATTTGTAAATTGAAATCATATCCCCTCTCAAGCGTCTCTTCTCCAGAGAGAATAAGTTCAGTGCTCGCAACCTTTCCTCATAACTAAGATCCTCCAGACCCTTTATTAGCTTTGTTGCCCTTCTTTGTACTCGCTCCATTTCCAGTACATTCCTCCTGAGGACTGGTGCCCAGAACTGGACAGCATACTCCAGGTGCGGCCGGACCAGAGTCTTGTAGAGGGGGAGAATTATCGTTCTATCTCTGGAGTTGATCCCCCTTTTAATGCATGCCAATATTCTGTTTGCTTTATTAGCAGCAGCTTGGCATTGCATGCCATTGCTGAGCCTATCATCTACTAGGACCCCCAGGTCCTTTTCCATCCTAGATTCCCCCAGAGGTTCTCCCCCCAGTGTATAAATTGCATTCATATTTTTGCCACTCAAATGCATTATTTTACATTTTTCTACATTGAACCTCATTTGCCATGTAGTCGCCCACCCCTATAATTTGTTCAGGTCTTTTTGCAAGATTTCCACATCGTGCGGAGAATTTATTGCCCTGCTTAGCTTAGTATCGTCTGCAAATACAGAGATTGAACTGTTTATTCCATCCTCCAGGTCCTGTATGAACAAATTAAATAGGATTGGTCCCAGCACGGAACCCCACTACCCACCCCTGACCATTCTGAGTACTCCCCATTTATCACCACCCTCTGAACACGCCCTTGTAGCCAGTTTTCAATCCATGTACTCACCCTATGGTCCATGCCAACGCACCTTATTTTGTACAGTAAATGTTTATGGGGAACTGTGTCAAATGCTTTTGCAAAATCCAGATACACCACGTCTACGGGCCTTCCTTTATCTAGATGGCAACTCACCTCCTCATAGAAGGTTAATAGATTGGTTTGGCAAGAACGATTCTTCATGAATCCATGCTGATTACTGCTAATGATATCATTCTTATTACTAAAATCTTGTATATAGTCCCTTATCATCCCCTCCAAGAGTTTACATACTATTGATGTTAGGCTAACTGGTCTGTAATTCCCAGGGATGTTTTTTGGGCCCTTTTTAAATATTGGTGCTACATTGGCTTTTCTCCAATCAGCTGGTACCATTCCAGTCAATAGACTGTCTGTAAAAATTAGGAACAACGGTCTGGCAATCACCTGACTGAGTTCCCTAAGTACCCTCGGATGCAAGCCATCTGGTCCCGGTGAATTATTAATGTTAAGTTTCTCATGTCTAATTTAAATTCCGTCCTCTGTTAACCATGTAGGTGCTTCCTGTGTTGTGTCATGAGGATAAACACTGCAGTTTTGGTTACTGAAGCCCCCCGATTCACTCGTGAATACTGAGGAGAAGAATAAATTCAATACCTTTGCCATCTCCCCATCCTTTGTAACCAGATGTCCTTCCTCATTCTTTATGGGGCCAATATGGTCTGTCCTCCCTTTTTTACTGTTTACATACTTAAAGAATTTCTTGGGATTTTTTTTGCTCTCCTCCACTATGTGTCTTTCATGTTCTATCTTAGCCATCCTAATTGCACCCGTACATTTCTTATTGCATTCTTTATAAAGTCTGAATGCTGAGGATGATCCCTCAACCTTGTATTTTTTGAAGGCCTTCTCCTTTGCTTTTATATGCATTTTTACATTGGAGTTAAGCCATCCAGGATTTTTGTTCGCTCTTTTAAATTTATTACCCAATGGGATACATTGGCTAATGCCCTTGTTTAATTTGCTCTTAAAGCAAACCCATCTCTCCTCCGTATTCTTTGTTCCTAATATTTTATCCCAATTTATGCCTTTTAGCAAGGTTTGTAGTTTAGGGAAGTTGGCTCTTTTGAAATTCAGTGTCTTTGTGTTCCCTTCATGTTTCCTATTTGTGGGATTTATACTGAAACTAATTGACCTGTGATCGCTGTTACCTAAATTGCCCCGTATTTCCACATCTGTGATCAGGTCTGTATTGTGGGTAATCAGTAGATCCAGTAATGTTTTATTTCTAGTTGGTGCGTCTACCATCTGACCCATAAAATTGTCCTGCAAGACATTAAGGAACTGGCGAGCCTTAAATGAATGCGCAGTTCCCTCCGCCCAGTCTATGTCTGGATAATTAAAATCCCCCATTATGATAACACTTCCCATCCTTGCTGCTAATCCAATTTGTGATAGGAGATCCGTCTCCACTTCCTCCCTCAGGTTATGGGGCCTATAGCATACTCCCATTATTATTTTCCCCTTAGCTTCATCCCTTTGGAGCTCTACCCATAAAGATTCCACCTCCTCCCTAGCTCCCTCAGTGATGTCATCTCTCACATTCACTTGTACATTATTCTTGATATATAGGCATACCCCTCCCCCTTTTTTACCCTCTCTATCCTTGCGGTATAGGGTATACCCTTGAATGTTTGCCAGCCAATCATGAGAGCTGTTGAACCAGGTCTCTGAAATTCCCACAAAATCCAAATCCTCCTTGTACAACAGTATCATCCATCTTGTCCGCCATGCTCCTGGCATTAGTGAACATGCCACAAAGTTTAGACCGGTCGCATATTGTCCTCGTATTGGGTGTTTCAAGATTGCAACTAGGACTTGCTACTATACTCACCTTGTGTTTTTGTGCTTTGGTTAACCTACCACTAATGCCCCCAATACTACCCTCTGGAATATCTTCCGCGCTGGCTATCACTGTCTCTGGACCCTCCCCCCCATCGCCTAGTTTAAAAACCCCTCTAACTTTTTGGCCATCTTCATTCCCAGCAGATCTGCACCCTCCTCATTTAGGTGCAGTCCGTCCCTTCTATAGTACCGGTTACCGACTGAGAAGTCGGCCCAGTCCTCCAGGAACCCAAACCCCTCCTTACTACATCAGCTCTTCAGCCACTTGTTTACTTCCCTAATCTCCCTCTGCCTTTCTGGTGTGGCTCGATGTACCGGTAGTATTCCTGAGAACACTACCTTGGAGGTCCTTTTCCTCAATTTAGCACCTAAATCTTTGTGTTAATTGATAACTAATTAATGATTTTAAACAAAGTGATTTACATATGAATAGACAGCAGTGGCCAAAATGTTTGGGACAAGAAAGAAAAATGCTGGGGTCAGAATGATAGTCTTTTCTATTTATTAACATTCAATTTGCAAGTCAGGAGCTAAAAATTGTGTGTGATTGATGAACCCGAAACTAAAAATATGTGTCTTTTTTATACACAGGATGAGCTCAGTCAGGAGGAGGGTCTGGAAAGTGGCAGGCAGGAGGAGGCTGTGCCCAGTGACAGCCAGGAGGTGGCCGGGCCCAGTGACAGCCAAGAGGTGGGCGGGCCCAGTGACAGCCAGGGGGTGGCTGGCCCCAGTAGGAGCCTAACCCAATCCCAGTTGCCTCCCCTCTGTGTCAGGAGAATAATTCTTCCAGGTGCTTTGGCCGTGTTCCTGCATGCATGCGTGGCGGAACGGTGCTCTACCGTTCGCCCAAAGTGACTCTTAGGCTGGCCTATAAAAGTGGCTCTGGTACTCAGACAAATTGCTGGTTCATCTTCAGCTTCCTGTTGTTCCTTGATCTTGTTTCTTATACCCGATTGCCTGCTGTGACCCGGATTGACCTCAACTCTTCTGCTCTTCTCCTGGACCTGACCCTCGGCCTGTTTAACGGATTCCGCTTGTCTCCTGTGTTTGACCCTCTGCCTGTGACCCGGACCTGCCTCCTGTCTCCTTGCCCTTGAACCTCTGCTTGTGACCTGGACTTGCCTTGTGTCTCCCTGACACCATACCTCAGCCTGTGTTTGAATATCCAGATCTTCTGTGTTTGACCCTCAGCCTGGTTCTGGACTTTCCATTTATCTTACTCCAGCGAGCCATCCCATCTGCCAGTCTCTGCACAGCTGCTCATCCCTGCAAGGACTACCTCACAAGTCTTCTCCTGCCTGCTGGATAGCCTGTGCCTCTTTGTGCCATCCACTCCCTGTTTCTCCTCCAGGGGACAGACTGCGCTTAGTCGCAAGGGTGAACTGCTCTCTGCATCTCGGCCTCAGTAAGTACTTTCCTGACACTCTGACTTCAAACAAAAAGGCCCAGGAAGGGGACGATGACGGAGGAGGCAGCACTGGGCCTCATTAGGGAAGCAAGTGATGTGCTCAGAGGCCCCCCCCGATGCTGAAGAGGCCTATGGCTACTATATAGCCACAAGATTGTTGAAATTGGAGGAGGGCCAACGCTTACTCTGTGAGCTAATTATTTTTGAGGGCCTTCAGAATGGGTTGAGGGGCCAGCTGACAAAGAACAGCCACATATATAATCTCATCCATCCTCCTCCTCCTGCCACAAGTCCACCACCAGAGCCATAGCCTCCAAGGAAGGCTGCAGGGAGGTGTGGAGGGAAGGTTGCAGCGAAGAGAAGAAAGTGATGGCTTGGGTTCAATCTGGTTTGACAGAAGATGCAGGCTGGTGTAGTACCACAGCCTGGGGACATAGATATCATCTGCTGCTGGTCCTGATCTTGGGGAGTCCTGGACCAGATTGGGCTCAAAATTATATGGACTCCTCAAGATAAAATTTTTTGTTTACACAGATTTGATGTGTGCCCTGGGGCCAAAAGGCTTTGCAAATTCCCAAAGTTTCTCCGGCCTTGCCTTCCTCTTTATTTTGTTAACCAGAATAAATGGATATTTTATTTTGAGAAAATACTTGCCTATATGTGTTTTTATTCAAATAAGACAGATTGTTTGTGAGTAAGCAGGCACATTTCAAAAAGGCAATGTCAAATTAACAAGGGACACCAACCAACCTCCTTGAGGTTACAAAATACAACATAATAATGTTATTGTGGTAACTTGACACACCCAAAAAAAAAAAAAAATTATGGAGATCACTAGAAAATAATTTTGCAATAAACCAAAAAAAGGAGATCTTGATGAAATAAAAAAATTAAAAAAAAACAAGACTATAAAAAATATTTCAAAACATTATTCTGGAGATCTGGCTTTAAAATAATAAAAGATTTTTCATGAGATCACGAGAAATAATAAAAGAAATACGTTTGTGAGAACTCTCTGAATATCAGCAGCAAAACAAGTTCATACTTCTAGCATTATAAAGCACAAAAAAATGCGCTGCATTAAACGATTACAGAATTTGCAGCGTGAGGAATGTGCTAGCTCTATTACAAATGCTAGATTTATCTGATTTTACTGAGCGCTGCCATCTCATACTTGCTTCTAAGCATGCGTCATTTTTGGTACGTCGGAACAGCATACAGACGAGCGGTTTTACAGATAGTAATTAGTTCCGTCTGAAAAATTTAGAACATGTTCACTATCTAAGTCTGTCAGAATTTTTGACGGAAAAAGTCAGATGGGGCATACACACGGCCGGAAAATACGATGAAAAGATCCCATCGGACTCTTTCTGGACATTCCGCTCGTGTGTACGCGGCATAAGAGACATATTTGGGGATTTCTGTTATTCCTAGATATATTCAAAGCTTTTGATACAGTAACATGGGACTGAATCCAATGGCATTTTGGCCCTGCTTTTCATACTTGAATTTCAATTGTTTACCAGTTCCCTATCTTGGGTAAAAGATGCTGGCTCTTTCTTTGGAGAC
This sequence comes from Lithobates clamitans, assembly GCA_037952925.1. NCBI lineage: Eukaryota > Metazoa > Chordata > Amphibia > Anura > Ranidae > Lithobates > Lithobates clamitans. The sequence continues at coordinate 1,610,687 of JBBGZY010001695.1, forward strand.
ATTAGGGCATTTCAGGGCACTTCAGGGCACTTCCCAAACCTGCCATTTCCCCCACACTTTTTTATACTGGCTAAAAAATCTCTAGTCATGCTGATCAGGGAAGATGAGCTCCATCAAGGGAATGGAACTTGCTGGGCTTCAATTTAGAACTAGCATATTTTCAGACAATATGCTTTCGACTGTTACCCAGCCTTTTAACACCCCTTCCCTCCCACTTTCAGCACCTATAATTTTTTGCTGTCTTGGGATTGGGCGTTCATCAATATCCTTTTTGTGAACTGGTGCCTAAAACTGAACCGCATATTGCAGGTGAGGTCTTTCTAATGATTTGTACAGGGGCAAAATGATCTCTCTCTCTCTCTAGAGTGTATAACTCTCTTAATACAAGAAAGGACATTGCATGCTACTATTAAGCTTATGATCTACCAAAACCCCCAGATCCTTCTCCAACATTGATTCCCCCAGTGGTATTCCCCCCTATTATGTATGATGCATGCATATTCTTAGCCCCCAAGTGCATAACTTTATCAACATTAAACCTCATTTGCCACATAGTTCCCCAATTAAATAGTGCATTGAGGTTGGCTTGTAAGTTGAAGACCTCTTCGAAAGGACATTATTCCACTGCATAGCTTGGTGTCATCTGCGAACACTGAAATGGTATTTTTCATCCCAGACCCTATATCATTTATAAATATTTTAAAAAGTAAGGGTCCCAGTACTGAACCTTAGGGTACACCACTGATAACCTTAGACCAGTCAGAGTTATGCCCCGTACACACGATCGGACATTGATCGGACATTCCGACAACAAAATCCATGGATTTTTTTCCGACGGATGTTGGCTCAAACTTGTTTTGCATACCCAGGGTCGCACAAAGTTGTCGGAATTTCCGATCGCCAAGAACGCGGTGACGTCCACCACGTACAACAAGACTAGAAAAGGGCAGTTCTGAACCAAGCACGGCACCCTTTGGGCTCCTTTTGCTAATCTCGTGTTAGTAAAAGTTTGGTGAGAGACGATTCGCGCTTTTTCAGACTTGTGGTTTTCAGATCGTTTTCTGCTGTTCAGTTTGGGCTTGTGGGTTTGTATCTGCTCTTCAGTGCGTGCAGTCAGTTCGTATTGGATTATTCAGTGTGTTCTTGTCCGCTCGTTGCTGTTTTTCAGGTCACTCTTCACAGGCCTTGCTGTTCTTCAGTGCGTTCTGTTACATCGTTCTGAGCAGCCGACCGTTTTCTAGCCATGTTGCGTATACGTACTCCTCATAGAGTTCGTGCTGTGCGGGGGCTTGGTGTTGGGGTCCTTACCTTGACACAAGTCCAGTCCATGAACAGGGTGGGGAGGAGTTCATGGACCAAGAATTGGTTGCTCCAGCATGGCCAGTTCTGTCACATGCCTTTGCTCCGTGAGATCGTTGAGAATAATCCTGATCATTTCAGGAACTTTCTCCGGATGACGGACCCCGTATTTCACCGTTTGTTGGCTTTGCTGACCCCTTATATTAGCAGGCAGGATACCTGCATGAGGCAAGCCATCACCCTGGAGCAGAGGGTAGTCGCCACCCTGCGGTACTTGGCGACGGGGAGAAGCCTGCAGGACCTCAAGTTCTCGACAGGCATCTCCCCCCAGGCTCTTGGGGTCATTATCCCAGGGACCTGTTCTGCCATCATTCAGGTCCTGCAAAAGGATTATATTAAAAGGTAAGATTTATCCTTTAATATCACATTTTATTGTATTTAATGTTTGATAATATATTGTATTTCTTTCCTCATTCCCTAATTACCATGATTGTAATATGCTGTGAATGTCCCCTTTGTTCTCATGCATGCTGGATTTTTAGGGAATTATTTTTTTTGTCCTTCATGCATATTTGCCTTCACTTACCTCCCCAGCATGGTCTCCTGGCCCTATATTCACCTCATGTAGTCATTTAACAATGTATTTTGTCAGCTCCATAGTAGTGCTTTACCCTAAAAACCCCCTAAAATGTTTAAAAATGTGATTTGTGCTCTAAATTCAGGCAGAGTGCCAGAGGCTTTTTTTTGGGTCCCCAAATCATTTGGAACCCTCCCTCCCCCCAACTGCTAAGTCTGCTGATACCAATTCTCCATCTATCCTCAATCATTTATCTGCTGACTTTGCCAAACCCATACACACTATACCCATCTCTTTTGTGGTCAGATGTATGGATGAATTCCCCAAAGCATGTAGTGCAAGGGCCTGCCTGTATACTTTCAAATGGTACTGTTTAAAGTTTTTGTATACTATTATTATCTTGATAAGTAATAGCAGAATGTCCAAATGTGCTAAAATGTGTACAATGTGTATTTATATCTTGGTGACACTTATTATGACACTTCTTTCTGAGGGGGGGGGGTTTAATCTGATAGGTGGACCTTATACCTTGGTCTTTCAAAACTCCCTAAAATAAATGTTATACTGATGTTGGCCAAGAATGTTTGTGTCTAATCTGCTTTCCCTGTTTAGGTGCAAAATGATTTTTTTTCCAACAGTTTTCTTCCAACCCACAGGAATGGCAGACTGTGGCCTCCCACTTTGCCCAGCGGTGGGACTTTCCTAACTGCAGAGGGTCCCACCACCCAACTCGGGGTCATACTATTACAACTATAAGGGGTTCAATAGTATTGTGATGTTGGCGGTGGTGTCGGCTACTTATGAGTTCCTTTATGTGGACGTGGGGAAGAATGGCCGGATGTCCAATGGTGGAGTCATCGCCCAGATGGAGTTCTACAGGCATCTCCAGAATGGCAGATTGGACTTGCCACCTCCAGAAGACAATGTGGAAGGACTCCCATTTGTCTTCGTAGCGGATGAAGCATTTGCGCTGGGGGACCATCTTATGCGGCCATTCCCTATGAGGACCCTCACCCCGGACCAGAGGGTTTTTAAGTACCAGCTGGCCAGAGCCAGAAGAGTGGTGGAGAACACATTTGGAATCATGGCCAGCCGGTTCCGCCTATTTCTTACACCCATACACATGGCGGAGTACAAACTGAATCATATCATCCTGGCGTGCTGTGTTCTACACAACTTTTTAAGGCAAAATTCTGCCAACTATGCTGCCTCAGTTGGGCCTGAGGCCGGAATTCATAATGAACCATCCCTGACGGCGCTTGAAAGTGGCCGTCCTGGCTTGCCCCCCCCTGAGTGCCCGTGAGGTCCGTCTTAGATACCTTGATTACTTTGCGGGTAGGGGGGCCATCAATATGCCAGACAATGTCTGAAACATTTTTAAAATATAAAAATCATTTTAACTACTAAATCTTTGGTGACATTTACTGCTTGTGTTTCTTTTAACTGACCCCGACAGAAATGTGGTGAGTCCTGAACAGGCTTCTAAAGCTTGTGTAAAAGCCCAACACGAGAACGGACGTGGTGACGTCGTAGGCTCCTCCTACGACGTCACCACGTCCGTTCTCGTGTTGGGCTTTTACAAAAACTTTAGAAGCGGAGGCAGCAGACGGAGACGCCGTTTCTCGTGGACATCACGTTCTATGCTGTTTACTCATCGAATTCTTGTAAGTGCAATTCCTTTTGAATAAATCGACTGTGCAGACATATTACACTATGGATTGTCCTCTTGTTTTTCATTCCTGAGAGATCATCTGCCGCTCACTGGTACCTTATGCTGAGGTTGTAGGGAGACCCAAAATTCCCTGTGCTGTCTATGACTGCCGTAATAGCAGTCACCAGGATCTGGTAAGCGCATTTGATATTCCACCTTGGGTGTGAAGAGACATAGAAGATTCCTCCATCTGCATCTTTATCTCCTTTTTGGCACTTTTTGGCACTTTCCTTTTTCAATCACGGACTTGTTTTTTTTGGCTTTTTAATTTTTTGGGATGTTTTTCACCTATATATGTTTATTCACATTTGGTATTTAATAATAATTTCTGGATATTAGTGTATATGTTTACATATATCCCTACGTTTATTTATTTCATATTGGGTTCATATTTATATTTATTCAGTGTGTCTTTTTTTAATCATGTTTTAGCGCCGCATCTTTTTTATTATTTTCTATGATGAGATTTGGAGACTAGATCTTGGTGCAGGCTGCTTTTGATTTCACAACATATACCATTTGTTTTAACCTTGAGCTCAGCTTTTGTTTTTGCTTTTTCCAAGCCTATAATAAGGCTTACTTATAGGTAATGTAAATATCTCCTAAACGTGCACCATTTATGAGATCTTTAGTGTACATGCAGCCAGTGCCATCACTAGCGCATGCGCTCTGAAGAAACAGACACTGGTGCCGTTTCTTTAGAGCCCATGAGCGGCGGCTCCCACACGCATGCGTGTCATAGAGCTGGAGTCCGCAAACCCGGAAGCAAGATGGCTGAAGATGGAAGCGGCCTCTAGATCTGATTTCTCGGCGTGGGAGGGCTTCATTTTAAGGTAAGTTTATGTGATGCATACTAGAACATTAGGCCTTTACCTTGCAAGGTACAAATAAAAATATACAGCGGTTTACAACTGCTTTAAGTGTTTTTATATTTCCAGTACGAGCTTGTTACTTACAGCTAACATTAAATGAAATCATGTTATGGTCACTGCTACCCAGATGTTCTTTTATATGAACATTAATAATAAGCTAAGCATGGTTTGAGATTACCAGGGCCAACAGAGCATCATTCCTAGTCAGGGCCTCTATGAACTGTACCATAAAATTGTCTTGTAATAGGTTTATAAATTTTGCCCTTTAACTTTTCCAGCAGTTACTATTACTCCACTCAATCTCGGTTTAGTAAAAATCCCCCACTGTCCCAACCAGGGGCGTTGCTAGGTAGCAAAAAGACCAGGGGCTTCAGCCCAAAGTCAGAGCCCAGCACCGGGGGGGGGGGGGTGATGGTGCGGCAGACAGTGGGGTTGTATGGAGGGGGGTGTTACCTACCTGACATACACTGACCTACCTGACACACACTGACCTACCTGACATACACTGACCTACCTAACATACACTGACCTACCTATCTAAAATACACTGACCTACTTGACACACACTGACCTACCTATCTGACATACACTGACCTACCTGGCTGACACACACTGACCTACATGACATACACTGACCTACCTATCTGACATACACTGACCTACTTGACACACACTGACCTACCTATCTGACACACACTGACCTGCCTGGCTGACATACACTGACCTACATGACATACCTGACACGCACTAATCTAGCTGATACGCACTGACCTACCTGACACACACTGACCTACCTGACACACACTGACCTACCTATCTGACATACACTGACCTACCTATCTGACACACACTGACCTACCTATCTGACACACACTGACCTACTTGATACACTGACCTACCTGACACACACTGACCTACCTATCTGACACACACTGACCCACCTATCTGACCTACCTGACACACACTGACCTACCTATCTGACATACACTGACACACACTGACCTACCTATCTGACACACTGACACACACTGACCTACCTATCTGACATACACTGACCTACCTATCTGACATACACTGGTCCACACTGACCTACCTGACATGCACTGACCTACCTGCCCTTGCCCCCTTAAAGCCTAAGTTTATTTATTTAAAATTAGCCAAGGGGCAGTCAAATCATCGAATGCAGCCACTGTGCCCCGTCAAATGCAGCCACTGTGCCCCGTCAAATGCAGCCACTGTTCCCCGTCAATTGCAACCACTGTGCCCCATCAATTGCAACCACTGTGCCCCGTGAAATGAAGCCACTGTGCCCGTCAAAAGAGAGAAGAGAGAGAATAGACACAGAGAAGAAGAGAGAGAGGAGAGAAGGGGAGAAAGAGAGAAAGCGAGAGAGAGAAGGTGAGCGAGAAACACAGAGAGAGAGTGACACCTTTTTTTTTTTAAATCTTCGTTCTGTCCCACTCCCAGTCACAGCCACCATGGCCGTTATGCAGCGTGACTCTGGAGGTTGAGGGAGAAGGAGGCGTCACGTTCTCCTGATCTCCTTCTGCTTTCCTTAGGCCAGGCGGCATATCACTCCGCCTGTCAGTCAGTGCAGTGGGCGGCGCCGCAACGGCCGAATCACACAGGTAAATTGCGGCTGCCGCCGCTGCTGTCTACCCTATTTTCTCTCCCTTTCTCTTCACTGCAGGATAGGGTTGCCCCCTTTTCTTTAAGCCAAACCTGTACACTTTAGAGGTGCATGGCAAAAAATTTTGGAAAAAAAGCTGCATGGCAAATATTAGCACAACACATTTTGGAATGGATTTACACCTCTATTCATACATTATTATATGTGTATGGCGACTGCACAGTATATGTTTAAATAAGATGGGAGTGTATTAATACTTTATCCTTTGCGGTTTCCACCATCATTCACAATTCTTTTTTCACATTTAAATTAATATACACTATAGGATTGTAAAGACCTGGGACACCTTTGGGTGCACTAAGGAGAGCAATAATGCAGGACGCTTTATTGGTGAGTGTTACCCCCCATAATACGGGGGTCAGTGTTACCCCTCTATAATTTAGGGGCCCCTCATAGAGGACCTCCATTAGATCAGAGTCCCCTTATATCAGTGCTCCTCTTAGAGACCCAAAAAAATTAAAATGGAAAAAATGCAGCACAACCTCCCCCTATAATTATATTCATATATGAAAAAAATAGTTGTGAATGATGGTGGAAACCCCCAAGGATAATCCAAGTATTAATACACTCCAGTCTTATTTAAACATATACTGTGCAATCTCCACACACATATAATAATGTATGAATAGAGGTGTAAACCTCCAATTCATTCCAAAATGTGCTAATATTCAATTTAGATATTAGCAAAATACATTCAGATATTAGCAAAATACATTCAGATATTAGCAAAATACATTTTGCAATGGATTTACACCTCTATTCATACAGTATTATATGTGTGTGGCGATTGCACAGTATATGTTTAAATAAGATTGGAGTGTATTAATACTTGGATTACCCTTGGGGGTTTCCACCATCATTCACAATTATTTGTTCACATTTAAATTAATATAATTATAGGGGGAAGTTGCACTGCATTTTAAATTTTTGTTTTTTGTTTTTTTAGGTCAGAGTCCCCTATATCTGATCCTCTTTAGAGACAAACCGTCAGTCTCTAAGGGGGGTGCTGATATAAGGGGACTGTAATATAATGGGTTTCTCTGAGGAGAGGGAGGGGGAGGTAATATAAGGACAAACTGATCTAATGTGGGTGCTGATACAAGGAGAGTTTCCCTTATTTAGTAGAGGCCTCAAGCGAGGGGTCTCTTTGGTGCTGATCTAATGGCGGGTGCTGACTGCTGATCTAATGGGTCACCAGCAGTCAGCACCCCCTCTACATTAGCTCAGAGTCCCCTTATATCAGCACCCCCTTAGATATCTCTAATAGATCAGTGACCCCTCCCCCCCCATCAGTGTCCCCTGCCCCTAAAGACGCCAATTAGACTGCCTTACCGTGAGCCGCTTAGAGTCAGGAAGTGTGGGTGCCGGAGTTTGGGGGCGGAGTGAAGCTGCTCTTCTGTAGTGCCATTTTCCTTCCTTCCATTGTGTGGGGGGGCTTGGGGAGAAGGCATAGTAGAGGCAGATGCTGCATCGCTGTGCCCACTGTGTCGGCAGGACACATTTGAACTGGTACACTCACTCACAGGGCTGCTGTTAGGAATTATGGGGTCTCCACCCCTGAGGGGGGAAAAGAGGTGGGGGGAGAGAGGTGAGAGAGGAGGAGGCAGGAGAGAGAGGGGGTGCTGACACAGAGGAGGGTGGTGCTGACAGAGAGGGGGAGGGCTGACAGAGAGGGGGAGGGCTGACAGAGTGGGTGTAGGCTGACAGAGTAGGGGACGCTGACAGAGAGGGGGATGCTGACAGAGAGGGGGATGCTGACAGAGAGGGGGGCGCTGACAGAGAGGGGGGCGCTGACAGAGAGGGGGACGCTGACAGAGGGGGGGGGGCACTGACAGAGAGGGTATGGGCTGACAGAGGGGGGGTGCTGACAGAGAGGGGGGTACTAGGGGGGTGGGCTGACAGAGAGGGGGTGCTGACAGGGGGTGGGCTGACAGAGAGGGGGGTGCTGACAGGGGGGTGGGCTGACAGAGAGGGGGGTGCTGACAGGGGGGTGGGCTGACAGAGAGGGGGTGCTGACAGGGGGTGGGCTGACAGAGAGGGGGTGCTGACAGGGGGGTGGGCTGACAGAGAGGGGGTGCTGACAGGGGGGTGGGCTGACAGAGAGGGGGGTGGGCTGACAGAGAGGGGGGTGCTGACAGGGGGGTGGGCTGACAGAGAGGGGGTGCTGACAGGGGGGTGGGCTGACAGAGAGGGGGGTGGGCTGACAGAGAGGGGGTGCTGACAGGGGGTGGGCAGACAGAGAGGGGGGTGCTGACAGGGGGTGGGCTGAGAGAGGGGGGGTGCTGACAGGGGGTGGGCTGACAGAGAGGGGGGTGCTGACTGGGGGGTGGGCTGACAGAGAGGGGGTGCTGACAGGGGGGTGGGCTGAAAGAGAGGGGGTGCTGACAGGGGGGGTGGGCTGACAGAGAGGGGGTGGGCTGACAGAGTGGGGGTGCTAAAAGGGGGTGGGCAGACAGAGAGGGGGGTGCTGACAGGGGGGTGGGCTGAGAGAGGGGGGGGTGCTGACAGGGGGTGGGCTGACAGAGAGGGGGGTGCTGACTGGGGGGTGGGCTGACAGAGAGGGGGGGTGCTGACAGGGGGGTGGGCTGACAGAGAGGGGATGCTGACAGGGGGGTGGGCTGACAGAGAGGGGGTGCTGACAGGGGGGGTGGGCTGACAGAGAGGGGGGTGGGCTGACAGAGAGGGGGTGCTGACAGGGGGGTGGGCTGACAGAGAGGGGGTGGGCTGACAGAGAGGGGGTGCTGACAGGGGGGTGGGCTGACAGAGAGGGGGTGCTGACAGGGGGGTGGGCTGACAGAGAGGGGGGTGGGCTGACAGAGAGGGGGTGCTGACAGGGGGGTGGGATGACAGAGAGGGGGGTGGGCTGACAGAGAGGGGGTGCTGACAGGGGGGTGGGCTGACAGAGAGGGGGGTGCTGACAGGGGGGTGGGCTGACAGAGAGGGGGGTGGGCTGACAGAGAGGGGGTGCTGACAGGGGGTGGGCAGACAGAGAGGGGGGTACTGACAGGGGGTGGGCTGACAGAGGGGGGGTACTGACAGGGGTGGGCTGACAGAGAGGGGGGTGCTGACGGGGGTGGGCTGACAGAGGGGGGTGCTGACAGGGGGGTGCGCTGACAGAGGGGGGTGGGCTGACAGAGAGGGGGTGCTGACAGGGGGGGGTGGGCTGACAGAGAGGGGGGTGCTGACAGGGGGTGGGCTGACAGAGAGGGGGGTGCTGACTGGGGGAGTGGGCTGACAGAGAGGGGGGTGCTGACAGAGGGGGGTGCTGACAGAGGAGGGTGGGCTGACAGAGAGGGGGTGGGCTGACAGAGAGGGGGTGCTGAAAGGGGGGGTGGGCTGACAGAGAGGGGGTGCTGACAGGGGGGTGGGCTGACAGAGAGGGGGTGGGCTGACAGAGAGGGGGTGCTGAAAGGGGGGGTGGGCTGACAGAGAGGGGGTGCTGACAGGGGGGTGGGCTGACAGAGAGGGGGGTGGGCTGACAGAGAGGGGGTGCTGACAGGGGGGTGGGCTGACAGAGAGGGGGGTGGGCTGACAGAGAGGGGGTGCTGACAGGGGGGTGGGCTGACAGAGAGGGGGGTGCTGATAGAGGGGGGTGCTGACTGGGGGGGTGGGCTGACAGAGAGGGAGGGTGCTGACCGAGAGGGGGGTGGGCTGACAGAGGGTATGGGCTGACACAGAGGAGTGGGCTGACAGAGAGGGGGATGGGCTAACAGAGAGGGGTGTGCTGACTGAAAGGGGCGGGATGACAGAGGGGGGTGGCTTACAGAGAGGCACACTGACAGACGCTGACAGACTGGAGGAAGGGCCGATAACAGACCTCAGTAAAGAGGAGACACATCGCGCGCCAGGCAGGGAGGCGGGACTCCGGGTGGCCAAGATCACCCACAGTCCAGCCCAGCCCCGCCTCCGCATGTAACCATTTACCACCTCCACCGGGCCAATCACAGACATGTCCGCCGCCTGCACCTCCAATTACAGAGCGCCCGCTGCCCAGCCCTTGTATGTGACAGAGATGTCAGTGGGCACGGGAATCGGGATGCGCCGCTCTCGATCTTGCAGCCGGGGCCACTGTTTACAGGACAGCTGAGACATGACTGTATGCAGCCGCGCTGCATAACTAAGCAGGAAAAAGAGGTGAGCGCTGCGGGGGGGGGGGGGGGGGTGAGGGAGGTGACGGTCCGATGGCTCAGTGCCAGTGCATGCCTGCTCGTCTCTCCTCCACCTCCAATGCAGCCCGCCGCAGCCGCGACCCGCCCGCTATTTTCTCCTCCACACCCGCCGCTGAGACTCGGGGCTATGGGCTCCACATTCGGGGCTCCAGCCTCGATAGCCACCCCCTGGCGACGCCTCTGGTCCCAACCCTTGCAGCCCTTTCTATGTGTGCAAGGAGCTCAGTCTCCACCGCTTCATTAGGACTGGGAGGTCTATAACAAACTGCAATGATTACTTTTGTAGTACTCACACCCATGTGCAGTTTCGCCCATAATGCTTCAGCCTCATCACACTCTCCATCAACTAGGTCCTCTTTCACACTCGCTTTGAGATCACTTCTCACATAGAGACAGTCACCACCACCCCTCTGTTTTTACCTTGTCTTTCTGAAAGAGAGAAATAGCCAGGAATATTAATAGCCCGGTCATGTGAAGAATGATGCCAAGATTCAGCAATACCTATTAAATTATAATTTTCTTTGTGCACCAAAGCTTCCAACTCACCTATTTTGCTTGGAAGACTTCTGGAATTGGTGAACAAACACTTTAAATCATTGTCACATTTTGCACAGTTATCTTGCATATTTTTTACTTTAGTACAACCAATACCATTTCCAATGGTTGTTTGTAACATGGGAACCTTCATATCACCACCCATAGCCCCCCCCCATCTTTCCCCATTCCACCCACCAATAGGGACTGATCCCTGTCTGACCTGTCTACCCCATTATAATCTACTTCACCCTCTCCCCTCAATCCTAGTTTAAATACTCCTCCAACCTCCCCATAATGATGGTGCAAACTATCTTTAGCATATAGGCTGTACCCCAATAAAAAGTCAGCCCAGTGCTCTAGAAACCCAAATCCCTTCTTCTTACATCGGTCTTTAGACATGCATTCAGTTCGGTAATCTCCCCCTGTGTTGTGCATGGCACAGGCAATATTTCAGAGAATATCAACTTGGAGATCCTTCCCTTCAACTTGCAGCCTAGTTCTTTAAATACATTCTTAAGGAGCCTTCACCTTTCATATATTCTGTCAATGGTTCCAATGTGGACCAAGACAGCTGGGTCATGCCCAGCCTCTCCCATTAATTTATCAACTTGGTCCACCACATGCCAAAGCCTGGCACCAGGGAGACAGCAAACCATTTGGTTGAGGCGATCCTGATGACAAATTATTCATTCAGTCCTTCTGATTATAGAATCCCCTATTACCACCAACTGTCTAGGCCTACCTGCACTACCCTCACCACCCCTACTAGATGCGCTTCTCTACCAGCTGTTAGGGGTAGCAGTGACATCTAGGGCTTCCACCTCTGAGCTTGCCACCCCCTCCCCTTCACCCATCTTGGCATATCTGTTAGGGTGCTCAAACCCAGGGCTGGCCTTCCTTTTCTGTAAAACCCCCACCACTCCCTCTGACTACAGTAACCCATTTTCCTACCTGATCATCCTAACTTACCCCTCCACCCACCACATCAACCCTACTAAGTGAGCAGAGGACCCATTTCAAGGTTGTCAGTTCTGCCCAGTGTTGCAACTTGCTCCTCCCAGATCTCTAATGTGAGCTTCCAGAAGGGCAACCTGCTCACATCTGTCACAGCGCTATCCATCCTGGAGCTGTTGCTTCATTGTTGTATGCATGCGGCACACTGTGCACTGCACAAAACCTTCAATCTTGCTAGCACCTACAGTATTTATCCCAGTTACAACATTATCCCAGTTACAACATTATTATTACTAACAGGACATTCCAAATGTTACTTACAGGCTTGAAGACTCCTGTTATAATCTCCTGTTTTAAACTTTGGTTTTTAACTCGCCACTTAGTCAAATTTCCACTCATTTATTATACACCAAGAGTCTCCATTTATTTATATACCAAGGACCAGATTAATCATAAATAATGCCTCAGGCTTGGTTGTCAGTCTGAGTAAGAAAATTACAATATGTCTGTGATCAGTAGAAGGAGGAAATGTGTCCTATCATTTTTATTGGTGGGAGGAATAATGCCAATTTTTGGTATCAGTGGGAGGCATAGTGCCCCATCGTTAGTGTCACTGGGGGGAATAGTACCCCATTGTGGGTGTTAGAGGAAGGAATGGTGCCTCATTGTTGGTGTCAGTGAGAGGAAAAATGCCTTGCCTAGTTTCAGTGGTTGGAGTAATGTCCCAAGGACCAGATAAAAGCAAACAAAGGACCACAGCTGGCCCACGGGCAGCAGTTTCAAGACCACTATTATAGACATATAGATTACTAATTGATTGTATAAATATGTATAACAATTAAAATGAATATAGTTCATGATCCTTAGGACTGTAATAAATATAAAAATTACATAGTTACATAGTAGGTGAGGTTGAAAAAAGACACCAAGTCCATCAAGTCCAACCTATGTGTGTGATTATGTCAGTATTACATTGTATATCCTTGTATGTTGCGGTCGTTCAGGTGCTTATATAATAGTTTAACTATCGATGCTCCCCGCTGAAACCACCGCCTGTTGAAGGGAATTCCACATCCTTTCCGCTCTTACAATAAAGAACCCTCTACGTAGTTTAAGGTTAAACCTCTTTTCTTTGAATTTTAATGAGTGGCCACGTGTCTTGTTAAACTCCCTTCCGCAAAAAAGTTCTATCCCTATTGTGGGGTCACCAGTATGGTATTTATAAATTGAAATCATATCCCCTCTCAGGTATACATACCAGCATATTGTGTCTCTCAATGCAAGGGAAGCACAAAGGAGTTTTAAGAGCCCAGTCTTTTCCGCTCAATTTCCAGGCCTTCAAATCCAGGTTCTCCGGATGTGGATGAAAGAAGCTGCCTTGAGATAGGAGTTTGTCCGTGCGGGGAAGCGAAAGTGGGCCGCACAGAGCCATCTTGACTAAGAGTGGAAACCACGGTCTCCTTGGCCAGTATGGAATGACCGCCAGGATAGTGACTTTCTCCGACGTTAGGCGCTGGAGGAACCTCAGTGTCAGAGGAACCGGAGGGAAAGCATAGCCATTCTGGAAGTTCCAGGGCTGGATTAGGGCATCCACCCCTGCTGACCTCGGAGATGGGAATCTCGAGAAAAACAGCGGAGTCTTTGCATTGAGCGGAGAAGTGAAAAGATCTATTTGGGGAGTACCCCACTGTTGGCATATCCAACAGAAAACTTTAAGGTCCAGTGACCATTCGATGTTGTTGCTGAAAGACCTTGAAAGGTGATCGGCTAGTTGATTCTCGGGGGCTGGGATCTAAGCGGCCCGAAGATCGACCAAATTGTTCTCCGCCCAAGATATAATTGGGGCTACTTCGCTGTTCAGGGACCTGCTGTGTGTCCCCCCTTGGTTTTGAACATAGGCCACTGCTGCTCGGTTGTCCATTTGGAGCAGTATGAACTTGCCCTTGAGAAGAGGAGCCAGATGTAGAATTGCCATCCATGCTGCTCTTAGCTCTAGGATGTTGAAAACTATTCCTTCCACCTTGACTCGCCACCTCCCTTGCACTAGCTGGTTCAGATAGTGCGCTCCCCATGCTAATTGACTTGCATCCGATGTCAGGACGGATCATGAGATGGGTCCCAGGGAACGATGGACTAGAAGGTTGGGTGGTCTTGTCCACCACCAGAGGCTGGATTTCATGGCCAAGGTGATGATTATTAACTGCCCCAAATGCTTCCTTCTCCATTGTGTCAGAAACCCGATTGGAAATCTCGTAGATGCCATCTGGCCCATTTTACCATTGGTCTGCAGGATGAAAGGGACCCCAGGAGACTCAGACAGTCTGATGCTGGCATGGAGCAGATCCCTAATGCCTGCTTCACCTTCCGTATCAATATCAGGATCTTTTCTGGTGGCAGTGACACAGCCCTCTCCGGGGTGTTGAACAAAGCACCCAGGTATGTCATTTTTTGCAGATGTGTCAATTGACTCTTTGAGTAATTGATAAGCCACCCGAATTGGGACAAAGTGTTCAGGACTAACTGTACTTGCGCCTCCAGAATTCCTCTGTGTTGCAACAGGATTAGTATGTCATCTAAGTAGTGCAGGACCCTGACCCCCTTTTCTCGGAAGGGAGCCAGGATTGCCACTAAAACTTTGGTAAAAGTTCTGGGGGCTGATGAAATCCCAAACAGCAGGCACTGGAACTGGAGGTGGAGATTGCCCACCTTGAACCTGAGGAAAGGTTGGAAATGGTGGATGGGGATGTGAAGGTACGCATCTTGAAGATCCATAGAGACCATCCAATCCCCTGGTTGCACTGACAGGATGACTGTGTTCAGGGATTCCATCTTGAAATGTTCTACCCAAATGTACTTGTTTAGCCTCTTCAGATCCAGTACGGGCCTTCAACCTCCGGATTTCTTGGGGACTAGAACCTCCCGCTGCTGAAGTAGTATTTGGATATACTGAAAGAGAACCTGCTTCTTCTCCTTGGAAGTCGGAATCTTGGTGGGCTGGAAGGAAAAGGGTGGAGGACGGTTTTTGAACTTCCAAAAATGCCCTTGAAGAACCGTGGAGACTGCCCATGAATCCGTGCAATTTTCCACCCAAACCGGGCAAAAGACTTGAGTCTTGCTCCTACTGGTCCGGATTGGGTGGGTAAGGAGTCAAAAAGACTTCTGGCCCTCAACTGCTGATGTTGAGGCCTTTGGCTTCCCCAATTTAAGAAAAGTGGCTTGTGAGCCCTTCCAGCCTCTTCTGTACTCCTTACCAGGCCGGTACGTTCTGGCATCTCTAGATCTTTGTTGGGTAGCTGGTCATGAGTTGAATTTCCTTCTCCTATTCCTATCCTGAGGAATTAGGCCACTCTTGCCACCTGTGACTCTGGTTATGGCCGTATCCATTTTCTTGCCGAACAGGGCCTTTCCATCGTATGGAATACGACACCAGGACTGTTTTGGGTCCGCTGACCATGGTTTTAGCCATAATGCTCTTCTGGCTGTAATGGAGTACAGCGTGGCCCTCGAGGATCACCTCAGGATATCGATGGCTGCCTCTGCCATAAAGTCTGAGGCCAATTTCAGCTCATCCAGTGCCTTGATGATTTTGTCTGCTCCTAAGCCTCGTCTTAATATTATCGAGGGCCATCTTAATATTATCCTACCATACTTTGGTAGCCCTGGAGACTGAAGACAGTGCCACTGCTGGTTTGCAAGCTCCATCAAAAAACAAAATAAGTGTAGCGCTAGAAAGAGGTCAGGAAATGGAGTCTATGGACTAACAGTTCAAAGTTAGTGTGTTTAAAAGAACATCCCTGGAGGGAATTTGAAAAGTCCTCTGGAACAAATCTCAACAGGAGTGTACATCATCTGTGAAGGGAGCCCACACACCACCAATAGAAGTGAAGAGGCTTACCGGACTCGGTGGACCCAACAAGGCATACGCCAGGTAGAGTCAATCAGGCTTAGGTGGTGCTGGGTTACAGTTGGCCCGAACGGGCAAAGTTGGTGGAGTGGCTGCCACGTGGCTGTGTTCCTCATGCATAATCGGGCCCAAAGATATGAAGTACGGCACCCATAAATCGTATCCCTCGGATCAGCGTTGGAACAAGGGTAGATAAAAATCACGCATAATAGTCAAATGATGGTAGCAGTCTCCAGACCTATGGACAAGACGTGCAGACCGCTGCTGGCTGACGTGTTTCGAAGGTAGCACCTTCTTCAGAGCCAGATTATTCTGATGAGTCTTTTTTAGGGAAGAACCGGGATGGATTTACCCGCGAAGGAAGAAATCCAGGAAGAGGGGAAGAAGATCCGGACGAAGGTTACAGCAGAAAAAGAAGGCGGGAAGATTAGGTGAAGGAATCTTCAATTTGAGCGGCAAGGACTTATCAAGGGAAGAGATCTCAATACTTGATAAGGGGATAAAGTTTGCACCTAAAAAGGGTCTTAACAAATTTGATACATATGTAGGAGTGCAGAAGTTCATAAGGAAGCTTAATATTAAAAAGTATTTCGCTTTAAATCCGGTAGAAAAAACAGCTATTAATGAGAAATTTACGGGGTTGAGAAATAATTCTGTTTTCAACCCTTTTGTGGCTAATAATAAATATGTGGACCTTTTTAAAAAATTGGTCAACACAGAGCTTGAACAACTGCCTATTAAAAAAGTGTATGAACATAGGAATTTCAAAAAGGGACTGGAGTCATTGGAAAAAAGAACAGATATTGTCATCAGACCGGCGGATAAGGGGGGGGGGCATCGTGGTACTCTCATTACAGCAATACAAGGATGAGATGAATAGGATATTGAATGATGAGAGCACATACCAAGCATTAAGTACTGATCCCTCTAGGGATTTCAGGAAGGAACTAGATTTGATTATAAAATACGGGGTGGATAATGAATTCCTGAATAATCAAGAAGCCAAATACTTAATTCCCACAGTTAGCAGGATCCCAGTAATATATTATCTTCCCAAAATTCATAAAGATAGTGTAAACCCACCAGGACGGCCCATTGTGAGTGGGATTGAGTCCCTCACTTCTAGATTGGGGGAGTACATTGACCTTCATCTACAACCCCTAGTAAAGAAAACACGTGCTTATTTGAAGGATACTAAGCATACCCTTCAATTGTTGGATGAATACGTCACGGATGGCAATATAATAATGGCTACGGGTGACGTAGTTCATTATATACCAACATTAATCATGAAGGGGCCTTGGAAGCCGTGGAATGGGCCTTAAATAAGGAAGAAGATTTTGATAGGGGCCTATGTGGGTTCATTTTAAAGTGCTTAAATTTCTGTTTACACCATAACTTTTTTTGGTATGACAATAGGTTCTTCCTACAAATAAGGGGTGTGGCCATGGGCGCGAAATTCGCCCCGAGTGTAGCAAACTTGTACATGGCCAAATGGGAAGAAGAGTCAGTGCAAATTGAGCAATATGGAGACTTACTGCTGTACAGAAGATTTATAGATGATCTTTTGGTCATATGGAAGGGGAGTGCAGAATCACTAACGGAATTGTTGGAGTCTATGAATAATAATGATCGAGGTATCTCTCTGACTTGGGAGATTAGTAGGGACCGCATACACTTTGACTTAGAGATTGTGACCACAACCCATGGTATTATTACGAGGTCTTTTTTTAAAACTACTGATCACAACTCCTACATTCCTACTACTAGTTGCCATCACAAACCGTGGCTTAGCAATATCCCCAGAGGACAGTTCACAAGAATGAGGAGAAACTGTACGCAAGATGATGACTTTGATTCCCAAGCGGATAGATTAAAAAAGATGTTTCTGGATAAAGGTTACAAGGAAGAATTTTTAGAAAAAGAGAAAAGTTTGGTGAAGAATCTTAAGAGGGATGATTTACTGAAGGATAAAGATATCACTGTGGGTGATGATGAATATGATGGAACTTGTATAGTTTTGGATTATTGTCTACAAAGTAAGGACGTAGAGAAGATTTTAAAAAAGTACTGGAATGTACTCAAACAGGACTGTCATTTAAGAGAATTGATACCTGACAGACCTAAGATTGTTTACAAAAGAGCGCCCTGTCTACGTGACCGATTAGTACACAATGTAGTAGAACCTCCCCTACCAAAACCGAAGATGTTCTGGGATTAAAAAGGACTTTTTTGGATGTGGGAGATGTTATAGTTGTATCAGAGTACCATCTAACACTAAGAGGGTTAAGGAATTCCATAACCCCCGTAATGGACAAATATACAAGATAGATGATTTTGTTTCTTGTGATACTATTGGAGTGGTATATGCAATCCAGTGCCCTTGCAATTTGTTCTATGTTGGTCGTACTATTAGGGCTTTAAAAGACCGTATGGAGGAGCATGTTAGGAACATACGGAATGGATCTGATAGCCATTTTTTATATGTATATTTTAAGAATGCGCATAATCAGAGCACGCAGGGTATGAGGTTTTGGGGATTGGAGGCCCCAAAACGTAATTGGAGAGGCTCTAACTATACCAGGGACATTAGCAAACGCGAGTCATGGTGGATATACCAACTTGGCTCCTTGTCGCCTGGTGGGTTGAACAAGGAATTTGATCTCGCATGTTTTCTAAGTAATTTTTGATATATTTTTTACTGTATTTACACACCATGCGATTTTATATACCTAGTTGCAAGTTGTGCGATCGATGGTCATACACGAACTTGACCTTAGACTTAATCAATTCGGCTCCTTTTCGTCTGTTTTTATTAATTATTAATGTTTTTTACTATATTTTACACCGTGCGATTAAATATATTTAGTCGCATGTTGCGCGATTGTGGGGCATGTATAAACCTGATCCAGGTTTTAAAATTAGTTTTTAATGTTGATCTATATTCATATACCATGCGATTATGATATTCAACTCGCAGGTCTTGCGATTAATAGGCATTTATCAGCTTGCCCTAAAACCCAATTTTAATTTTTTTTATTATTGTTTTTTATTAGTTTGCCCTAAAACCCAATTTTATTAAAGATTTTTTATTATTATTTTTTATTATGATGATACGGGTAGTTGTTTCCCAGTATATACTCTTATGGAGTTTATCTAAAGGGTAGGTTATACATTTATACATTTAATCACCATGTCTGCACCATGTCTGCATAATATTTATTAACCATCATTACAGTCGTTTCCATGTTTACTAGTATTTACTTAGTTTGAGGGTATGCTGAGCGGTGTGAGTTTCTAATCCCTTCCTAGCTCCGTCCTGGGTATCTTTATTACAGGATATAGTTATATTTGGAGTTTGTATAGATGCATTATCTCTGTGCTGTGAGTATTCAAAGCGGAGCCCATTGTATATATGTCTGCGGTCCCACGCAAAATGGCCGCTGTTAATGGCTTTAAATTCACTAGGAGGAGCGGAGCCCAGCATATTAATGTCCGCAGTCTTACGCAAAATGGCCACCGTCAGTGTATTTAAACTGTAGAGCGCCCATCCAATCATTATCCCCTGATGAAGACACGTGACTCCCTGTGTCGAAGACGCGTAGGGGAGGGGCCAGGCCGGAGCGATCAGCACAGAGCTGGGTTGTGGAGCTCTCACACCCCGCAGCACGCCGCACAGCCGTTTTTTCCTATGTTATGTTTGGTGCACATGAGCACCTTATAAATGTGAGTACCCCATGTGGGGATTGGATGTGATTTTAATAAAAGTATCCTACGGTATTACACTATATTAGCCTTTCTCTTTTATATGGTCTGATGTGAGTGGAGCCATAAAGAATCTAGTGTGGGAATCAGCTGTACCTAATACTGAGCCCAGGGGTGGCTCCAAAAGCGTGTATTGACACAATTAAAACCTGTGTCACACACTCCAAGGTGAGCGCAATCACATTGGGGGTCACCAAGGCACTTCACAGCATGTTTTCTTTGGGCACGTTTGATTCAAAACTGGAACTTCTTCTTTGAACCATCACCATTACACTAACTTTTATTTGAACTTGGTCACTTTATGTTACTGGATTGGAAGATTTTTTCACGAATGTGATTTGAACACCTTTATTAGGGCGATTATAGTTTCAATTCTCCCACGCATGAGATTGATTTATTCTGTTTGTGTTTTACGAATATATATATTGTTTTAAAAAAAAAATTTTCTTTCATTTCAATCACAGTGGATCTATATATGTGTAACATTTTTTAGTATGTACACCTTATTAGGAATGATTTTATTTTAATCACTGTGGATTGTATATTTATCACATTACGGTTTTCTATGCACATTGCACTTTTTGATTTATTGCACTAGATATTTTTTAGTGTGCATGGTCATAGGATTCACACAGCAGGTGATCTTAGTTAGTGATCAGAGCTTTAGGCTCTATTTGATTTGCACGCTATATTATTTGTGATTTGTACCCAGATTTACAGTTATTCAGTTACACCCCTAGGCGCGGCGCATTTTTTCATATAACATTTATCGCACAGTCATGAATACGTGATCTGCGTCCGCAGCCGGGTAGCTGTTTGGTTGAACTTCCATTAAGGCACTGGATAATTGTGGCTCGCAAGATTTTTTCCATAATTTTATTTAAATATACATGTAACTATATCTATATCTATATCTATATATATTGTGGCAGAGCAAGGCTCTGTCCCTATGAAAATGAGGTTAAAGTGGACACAGAGTCTGCATATTGGCTGAGTGCAGAGCTACAGAGTGTATATTTGAAAACGGAGAAAACTGCTCTGGCAGTTTTCTCCAGGTTTTGCTAGTTCCTTCTGGGGCTCTGTAATTTGGAGATCCTTCAGAGTCTTGGGTGGGACGGGATCTCCAACCCTGTGTCCGGGTCTTGTGGACAGCCAGCAGGGTGTGTGCCCAGGTGCACACAGCCCATATAACGAGGGGCTAGTGAGAGCAGAGAGTGGAGCAGGGTTTCTCAACTCCAGTCCTCAAGGCACACCAACAGGTCATGTTTTCAGGATTTCCCTCAGATGAAATGGCTGTGTAATTACTAAGGTAGTGAAAACTCATCAAATCACCTGTGCAAAATAGTGGAAATCCTGAAAACATGACCTGTTGGTGCGCCTTGAGGACTGGAGTTGAGAAACACTGGAGTGGAGGAAGGTGAAGTTGGAGCAGTGGCTGCTAGTAAGTGTCTCTGTGTGAGAATAGATGCTGTGTGCGTTGAAGGGCTTCAAAGCTGTGTGCGTCCAGGGAGCCAGGAGCTGTGTGCGTTGAAGCTCTTGAAACGGTTTGTGACCAAGGAGCCTAAGACTGTGCATCCAAGCAGCTTGTTTGAGGGCCTGTTCCCTATAGCAGCAATACTGCTGAAGAGTAGCCAGGTGGGCTAGCATTTTCATTTGGATTTTCTATTGTGTTTACTTGCTGAAGCTTGGACCCCTGTGTGGGATTTCTGGATGGACTTTTGTTTTGTTTTTTCCTTTAATAAACGTGGGCTACCAGGCCCTTAACTATAAATGCCTCTCTGATGTGGACTCACTGCACCAAAACACATCTATCCACTTGAGCTGAACAATCCCAGATGTCACAATATATATATATATATATATATATATATATATATACATACATACACACACACACACACACACACACACACACACACACACACACACACACACACACATAAAATCTTCCACCTTGGCCGGAGGGGAGGGGTGGCCATCGGAGCAGGAGAAGGCTGCACTAGGCTGACAGTGACTCCAGGAAGCACGCTGTGAAGGAGGGGAGTGGTATGCCGGTCCAACTTACAAACACACAGGTATTTTGTCACTGAAAGTCCCAGACCGTTTGTAATAGCCAGCGTTTAGAGACAGAGGAGAAGGAAATGCTCCTGGATCTCACATGCCCCAAAAAAGATCCACAGAAAAAAACGTGCTCCCTTACTTATATGGTGCATTTAGCAACCCAAGTAATGGGACTCCATACTGCAGGAGAGCATGAACCTGCAATGGTCACACCATATGTCGGTGAGGTAGGGCTGAACTGTGATCCTGCAGGGATGAGGACAGGAAAAAGAATACCGGAAGGGGGGAGTAACTATTTTTTTTATAGAGTTACGTGGTCCTGGGGGTTGGTCGAGGGCGGAGCCACCAACCATTGGTATGCTGCCATGGAGGCACCAGGAAATAGGTTTTCACTTATTTGGCTGTAACTACCTAGTATATGAGCTAGATGATATAGTGGTAGGAGGAAGGAAATTACAATTAGAAGATCGTTGGTAATTGCTATTGAACAGGAAATTATTTTTCAAATATACAGGACCATATTATCTTAGATATATTATATATATTTGTGCTTAACTACACACTTAAAGACACAAATCCATTAAGTCCAACCTATGTGTGTGATTATATGTCAGTATTACATTGTATATCCCTGTGTGTTGCGGTCGTTCAGGTGCTTATCTAATAGTTTCTTGAAACTATCAATGCCCCCCGCTGAGACCACCGCCTGTGGAAGGGAATTCCACATCCTTGACGCTCTTACAGTAAAGAACCCTCTACGTAGTTTAACCACATCAGCCCCGGAAGGATTTACCCCCTTCCTGACAAGAGCACTTTACAATTTGGCACTGCGTCGCTTTAACTGCTAATTGTGCAGTCATGCAATGCTGTACCCAAACAAAATTTGCGTCCTTTTCTTCCCACAAATAGAGCTTTCTTTTGATGGTATTTTATTACCTCTGCGGTTTTTATTTTTTGCGCTATAAACGGAAAAAGACCGAAAATTTTGAAAAAAAAAGATATTTTCTACTTTTTGTTATAAAAAAAATCCAATAAACTCAATTTTAGTCATACATTTAGGCCAAAATGTATTCGGCCACATGTCTTTGGTAAAAAAAATGTCAATAAGCGTATATTTATTGGTTTGCGCAAAAGTTATAGCGTCTACAAACTAGGGTACATTTTCTGGAATTTACACAGCTTTTAGTTTATGACTGCCTATGTCATTTCTTGAGGTGCTAAAATGACAGGGCGGTACAAAACCCCCCCAAATGACCCCATTTTGGAAAGTAGACACCCCAAAGAAATTGCTGAGAGGCATGTTGAGCCCATTAAATATTATTTTTTTTTGTCCCAATTGATTGAATAATGACATAAAAAAAAAAAATTACAAAAAGTTGTCACTAAATGATATATTCCTCACACAGGCCATGGGCATATGTGGAATTGCACCCCAAAATATATTCAGCTGCTTCTCCTGAGTATGGGGATACCACATGTGTGGGACTTTTTGGGAGCCTAGCCGCGTACGGGGCCATGAAATCCAATCACTGCCTTCAGGATTTCTAAGGGCGTAAATTTTTGATTTTAATCCGCACTACCTATCACAGGCCATGGGCATATGTGGAATTGCACCCCAAAATACGTTTAGCTGCTTCTCCTGAGTATGGGGATACCACATGTGTGGGACTTTTTGGGAGCCTAGCCGTGTACGGAAACCCCGAAAACCAATCACCGCCTTCAGGATTTCTAAGGGTGTAAATTTTTGACTTCACTATTCACTGCCTCTTACAGTTTCGGAGGCCATGGAATGCCCAGGTGGCACAACCCACCCCCAAATGACCCCATTTTGGAAAGTAGACACCCCAAGGAAATTGCTGAGAGGCATGTTGAGCCCATTGAATATAATTTTTTTGTCCCAAGTAAATGAATAATGACAAAAAAAAAAAAAATAATTACAAAAAGTTGTCACTAAATGATATATTGTTCACACAGGCCATGGGCATATGTGGAATTGCACCCCAAAATATATTCAGCTGCTTCTCCTGAGTATGGGGATACCACATGTGTGGGAATTTTAGGGAGCCTAGCCGCGTACGGGGCTGCGAAATCCAATCACCACCTTCAGGATTTCTAAGGGCGTAAATTTTTGATTTTACTCCGCACTACCTATCACAGTTTTGAAGGCCATAAAATGCCCAGATGGCACAAACCCCCCCAAATGACCCCATTTTGGAAAGTAATGTTAGATGTGACTTCTAAATATGTCACTTTATGTTTATATTGCTTTGTCAAATCTTAAACCTTAAAGGAGTAAACATGGACTCAAAATGTCTGTGTCTCGTTCCACGGTCTATGAGAGCCCGCAGTGAGATAACTGTCTCGTTTTATTGGGTCTTTATATATATTTGGTTTTTGTTACATGACGTAAATATCAAAGTTCAATTTACATTTCAGCTAATAAAAGTATTTTCGACAGATAATTCCTTATCAGCAATAAAAGGATACAATAAACAGTTTTATCGAGAATATGCATCAGCAGGCAAAGGTTAATTACATAACAGCTGCAAAGCAGGCACTTCAACAGACTATTTTACACGTAGGCATTAGATTTAAGGAAGAACTCTGAATCAAATCCCTAACCCTATCAATTTCCCCCTTTGACATCATCCTCTCCTTCCCCCTGGGTCCTCATGAATAAGTTCTAGTCAGTTTTCCCCAGAGTGCTTTCCCTGACCGCGAGTTGTCAGAGGGGTAAAACCCATCTCCCTAGGTATTACTAACATCTTAAATTCAAGAAGAGGAGTTTAGTAGGAGTGGGTGATGTCAATACACATTTACCAGTATGCCCTGTCTATTCTCCTAATTTTCCTATTTATTTTCCTGTATACACATATATTTGTGATTGTAAGTGATATTAATACTAAAATAATAATTACCATTGGACTTAACCAGTGAAAGGTATTGGGTGCTGCAGAAGACATTCCACTAAATATATCCCACCAATGTGGTGCAGTATCCTGTTGTATCTGTGATGAAAGATGTACTAGTCTACCTTTGTCAATTATTGCAGATATGAGGTTATTCTGTAGGGTATGTTCTAGTGTTTCTATGTGTTGTCTTAACAACTCTGATTGCTCCAAAACCTGTTTTAGTGGGTCTAAAGAAATTATAAAGGGTGTAGTGTCAGTGAGATTATGTACCTCATAGACTGAAGAAAACACTTTATCAGCGTCTGGTTCAAAAAGATATGTGTTATTTCCCCACTGTAGCACTCTTATATTTTTAATACACCCTGAAAATGGGGCTGATCTATTTAAAGGCTGACATAGTATGATTATTGTTTGTAATGATACAAATATGTTGGGGTCCTATTTCAATGAATATGATAGGATAAGAGGTTAAAAGAGCACTGTGTGAAATTTATAAACTGTTGACTTTGATTCCACAGCAGGAGCTCTGCTCTTATCGTGTGATTTATTAACCCTCCCAAAAATTGTAATAGGGGTATTTCTTGTAGTTGGGTTTCAAAAGCGGTGGGTAACCATTTGCTTGTAATAGTCAAGCTGTCAGCTATGTGTCCCCCTGCATGCTTCCATCTGTTGTTCATTTCTTCTATCTCTACCGAGTTTAGAACTCCCATCTCTGTACCTGACAGTCCCAGTAAAGTGTCATACCATGCTCGTCAGTACCTACATTTCGGAATTTCAGGAAAAGTTACATTAGATTTGACTTTTGTCTTTTGTTGTGATACTGATACATTGATACAAGTGTTGGGCACGGGTGTTAGCATTGATGATTCAAATGTGGGAACTACTTCTTCCTCCATCTGTATGTGAAACCCATAGGATTGTGCATTCCAATACCACCCGTCCGTTCTGTTTTCTCTCCACCAGGAGGCACAGAGAAAAGGTACTTGATTGATTAACTGCAATATCTGCTAGATTAAACATCTCTTCTGATATATCTTCTCCCCCTGCTATGGTGACTAATATTTGGTACATTTGTCCTACCACCCGTTCCCGTGCTTGTTTCCACGTCTGTGAAAGGGATATTTTATGGCACCTATTATTTTTACTATTATTAAAAGAAATCCCATACTAGTGTTTAATTGAAATGTTACATTTACCTCTGACTGTGGTTCTGCCCTCATCCATGCTATGTTTTGGTCTATGTGTAACGGTCTCTTGTGTCCTTTAACAGTATAATTACCCACTGTAATGTACTCTTCCATTGTGTATCCTGAAACATTCGCTACATTAGGATCGTCTATAACCCATTCTAAATTGGCTGTTTCCTCTACCTCAATTACATTAAAACCAGGAGTCCATGCATGTATTTGTAAAACGACAATCTGCAACAAACAATATGTAAGTAGATATTTCATCATGTTGTTTGCTCGGGTTGTTTCTTTCAGTGTGATGCGTGTATCCAGGTAGATTTTCCTTCCAGCTTTACTGAAGTGGCTGTGGTCAGAAGCACTTGATAAGGACCTTCAAACCTGGGTTCCAATGTCTTTCTGGTGTGTTTCTTTACATATACATAATCTCCTGGTAGCAGAGTATGTGTACCTGCTATTGAATTAGGGTCTGGAAGAGAAGAATACACACTTTTGTGGATCTTAGTTAGAAGTTGTCGTAATTGTATTACATATGAAGTCAAACTATCACATTGCAATTGCATACTCTGTGGAAAGTATAAACCTAATCTAGGTGCATTCCCAAAAAGTATTTCATATGGGGATAATCCCGTTTTCCCTGTTGGAGTGTATCTTATGGAGAACAAAGCCAAAGGCAAGCATTCAGGCCATGGTTTGTTCATCTCTTGCATAGCTTTTTGTATTTTCAACTTTATTATCCCATTTACTCTTTCCACTGATCCTGAACTCTGTGGATGATAAGGGGTGTGAAAACTTTGTTGAACCCCTAACATGGTCATCACATTCTGCATTATTTCTCCTGTAAAGTGTGTTCCCCCCATCTGATTCTATGGTTTCAGGAAGACCAAACCTAGGTATTAACTCAGTGATCAGTTTCTTAGCTGTGGCTTTAGCTGTAGCTGATTTTACTGGATAACTTTCAGGCCAACCTGAGAATAAATCGATACACACGAGGACAAACTCAAAGGGGCCACTCTTAGGCATTTGTATGTAGTCAATCTGCAGTCTCTGGAAGGGGGTATTGGGCCTGAACCTGGTGTTTTCGTGGGGTTTTTACTCTCTGTCCTGGATTATTCAGGAGACAGATTTGGCAGGCTGCACAGTAGTTTCTCGCAGTACTACTGAATCCAGGGGCGAGCCATTCTTGGTTCACAATCCTATACATGGAATTGGAACTGACGTGTGTGGGTAGGTGAACTGCCACTGCCATTGCTGGGTACAGAGAGGCAGGCAGGCATATTTTGCCCCCTTCCCTCCATACATTGTCAAGGTCTGGTGCTGCTCCCATTCTGACCCACTTATCTTTCTCGCTCTCCCCTGCTTGCTCCTGTAATTTACTCAGCTGCTGCCATGTCAATTCTGGGATACTCACCTCTACCGCTGCTAAGGTCTCAGGGCTTCCTTCCCCTAGAGCTGCCTGTTTTGCAGTCAAATCTGCAAATGCATTTCCTTTTGCCTCAATTGTTTTTGCGCTCGTGTGTGCCGCTATCTTCATAATGGCCACTCCTTTAACCTTTTGAAGATTGTTCAGGACTCTCTTAATCCCTTCTCCATGTTTTACAGGTGTACCTGCTGCTGTCAGATAACCTCTAGCCTTCCATATATGGCCATAATCATGCGCTACGCCATAAGCGTAAGCAGAATCAGTGTAAATATTCCCTTCTCGTCCTTTTAAGTATTCTAGGGCTTGTTCTAAAGCTTTTAATTCTGCTTCTTGTGCTGACATGTGGGCTGGTAAGGGCTATGCTTAAATCACAATGTACAATACAAATATGTTTTCATTGATGAATAAATGATGGTTATAAAACAAAAGAATGTCAGGTACCTCATTTCCTTTCTCACTAGTACTATTAGTACTCTCATTCCCCCTTGCCAAATCTGGTGACTGAAGAGGCAAAAAAGGTGGCCAAATTTAAAGTTGTACAGCGCTGAAAAGTGACATTTGGAGGTAAGAGTAAAGTACACTGTAACCTTAATTGCCTAGCCACTGAAATGTGTTTGGGCTGTACCTGAGACAAGATTGCATGTATGTCATGTATGGTGTGTACTACAACAGGATTGTCTAGAACAATCTCTGATGATTTATCAATGACGATTGACACTGCAGCTACCGCCCATACACAGGACGGTGAACCTCTAGATACTGGATCTAATGCTGCTGAAAAGTAAGCGACTGATCTTTGTTTTACATGTGCCTGTGTCAGAACACCTGTGGCATGTCCAGTGATCTCAGCAATATACAGATTAAATGTCTTAGTATAATCTAAAGTGATAAACGACTCATAAGCTACTTCTTTAAGCATATACGGTACAATTTTCAAACAATCGTATAATGGCTGCATCAAAGCGCTAGCATGTGGTATCCACTGTCCACAATATAACAAAATACCTAAAAACATACGCAATTGTTTAAAATTTCGTGGGGGTAACATTCCCTTTATCACTTGAATCCTCTCCTCAGTGAGATGTCTTATACCCTGTAATATACAATGTCCCAAAAAGATAACTTTTTCCTGACATGCTTACAACTTTTTCTTGTTAGCCTTGCAACCTTTTTCTGCCAAAAATCGCAACAAATTTAGGGGTGGTGTGTAGACTTTCAGTCTTTCACTTATCTGTGGAATTAATCCTTCCATAAACTGTCTATTGAAGGCTCGGATCGTGAATGGCAGAGCCAAATCCAATCCCTCATCTGCCGTCATGCTTTCCATAGATAAGTAAAATTCCGATACAGTCTGTCCTGGCATTTGTTTCATGGGTGATATTGACCCCCCCCTTGTTGTTTTGCCTGACAGAAAGCTTCTAATCTAGCAATAAAAGGGGCCCTTGAGTCTATGTGTCTGACGTCTCCTGTCTCTAAATTGCCATCCTTGTCAGCTCGGTCTGCAGGTCGGTCATAAACTGATTAAACAGGGTCAGAGTCATTTTTATGTCTGCATAAATCTTCCCCATTCTGCCAGGTTGCTTCATGTGTATTCATTAAATGTGTCACAAATCTATTTAAAAGCAGCTGGCTTTGCTATCGGGTCTGGGGCGCTCTGTATT
Organism: Lithobates clamitans; assembly: GCA_037952925.1. NCBI lineage: Eukaryota > Metazoa > Chordata > Amphibia > Anura > Ranidae > Lithobates > Lithobates clamitans. The sequence continues at coordinate 1,639,409 of JBBGZY010001695.1, forward strand.
AATGCCATAAGAGTGTCTGCTGACCAAGGCTTCCAAGTCCTTATTTGCATCCTACGAGTAATAGTAGGTGGGACGTGTGGATGGGCTGCTTGTCCAAATTCTGAATTATTTACCTGTACAATGCGTACATCAGTGCGTATGGAGGCAACAGTTTCTGAATGAGGTTTTCTTGTGCTCCACAATGCACACACTCTATTGCCCTCAAGTACAGGATATATCTTGTGTGGTTTACGTTCTATGTCAGTATATGGGGGTGGGATGGCTGAGGTAAAATTATCTAAAATTTCAACATTTTTTGTTCTTCTGTCTTTCATATCCCAACCATCACAATCTAGATTATATTTCCACCCCTCTTCTTTTGCTCTATTTAAGACCTTAATTAAGCATTGAACCTGACACATCCATTGTTTCTCTAACACCTCTCCTTGTCTGTCCCTTTTTATTTCACTCCATACATCCGGGTCTAAACCCGCTGCTCCTTTCACCTTAAATTTACGAAGGACATTCCTTTAAGTCCCGCGCTTCATCTTCCCCACAGATGTTTTTAATTATCTGTGGCACCGTGTAATGTGCCACAATTCCCTGACGGGGTTTTGTGTTCCTCTGGCCCATTCTGACAGTCCAGCCTAGGTAGCGTGTGGGACACTTAGTGTACAATATAAAACACTCAACCAAGTTACACTAGTTCCTCGTTGCCTTTTCCTCCTAGGATGCCAGAATACTAAAAACCTCTCCGGATGAGATTTCTGAAACCGAATTACTTTATATGCTAGCCAATTGACAAAATATTGTGATCAGATTGACGGCTACAACATATACAAGCATTCCCTTAAGTGACCAGGTATCCGATTAGATCTCCGGGCTTATGGAGACCTCATTACCCTCCCCGTATCTGGGAATCCCTCTTATACACTCTTATCCCTACTTTTTGGAGCAGACAGGCCTCATACTCGCAACCCGTCTATGGTTTATGAGTTAGATGTGAGGTTAAACACAAGTTCCCAATCATGTGAGGTAAGGGCGTACTCCGTTGCTTAGTTCGGCAATCCCCTTCTAACTCATACCATCCTTGACAAGGCTCATTCACTTTCTCAACAAGACAGACAAACAACAAACAACACATAATTCCAGCAATATAAACCACAATATGCAGTAGTTCTAGACTCACCACTATAGAGGCTGGTGTTTTAAAACCAGGAGAACCATAACTGACAGAATGGATAGGCACAAATCAGGGGAGCACAGAATATAAGAAAAATAAAGCTTTTTCTTACCTGCGCAGGTTTTTTGATCTGTGGTTCCCACAATGCCTGTCCTTTTTGTTCCGTCAGCGTAGCTCAGCCACCTCTTGTAGCGACTTGGTGGGTCCCTGCTTATTCGGGCGCCAAAAATGTTAGATGTGACTTCTAAATATGTCACTTTATGTTTATATTGCTTTGTCAAATCTTAAACCTTAAAGGAGTAAACACGGACTCAAAATATCTGTGTCTCGTTCCACGGTCTATGAGAGCCCGCAGTGAGATAACTGTCTCGTTTTATTGGGTCTTTATATATATTTGGTTTTTGTTACATGACGTAAATATCAAAGTTCAATTTACATTTCAGCTAATAAAAGTATTTGACAGATAATTCCTTATCAGCAATAAAAGGATACAATACACAGTTTCATCGAGAATATGCGTCAGCAGGCAAAGGTTAATTACATAACAGCTGCAAAGCAGGCACTTCAACAGACTATTTTACACGTAGGCATTAGATTTAAGGAAGAACTCTGAATCAAATCCCTAACCCTATCAATTTCCCCCTTTGACATCATCCTCTCCTTCCCCCTGGGTCCTCATGAATAAGTTCTAGTCAGTTTTCCCCAGAGTGCTTTCCCTGACCGCGAGTTGTCAGAGGGGTAAAACCCATCTCCCTAGGTATTACTAACATCTTAAATTCAAGAAGAGGAGTTTAGTAGGAGTGGGTGATGTCAATACACATTTATCAGTATGCCCTGTCTATTCTCCTAATTTTCCTATTTATTTTCCTGTGTACACATATATTTGTGATTGTAAGTGATATTAATACTAAAATAATAATTACCATTGGACTTAACCAGTGAAAGGTATTGGGTGCTGCAGAAGACATTCCACTAAATATATCCCACCAATGTGGTGCAGTATCCTGTTGTATCTGTGATGAAAGATGTACTAGTCTACCTTTGTCAATTATTGCAGATATGAGGTTATTCTGTAGGGTATGTTCTAGTGTTTCTATGTGTTGTCTTAACAACTCTGATTGCTCCAAAACCTGTTTTAGTGGGTCTAAAGAAATTATAAAGGGTGTAGTGTCAGTGAGATTATGTACCTCATAGACTGAAGAAAACACTTTATCAGCGTCTGGTTGAAAAAGATATGTGTTATTTCCCCACTGTAGCACTCTTATATTTTTAATACACCCTGAAAATGGGGCTGATCTATTTAAAGGCTGACATAGTATGATTATTGTTTGTAATGATACAAATATGTTGGGGTCCTATTTCAATGAATATGATAGGATAAGAGGTTAAAAGAGCACTGTGTGAAATTTATAAACTGTTGACTTTGATTCCACAGCAGGAGCTCTGCTCTTATCGTGTGATTTATTAACCCTCCCAAAAATTGTAAACACCACAAGCTATTTGCTGAGAGGCATGGTGAGTATTTTGCAGCTCTCATTTGTTTGTGAAAATGAAGAAAGACAAGAAAAAAAAATGTTTTTTTTTCAATTTTCAAAACTTTGTAACAAAGTGAGGTCTGCAAAATACTCACTATACCTCTCAGCAAATAGCTTGGGGGTGTCTACTTTCCAAAATGGGGTAATTAGGGGGGGGGGGGGTTGTGCCACCTGGGCATTCCATGGCCTCCGAAACTGTGATAGGCAGTGAAGAGTGAAATCAAAAATTTACGCCCTTAGAAAGCCTGAAGGCTGTGCTTGGTTTTCGGGGTCCCGTACGCAGCTAGGCTCCCAAAAAGTCTCACACATGTGGTATCTCCGTACTCAGGAGAAGCAACAGAATGTATTATGTATTTTGGGGTGTAATTTCACATATTCCCATGGCATGTTTGAGCAATATATTATTTAGTGACAACTTTGTGCAAAAAAAAAAATTGTCTCTTTCCAGCAACTTGTGTCACAATATAAAATATTCCATGGACTCGACATGCCTCTCAGCAAATAGCTTGGGGTGTCTACTTTCCAAAATGGGGTAATTTGGGGGGGGGGTTGAACTGTTCTGGCATTTTATGCACAATTTTTAGAAGCTTATGTCACACATCACCCACTCTTCTAACCACTTGAAGACAAAGCCCTTTCTGACACTTTTTGTTTACATGAAAAAAATATTTTTTTTGCAAGAAAATTACTTTGAACCCCCAAACATTATATATTTTTTTAAAGCAAATGCCCTACAGATTAAAATGGTGGGTGTTTTCTTTTGTTTTTTCACACAGTATTTGCGCAGCGATTTTTCAAACGCATTTTTTGGGGAAAAAACACACTTTTTTACATTTTAATGCACTAAAACACACTATATTGCCCAAATGTTTGATGAAATAAAAAAGATGATCTTAGGCCAAGTACATGCATACCAAACATGACATGCTTTAAAATTGCGCACAAATGTGCAGTGGCAACAAAATAGATACATTTTTAAAAGCCTTTACAGGTTACCACTTTAGATTTACAGAGGAGGTCTACTGCTAAAATTACTGCCCTCGATCTGACCTTCGTGGTGATACCTCACATGCATGGTGCAATTGCTGTTTACATTTGACGCCAGACCGACGCTCGCGTTCGCCTTAGCGCGAGAGCAGGGGGGGACAGGGGTGCTTTTTTTTTTTTTTCCTTTATTTTTTGCTTTTTTATCTTATTTTTAAACTGCTCCTTTCATTTTTTTTAAATCATTTTTATTGTTATCTCAGGGAATGTAAATATCCCCTATGATAGCAATAGGTAGTGACAGGTACTCTTTTTTGAAAAAATTGGGGTCTATTAGACCCTAGATCTCTCCTCTGCCCTCAAAGCATCTGACCACACCAAGATCGGTGTGATAAAATGCTTTCCCAATGGCGCTGTTTACATCCGGCGAAATCTAAGTCATAAAATGCTCGTAGCTTCCAGTTTCTTAGGCCATAGAGATATATTTGAAGCCACTCTGGTCTCTGATCAGCTCTATGGTCAGCTGGTTGAATCACCGGCTGCATTCTCAGGTTCCCTGTTGAGCCAGAGAAAAACACGGAAGACGGTGGGGGGGGCATTCCCTCCCACTGCTTGTAAAATCAGACTAGAGGCTAATTACCCGCTAGGATTGCTTTTACATGAAAGCTGACCGATGGCTGAAAAGAATGATACCAAGAAGATACCTAAACCTGCAGGCCTCATTCTGGTATAACCACTCAAAGTCGTGAATGGCGTACCTGAAGAGAGAAAAAATGTTAAAACAATAAAGCACAGTAAACAGTAAAGTATAAAAAATTGCATACCTGAAAAGCAAACATGATAAAACATAATAAACAATAAAACATTGCAGAATAGAATACAGTAAAAAAGAGCAGAACAATAGAGAGAGAGAGAACAATAAAACGACAACTATTTTTTTTTTATTCTATATTTTTTTTGTGTTTTTTTTGTTTACACTGTTTTTGTAACTGTAACTTTTATAACGGTAACCGTTTTCAGATTCGGGTCTCTCAAAATGCGATGGCATCTTGGGAGACCCTGTGAAAGTGTGCCTAGTCTGTGCAATGCTGTACCCTATGCTAATACTCAACTAGTGTATGGTAGCGTTCAGGGGCACCTTTGAAGACGTCAGTTGTGACGAAACATGTAGGGCGTGGCTACGTATTGCAAGCCATCACATTGTTCGCCCCATGTCCTGCACGGGTGTTCGTATATTTATATGCCGGCATTTTTTTATGATTTTACGAGTGTTTTTACGGAGTGTGTCTTCTCCGTTTTTATTGTAATTTCACAATAAACCCTACAATTACTTATTACACTATTGGAGCTTTTTTTTGCTTTTCTATCCACCACCTTGGGAGCAAGCGAGTACCTCTCCCCCCTCCAGACACCAGACTTGGATCCGTCCGGCCAGGAGACGCTGGAAGCATCAGCTGTTGTGGACGCTATCTTCACATGGTCCCTGCAGAGGGCGAAATCTGCGTGCTCGTAAGACCTCGCTATTAGGAGGTCCACCATCGAGGATAAGGATCCACCTTTATCATTTTCTTTTTGGATTCACTGCAAGTGGAATTCACATCTATTCATCCTTCTTTCCCTTCTTCAATCATACGGATGATGGTCAGATGGAATTTGGATAGGGTTTCCTTCTGCTGATGAACTTTCTCTTCATAGTTTCACTTTATGGACTATGGTCACTAAATTTTTTTTGGTATATATTTACCATTTCACCTTTACAGATATCTTTATTAGTGTCACATTTAATCTTGATTGATCTTTAATGGTTGTGATTTTCATTTTTTATATGAGTGTTTGGCACATCAGTGCACATTTCACATATCAATTAATATTGTACCAGATATTTTTTATTTTGTTTTTCTCCTCTTTTTTTTAATTTTTAATTTTAAAACTATTTCTTTAGACCTTGTTTCATACAAGTTTGATTTTTCACTTTATTTTTCACTTTATTTTTACATATATTTTTTACTGTATTCATCACTTGTACATACAGATTGTAAGCACACTTTTTCACAAAGATCAGGGGGCTAAACCTTTATTCGGTAATAAACGGCGGGTGCCCTGACACTATAAAAAATAAACGAACTAACCAGCGTCACCCTTAAAGGTTATACGGTGATCACTGGTGAAAGGGTTAACTAGGGGGCAATCAAGGGGTTAAAACATTTATTAGGTAGTATATGGGGGTCCCTGTCGCTATAAAACGCTGACGGCGAACCTAAATATTTACCTCCCTAACTAGCATCACCAGCGACACTAATACAGCGTTCAGAAAAATGATCGCTTAGTGACACTGGCGACGGGGGGTGATCACGGGGTTAAAACTTTGTTAGGGGGGTATACTAGACCTAAAGGGGGCTAACCCTAACTGCCCCAACACACCAACTGTCACAAACTGACACCATGCAGTAATCAGAAAAAAAAAAAAACTGCTTGGTGTCAGTGTGGGGAGGGGGGGGTGATCGGGGGGTGATCGGGGGGGATCAGGGTGTAAAGGGGGGTGTTATGTGTGCCTGGAATGTTCTACTGGGATGTGTAGTGTTGTGCACTCACATTGCAGTCTTCTCTCCTCGGCGCCGGAACGGAAAAAACCGAGCCGAGGAGAGATGACGTCACATCCCCTGCCTCTGTGTACTATACAGAGGCAGGGGAACACTCTGATTGGCTGGGAGCGATCGCGAGGGGGGGGGCACGAATGGATGGCCTCCCCCTCATCACTGAATGCTCCCAGACCAAAGCAGACCTCCTCGGACCCCCCGCCTGCGGGAAGGCAATCACGTAGCAGGTACGTGATTTTTGCCTGCCCGTGCCATTCTGCCGACGTATATCCTTGTTAGGCGGTCAGCAAGTGGTTAAGGTTAAACCTCTTTTCTTCTAATTTTAATGAGTGGCCACGAGTCTTGTTAAACTCCTTTCTGCGAAAAAGTTTTATCCCTATTGTGGGGTCACCAGTATGGTTTTTGTATATTGAAATCATATCCCCTCTCAAGCGTCTCTTCTCCAGAGAGAATAAGTTCAGTGCTCGCAACCTTTCCTCATAACTAATATCCTCCAGACCCTTTATTAGCTTAGTTGCCCTTCTTTGTACTCACTCCATTTCCAGTACATCCTTCCTGAGGCCCGGTGCCCAAAACTGGACAGCATACACTAGGTGCGGCCAGACCAGAGTCTTGTAGAGCGGGAGAATTATCATTTTATCTCTGGAGTTGATCCCCTTTTTAATGCATGCCAATATTCTGTTTGCTTTGTTAGCAGCAGCTTGGCATTGCATGCCATTGCTGAGCCTATCATCTACTAGGACCTCCAGGTCCTTTTCCATCCTAGATTCCCCCAGAGGTTCTCCCCGAGTATATAGATTGCATTCATATTTTTTCCACCCAAATGCATTATTTTACATTTTTCTACATTAAACCTCATTTGTCATGTAGTTGCCCACCCCATTAATTTGTTCAGATCTTTTTGTAAAGTTTAGACATCCTGCGGAGAAGTTATTGCCCTGCTTAGCTTAGTATCGTCCGCAAATACAGAGATTGAACTGTTGTTGTTTATGAACAAAATAAATAGGATTGGTCCCAGCACAGAACCCTGGGGGACCTCACTACCCACCTCTGACAATTCCGAGTACTCCCCATTTATCACCACCCTCTGAACTCGCCCTTGTAGCCAGTTTTCAATCCATGCACTCACCCTATGTTCCATGCCAACGGACCTTATTTTGTACAATAAACGTTTATGGGGAACTGTGTCAATTGCTTTTGCAAAATCCAGACACACCATGTCTACGGGCCTTCCTTTATCTAGATGGCAACTCATAGAACATTAATAGATTGGTTTGGCAAGAACGATTCTTCCTGAATCCATACTGATTACTGCTAATGATACCATTCTCGTTACTAAAATCTTGTATACAGTCCCTTATCCCCTCCAAGATCTTGCATACTATTGATGTTAGGCTAACTGGTCTGTAATTCCCAGGGATGTATTTTGGGACATTTTTAAATATTGGTGCTACATTGGCTTTTCTCCCATCAGCTGGTACCATTCCAGTCAGTAAAAATTAGGAACAGTGGTCTGGCAATTACTTGACTGAGTTCCCTAAGTACCCTTGGATGCAAGCCATCTGGTCCCGGTGATTTAATAATGTTAAGTTTCACAAGTCTAATTTTAATTCTGTCCTCTGTTAACCATGGAGGTACTTCCTGAGATGTGTCAACACTGCACTTTTGGTTACTGAAGCCCCCACGATTCCCTTGTGAAGACTGAGGAGAAGAAAAAATTCAATATCTTCGCCATCTCCTCATCCTTTGTAACCAGATGTCCTTCCTCATTCTTTATGGGGCCAATATGATCTGTCCTTCCTTTTTTACTGTTTACAGTAAATAAATATAGAATTTATGATTATTGGGACTGTTACTGCCCATGTGTAGCGTTATGGATTAATTCTTTGTGGCTACAAGTGTAGAGATCTTCCGTTGTAGCAACCATTGTTATTAACTACAAAAAGCCTTTAAAAACAAAGAAATAAGAGAGAGAAAATGTAGCAGCAGTTGACTGGAGGTTATGTATCAATTGTCAAGCTAATTAAAGAATAGTGTGTATATCCAATTTCTTGATTGCAAGGTTTACAGAATCTTTCAGTGTCTGGAAGATGGAATGGTCTCTATTTCAAACACTTTGAGTTCCTCTGCACTTTTTCTGTGTTTGTATGCAAAGTACAGAGGGGTGCTGTATATATGTATATATATATATATATATATATATATATATATATATATATATATATATATATATATATATATATATATAATCTGTTTTTTTATTTATTTTTCAAGTTTAGAGACTTTTTGTAACTATTGTCAATGATTGCCACTATAAGCAGTGATGTACTACAGTCCTAAGCATCATGAACTATATTCATTTTTATTTGTATGCATATTTATGCAATCAATATGTAATCTATACGTGTATAATATATGGGTTATATTTCAATGAAGTATTCTTTAGTACCCATGTCCCAACTCAAACTGCTCAAACATTGGTTCCTTAACTTTATCTGGAGTAATAAAGACCACCAGGTCTGCAGCTCAGTGGTCTTCTTCTCTCCTACAAACCGGGGAAGCTTAGGCCCCCCAGATATGTTTTAGTATTTCTACGCCTTGCATCTTCATTCAGTTGCCTCCTAGTCTAGTCAATCAGCACCGAACAGATGGTCAGAGATTGAGATGGGCTCCTGCTATCCTACTCACCCTTGCTCCCCGATTTGGTCCCCTTCCTTATATCAAGACTCTAGATTACGGGAGTTGTCTGGCCAATGCTCTTTACCTTGAAGCTATGGCGTTCCTGTTTCACCAAGTTCTCTCTCTTTGCCACGCCCCCTTTATCTAATGTGCTCTTCAACTCCCTAATTTCTGTAGGCTAATCTTAAACCCTTATGGTACCCTGGGCTCAAGCTGCCCTATTTCAGCTTTGTCCATTTGTTCACCCTGTCACTCGCAAACTCCTTACCTTTAGTGACCTTTAAGCTAAATATCATATTCCAAAACATGAGAGGGAGGTGGTTGGGTAGTCCTCAGTGTAATACAGCACCTCATCCCAATACTGAAAAGATGTATAGGGGGGGGGGAGGATTGCAAGGATTATAGCGGTGCCAAAAAATACACAAACTAACTTAGATAAAAAACATGAACATTTTATTAGGAAAATTCATAAAAAAGACAGAGAGGTGTGCAATTATAGATTCAGACAGTTAAAAACATTTGTAGCGGCATATTACGGGAATCAGCCAAAGGAATGTGGCGGCCAGTTCCGTAGACATATATAATGGAAGTCCTACATGTTTCGCCGGATACGGCTTCTTCAGGGACAGGTGTTTATGTCTGAAAGCGCTACTATACACTCTATGAGACAAAATATTTGACAATCAATACCAATTATAACATAGTTAATCACAAATTAAATCCAGTGTCTATAAACCAAAAAAGTGAAAATGAGCAAACAATTTATTATATTTGCGGGCTGTCATGCATGAACCCTCACACATATGCCTGAAATGTACCAACGGAACACTGCACCCCACTGAGAGAGGAAGCAGACATCCCCTCCCCCCGCCCCCCGCCAGGTTGGAAAACCCGCAAGATGGAAGAGGGAAGCTACCTGTACGTCACCAGGGATGGACACAGGGAACTCCCGAAGCGGCCACCCGAGCTCGGGGTACAATGAGAGGCTGCAGGGGGCAAAGAGGAGGACCTGGCAAGATATATTTTCTATAGAGAAAGAGAGACGAGTGTGATGATTATAATGAGTCCCCAAATATGGGACATAAAAATGTATAGACCCATAGTAAAGTTGAAAGATATTTGAATACTTACAATTTCTGTATTAAAGAGATTATATATAGGACATGGGAACACACTGAATTTGTGACGTGGCAATTGCTTCTTATCACAAGTAGGGTCCAAATATAGAATACCTATGAGTAACAGACATAAAAACGAAAGAGGGAAGAGAAAATTGGATGTTCAAATGCATAAGCATGTATGTGCCCAGCAACAGTGTGTTAGAAAGATATGAGTATTGGAGACTAATACAGGACAAGGTATGCAGCACTTACCAAAAGGAGCAACGCAATAATAAATCAGATGATAGACATGGAGATACATCCGTCTGTATTGCTGCATTTGGGGTACTAGATGGATAGACAGACATGTAAGATAACAAGCCAGTAGATGTCTTGATAGACATCCATCTGTATATGAAATGTAAGACATACCAGGTAAAGATGTTAGAGGCAAATCCATGTCCTAGAGGTCCCTGGGCGCTGGTACGGCCTGGGAAGCCGGCGCTCTTATGCCCCCCAACACACGTGCGGCGTCTGACGTCACCGCACGTGTGAGCGGACAGAGGGACCACTGCGCATGCGCAACTCGCTACCGTCTACGGGCCTACAAGGTCCAGAAGGCAGTGCGGGAGTGTCAAAAGTGACGTATAGGCTTACGTCACTGACACTAGCGCTGTACTGAAGGGCCGGTAACGGCCGTTCAGTACACTGGAGATGGAAAGATCAACCGATCCCAGGATGCCGTGGCTCGGGGCGGGCAATTGCAATTAGCAATGCCCTTGGGTGTCCATACAGCCCGAATACCCGTAAGGGCTTAGGTAGCAGCGCCGGAGGGACCCGGCGCCATCCAACTGGCTCCCCACAGCAGCCAGATGCAGGAATCACAATTGCCAACCCGGCAGGAAATTGAGAGAGGGGGGGGCGTCCCCCAGGGGCGTGCAAGACCATCCAAGGACATCCCAGGGATAATGGGAGCAGGTGGAGACAAGCTAGGGACCTGTGGGTAATAGCCCGCACACCATGGGCACAGAATGAAGGGGGAAAGAGGCCAGGTCAGCAGCGTGTATCCTAGAAAGACAGGCATGACAGCTAGCAAATTCAAAAATATATACATAAATACAACATGATAATAAAGCAGTTACTGTGAAATTATCATTCGAAAAGGGGTTATGAATATGCAACGAAAAGAAAAATACAATTGATATAACTGATATATTAGTAAAGAATATACATTCTACATCAGTATCAAGTATCAATAAATGAAGCTATATCCTAATCGACCAGGGTCGGCCCTCAATGTGGAGAATGTTGGTGGCGGGAGGAACGCATTACACGAATATGTATAAAAGTAGCCATATAAAGGATCATATTACAAAAATGACTTAAAACTGATATACTCATTGAGTCCTGGGTGTCGAGTGGCATCCAGGATATGTATCCATTTGGTTTCTAGTTGTAATAGTTTTTGGTCAATGTCACCTCCTCTAGCATGTACAGGAACATGTTCAAGGGCTGTAAAGCATACAACATGAGAATTGAAATTGTGGTGGTCCGCTATATGACGATTAATCGAGGTGGATGTCTTATGTTTATACAGAGGTTTGATGTGGTCGCGAATGCGTACATTAAATGCACGTTTGGTTTTTCCAACATAGTAACTGCCACAAATACATGTAGCCAAATATACTATGCCTATAGATTGACAGGTGACCTTGTGTTTGATTCTATGAAGTTGGCCATTTGGTAGCAGAGATTCACGTGCGTCATAAATGTAATCACACATATCACAATTTCCGCAGGGAAATGTGCCAAAGGTTGTCAATGTGAGATCAGACTTAGGTGCATGGTGACTAGTTATGATTTTATCTCTGAGTGATGGAGAGCGTCGATAGGTAATTTGAGGCTCGGATTTAATATATTTTTTGATGGTGTTGTCGGCAGTGAGCAAAGGCCAGAACTTCCTGAGGATATCCCTGACCTCACTGTAATGCTGTGAGAATTCAGTTATCACGCGGACGGGTTGAGGATCGTCCGTGTTTTTATTCGAGTAAATTAGTTTATTCCTATCGAGTTTCTTAACTTTGTTGAAAGCTTGTTTCAACAACCTATGGCTGTATCCTCTTCTTTTCAGTCTCTCATACAAATCTTGAGAGGCTGCGAAGAAGTCCTTGTCGTGCGAGCAATTACGTTTGATGCGAAGGTACTGGCTATATGGGATACTATTGAGAAGTGGTTTTGGATGAGCGCTTTTGGCATGAAGGATAGTATTTCCAGATGTGTCCTTGCGGTATAAGGCTGAAGAAAGATTGCCTTCCGAATCCAGCTGGATCTCCAGATCTAGGAAGGCAATCCTCTTCTGGCTACATTCCATCGTAAATTTTAGGTTGTATGAATTGATTCTAAGGGTGTCAACAAATTTCAGGAGATGTTCGTGAGTGCCAGACCAGAAAAAAATCACATCGTCGATATACCTGTACCACAATACAACGTGGCACAGGAAATCAGCGAGATCAGTATTGCCAAACAGTTCCCTTTCCCACCCCCCCAGGTACAAGTTGGCGTAGAAGAGCCGAACATGAAATGATTTTTTGTCAAAATAAAGTTCAAGAGGTCAGTGACAAAATGGCCATAGGCCTCAAATTTGGGTCCTCTTTCTTGTAAATTACCGTATATACTCGAGTATAAGTCGAATTTTTCAGCACATTTTTTTGTGCTGAAAGTGCCCCCCTCGACTTATACTCGAGTCAAGCACTTTTCTGCAGCAAAAATTGTCATTTTCCGAACCGACTTTGGAGACCCGTATCTCAGGGCCACTTGATGCTAGGAACACCAAATGTGTGCAAACCCAGTGGAACTGGTACCACAACATATCCAAAGCTGAAGTTCCTAGCACTAAGTGGCCCCGAGATACGGGGCCCCAAAATCGGTTCGGAAAATGTCATTCTCTGCTTCAGAAAAGTGCTTGACATTTTCTGAACCGATTTTGGGGCCCCATATCTCAGGGCCACTTGATGCTAGGAACCCCAAATTTGGTGTGCAAACCTAATAGAACTAGTACCATAACATATCCAAAGCTGGGGTTCCCAGCACCAAGTGGCCCTGACATACGGGGCCCCAAAACTGGTTCGGAAAATGTCATTCTCTGCTGCAGAAAAGTGCTTGACATTTTCTGAACTGATTTTTGGGGCCCTATATCTCGGGGCCACTTGGTGCTAGAAACACCAGCTTTGGAAATTGTATGCTGCTAGTTCCACTGGGTTAGCACACCAAATTTGGGGTAATTAGCAGTAAGTGGCCCCAAGATACGGGGCCCCAAATTCGGTCAACTGTGTCCATCTGCAGCAATGTCATTTCGGGAGCCTTTGGGTTCAGAGACCCCAAATTTTTGCTGCAGCTAGGGGGCATCTAGGAACCCTTAACTACCGAGTTTGAAGTTCAGGGGACCTATGGCTGCAAATGGGCACAGTGAGGCATGCAAATGGGCACAGTGATGCTGCAAATGGGCATTGTTGACCCTCTTTTCCACTTACAGTAGCTGTGCATTTCTCACCCTCGTCTTATACTCGGGTCAATAAGTTTTTCCCATTTTTTTTGTGGTAAATTAGGGCCTCGACTTATACTCGGAACGACTTATACTTGAGTATATACGGTACTCTAATACCGTTGTTATGAGGTATGGCGTTGTACAGACTCTCCACGTCTAACGCCACCATCCAAACATCGGATGGGAGGTGTAGATCTGCCAAAGTACGAAGTAAGTGTATAGTATCCTTGACATAGGAGGGAAGGGCCACAACGTGTGGACTCAGATACTTATCGACTAAAGCGCTAGCGTTCTCAGTGAGACTTAAACACCCTGACACAATGGGACGGCCAGGGGGACATTTGAGAGATTTGTGAAGTTTTGGCAGGGCGTAGAAAGTGGGTATTCTGGGGTCTTTCACGTTTAGGAATTTCCAAGTGTTAGCATCTATGGTCCCTTTTTGGAAGGCCGAAAAAATAAGTTCATAGTATTCAGTAGCAAAATTGTCTATAAGTGATCGTGAAATGGGTCGATACCACTCTTTATTGTCCAGGGATGTTGCGGCACATGGATTCATATGCCGCAACATCCATAACAACCACATTGCCACCCTTGTCAGCTGGTTTTATAACCAGCCCTGGGTGGTTTTGTAGCGATTTGATGGCTTGTTTTTGGGCAATGGATAAATTAGAGGGATATATCGTAGAGAAGTCATGTTGTTTGATAGCACTTGTAATTTGTTCCACGAACGCCCAAATGTTAGGGTTCGTTGAAAGATTAGGGAAGGATCTAGATTTAGGTTTGAACGAGGATGGAGGAGGGAAGGAAACACCGGAAGCGACAATGCCTTCACTGTCCCAGTGTGACTGGCATTCGTCTTCGGTTCCGCCCTCCTCCAGGAGAGTAAGTAAATCCTCAATGGCTTGAATTTCGGCCAAGGTGGGGGCAATATTTTCAAATGATGGCTCTGTAGTTGGAGCTTTTAAAGGTTTGTCAAAAATGACTTTATACATTAATTTTCTTGCAAAAAGGTGAACGTCCTTGATGAATTGAAATTTGTTAAACTCAGCAGAGGGGCAAAAGGTAAGGCCTAATTGAAGTACCTTAGTTTGTTGTTTAAAAAGACCGAAACATTCCCCTAGAGTGGGACTTTTAAGGCACTACCATCAATGATGCAATGTAAGTAAAAAATATATAATTTTATTACAAAATTCAAAAGTACAACAAAAAATATATACAAAAATACAAATCAAACACAAACAATATATACAATGGGATACATCAAAAAGCAAGGACATGTAATTTGGACACAACTGCATCACATTGAGAGGAAAACCAAAAATGGAAATGTAATAAGTCTCACTGAACCGACGCGTTTCGGGGAATCCTTCATCAGGGTTCATTAAGTGAGAGTTACCATCTAAGAAATTACAAAATTAAAAAGAAACATTAACATCACACACAAAAAACAGATAACATTCCCCCCACATCCAGTGAAGGTATGTGTGAGAGTCATACTCACTTCCAAAATACATGTGCTATAGAAGTATCCAAGGCATAAAATCAGCTTCACAACGGTCTCCCAGGCCATATGCATACAAAGAGAGCCAGATCGGGGACCATGTAGAATGAAATTGTAATGACTGGTGCATATAATGCAATCTCAATGGGTGCTGAGAACTGCCGCGCCTAAGATTTGGCGCGGCGTTTGTGCGCGGGCTGGGGTCCAAAAATTAACCGGACCTGAAAACAAGGACAAAACCCCATAAATAATGATGATTTTGATAATCAATAGACAATCATATCTCCTGGGATTGAAAATATATCAAATCCCAGGGTGTGTAAAAAACATGGGCAGATGTGGGGACTAGCCACAGGAAACATACCTGTAAGCTAGATCCAAACGGGGGAGACCTACATGTTGTGATGTAGGGGGAAGGAGGAGGGCTCGGGGTTCGGGCTGACAACCATAAAGCTGCAGATAGTAAAGGAGAGAGAGGGATCTAATTAGAAAAAGGGAAACAAGGTTCTAATATGGGTAAACATATTTAAATGGTAAAAAACCAGACACCACTTAAGGTATGCAAAAAAGTGGAGATAACAGCAATCCAGGTTGCTGAGGTTACCTGTATAATCAGTCCAACAGCATAGTATCAACGAGGCATCCTCCTCCGATCACAAGATCAAAATGAATGAACTCGATATTTATAACACACACCTCACGCTGTCGGCTGATTACAATGCCGAACAGCTGAAGCCAAGATCCATCCCCTGTGTTAATTCCTCCCACCTCCCAACAGCTGACTCATTGTCAGCCTGAAGGGATACACCCTATGTCAATTTGTTGATTCCCCTATGTTAATTCCTCCCACCTCCCAACAGGTGACTCATTGTCAGCCTGAAGGGATGCACCCTACGTCAAGTCCTGTCGATGGGCCCCCTGGGCGTGGACCGCACCACGCCTCCCCGCAAGCGCCGGCCCTGAGTCCGTACCACCCACGTGCGCCAGCCAAGCTGGAACGCAGGATAGCGGCGGACATCATAGCCGCGCCCCGGAGCTACGTGCCGCCGTCCACCCCCACCGGCACGGCAAGCCTGAGCTGGAAACAGCCATGCTGAACCAGATCAGGGATGGAGGAGCATCCGAGGATGATCCCCTCAGTATGTCCCACAAAAGGGACATCCTTGCCGTGCCGGGTCCGCGCACTACAAAAACAGCAACCAACAGACTCAGGGACTCCATGCCATTCATAATGAAAAGGAAAGGAAAAAAAAAAAAAAAAAAATAATAAAAAAAAAAGGAAAAAATGTAATGACAGTCCGCGATAAGAAAACAGTAACAGTGTAATGCATTATTCCTGCATCAAGCACCATTCAGTCAGAATGGCATGTAAATTAAAGGCAAATGCAATCACTGCATGGGAGACTATTATGAAGCTGTCACACGGAGAGGAAAAAACTGTATAGCAGCCACAAAATGCACAAATGAGTTTTAAAACATGCTCAAATCCCAATCCTGGAGTCTGATCCCATAAGTGCCACAGTCCCCATTGGATGCAGAGGCATAAGATTTCAACTGGCCCCTTAGAAATTATATAAACCTTGTATTTGTGTCCTGCATGATATCTAATGTACCAGCAGGATCAAAAATTCAAAAAATAAAGGGGCAGGTAAAGGTGCTTTAGCTGGGAAACGAACCCAGGCCTCCCGCATGGCAGGCGAAAATTCTACCACTGAACCACAGGGATAAATATGGGAGCCAGAATTAAGTATGAGCCTCCTACAATCGACAGTGTAACCTGGGGTGCTCACCGGAAGGTACTGAGAGGTAACACTACCTCTCCATACCCCCAGAGTCAAAACCCTCCAGGAACGGTTTGAAACATGTAGTGTCATTAAGTCCAGGGGGCCTAGTCGCCCGCAAGTTGTAGATCCACCTCAGTTCGAGCTGGAGGAGAACCTTATTCCAATCTCCCCCCCTCGAACTGGGGTGGACTCGATCCAAAATCAAAAATTTGATTCTTGGAAACAGTCCCTGATGTACCAGGGCAGTGTGTCTCCCCAGTGGTAGATCGGGGTCACAGGTCTGCATGCTTCTGATGTGGCGGTATGTCCTATGCCAGAATTCCAACTTGGTTTTCCCAACATAGAAGCATCCGCAATCACACCATAGCATGTACACCACTCCCTTAGTCTTGCAATTTGCAAAGTGTTTTGGCCTGAAGGTACTGCCATCGGGTAAGGTGGGATTTTTGGTAGTATACATATACTTACAGTACCCACAGGCCCCACACATAAATGTGCCCCTATATTTACAGTGCTGGGCAAAATTTTCATCTTTGAATTCGCTCCTCACCAATCTGGAGGATAAGGAAGTAGCCCTCCTGAAAGTAAAGAGCGGACTCTCGGGGAGGAGTCTATTCAAATTTGGGTCCATGGTAAGAATGTGCCAGAACTTGGACACAATTCTTTTAACTTCAGCATGTTGATTGCAGTATTTGGTAATAATGCGCAGATGGTTATCCTGTTTTTTGTTCTTTTGCGAGTAAATCAAAGCCTGTCTAGTATGTGTGGTGGCCCGCCTAAAGGCCTTTTTGAGGGAGGTGTGTGAATAACCTCTCTCAAGGAGTCTTGCACGCAACTTATTTGCTTCAGTTTTGAAGGTCGCCTCGTCAGTGCAATTTCTGCGCACCCTTAGGTACTGGCTGTATGGTATAGACCTAATGAGACTAGGTGGATGGAAACTGGAGGCATGTAAGATGGTGTTCCCAGCAGTGGCCTTACGATAGAGGCCACTGCTGAGTCCACCATCCTGACCCCTATAGACCATGACATCCAGAAATGCAATCTCACTGCAACTTGATGACATGGTAAAATTCAAATTGAAGCAATTCTTGTTCATGCTCTCTAGGCATGACTGCAAGAGCTCTATGGGACCGTCCCAGATGGTGAAAATGTCGTCGATGTATCTGAACCATAATAAAAAGTGGTTCGTATACATCAACGAGTTTTTATCACTGAGGAATGTGGTTTCCCACTCCCCCAGGTACAGGTTCGCGTATGATGGGGCACAGCAAGTCCCCATCGCCACACCCTGTACCTGGAGGAAGTGGGAACCATCAAAAGTAAAGATATTATGATACAGGATATATTCCAACAACTGTAGGATAAACTCATTGTAGGCCCAGTCTCCATCCCGTCTCTGGTATATAGCCTTCTTAACAGCTCTCAGCCCCCCAGCATGGGGAATGGTGCTGTATAAGGCCTCAACGTCAATTGTTACCAGATATGCATTTTCTGGTATTGTAAGATTTTCAATAATTTTGAGAAAATGTATGGTATCTTTCACAAAAGATTGTAAACTTGTGACGTGAGGTTTGAGATGTTCATCAATTAAACGGCTTGCGTTTTCACTGATGGACCCTCTACCGGAGATGATCGGTCTCCCAGTGGGATTGTGGCTGTCTTTATGAATCTTAGGTAATGAATAAAAGGTTGGTACAACCGGAAATTTGACTCTGATATAATCCCAGGTGGTTTTGTTGATTACTTTATTGTTGTATGCTGTGTCCACCAAGGTATAGTATTCTTGGTGGAACCTATTTACCAGGTCTCTAGTAATTTTCTTGTACCAATTCTTATTCATTAGGATTCTCTGGCACATTGAAACATATTGAGCATTGTCCATCAGGACAATGTTACCCCCCTTATCAGAGGGTTTGATAACTATTGACTTGTTGTCACTGAGTTCCTTGAGTGCCTGTCTATCAGCCGTATTGGTGTTAATCACTTTGGGGGTACGAATGTGTAGTCTATCAATCTCTTTATATACCAATTTGAGAAACGTAGAAATATTCGGGTTGGAACTAGGGGGTGGGAACTGGACCGATTTTTTCTTTAGTTTGGACCCTTGTTTTGACTCCTGGACCTTCCCCTCCTTGTTGTCCAAAGGAAGAGATAGCACTGTGGGCAAGTCAATGCGGTCAATAAGGTCAGCCGTGTCGCTCTCCTCCAGGAGCGACACCAGTTGATCAATGGCCTGATTTTCTTGGGGTGTTAGGTCTTTTGACCCCTGGGGTTTTTGATACATATTTTTGAGCATGAGTTTGCGTGCGAACATCTCGAGATCTTTGACGACCTCGAATCTGTCCATATTTTCATTTGGGCAGAATCCAAGTCCTCTTTGAAGTATATCTGTTTCCCTGTCTGTGAGGATATGGGAGGAGAGGTTGACAATGCTGAAAGCCCCAATGGTTCGATCAGTACCGTCAACACCATACACCTCCCTGTCACAGTCTACACTCTGTTCGTAAATTTGTTTAAAAGCGTCTCTGCTAAAGGGATCGTTTCCTGTCTGTCCCCTCCCTGATAAGTGGTTCTTGACCTCGTGACCGGGGGTGAATTCGTATTGCCCACCAAAGGTATTAAAGGGGCAGAGGCAGAACAGCCGCTTGCCCCTCCTGGTGCCCTACCTGTGGCCGAGGGCATATTGTGTGGACCATCTGTTGCATTCGTATTATGGGTCCTTGTTCCCTGGGATCTATTGTCACTTTGGTTAGGGCGAGGTGCTTTTTTGGTCTTAGAGGAGACCTGTGAGGAAACAGAAGAGACACTAGAGGAAGAATTGGATATAGCAGAGTAATGATCCCTCCGATTTCTAAACCTATTAAAGTTTTTTGGCTGTGATTGATTCCATTTATAAGCCCTGTTTTCTTCAAAGGCACAACGGTCCCTACTGAGCTTACTTTCCTTTTTAATAAGGATATCCTTATTGAAGTCTTCCAAATGTTTCTTAAGTTTGGACTCCCTGTCTATATAGGTTTTATGGGTCTGTAGTGGTTGAAGTTTTGAACAAATAGTCTGTATGTCGCCATCAAGAATGTTCGATCGCTTTTGGTATTCTGTAATGAGGAGTTCCATCATGTCTTTGGAGCATGTGCGTAGGATTTTTTCCCAAGCGCTTTTGAACTCAGTGTCCAAGCCCTCAAGATTAGGAAAGATTTGGACCCTGAGTCCCAGTGGATTCATGTTATCATTAATGTAATCCCGGAAGGACCTGATGTGCCAATATAAGGACGATTTTTTCTCAAGAATTTTTGTAAGTTTTAAAAATAAACCATTGATTTCAGATTCGATGTGTTCGTTCTTACCATACTCATCCAAGTAGCCGGACATGAGGCTGTCCCAGTTACTCCCCGTGTAGTTCGCCATAGTCTACAAAAATTATTATAAATGAACAATAAACAAACGATGTGTTAACAAAAGCAATCAATTATGATATTCGTATTAGCCAAGTAATGTGGGCATGCTAGCCTAATAAAGTATACACAATAATATTGTACTACTAATTGTCAGAAAACAGAGCGGGGACTGGTATCTACTACCAAACTATAAAGAAAAAGAGGTCTCTGACAGGGAGTAGTACTAAGCAGAGGGTGTGCCACATCCCAAAAATCCAAAAAGACCGAAACATTCCCCTAGAGTGGGACTTTTAAGGCACTACCATCAATGATGCAATGTAAGTAAAAAATATATAATTTTATTACAAAATTCAAAAGTACAACAAAAAATATATACAAAAATACAAATCAAACACAAACAATATATACAATGGGATACATCAAAAAGCAAGGACATGTAATTTGGACACAACTGCATCACATTGAGAGGAAAACCAAAAATGGAAATGTAATAAGTCTCACTGAACCGACGCGTTTTGGGGAATCCTTCATCAGGGTTCATTAAGTGAGAGTTACCATCTAAGAAATTACAAAATTAAAAAGAAACATTAACATCACACACAAAAAACAGATAACATTCCCCCCACATCCAGTGAAGGTATGTGTGAGAGTCATACTCACTTCCAAAATACATGTGCTATAGAAGTATCCAAGGCATAAAATCAGCTTCACAACGGTCTCCCAGGCCATGTGCATACAAAGAGAGCCAGATCGCGGACCATGTAGAATGAAATTGTAATG
Organism: Lithobates clamitans; assembly: GCA_037952925.1. NCBI lineage: Eukaryota > Metazoa > Chordata > Amphibia > Anura > Ranidae > Lithobates > Lithobates clamitans. Next base: position 1,660,470 of record JBBGZY010001695.1, read on the forward strand.
ACTGGTGCATATAATGCAATCTCAATGGGTGCTGAGAACCGCCGCGCCTAAGATTTGGCGCGGCGTTTGTGCGCGGGCTGGGGTCCAAAAATTAACCGGACCTGAAAACAAGGACAAAACCCCATAAATAATGATGATTTTGATAATCAATAGACAATCATATCTCCTGGGATTGAAAATATATCAAGTCCCAGGGTGTGTAAAAAACATGGGCAGATGTGGGGACTAGCCACAGGAAACATACCTGTAAGCTAGATCCAAACGGGGGAGACCTACATGTTGTGATGTAGGGGGAAGGAGGAGGGCTCGGGGTTCGGGCTGACAACCATAAAGCTGCAGATAGTAAAGGAGAGAGAGGGATCTAATTAGAAAAAGGGAAACAAGGTTCTAATATGGGTAAACATATTTAAATGGTAAAAAACCAGACACCACTTAAGGTATGCAAAAAAGTGGAGATAACAGCAATCCAGGTTGCTGAGGTTACCTGTATAATCAGTCCAACAGCATAGTATCAACGAGGCATCCTCCTCCGATCACAAGATCAGAGTGAATGAACTCGATATTTATAACACACACCTCACGCTGTCGGCTGATTGCAATGCCGAACAGCTGAAGCCAAGATCCATCCCCTGTGTTAATTCCTCCCACCTCCCAACAGCTGACTCATTGTCAGCCTGAAGGGATACACCCTATGTCAATTTGTTGATTCCCCTATGTTAATTCCTCCCACCTCCCAACAGCTGACTCATTGTCAGCCTGAAGGGATACACCCTATGTCAATTTGTTGATTCCCCTATGTTAATTCCTCCCACCTCCCAACAGGTGACTCATTGTCAGCCTGAAGGGATGCACCCTACGTCAAGTCCTGTCGATGGGCCCCCTGGGCGTGGACCGCACCACGCCTCCCCGCAAGAGTCCGTACCACCCACGTGCGCCAGCCAAGCTGGAACGCAGGATAGCGGCGGACATCACAGGCGCGCCCCAGAGCTACGTGCCACCGACCACCTCCACCGGCACGGCAAGCCTGAGCTGTAAACAGCCATGCTGAACCAGATCAGGGATGGAGGAGCATCCGAGGATGATCCCCTCAGTATGTCCCACAAAAGGGACATCCTTGCCGTGCCGGGTCCGCGCACTACAAAAACAGCAACCAACAGACTCAGGGACTCCATGACATTCATAATGAAAAGGAAAGGAAAAAAAATAAAAATAAAAAAAAAAATTAAAAAAAAGGAAAAAATGTAATGACAGTCCGCGATAAGAAAACAGTAACAGTGTAATGCATTATTCCTGCATCAAGCACCATTCAGTCAGAATGGCATGTAAATTAAAGGCAAATGCAATCACTGCATGGGAGACTATTATGAAGCTGTCACACGGAGAGGAAAAAACTGTATAGCAGCCACAAAATGCACAAATGAGTTTTAAAACATGCTCAAATCTCAATCCTGGAGTCTGATCCCATAAGTGCCACAGTCCCCATTGGATGCAGAGGCATAAGATTTCAACTGGCCCCTTAGAAATTATATAAACCTTGTATTTGTGTCCTGCATGATATCTAATGTACCAGCAGGATCAAAAATTCAAAAAATAAAGGGGCAGGTAAAGGTGCATTAGTCTATTGATTATCAAAATCATCATTATTTATGGGGTTTTGTCCTTGTTTTCAGGTCCGGTTAATTTTTGGACCCCAGCCCGCGCACAAACGCCGCGCCAAATCTTAGGCGCGGCGGTTCTCAGCACCCATTGAGATTGCATTATATGCACCAGTCATTACAATTTCATTCTACATGGTCCGCGATCTGGCTCTCTTTGTATGCACATGGCCTGGGAGACCGTTGTGAAGCTGATTTTATGCCTTGGATACTTCTATAGCACATGTATTTTGGAAGTGAGTATGACTCTCACACATACCTTCACTGGATGTGGGGGGAATGTTATCTGTTTTTTGTGTGTGATGTTAATGTTTCTTTTTAATTTTGTAATTTCTTAGATGGTAACTCTCACTTAATGAACCCTGATGAAGGATTCCCCGAAACGCGTCGGTTCAGTGAGACTTATTACATTTCCATTTTTGGTTTTCCTCTCAATGTGATGCAGTTGTGTCCAAATTACATGTCCTTGCTTTTTGATGTATCCCATTGTATATATTGTTTGTGTTTGATTTGTATTTTTGTATATATTTTTTGTTGTACTTTTGAATTTTGTAATAAAATTATATATTTTTTACTTACATTGCATCATTGATGGTAGTGCCTTAAAAGTCCCACTCTAGGGGAATGTTTCGGTCTTTTTAAACAACAAACTAAGGTACTTCAATTAGGCCTTACCTTTTGCCCCTCTGCTGAGTTTAACAAATTTCAATTCATCAAGGACGTTCACCTTTTTGCAAGAAAATTAATGTATAAAGTCATTTTTGACAAACCTTTAAAAGCTCCAACTATAGAGCCATCATTTGAAAATATTGCCCCCACCTTGGCCGAAATTCAAGCCATTGAGGATTTACTTACTCTCCTGGAGGAGGGCGGAACCGAAGACGAATGCCAGTCACACTGGGACAGTGAAGGCATTGTCGCTTCCGGTGTTTCCTTCCCTCCTCCATCCTCGTTCAAACCTAAATCTAGATCCTTCCCTAATCTTTCAATGAACCCTAACATTTGGGCGTTCGTGGAACAAATTACAAGTGCTATCAAACAACATGACTTCTCTACGATATATCCCTCTAATTTATCCATTGCCCAAAAACAAGCCATCAAATCGCTACAAAACCACCCAGGGCTGGTTATAAAACCAGCTGACAAGGGTGGCAATGTGGTTGTTATGGATGTTGCGGCATATGAATCCATGTGCCGCAACATCCTGGACAATAAAGAGTGGTATCGACCCATTTCACGATCACTTGTAGACAATTTTGCTACTAAATACTATGAACTTATTTTTTCGGCCTTCCAAAAAGGGACCATAGATGCTAACACTTGGAAATTCCTAAACGTGAAAGACCCCAGAATACCCACTTTCTACGCCCTGCCAAAACTTCACAAATCTCTCAAATGTCCCCCTGGCCGTCCCATTGTGTCAGGGTGTTTAAGTCTCACTGAGAACGCTAGCGCTTTAGTGGATAAGTATCTGAGTCCACACGTTGTGGCCCTTCCCTCCTATGTCAAGGATACTATACACTTACTTCGTACTTTGGCAGATCTACACCTCCCATCCGATGTTTGGATGGTGGCGTTAGACGTGGAGAGTCTGTACAACGCCATACCTCATAACAACGGTATTAGAGTAATTTCAAACTTTTTACAAGAAAGAGGACCCAAATTTGAGGCCTATGGCCATTTTGTCACTGACCTCTTGAACTTTATTTTGACAAAAAATCATTTCATGTTCGGCTCTTCCCACTTCCTCCAGGTACAAGGTGTAGCTATGGGCACTAAGTGTGCACCATCCTACGCCAACTTGTACCTGGGGGGGTGGGAAAGGGAACTGTTTGGCAATACTGATCTCGCTGATTTCCTGTGCCACGTTGTATCGTGGCACAGGTATATCGACGATGTGATTTTTTTCTGGTCTGGCACTCACGAACATCTCCTGAAATTTGTTGACACCATTAGAATCAATTCATACAACCTAAAATTTACGATGGAATGTAGCCAGAAGAGGATTGCCTTCCTAGATCTGGAGATCCAGCTGGATTCGGAAGGCAATCTTTCTTCAGCCTTATACCGCAAGGACACATCTGGAAATACTATCCTTCATGCCAAAAGCGCTCATCCAAAACCACTTCTCAATAGTATCCCATATAGCCAGTACCTTCGCATCAAACGTAATTGCTCGCACGACAAGGACTTCTTCGCAGCCTCTCAAGATTTGTATGAGAGACTGAAAAGAAGAGGATACAGCCATAGGTTGTTGAAACAAGCTTTCAACAAAGTTAAGAAACTCGATAGGAATAAACTAATTTACTCGAATAAAAACACGGACGATCCTCAACCCGTCCGCGTGATAACTGAATTCTCACAGCATTACAGTGAGGTCAGGGATATCCTCAGGAAGTTCTGGCCTTTGCTCACTGCCGACAACACCATCAAAAAATATATTAAATCCGAGCCTCAAATTACCTATCGATGCTCTCCATCACTCAGAGATAAAATCATAACTAGTCACCATGCACCTAAGTCTGATCTCACATTGACAACCTTTGGCACATTTCCCTGCGGAAATTGTGATATGTGTGATTACATTTATGACGCACGTGAATCTCTGCTACCAAATGGCCAACTTCATAGAATCAAACACAAGGTCACCTGTCAATCTATAGGCATAGTATATTTGGCTACATGTATTTGTGGCAGTTACTATGTTGGAAAAACCAAACGTGCATTTAATGTACGCATTCGCGACCACATCAAACCTCTGTATAAACATAAGACATCCACCTCGATTAATCGTCATATAGCGGACCACCACAATTTCAATTCTCATGTTGTATGCTTTACAGCCCTTGAACATGTTCCTGTACATGCTAGAGGAGGTGACATTGACCAAAAACTATTACAACTAGAAACCAAATGGATACATATCCTGGATGCCACTCGACACCCAGGACTCAATGAGTATATCAGTTTTAAGTCATTTTTGTAATATGATCCTTTATATGGCTACTTTTATACATATTCGTGTAATGCGTTCCTCCCGCCACCAACATTCTCCACATTGAGGGCCGACCCTGGTCGATTAGGATATAGCTTCATTTATTGATACTTGATACTGATGTAGAATGTATATTCTTTACTAATATATCAGTTATATCAATTGTATTTTTCTTTTCGTTGCATATTCATAACCCCTTTTCGAATGATAATTTCACAGTAACTGCTTTATTATCATGTTGTATTTATGTATATATTTTTGAATTTGCTAGCTGTCATGCCTGTCTTTCTAGGATACACGCTGCTGACCTGGCCTCTTTCCCCCTTCATTCTGTGCCCATGGTGTGCGGGCTATTACCCACAGGTCCCTAGCTTGTCTCCACCCGCTCCCATTATCCCTGGGATGTCCTTGGATGGTCTTGCACGCTCCTTAGGGACGCCCCCCCCCCCTTTCTCAATTTCCTGCCGGGTTGGCAATTGTGATTCCTGCATCTGGCTGCCGTGGGGAGCCAGTTGGATGGCGCCGGGTCCCTCCGGCGCTGCTACCTAAGCCCTTACGGGTACTCGGGCTGTATGGACACCCAAGGGCATTGCTAATTGCAATTGCCCGCCCCGAGCCACGGCATCCTGGGATCGGTTGATCTTTCCATCTCCAGTGTACTGAACGGCCGTTACCGGCCCTTCAGTACAGCGCTAGTGTCAGTGACGTAAGCCTATACGTCACTTTTGACACTCCCGCACTGCCTTCTGGACCTTGTAGGCCCGTAGACGGTAGCGAGTTGCGCATGCGCAGTGGTCCCTCTGTCCGCTCACACGTGCGGTGACGTCAGACGCCGCACGTGTGTTGGGGGGCATAAGAGCGCCGGCTTCCCAGGCTGTACCAGCGCCCAGGGACCTCTAGGACATGGATTTGCCTCTAACATCTTTACCTGGTATGTCTTACATTTCATATACAGATGGATGTCTATCAAGACATCTACTGGCTTGTTATCTTACATGTCTGTCTATCCATCTAGTACCCCAAATGCAGCAATACAGACGGATGTATCTCCATGTCTATCATCTGATTTATTATTGCGTTGCTCCTTTTGGTAAGTGCTGCATACCTTGTCCTGTATTAGTCTCCAATACTCATATCTTTCTAACACACTGTTGCTGGGCACATACATGCTTATGCATTTGAACATCCAATTTTCTCTTCCCTCTTTCGTTTTTATGTCTGTTACTCATAGGTATTCTATATTTGGACCCTACTTGTGATAAGAAGCAATTGCCACGTCACAAATTCAGTGTGTTCCCATGTCCTATATATAATCTCTTTAATACAGAAATTGTAAGTATTCAAATATCTTTCAACTTTACTATGGGTCTATACATTTTTATGTCCCATATTTGGGGACTCATTATAATCATCACACTCGTCTCTCTTTCTCTATAGAAAATATATCTTGCCAGGTCCTCCTCTTTGTCCCCTGCAGCCTCTCATTGTACCCCGAGCTCGGGTGGCCGCTTCGGGAGTTCCCTGTGTCCATCCCTGGTGACGTACAGGTAGCTTCCCTCTTCCATCTTGCGGGTTTTCCAACCTGGCGGGGGGCGGGGGGAGGGGATGTCTGCTTCCTCTCTCAGTGGGGTGCAGTGTTCCGTTGGTACATTTCAGGCATATGTGTGAGGGTTCATGCATGACAGCCCGCAAATATAATAAATTGTTTGCTCATTTTCACTTTTTTGGTTTATAGACACTGGATTTAATTTGTGATTAACTATGTTATAATTGGTATTGATTGTCAAATATTTTGTCTCATAGAGTGTATAGTAGCGCTTTCAGACATAAACACCTGTCCCTGAAGAAGCCGTATCCGGCGAAACATGTAGGACTTCCATTATATATGTCTACGGAACTGGCCGCCACATTCCTTTGGCTGATTCCCGTAATATGCCGCTACAAATGTTTTTAACTGTCTGAATCTATAATTGCACACCTCTCTGTCTTTTTTATGAATTTTCCTAATAAAATGTTCATGTTTTTTATCTAAGTTAGTTTGTGTATTTTTTGGCACCGCTATAATCCTTGCAATCCTCCCCCCCCCATATACATATTCCAAAACATATATTTTTTTTTCCTATCTTCAAATTAAACATTATTTTTCTACACTCTCCCCATCCCTTACATTGCTTAAGCCCACAACCTTTGAATATATATATGTGCCCAGGGCCTGCACCAACTACACTCAATATCCTCCATCTATAAAATACTTCATGAGGCTTCCCCCCATTACCGAGGACCTACACATCTATATGCATAAATGGTCACTTAGTCTTCAGCACCCAATAATAATTTCCTGTTGAGAGAACATATGGTCCTCTTCATCTACAATTTCCAGATCCGTGGTGCAGGGAGAGACCACTTTTAAAACCGGAATGTTTTGGTACAGAACACCTGAAATATCCCACGCTAGAACCCTGCACTTTCCCCTTTATGCTGGCATTGTGGTAAAGTAACTGGCTCCCATTTTCATATTTTTGGCAATGTGAGCTCATTGTGCCTTTCTGGATTATGGTAATTTCTCTGCTCCAATGGCTACTGTAAGGAGCCCCCTTGCTCGCTCGGTTCCACTCTCCCGACACTCCTCTGCAGCTATTGAATCAGATTGCAGATCACACCATCTGATTGCTCGGTCATCCAGTGCTCCGGGATTAGAACCACAGCTCTGTGCCGTTCTAGTCCAGTTGTGATAGCTCAGAACAAACACCAGGCAGGCTGTATGTAAGTTTAACCAGGAAATCTGTTTTATTGCAAAATACAGGCTTTTTTACACTAAAAGTGGAGGTGCAGACCTCCTGCTCATATTACGCTAACAATACAGCTGTTTAAATGGATCAAATACGTATCATCGCATAGTGGTCATGCGGATACAGAATAGTTATGTGTGCCACGTCTAATATGAAATAAATTGGGAAAACAAGAAAGTGTGGGCAGGCACCAAGACTTTATAGGCACAATAAAGATACTATAATATTAAAAGTATTGTTTTTATTTCAAAAATATTATATTAAAAAACGGGGAAAGACAAAAAGGATAAAAACTAGGTATGACATACAATATAAACAGAATATGCACTCCATACACAATAGGTAAGTTAGTGTAGAAAAAACAAAAAAATTGTAAGAACAACAAAAGACCAACACATCTTATTGATCTATATAGTTACAGTACAAATTGTTGGGTTCAAACACTATGTGATGGTGGCAGTCAAATTCTGTGTAAGCTCATAAGCTCGACATGTTACGCGCCTTGTGCGCTTCTTCAGGAGCATGGAGTGAAAAAACTGTAATAAATGATACAATATTATCAGAATTTCCAGAACATTTTTGTGTATGTACATTAACGTATACACCAAGAAAAAAGGAATCAGTAAATAAAATAAGTAGATGGAGGCTGTCTAAAGAAAGCACCAAGGGGGTATCGACCCTGCAGTAGTCAGGCGGAGGAAAGGCAATGTGGGGACAGATGTAACATAGTACAAATCTATGATAAACAGTAAGAAAAGTAGAGAAGTGTAATATGAACTAATTAATAGGTAAAGTCATTTCCCCCCCCCCTTTCCTTCCTCCTTCTCCTCCCTCCCCTCCCCCCTCCCTTTTGCCCATCTCACTCCTCCCTTGCCCCTCCTTCCCCTTCCCTGACTTTACCTATTAATTAGTTCATATTACACTTCTCTACTTTTCTTACTGTTTATCATAGATTTGTACTATGTTACATCTGTCCCCACATTGCCTTTCCTCCGCCTGACTACTGCAGGGTCGATACCCCCTTGGTGCTTTCTTTAGACAGCCTCCATCTACTTATTTTATTTACTGATTCCTTTTTTCTTGGTGTATACGTTAATGTACATACACAAAAATGTTCTGGAAATTCTGATAATATTGTATCATTTATTACAGTTTTTTCACTCCATGCTCCTGAAGAAGCGCACAAGGCGCGTAACATGTCGAGCTTATGAGCTTACACAGAATTTGACTGCCACCATCACATAGTGTTTGAACCCAACAATTTGTACTGTAACTATATAGATCAATAAGATGTGTTGGTCTTTTGTTGTTCTTACAATTTTTTTGTTCTTTCTACACTAACTTACCTATTGTGTATGGAGTGCATATTCTGTTTATATTGTATGTCATACCTAGTTTTTATCCTTTTTGTCTTTCCCCGTTTTTTAATATAATATTTTTGAAATAAAAACAATACTTTTAATATTATAGTATCTTTATTGTGCCTATAATTTCAAAAATATTATATTAAAAAACGGGGAAAGACAAAAAGGATAAAAACTAGGTATGACATACAATATAAACAGAATATGCACTCCATACACAATAGGTAAGTTAGTGTAGAAAGAACAAAAAAATTGTAAGAACAACAAAAGACCAACACATCTTATTGATCTATATAGTTACAGTACAAATTGTTGGGTTCAAACACTATGTGATGGTGGCAGTCAAATTCTGTGTAAGCTCATAAGCTCGACATGTTACGCGCCTTGTGCGCTTCTTCAGGAGCATGGAGTGAAAAAACTGTAATAAATGATACAATATTATCAGAATTTCCAGAACATTTTTGTGTATGTACATTAACGTATACACCAAGAAAAAAGGAATCAGTAAATAAAATAAGTAGATGGAGGCTGTCTAAAGAAAGCACCAAGGGGGTATCGACCCTGCAGTAGTCAGGCGGAGGAAAGGCAATGTGGGGACAGATGTAACATAGTACAAATCTATGATAAACAGTAAGAAAAGTAGAGAAGTGTAATATGAACTAATTAATAGGTAAAGTCAGGGAAGGGGAAGGAGGGGCAAGGGAGGAGTGAGATGGGCAAAAGGGAGGGGGGAGGGGAGGGAGGAGAAGGAGGAAGGAAAGGGGGGGGGGGAAATGACTTTACCTATTAATTAGTTCATATTACACTTCTCTACTTTTCTTACTGTTTATCATAGATTTGTACTATGTTACATCTGTCCCCACATTGCCTTTCCTCCGCCTGACTACTGCAGGGTCGATACCCCCTTGGTGCTTTCTTTAGACAGCCTCCATCTACTTATTTTATTTACTGATTCCTTTTTTCTTGGTGTATACGTTAATGTACATACACAAAAATGTTCTGGAAATTCTGATAATATTGTATCATTTATTACAGTTTTTTCACTCCATGCTCCTGAAGAAGCGCACAAGGCGCGTAACATGTCGAGCTTATGAGCTTACACAGAATTTGACTGCCACCATCACATAGTGTTTGAACCCAACAATTTGTACTGTAACTATATAGATCAATAAGATGTGTTGGTCTTTTGTTGTTCTTACAATTTTTTTGTTCTTTCTACACTAACTTACCTATTGTGTATGGAGTGCATATTCTGTTTATATTGTATGTCATACCTAGTTTTTATCCTTTTTGTCTTTCCCCGTTTTTTAATATAATATTTTTGAAATAAAAACAATACTTTTAATATTATAGTATCTTTATTGTGCCTATAAAGTCTTGGTGCCTGCCCACACTTTCTTGTTTTCCCAACAATACAGCTGTAACCTAATTAACCTAATTAACATGAGCTAATCAACTAATCCCTTTAGACAGCCTAGATGACTCAGCCATGACCTTTAGGCCAGACTGGCCATCTTGTAGTTCAGAAAATCCAATCAACATTATCACAATCAACATAGACTCTTCTTCACACAATAGCAGAGTTAATTAACACAAATAACAATGGGGATCTAATAACTCTTAGATCCCATAGTAGATTTATTTACAATACACATTTTAGCAGACAATAGACAGACAGGTGTTGGAATTTACATCAGCATCTCCTAGTCCCCTCCAAAAGTCCGGCTAGGTCTGTCACAACTACATTATCTTTTAGGCCCCCCCTTTTCGGTATTGCGAAATCTTTCAGTAAATTGGCCTTGTACATCTTGCTAGCAGAAAAGAGAAGTATTCCAATGCCCTGATTATCACCTATGCCCCCTTCTCAGGATCAGCTCTTAAACACTATTTCAGAGATTCGCAGAAAGGAGTATATGACAGCTTTAGTTGCTGATGCTTTGACCCAGTTCAATAAGATATAGGATATCTGGGATCAGTCTGAATACAGATCTCCTCCCATGTCTTGATTGAGGTTGAGTTTTGAAATAATATTATCTAGGGTTGATCTCCCATCCCTCCATATTGTCACTTCTTTGTATTATGACCCTTGTTATATGTCTTTTTTTTTTTTTTTTTTTTTCCAATTTCTGTATTTGGTTTGATACCTACTTCTACAGTATTCTGGCCTTGTTCATGCACTGTGTATGTTCTTGACATGTTTGTTTCTCACAAACGAGTTTTTCTGGAGTTATGACTTGTGATCATTGTTACTCTTCTACTGTTGTGCCTTTATTATGCACACTTTGTTTTTTTGAAAACCTTTAATAAAAATACAATTATAAAAAAAAGTATTCTCTTTTATTAATCCATGTATTTTAGTAATATTGCTTGTTATCTTTTTAACAATCAGGAGTGCTTTATTGAAGGAAAGAATACATACAGTATAGCATAATCAATTCAATGTGTTACAAAGGTACAATGTGTAACATTGGTATAAGCATTTCACATAGTACATGACTAGAAATATATCTATCAGTGTGGACCAAGGTTCAATACATGAAGTAGTGCAATTCTCAATCCTGCAATCAGGGATATGATCCCTTAATGAGGAGGGGGAAGGATAGAAGAAGGAGGAGAAGAGGGGAAAGAACGGCAAAGAAGGCGGAGATGAGGAGGGAGACAGAAGGGAGACAGACAGGTCTCAGATCTCTGTATCCTGTTGGTTAAATTGATGTCCATGTTAACCACACTTTGTCAAATTTCCAGGGGCACCCACGACTATTGTACGTCAACTTATATAACGGAAGGGCAGCATTAACCTTATTTTCCCATGTAGCTATATCTGGGGGGACGGAAGAAGTCCACTTACACAATATTTCCTTTTTAGCATAAAAAAAGCAGATATGAGATCAGCAGTTTGCTATTATGTGATCTTTGGTCATCATCCTGGATACCCAGTAAAGCTATTTCAGGCGTCATAGGGACAGCAAATTCAAGACGAACATTTAGCTGGTCGAATACTCCTGCCCAAAAGGTCGATAACATGGGGCAGTCCCAGTACATATGCATGTATGTGCCCAATTGTGCCAGACATCTAGGACAATGTGGGTCTCTAACAGGGTATATTCTAGACATACATACCGGGGTAAAATACACTCTGTGGAGAAACTTTGTTTGTATGAGTTTGTCCCCTGCAGATATGACCAACTTGGGGCCTTGTTCCAGACTATCCTCCCAATCCTCCCTCTCTAGTGCCGGGATGTCAGCCTTCCATTGTTCCCAAAGTCTATTCATTTTCATAGTGTCAATTGGAAAAGGTAAGGCAAGGTACCGTATAGAGCAGAGAGAGGCTTTTTCAGGTCCCACAGGACAGTAGGTCCTCTACCGGGTCTAATTGCAGAGTAGGGGGCGTAGGGAACTGGGCCCTGGCCGCATGTCTAAGCTGGGCATAGCGGAAGAGCATCCATCCAGGTAGAGCATACTTCCTAGTTAATTGTGAGAATGACAGCAAAGTACCTGTAGGCATAATAACACTTAATGTCTTGATGCCGAATCTTGCCTATACCTGAGGATACGGTATTGACCTGAAGTGGGGCAAGTTAGGGCTTCCCCAGTGAGGCTGGACCAGAGACCGGCGATCTGCCCGGAAAAACCTGCGTCGAGCCGCAATCTAAGCTTTGCTCGTCGCCCTAGTCGGGGCAGGTAGGTCCTTACATTCCCCCACTCCTCTATACACCAGATTTTGTAATGCCTGCAGTGAGCTCAGCCATGCTGCTTCTAGACAGACCGCAGCATTGGACCTTCTCGCCTCAAACCACCAATGCGTTGACCAACATTGCTGCCCAATAATAGACCCGAAAGTCTGGGAGGGCCAAGCCCCCCAGGTGCGTTGGTGAGCGTAGTGTGGATTTTGCCAGTCTCGGTATGGCTCTGTTCCATATAAAAGAGATGATACATCTATCTATCTCCTGAAAAAACGACACCGGTATCCAAATCGGACTGTTCTGGAAGATATAATTAAATTTGGGTAGGATGATCATTTTAAGGATATTTATACGGCCCAATAAATTCAAAGGGAGTCCGGACCAGGACTGGCATCGCAGGAGTCGGAGCAAGGGGAGCACATTCAAGGTGTAATATTGGCTGACATCTCTAGACACTCTTATCCCAAGATATTTGAACTCTACAACCCATTGCAGCGGTGTAGAACTGTGCGTGACCTGGGGCTGATTATCTAGAGGAAAGAGGACCGACTTGTTCCAATTAATACGAATGCCCGACAATAGCCTAAACTTATCGAATAGCACCAGACAATGATGGGCCAGCATCATTCAGGTAAAGAAGAGCATCATCTGCGTATAGGGATATTTTCTCCTCTAAGCTGCCAATCTGTATCCCCCGGACCTCCTGAGACTCCCTAATCAAAATCGCCAGGGGCTCCAGAGCCAGGGCAAACAGACCGGGAGACAAGGGACAGCCCTGACGGGTACCCCTATGTAGTGGGAAGGACTCTGATAACCAATCGTTAGTACGTACCCTTGCCCTCGGTGCTCTATAAAGAAGTTGTATCCAGCGTAAAAAATTGGGGCCAAACCCAAAGTGTTGCAGCACCCCCCATAGATATGCCCACTCTACAGAGTCAAACGCCTTTTCGGCATCCAGGGAGGCAATCACCAGGGTACCAGCTGTGTTGTGGGTGATTGACATGTTTAAAAAGAGGCATCTGATATTTATGTCAGTGCCCTTGCCTGGCATAAACCCGGTCTGATAGACATGGATCAGTGTAGAAATTACCGAAAACGGGCGATTAGCTATTATCTTCACCAAGACTTTCGCATCGACGTTAAGCAGTGAGATGGGTCTGAATGATGCACATTCCTGTGGGTCCTTACCAGGCTTGGAGATTAAGACAATTATGGCCTTCTCCATACCATGGACTCGGGCAGAGCACCTGTCTCTGCCAGGCCAGAGAAGAGGGATTTTAATCTAGGGGCAAGAAGGTCAGTGTGCTGCTAGTAAAATTCTGTAGGCAGGCCGTCTGCACCCGGAGTCTTACCACCCTGTAGACCCCCAAAGGCAGTCTGGACCTCCTCCAGGGAAATATCCTCCTCCAACAAATTCCTATGTTCCTCCGATAAAGAAGGAAAAGGGATAGCATCTAGGTAGTCCTGCAGTTCAGTTGGGGAGAAATGTGCTCTAGAAGAATAAACTTCCCTGAAGAATTCCAAGAACCAAGCATTATTGTCCTCCGGAGAGGACACCAACTGTCCACTGGCGTTCCGGATACTAGCTATGTGAGTGGGTGCCATCTGGTTCTTTGCCAACCACGCTAACAGTTGCCCATTCTTATTCCCATGTTCAAATACTCTCTGCTTGGTATGTAACATAGATTTTTTTGGTCTGCTCAATATTATGTAGAGAGAGATCTGAGGGTCCTCTGCCATATTTTGTAAATGGCTTCATTAGGGAACTGAATATATTCTGTCTCACACCTAGCAGCCACCCCCTCTAGTGTGTCCAGTGACCGGGAAGCCTCTCTCTGCAAAAAGGAGATGCGAGCAATATATTCCCCCCTTACCCAGGATTTAAAGGCATCCCACAATGTAGTGGCATTAACAGAGTCCCCATTCACATTCCAAAAATTAAAAATAGCTTCCATCATTGGTTCTTGGATTCTCCCATCCTTCGCCCAGAATCTGGACAGACGCCATAGCTTCTGACCCTGGGATTTAATCAAGGAGATTGGGAGACAGATGGGGGCATGGTCTGAAATCCCTCGGGGCAGGTGCTCCACCGTTTTGGCCCAGCACAAGGCCCCAGGGGTCTATATGGGAAAGGGCCCGATAAGAAGTGGAGTGACACGTATAGTATACTCTCTCTCACTTGGATGAAAGTGTCGCAATACATCAGTGAGAGCAAACGTGTCTGCCCAGTTCCCCAAGGCCAATGAGGGGCGGGTTGTCGCATGCAGTCTGTCCAGATCCTGTGATTGCACCATATTGAAATCACCGAACAAAAATACTTCTGGTATATTGAAACCCATCACAATCTGCATTATATAATTCAATAGTTGTACATCCGCGGGGGGGAGGGAGGTATAGACCCACCAACACCAACCCCCTATCATATAGTGAGGCGTTTATGATAACAAATCTACCCCCCGGGTCTGTTCTGACATCTAAGATCTGTAGAGGAAGGGACTTGCGGATCAAAATGCTTACCCCCTAGCGTAATTAGAGTAGGTGGAATGGAAATGAGTTCCCACCCATGCCCTCCGGAGACCCAGGATACGCGAGCCCATCAAATGAGTCTCCTGGAGGATACATATGTAGGGATTATATTTCTGAAAGTATTTAAAAACCAGCGTCCTTTTAGTGGCCGAGTTTAGGCCCCGGACATTCCAAGATATGACAGAGAGATCAGCCATCATCTAGTGGGTGCAAATAGGTGAATAGGATCCGCACGTCCCCCCCTCCCCCCCGACCAGTCTCTCAAGGGTAGAAATTCAAACCATCTCACAGTCCCCATGAGGCCTAAGAATACATTATGCAGTACAGTAGTATGAACATAGTGCTTATGTGAAATAGTAACACTCCAAATACAAGAAAGTAACTCCAGTTTAAAACATAGGTGAACAATAACTTCCCTGAGTTTCTGCAACAGCAGAGAACCCCCCCCCCCCTCCCCACATCACCAACACAATCTGATGATATATCATACCCCCGAACCAACAATAATTTAAAGAGGGCGCTCGTTTATAGCGAGAGGGCAACAGAGATGCTGGTTAAAATTGCATAGATTCTCTCCTGGGTGACCCCAGGGGTACATATCTTAGTTACTAAACAATCTTTCAATTGTAAACAGAAGATTATGATTTAATTAAGTTGAAACTTGCTGGAGAGATAGCCAACAAGTTCGGCTTCAGGAAAAGGCAAAAATGCTCCATTATGCGTCATACAGCAAGATCCAGCCCTCTAGAGGCCCCAGCCTGTGAGACACAACTGAAAATAGAAATACGAGTTCCTGGCAGTTGCTGCAGGCTCATGAGGGCCCAATCCAAAGATTGCACATTCTTCACTTGTAGTAGAATAAGCGTGAGATGTGGATATCCCACTTGCAGCTTGTATGCCTGTCTGTAAGGCCATAGACCCTATTCTGGCCCAAAAGAGATACACGAGGAATCAGAACATCAGGGCATTGGGATAGGCTAGACAGTAATGCTGCTATGCTAGCAGGATCCACCCCGTAATATCACCGGTCCCCGTTCTCAGGTCATTCGTTATAGTCCAACGAACAGAGTACCCATGTAGACATGAAACAGGGATAGGGCACGTGATCACGGTAAACGCCACTAGCCTAGCCCCAAGGTAGAGCACAAATAAGGGATCAATACTCTGCAACCGTTTGGGCACATTTAAAAGAAATAACGACCCCAGTTCCTCCCCAAGTTCATCATAGTGTATGGAAGTCCTGTGCAGCTAAAGTTTGTGTGCATCTGGGGTGGGTCATTCATTTCATTCAGAACTTTTTCAGTTCTGTAAGCAGTAAAACTTCCAAAAGCAAAAACATTTTACAAGCAACAGTGAGCTACATGTCTATAAGCTAATTGCTATTGTTATCCATCCTTGACTGTTATGAGACAGCGATTCCAACCAGGTAGCAGCGTCACGGGGTGCAGTAAAAAAATTTACTCCTCCCGATCCCCAAGTTAAGCAGCCGAAAAATCAGAGTATGAGGGTTGGATCCAGGCGGTGCCAGGACAGGGGGAACCCTGTGTGCACGCTCCACTGTAAAATACGTTGAGAACTGCGCAGCCGGCAGCAAACCCCTCAGTAGCTCCTCTACAAATACCGTAGGATTTTTCCCCTCCGCACCTTCTGGCATGCCAACGATCTGGAGGTTGTACCTCCGGTTCCTATTTTCCGCGTTGTCGACTTTATATTCCAACGCTCGGACCTTCGTCTGTAGGGTGCGGATCGATGCTGTATGCTCCGTGACAGTGTCTTCCGCCAATCCCACACGCTGCTCCGCTTCCGAAACCCGTGTACGGAGTTTGTCAAAGTCCTGTCGGATGAGGCTAACATCCAGTTGTACAGCCTCTATTTTGTTGGTCAGGGCAGTTTGACATGTGGCTATCGCAGCCATTACTTCCTGAAAGCCAAGCCGCTGCTCAGCCGTCTGCTCCTCCATCTCTGTCTGTGACGCCATATTTCTTGCGCGCCTGGGGTAAACCGTGGTTTAACCATAATTTTTACCTCCAACAACGGGGAGTGGCCATGGGGGCAAAGTTCGCGCCTAGTCTCGCGAACCTGTTCATGGCTAAGTGGGAGGAGAATGTTGTCTATGTCCATGAAACCAGTTCTCTGGTTTTGTGGACCAGGTACATAGACGACATCCTTCTCCTATGGAATGGTACCATGGAGACACTTGATGAGTTCTTTGTGAGTTTGAACGCTAACGACAGAGGTATATCCTTGTCTTATGAAGCCAGCGAAACTAAAATCCACTTTTTAGACTTACAGATAGAGATTATCAATAAGGAATTCAGATTCAGCACCTATTTCAAACCCACAGACCACAATGGGTTCATTCCTGTCGATAGCTGTCATCATGTCTCGTGGTTAAATGCGATCCCTCGGAGCCAGTTCTTGAGACTCCGACGGAATTGCACTGAAATGGAGGTATTTCTTGAACAGGCCAAGATTTTAAAATCTAGGTTCGAGGATAAGGGTTATGACACGGATGGCCTAGACCAAGAAATCCAAAAAGCTATCAACATAGATAGGAAATCCTTACTGGAAGTCAAACCCAAGAGAGAACCTGACGGGAAGTTTAGGTGGGCCATGTTAACTACTTTTTCAACACAGCACAGACAAATTAAAAACATCATGAGGAAACATTGGGGCGTCCTAAAGCAAGACAGCATTCTGGGTCCACTTATCCCAGAAGAAGCTAATGTTATCTTTAGGGGTGTACCTTCCTTAAAAGGACGGATAGCCCCTAACATTATAAACCCCCCCACTCGCCCCTCTTTCTTTCATGACTGGACAGGCTTTTTCCCATGTAGGAAATGTACGGTATGCCAGCATAATGCTGTTAGAACACGCAAAGTTACCGAGTTTGCCTCCACAGTGACAGGAAAGAGATACACTATAAAACCATTCTGCACATGCAGCACGAGATATGTAGTGTATCTCATTACTTGCCCCTGTCTTAAACAATATATAGGCCGCACTACTAGGACATTTTCGATTAGGGTGGGGGAACACATCGCCCTAATTAAAAGCAGAGACCCCAAACACACGGTCCCGAGACATTACAAGGAATTGCACGGTGGGAATCCAGAGGGATCGCAGTTTGTCATTATCGACAAATATACACCACCCTGGAGAGGGGGTGCTAAAACAAGGGGAGTATCTCGCCTCGAAATGTTCTGGGCACATGAGTTGCAGACTTTTGCCCCTTTAGGGCTCAACGTAGAGATAGACGTTAATGCCTTCCTAGATGAATCGTAAGGGACACTATGTATATCCTTATATTGTTATCTTTTTATTTTTATGTTGTACAATTCTGTATCTCGGATTTATATACATATGGGTAAGATCTGTTATTGCCTTTTATAGGTTTTAAAATATAGAGGTCACAGATGTAAAATGTGTAGACTCATGTGAATCCAGCTTATTGAATTCGTTTCATCGATTAACACACATGGGTTCACACACATGCAACTTTTGCATCCCTCCATTTATGCAAATTTTACATATGACCTGGCTAGACCAGGTCTCTCACATAATTATTGTGTTGCCCTCATTGGGTGCATGACATGGGATGAAATACATGCTTCCGGTTCTTCATTCAGGAACTGGAACGCAAGCCATCCATACTGAAGCTATCTTCAACTTGTTGTTTTACCGGGAGCTCCTGGCTAATCACCAGTGGAACGCAAACGGTGAGATCTACATGAGGAATTCCGCGTTCGCGCCGTGACGTCACAGCGTCACATCGCGAGATTAGTTAAGATCCGGGATCTTCAGGCTAACCACCAGTGGAACGCAAGCGGTGAAATATACATGAGTATTTCCGCTCCCGCGCTGTGACGCCACAGCGTCACATCGCGAGATTAGCCAAGACCCGTCGTCACACAGTGGTGGAGACGAACTAACGCTTACAAATCATATATACAAGCAAGTATTTTATTTTAAACGTAAGATTACTTTTAACACTCTTTTTTAATACGATAATGGCATTTAACATTCGATACATGGGGAATATTTGGCCTTCGTTTTGATTGGTGGAACGCACAACACACCCACCAAGACGAGGCCTGGAACGCACGCGGGTCCGCCATCTTGGACAACCCGGAAGTGCAAATTCTTGGAATTGAACGGGCTGGAGTCACATCAGGATGAACACAGTTCCTATATTAGGGAGTCGGGCTGCAGTGGAGGGTACCCCAGGACAAAGTCTACTCAGACGAAACGCGTCGGGAGGACTCCACTGCCGCCCCTTTTATGTACAAGCGCTTTTTTATCATCTACATCATGTAAGTGTATTTCTTTCATTTTTAATAAACACGGTTTCTACGGTATTACACTATGTAGTCCTTTCTGTATCCTTTATGAACCATACGCGGTGAGACCCATTATTATGTTTGGAGAAGATACGTCTTCAGAAAAGCCCCCCTCAATGTCTTCAGGCTGCCAAGGTCTTCTCACTATTGCCAGGGAGCAATAAAAGCCGGTTTGACCCTCACAGCATACGCTGTTTTGGGTTCAAACCCTCCGGTAAGCCCCCATCTATACCATCTGAGTGCACTGCACGTTTGTGAAGACACTGTGGTGTGATATTTGAAGTTGGTCCATATATGCAATATTCAATATAGCCATGTGGGACTTTTTTTGATTGACTGCACACCATCATCTCTAAAGACCTTATGTTGTATGCTGGTGAAGGTGCTCCTCATTTCACTTTTGGGTGGTGACCCATTCAGTTTAAATTCACTGACTGTTCATTTTAATCACTTTTGCTTCCATTTTTGAGTTTTCTAAATGTGAAACATTTATATGTGTTTAGTTATATCACGTATAAGGCATAGGTCTCTTAACCTATCAGTTTTAAGGTGCCTTGTTGATTTAGCGCTACACTTTTCTGTTTATTAATAATTTGTTGGGCAATTCTTCTAGTTGCGGTGTTAGCAGCTTATTATTTTTTGATTATTTGGAGTAAGCGCAAATTTACTACTGGTGGGAATTTGGTGAAACCGTGGGCCACAGAATTGGAAGAGCACCTATACATTAGCTTGGGCTGATTCCCATTACTACTTCCCAACACTACTTTAATAGTTTAATCTGAGTGTATATTGTTTTTTTAATAAAAAAACAATATAAAACAAAAAGTACACTGCACTTTTTGTTCTTTCATCCCTGCTTAGAGATTGTGGGTATATAAAAGTTCTGCTATGAAACAGCCTGCCAGCTTCTCTATTACAACCCATGGTTAGTCTGGTAAAAGAAGGTATTTGTACCCTTTCTTTATTTCTTTTTGTTTTCTGTGTTTTGGCCTCCTCTGGTGGATTAGAGCTGCATTATGCCTATCGGTAACATTATTAGGCTTAGTCTTACACTGATATTGGTGCAGGAACAGGAACTGTTTTATGTGTTAAATAAATATTTTGAGACTAAGTGCCAACAATGGACTACATGCTTTCTTTCACTTATTACATCTTAGCTATGCATTGTTTATTTTGATGAATATGTGCAAAATTCTAGCCATTCAAATAAATATTTTTCCTTTTAATTATAATTTTCTTCTTCTTCTGAATTAATATCTCCCTCCCCTCATATTGGGTAGTCAAAACTATCAAATTGTTTCAAACTAAAATAACATTTTCCTAAGATTAAAAATGGTGCAACAGTAATATAAAGCTAATCTTGTGGAAAGGAGGAGCATCTAATAAAATACTCAACTAGTCTGCACAATTGCACCAATATGATTTGTGTTTTCATAACTATAAGTTTATTTGTGCAAAATTGGTTGTTTGCATTTCACCCATTGTGCATATACATTGTTCACTGCATGTTGGCCAAATTATCCACATATGTTTGCAACCCATAGACACTTCGGGAATGTTGCCAGAAGTGAGGCACATAAGTTAAGGTGATTGTAAACCCTCACATATACCCAGTGAGTGAACAGCCTCAGATGATACACAGATGAAAGCTACATAGCATTTATTTGTTTATCTGCAGCGCTCTCTTCCCTACACCATTTCAAAAAGGCAGCATGTGTTAAAATCCTTCTTCAGGAACACAGAGGAGGGGGTGGAGAGGCTGCAGTTACACTGTATGAGAGCTGATTGGAGGAAATGAACACACCCCCTTCCACACAGCAGAAGAACTGTGTTGTGAATAGACAAACTGCCTGCTGAGTTCCCTCCCTGACACAAATTTTATCTCATTCCCATGTGTTGAGAAAACTTCTCAGAAGTGACTCATGCTGATAACACTTGAATGTAGCACCAGAGAGAAATGACACTAATGCCCCATACACATGATCAGAAATTCCGTCAGAAAAAACTTGGATGGTTTTCTGATGGAATTCCGCTCAAGCTTGTCTTGCATACACACGGTCACACAAAAGTTCTCTGAACTTTCGACCGTCAAGAACACTGTGACGTACAACACTACGACAAGCCAAGAAAATGAAGTTCAATGCTTCCGAGCATGCTTTGAATTGTTTCCTGAGCATGCGTGATTTTGTGGCTCGTCCGAATTGCATATAGACGAACGCATTTTCGGATAGGAACTTTTTCCGACCAAAAAATAGAGAACCTGCTCGCAATCTTTTGCTGGCTGGAATTCTGCCAGCAAAAGTCCGATGGAGCATACACGGTCGTAATTTCTGACCAAAAGCTCACATCCGACTTTTGCTGGCAGAATTTCTGATCATATATATGGGGCATTAGAGCTTTGGACAGAGATAAGTAAACACTACAGGTATATGTGCATTGCTCAGATTTCTGAAACTGAGGTTTACAACTTTACCAAAAAATATTCAGTATGGGGGAGAATCTCATCTCCAGTCTGGTATCAGAGCTGGTGGGCCTTAAAAGACAATTGTTTTTTTAATGTGGGGTCTCTCAGCCCTCAGTCTATATTCCTTGGCAAGTGGCCAAGCTGTCTTCAGTACCTATCTCTCCCTATCCAAAATAAGGTACTGTCTTTACTTCCACTTCAAGGTCCCCTTATGGCACAGATTGTGCTATTTATAGAACCTCTATGCTCAAAAAATGGCTACTTTGACATAAACTCTGTGTCCAATTAGACAGATACTCCCCCAAGATGGTGCCTGGAGCCTATGACAGAGGGCAAAATTAGTCCTGGGTTGGTTTCCCTCACCTGACAGCTCAATTGATTGCTGCACTATAACAAAAGGGAGGGTCACAAACCCAACTACCAACCCCCCCTATATATTGATACAAATCAAGATGATCAGTAAATTGCAACACATCAAGGGCAATTGATGTTTTGATTTTGGGCATGCTAGCCTGTGTGTTTAATTCAATAACTGTCAGATTGCCTCAGATATTAAAAAAGAAAGTGGTAGATAAATGGTCCAAGTACAACATTCAAATATTTCATGAACAACCCAATCAAGTGTATAGTGTATGGGGACTTTTGAGTTGCTATGGATTTCAACAAACTTCTAAAAAAATAAATCAAAAACGTACTTTAATAATATCTGTGAAAAGCGTCATATTAGTGCATTAATAGACATTGACAACAGCACATACTGTGTATATCATACATTCATATATTACATAAAATATTCTGACAGTCAGAATGGCTGTGTATATTGATTTACTTATTAATTTTAATCTTTATTTTATTACAATACCATATACCTTCCCCATATCTCCTGTAGAAGCAGATTTCTTTGAAAACACTTTGAGAAAGTGATCCTATCCCAATGTGTTATTCAGCTGATCATCAGAATGTATGGTAAACCCATGTCTGTGGAGCTGAAATGTATAATTAAATTCAGTTGTCGGAAATATAGAGCACACATATTTAGATATATAGCTGGTACATTAATGTATTATATGAGTGCTGTTGTCAAAGTCTTTGCATATATATGAAGCTTTGAATTGGTATTAAAAAAAGGCTTGTTTTATATATTATATCGGCTTGCTGACCGAACCATAGCTATATGACGGCTACAGCACGGTCAGCTAATTCTGGGAGGGCGTACAATGACGTCCTTCCAGACTCGCACTTCCCACGTGCCCCCTGGGGCACACACACGGAAGTGTCCGTGCTCGCTGGGTTCACCAGACCCAGCGCATCACGGGTCGCAGTAAAGGGCCAATCACAGTGGCCCTCTACTACTTGATCACTCTGTCCAATGATGGACGATCACTTGTCAACAAACCAGCGCATGTCCAGTTCAGCTCTCTCCTCGTTTGTTTGATTGATCTCTCTGATTGGTACAGCATGCAAGGAGAGAAGGGAGACTGCAGCACTCACCCCTGCCTCATTTATGTGCAGATTCTCGCTTGCAACGTTCCAGCACGAAGGCAGACAGCAGAGAGATGATGTAATCTCTCTGCTGCCCACAGCTGCATAGTGAGGGCAGGAGAGCGGTGACGCAGGGCGGCCGGTGAGAGATGATGTCATCTCTCTGCTCCCCCGCCCGTCAAAACACATGCCAACTGGCCTGTTTGGCCGCTCATCCTCCGGCACGCTAACTGATCCGCCGCTCCCGCTAATGCCAGCTCACCCACCAGCCCCGCTGACTGATGCACCCGACGGCCTGTCACTAATTTCTCGGGGGGGGGCAACTCCTCTGTTGCCCCACTGACCTTCCCCTGCATGTGCCTCATTCATACAAATATGTGCCTCATTCATGCCCATCTGTGCCTCATCCATGTCCATATGTGCTTCAATTATACCCACCTGTGTCTCATACATGCCTAATCCATGCCTCATTCATGCCCATCTATGCCTCATCTGTGCCACATCAGTGCCCATCCATGCCAAATCAGTGCCACTACAGTGCTCATCAGTGCCCTACAGTGCCTCACAAAAGTGTAATAGGTAGTCGGGAAATTAAATTTGTAATTTTATGTCCCTAGAGCACTTGACGGTGCCCCCTGAATATTGGGCCTCTGTATGTGTCCAGACTGTGTAAAAGTCTCACACATTTGTTATTGCCATACGCAAGAGGAGTAGCAGAATGTATTTTGGGGTGCAATTTTTGCTATGTACATGCTATGCGTTAGAAATATATCTTATAAATGGACAACTTTGTGTAAAAAAAAAAATGTGTATTTTATTTTCTTTCCACATTTTCCAAAAACTTGTGGAAAAAAAATGACATGTTCATAAGACTCATAATTCCTTATAGAATATACATTGGGATGTTTACTTTCCAAAATGGGGTCATTTTGTGGATGTTTTTATTGTCCATATGCCCCTAGAAGGCCTGGAGGTGCTACTTGCACGTTGGGCCTCTGTATGTGGCCAGGCTGTGTAAAAGTCTCACACATGTGGTAATGCCATATTCAGGAGGAGTAGCAGAATGTGTTTTGGGGAGTAGTTGTAAGTATGCCTATGTGAGTGTGAGACAAATAACTTGGTAATATGACAATTTTGCGAAAAAAAATCTTCATTTTGCAAAGAATTGTGGAAAGAAATTACAACTTTAAAAAAACTCACCATGCCTCTTACTAAATACCTTGGAATGTCTTCTTTCTAAAAAGGGGACTCTGAAGCCGCCCCGTACAGCATGACTTCGGTGCGGCTTGCAAAATTACTTCTGTATAGAAGTCAATGCAAGCCGCTCCCAAGTCGCCCCCAAGTAGTACAGGAACCTTTTTCTAAGTCGGAGCAACTTGAGTCGCTCCTATTAGAATGGTTCCATTGTACTGAATGGAGCACTGACTTGTTGCCTGACAGGTTGCCTCTGTGTGGCTCAACAAATGAGATCCCAGACACTTAGCACAATTTTGAGACAATCTGACATCTCAAACAAATGTAAAAAGTTAATTCATAATAGTAACTTCGTAAGTTGATAAGATTGTAAGGTTATACAGGATCAGTAAAAATATTTTGTTCTGTAAAGAATGATGCTATTAAATGATTGTTCCCTTTTTCATTTAGGAAATGATGGATATAATTAAAGCCATATATGACATGATGGGGAAATATACATACCCTGCTCTCAAGGATGATGCCCCTAAGCAACACCTGGACCTATTTTTTCAGGTTAGTTTGCATTACTTTAAAAGCAATATTTTAAAATTATAACTTGTGGAAAGAGATTTTCAGATAAGAGCAGTTTTGATGCTTGAATGCTTGTGTTCTTGTCCGAAACCCACTTTAGGGTCTCCGCTCTGGCATATGTCCCCCATTTGGTATGTTCCACTGAGGATGCAGGTCAGGATAGGATTCCATGTAATCCACAGAACAAATAGAGAAAAATCTCAGCCACTGCACAAAATACAAGACCAGCATGTAATAAGTGGACTGGGTGGTGCGTATGGGCTTGTATGGTGTGTATGGTGTTGTATGGTGTGTATGGTGTTGTATGGTGTGCGGCGGCTGAGATTTTTCTCTATTTGTTGTGTGTTCTTATCCTGTTATAATTTCATGAAGCAAGGTGTGGCAGAAAACAACATTGCCTTGGTTAAAGTGGTATTAAATCCAAAAAGCAAATGTTTATTATATTGCAGCATACTTATTCTTAGATGTCGTGGCTGCATTTGTTTTCAATTTTAGGCCTTCTTTTTTTTCCTTTGGTGATCCTGTCAGTATGTCTATTGTTTTTCTACTGAGCAAGTTCTGCAAAAGTAGCAGTTAGAATGTTAAATCATACCATTTACTACTGACAGGGGTGCTTACAATAATCAACTTTCATTTATTCATGTAAATGTTCATGTTTGGATAGCTCGGTAGATTGTTCATAGAAAGGCCTGGATTCTTTCCAAGATACACATTATATAACTGGATAATAATATTTATAGGTAAAGTTGGTCCAGGGAATATTTGATTGCCTCTTGGGGTTAAGGAGGGAATTCTTTTTCCCTGCTGGAGCAAATTAGATCAAGCTTTATTGGGGGGGAGGGGGGATTGCCATCCTCTGGATCAACTGTGGGTATAGGATGGTGTGTGTATGTACATATATACATACACACACACACACACACACACTATATTGTCAAAAGTATTAGGACACCTGCCTTTACACGCACATGAACTTTATTGGTATCCCAGTCTTAGTGCATAGGGTTCAATATTGAGTTGGCCCACCCTTTGCAGCTATAACAGCTTCAACTCTTCTTTAAAGGCTGTCCACAAGGTTTAGGAGTGTGTCTATGGGAAAGTTTGACCATTCTTCCAGGGATGCATTTGTGAGGTCAGGCACTGTTGTTGGACGAGAAGGCCTGACTCGCAGTCTCCGCTCAAATTCATCCCAAAAAGTGTTCTATCAGGTTGAGGTCAGGACTCTGTGCAGGCCAGTCATGTTGCTTCCACCCAAAACTCGCTCATCCATGTCTTTATGGACCTTGCATCGCATACTAGTACATTATGAAATCTGTGATTTTTTTTTTTCCCCTTCAACCCTATGATTGAAAAAATTTCAAAGTGAATATCCAGCTTTAGCAATAGCATGCAATGCCAAGCTGCAGCTAACAAAGCTAGCAAAATACTGTCATGCATTAAAAAGGCATACATTCAAGGCATAATCAATATTTCTACCCCTTTACAAAACACTGGTTCAGCCTCATCTTTAATATGCAATTCAGTTTTGGTCACCAATCCTCTGGATCTGGAAAGGGGGTGGAGGACCTCAGATATGAGGATTGATCACATTGAGTACAGTTATTCAATCTGGAGAAGAGGCGCTTAAGAGGGGTTATGATTACAATGTACAAATACATCAAAGGTGACTTTGGTAACTGTAATAAACTGTTTATTCTATGATCCCTGAAGAGAAAATGCCGCTATGGTTTGAGGTTAGAAGAAAAGAGGTCTGTTCTTAGATTGTGGAAAGGGTTCTTTATTGATAGAGCAGCAGCATGGAACTCTTTCCCCCAGGAGGTGATACTATCTGAGAGTGTCATAACTTTTAGATCAGTGGATGTAAAGGAGCACCATTGTCCAGTAGATGTGGGTTTGAAAAGACGTTTTTATTTTGGTAGCAACAATAAAATCAAGACAGCACGTTTCGGGGGAACAAAGACCCCCTCTTCCTCAGGGTTGTTCAAAAAGTTAAAGGGTACACAAAAACAAACATACAGATAAATATGTAGAAATGGAAAATTACAGCTAAAAATATTATTCACAAAGTTGTATACGAAAAATTCTCATAAAAACGCAAATCCATAAGATAAAACCTACAGTATGAGCTCTGAGATGATATGAGAATTGGAAATGTATAGAGTACTGCCAACATCCTTAAACAAATGGAATAAAGAGAGATATGCAACCAGTGCATGAGAGGTCACCCCTTAAGACTTTTTAGGCAGAAAAGTATGAAAAGTAGAAAACTGTAAAAAATGCACGTAAGTGCCAACTTTATTAATCATAGAAAAAAATTGTAATAGATATATATGAATACAAAATTCACTTTAAAATACATCAATGAATCAATCGTATACAAGGTAAATATATCAACCCAAGGTTCACAATCCACTGCCTGAATCAAGTTGAGATCAGACGGATAGATTTACAGCATATATCCCAACATGTTTCGGAAATTCACATTGATATATAATATTCCTTTATTAGGGGAGATTTACAATTAGGTGATTTGATCCTTATCTGTAATATAAATTTAATTATGTAATAATATTTTTTTTATAGTAGTGTAGGAGAGTGCCAACCATTACACTTTACACAATGTTCTATATCAAGGCTAATGGTACTTTCATAAATGAAATTCATTATAAATCATAACAGGATAAAAACAATAATGAGGGGAATACAGGCTGGCTGGAAGGTTCACAGAAATAAAGGATGGGCAGTCATGGATCCAAAGCCAATCACTGCAGCACATCCACGATAGACACCTGATTGGAGTTTAGCAGCCAAGATATACTATTTAAAAAATCATAGAAAGAGGAAAAATTAAATTAGTCCTGCATATGATGTAGGGAAATGTGAAATTTGCGGCATAAAGGTAAGGGAATATATATCCCTGATTTACCTATGTAGATTTAATGTATTTACCTTTAGCTGTTCAAATCCAAGATGCAGACCTCTGGGCAGCAGTCCATAGACTGACAAGTGCCAGCTGAGTGTCTGCATCTTAAATAGTGCACCTGATATGGAATAGGCTAATCAGTTTAGCTCTAGGCTGCATAGGCTTGCTCCTTTTAATCAGCTGTATGCACAACAGCTGAATGCAGAGCTCAGAATGTCTCCCAGACCCGGAGGCACGCAGCGTATCCACGTACATCTGGGTGTGATGACGTGTCACCGGCTGGTAGGAAGTCCCCACCTGTCTGGCGAACCAACAGTGGGGACATGTAGGAGCTCCTCCCCGCGCATATAGCTTAGGTGGAGAACAGAAGAACTACCGTCATCCCCCAGCAATGCGAGGGTGGGTGTCTGCAAGCAAGCAGGACAGTTCATACGGTCCATACTGCGCCACCTAGTGGATGAAAAATTGTTTACAGCCCGCATGGTTTACAAATTACATGTATAAAGCACATTACACAATATAGTACCATGGTTACAGTACATATATAAAACGGGAGGGAGGAAAGAGACAATAGGTGTACAGGAAAATTCAATATTAAACCAGACATGGAAAAAGGGGAAAGGGATAATAAGATGGAGATAAAATAAATAGAGTCTCAAAATTCGGATTATTGGGATACAAAGAGATAAGTGACTGCAATACTAGAAAAATTTATATATATATAGACTGATATAATTCAACATCTGTCTAAATGCACTAGAACAGTTGGAACATTAGTGTCATGATCGGCCCTTCCTCTGAATGGACTTTAGGCATGTATTGTGCTATATACATAAAGGGGAAAGGAAGAGAGGAAAACCTCTATAAATCCAATTCGCAAACTCCCGAGATAAATCCAGATAGAAAGGGTCTAAAATTGAATGCCTCATTGAGGCCAGGTGGTGAGGTCGCCTGCAAATTAAGTATCCACCTTAATTCACATTGGAGGAGGCGTTTGTTGAAATCGCCGCCTCTGGAATCAAAGTGGATACGGTCAAGAGCAAGAAAGTGAACTTTAGGGATTGACTCCGGATGAACCAAGGCCATATGGAGGCCGATGGGTGCATCAGGATCATGTTTTCGTATGGTGGTAAGATGTTGGTATATCCTTTTCTAGAACTCATTTTTGGTTTTCCCAACATAGTAACACCCACATTCACATGTGAGCAAATATACTATGCCAGGGGTTCTGCAATTGACATAGTGTTTGGGGTGAAATTGTTGCCCGTTGGGCAGATTTATATATTTACGTCTGTCCATGTACTGACAATATGGGCATCCCCCGCATGGTAAAGTCCCCAAAGTTTTGCATGCGGGGGATGCCCATATTGTCCGTAGGGATGATCTTCGAGTTCGAGTTGAACTCATGTTCGACTCGAACATGGGCTGTTCGCAAGTTCGCCGAACAGCGAACAATTTGGGGTGTTCGCGGCAAATTCGAATGGCGCGGAACACCCTTTAAAAGTCTATAGGAGAAATCAAAAGTGCTAATTTTAAAGGCTTATATGCATGGTATTGTCATAAAAAGTGTTTGGGGACCTGGGTCCTGCCCCAGGGGACATGTATCAATGCAAAAAAAAGTTTTAAAAACGGCTGTTTTTTCGGGAGCAGTGATTTTAATAATGCTTAAAGTGAAACAATAAAAGTGCAATATCCCTTTAAATTTCGTAGCTGGGGGGTGTCTATAGTATGCCTGTAAAGGGGCACATGTTTCCCATGTTTAGAACAGTCTGACAGCTAAATGACATTTCAAAGGAAAAAGAGTCATTTAAAACTACTTGCGGCTATTAATGCATTGCCGGCGTGGGGTCCCCCCAAAAATCCATACCAGACCCTTATCCGAGCACGCAACCTGGCAGGCCGTAGGAAAAGAGGGGGGACGAGAGAGCGCCCCCCCGCCCCCTCCTGAACCGTACCAGGCCACATGCACATGTTTTTAAAACTTTTTTTTTGCATTGATCCATGTCCCCTGGGGCAGGACCCAGGTCCCCAAACACTTTTTTGACAATAACTTGCATATAAGCCTTTAAAATTAGCACTTTTGATTATTTATGTTCGTGTCCCATAGACTTTAACGGTGTTCGCATGTTCGAACAAATTTTTTGCCTGTTCGCATGTTCTGGTGCAAACCGAACAGGGGGTGTTCGGCTCATCCCTAATTGTCAGTACGTGGACAGACGTAAAGATATGGGCATCCCTCACATGGTAAAGTCCCCAAAGTTTTGCATGCATCAACTCTATGGGATTTGTACTCACTTGTGACCACTTTGTCACCCACGGAGGGTGCCCTCCAGTAGGTGACAGCTGGAGGTTTGAAACAAAGGAGGCCAGCATTTGGTCCATAGTTAATAGATGCCAGTATTTGTTTAAAACATGTTTGACTTGTTTATGTTGTAATGAATAGGTAGTAATGATTCTTGTTGTGTCATCATTAGAGGGTTGTTTTTGTGTGTTTAACAAGTCACAATGGGATAAATTAATGGTTCTTCTATATGCTTTTTTAAGGCATGTATTAGAATATCCTCTTTCGAGGAGTCTCTTTCTCAAAACGTTAGCTTCATTTCTGACGGGCCCTTAAGTATTCACTATAGGGTATTGATGCGAGAAGGGGTTTAGGGTGAAAACTTGTCGCATGGAGTAATGAATTCCCTGCCGACGGTTTTCAGTATAGTTCGCTTGAGAGACTTCCGTCTAGCTGTTTCTTCACAAGTACATCTAAAAAAGTAATTTCCATTGAACTATGGGTCATTGTAAATTTTAAGTTGAATTCATTGTTGTTAATTGAAGCAAGGAATTCATGCAACAAATTGATCATTCCATCCCAGATGAGAAATATGTCATCTATGTAACAGCGCCATGCCAAGACATGGCACATATACATAGACAGTGATTCATTGGTAAGCAGTGAATATTCCCACTCCCCCAGGTACAGATTGGCGTACGATGGGGCACAACATGCCCCCATTGCAATGCCCTGTACCTGGAGGTAGTGAGAACCATCAAAGCAAAACATGTTGTGATGGAGTATGAACTCAAGGGAGGCCAGAATGAAATCAGTATATTTGGGTTCACATTCACTAAATTGTGACAGTATGTGCCGTATGGCTGGTCCTAACAAAATCCCATAATGCAGTGTCAACCATTAGATAGAAATCCTGTGTAAACGTATCCAACAGTGACCTAGAAATAGGTCGATGCCACTCCGAATTGCAAAGTATGGTCATGCATATCTCAATGTATTGGACATTGTTCATGACCATGACATTGCCACCCTCGTCAGAGGGTTTAATGACAATGTGGTGGTCACGGGCCAGTGCCTCCAATGCAGCTCGCTCATCTCTACTGAGATTTGCATGGGCACCAGAAAAGTTCTTCATTATACGTATGTCAGCTGATATAAATTTAAGGAAAACAGATGCATTGTGATTAGAACTTAGCGAGGGGTAGATAGTGGATTTCTTCTTAAGTGAAAGATCAGGGGCACATACATTTGTTTGCATGGTGGGAACATCGTCCATGGCCGCAAGAAGGGCCTTAATGTCAATAGACTCTATAAGGTTCCCTGACTCATTTTCTTCCAGTAAAGCAATTAAATTATCCAGTGTTTGAGTCTCCTGGCTGGTTTGCCTGGATTCTAGATTTAGTTTTTTGGCATATAAACTCTTTAATAAAATCTTACGTATGAGGAGATGGATGTCCTTGATGGCCCCAAATCTGTCCAGACTAGAGTCTGGGCAGAAAGTGAGGCCACGCGCAAGGACAGCCATCTCACGTTGACTAAGTGAATGTGAAAACAGATTAACTACATTTAACGTGGTTTGTGCCTGACGGTCGTGTGAATTTTTTGGACGGGTGTGTTTGTGGTTTCTTCTGATGGGTCTGCATGCGACCCCTCATTTGGTCTAAAAAAGTACCTGAGGGTAAAGACTGAGATTGTGGGTTAGTTGATGTATTAGATGATGTGTTTAAAGAGAATCTGGAACTACTGGCCGGTGTGTGTATATCTGATATGTTACTATTGGTGTTATACCGTGGGTGGCTACCATTACCTGCTCGTGGGGGAGAGCCCTCCCACCCTAAACCCCTTCTCGCATAAATACCCTATAGTTAATACTTAAGGGCCCGTCGGAACTGTTCGGACAACATTGGCTTCAAAAATTTAGCTAGCGTTTTGAGAAAGAGACTCTTCGAAAGAGGATATTCAACATAAACAAGTCAAATGTATTTAAAACAAATACTGGCATCTATTATCTATGGACCAGCTGCTGGCCCCCTTTGTTTCAAGGTCTCCAGCTGTCACCTACAGGAGGGCACCCTTTGTGGGTGACAAAGTGGTCACCAGTGAGTACAAATCCCATAGAGGTGATGCATGCAAAACTTTGGGGACATTACCATGCGGGGGATGCCCATATTGTCAGTACATGGACAGACGTAAAGATATAAATCTGCCCAACGGGCAACAATTTCACCCCAAACACTATGTCAATTGCAGAACCCCTGGCATAGTATATTTGCTCACATGGGAATGTGGGTGTTACTATGTTGGGAAAACCAAAAATGAGTTCTGGAAAAGGATATACCAACATCTTACCACCATATGAAAACGTGATCCTGATGTACCCATCGGCTGCCATATGGCCTTGGTTCTCCCGGAGTCAATCCCCAAAGTTCACTTTCTTGCTCTTGACCGTATCCACTTTGATTTCAGAGGCTGGGACTTCAACAAACGCCTCCTCCAATGTGAATTAAGGTGGATATTTAATTTGCAGGCGACCTCACCACCCGGCCTCAATGAGGCATTCAATGTTAGACCCTTTTTCCCTGGATTTATCTTGGGAGTTTGCGAATTGAATTTATAGCGAATTTTGAGACGCTATTTATTTTATCTCCATCTTATTATCCCCTTCCCCTTTCTCCATGTCTGGTTTAATATGGAAATTTCTTGTACACCTATTGTCTTTCCTCCCTCCCCTTTTATATATGTACTGTCACCATGGTACTATATTGAGTAATGTGCTTTGTACATGTAATTTGTAAATCATGCTGGCTGTTACAATTTTTCGTCCACTAGATGGCGCAGTGTGGACTGTATGGTCCATCCTGCTTGCTTGCAGACACCCGGCGGGTAGGCTCCACCCGCGCATGGCTGGGGCATGACGGTATGCGTGGGGAGGAGCTCCTACATGTCCCCACTGTTGGTTCACGAGACAGGTGGGGACTTCCTACCCGCCGGTGACGCGTGACGTCATCACGCCCCGATGGATGTGGATACGCTGCGTGCCTCTGGGTCTGGGAGACAATCTGAACTCCGCATACAGCTGTTGTGCATACAGCTGATTAAGTGGAGCAAGCCTATGCAGCCTAGAGCTAAACTGATTGGCCTATTCCATATCAGGTGCACTATTTAAGATGCAGATACTCAGCTGGCACTTGTCAGTCTATGGACTGCTGTCCAGAGGTCTGCATCTTGGATTTGAACAGCTAAAGGTAAATACATTGAATCTACATAGGTAAATCAGGGATATATATTCCCTTACCTTTATGCCGCAAATTTCCTTACATCATATGCAGGACTAATTTAATTTGTCCTCTTTCTATGATTTTTTTAAATGGTATATCTTGGCTGCTAAACTCCAATCAGGTGTCTATTGTGGATGCGCTGCAGTGATTGGCTTTGGATCCATGACTGTCCATCCTTTATTTCTGTGAACCTTCCAGCCAGCCTGTATTCCCCTCATTATTGTTTTTATCCTGTTATGATTTATAATGAATTCCATTTATGTAAGTACCATTATCCTTGATATAGAATATTGTGTAAAGTGTAATTGTTGGCACTCTCCTACACTACTATACAAAAAATATTATTACATAATTAAATCTATATTACAGATAAGGATCAAATCACCCAATTGTAAATATGCCCTGATGAAGGAATATTATATATCAATGTGAATTTCCGAAACATGTCGGGATGTACAGTATGCTGTAAATCGATTCATTGATGTATTTTAAAGTGAATTTTGTATTCATATATATCTATTATTATTCTTTCTATGATTAATAAAGTTGGCACTTATGTGCATTTTCTACATATTTTTACTTTTCATACTTTTCTGCCTAAAAAGTCCTAAGGGGCGACCTCTCATGCACTGGTTGCATATCTCTCTTTATTCCAGTATGAGCTCTGTATGGGAAGAATATATACACACAACTACATATAATGATCAGATGGTATGAATGAGCATCGAAACTGTAACCTGTTGCCAGGTGAAATATTTGTAGAGATAACAATAAGTGAAAAAATAATAAAAACTCTGGGAACTGATATGTGGGGGTGATGTGGTGTGTGAAAAGAAGGGATGAAGGCTGTGTTGGGCTAGGGATGGGTGCCTAGGACAACTTTGAGATGTCTTCCTCAGGAAGCAGAATTTACAGGGCTATAGAAATTAATAGAGAACAAAAAACTACACACATATGTTGGATGGACCTGTGTCTTTTTTCAACCTTATAAACTATGCAACAGCAGTGGACTGACCATTCCAGCACTTGGGCACTGCCTAAGGCCAATAGGGGGGCCCCATGGGATGCTCCTGGTACCAACACCTGTAGCAGGGGGAATCTAACAGTCAACAATGATTGGTGCTGTGGGGGGGCACAATTACAAGCCGCTTCTCCTCCTCTCCCTTCCGCAGGTTTCAGCTGCTTCATGGAAAGCCATACAGGGAGATTAGTGCTTTTGTCAGGATGGAAAGTGGAATGAGTCAGTGACCGGTACCAATGGCTTCTGGGTCCATTCATAACTAAAGCATAGTAAACTATCTTTACTATGCTTCAGTTTGTGAATAAGCAGTAGCCTCTGAGGGGCAGTTGAGGCTACAGAGAAAGGGACTGGTTTTGATTTGTTTCCTCATTTGTTATCACTGTCTCAAAAATGAGATTTCAAAATGAGCCTTCAACATGGCTGTTAAATGGCTGTTAAAAAAATTGTAATAAATAATAAAAAATAAAAAAGTAAAAAAATAATAAAAAAAATTAATTAAAATAAAAAACGGACATCATCCACTGCTCTACTGATACCGTCCACTGCCCCCCCCCCCCCCCCCAAAGCATTGTGGAAGGAAAATAAATAAATAAATAAAAATTAAAAAACTGACACCATCCACTGCCCCCACCCCCAAAAGCAAAAAAAAAATCAATTAAATAAAATTGAAAGAACAAATAAATACAATAATAAAAATAAAAACTACTGACGCCATCCATTGCT
Source organism: Lithobates clamitans (assembly GCA_037952925.1). Classification (NCBI taxonomy): domain Eukaryota; kingdom Metazoa; phylum Chordata; class Amphibia; order Anura; family Ranidae; genus Lithobates; species Lithobates clamitans. The sequence goes on from JBBGZY010001695.1 coordinate 1,695,761, forward strand.
CTAGTGACAGTGCCCACTGTCCTACTGACACCATCCACTGCCCCCACTAAAAGCACTGTAAAATAAATGTAAAAAAATATAAAAAAATGCAACAAATAAAAACATTTAGAAAATGTAAAAAAAAAATTAAGGGCTTACTTTACATAGGTTCTCTTGCACATACAGTGTGAATAAGTGGTGTGTGTGATTGGAGCCAGCTGTTACTCTATGGGGACGCAGCTGTACAAACACAACTGCAGGTTCTAATTTGACAGGTGTGCAGGTGGCCCAGAATGCACACCTTCTGTGTTTGGGGCCACACATGTGCATCCACATACCTGTCAAATTAAGACTTGTGGGAAAAAAACAAGGAACACCGCCCAGGTGGGTGAATCCAGATAAATGAATAACTGAAGTGAATTGAAGGACTTGTCTCAAGGGTGCTCGCCACGGCTCGCCCACCGTACAAATTGCAAAAAAGGAAGAAACAGCTGCACTCCAAGATGATGAATATGAATCCTTTATTAATCCATCCAAGTGACACACCACAGGAAAAATGACAAGGCATCAAGGCAGATATGTTTCACACAGTATCATGTGCTTAATCATTGCCAATAATTAAGCACATGATACTGTGTGAGACATGTCTGCCTTGATGTCTTGATTGTCGCTTTTCCTGTGGTGTGTTACTTGGATGGATTAATAAAGGACTCATATTCATCATCTTGGAATGCAGCCGTTTCTTCCTTTTTGCAAATTTAGACTCCAGCCACATAAAAAAAAAAAATCTTATTCACACTGTTCAGGCTACAGCGCACATGTGAATGAGCCCCAGGACCTCATTTACATACAGAGCTTTATTTATTAACTCAATACATTTTTCTCTTTTAGATTTGCTGTGTTTGTGTTCACTACAGTATTAAGGATTTTAGCGTATTTTTTGTGAAAAGGAAATGATGACACAATAAATAGTCAAAAAATTACATAAAAAGCAGCTAAATGCAATACGAGTTTAAAAAAATGCACATAAAACTCTCATGCTGCTCTGCAAGTCGCTGAGCTCAGTGCCGCTCCGTGCAGGCCTGCCGCATTAATGTTGTGCCACCAAGATGACTGCTGCATGGTGGTCATCTTTAAAACTGCTCCTTTTGTCCACCAACTAAGCTCTAGTGGGCGTGACAACTCCTGTTTTTGAACTTTCCCATTGGCCAAGCTGCTTTTCTCTTTCCCCTTTCCGCAACTGGTTGGGGTGACATGAGAGCAGTCATTTGCCAGAACAAATGTGAAGAGAACACGAGATGAGGGCTCCTGTCAGAGCGATGAGGAATGAAGTGGGTGCGGCTATGATTGAAAAGAGTCTGTGTTTCATCAGATTAGGCTACCCGTCAGATTTTGTAATGGAAGTGACGTTCCGTCGCTGCCATTTTGCTATACCCCGCACTCATCCACAGTAAGGATACAGTGAGAAGGCGGCAAGCGGACATCTTGTTACACCCATTTCACACTTATTTTTAAAAGTAAACTCAGCTTATATAGTGAGGTTCAGTATTTTGAAATCCATCAGACTGTTTTGATGTTGATTTTTCAAAGCAGCGGTGTTTTTTCAGATTACCAAACCAAGCTTGCTGCTGCTTTTAAAATTCAACATCTAAACAGTCAGATGGATTTTTAAATACTGTATTACACTATATAAGCTCAGTTTACTGTTAAAAATAAGTATGAAATACATTACTCTGGTGAGTGTAACAAGATGTCCGCTTGCTGCCTTCTCACTGTATCCTTATTGTGGACGAGTGCGGATTGTAGCAAGATGGCAGTGACAGAATGTCACTTCCTTTACAAAATCTTATGCCATGTACACACGGGCGGACTTTTCAGCAACAAAAGTCCGACGGCCTGTCCGACAAACTTTCAACGGACTTTTGGCAGACTTCCAACGGACTTTCGTACGTGATAAAGTACACCAGACTAAAATAAGGAAGTTGATAGCCAGTAGCCAATAGCTGCCCTAGCGTCGGTTTTTGTCCGTCGGACTAGCATACAGACGAGCGGATTTTTGGGTTACGATGTTACGACGTAAAGATTTGAAGCATGTTCCAAATCTAAAGTCCATCAGATTTTTGACTGGAAAAGTCAGCTGAAGGTCCGATGAAGCCCACATACGATCGGATTGTCCGCCGGCACTCGGTCCGTCGGACCAGTCCGGTCGAAAAGTCCGCGCGTGTGTACGCTGCATTACGGGTCAAAATCTGATGAAACACCAGCATTGGGAAGGAGCCAGCAGGAAGGTTATAGTGGTGAGTGTGTAAGGAGGGTGGGAGTGCTTATGACCAGTGGAGAAGCCAACTAAATGCCTTTTTTTTAATGTTTTTTCAAGGACATATCTAATATTATTAAAGAGGTTTTGGAAATACTGTGGGGTTGATTTACTAAAGCAGTTTTCATATTTGCGACATGGTGCGCCAGTAACAGAGCTCGAATCCACCATTTACTATTGTGGTCTCGGCGCACAGGAGAATGTAATCTGTGTGTCTCTATGGACATGGCACACGGCATCTCCAATTCAATATTAACATAAGATGGAGGTGCCAATATTATGGGGTGATGTGAGGAAGTTTAATAACAACTGCCCAAGTAACAGACATGCCCAAAATAGAATGAGAAAGTAACTTTTTCAGAGAGACCATGTAAACACTGTGCATGCGCAAGCGGCCCTTGCAGCTGTTCACATGAGTTTTTGCATTCCGGCCCAAAATCTTAGTATAGGTTAAGCAACGTACATGCAGTTGCATGCGTTGTAAGGGCGCACCTTTAATCTTGACTAATTTTTTTTTAAGCTGATTCACCTTTGTTTTTTTTAGAAGATTTGCACACAGGTCATATGAGCATGTTACGTTGCCAACATGTGACATGTACCTTGTTAAAATTATGTAAAAAGACTCTTGCTCCTCTAGTTCCTTTTTTAAGGCATGAGCTCCCCCCTCTAATGCATATGATTTCCTTTGGCTAGCTTTTGCTTTTAAAGGGGAACTCCACTCCATTCTCCAATGTTCTTGTCACCCCCTCTAATCCCTTTGATTTCCTAGGGCTCGATTTTGCTTTTAAAGGGGAACGCCACACTCCACTCCATTCTCAAAAGGCCGTGAGCTGCCTTCACCAATCCAAATCGCATCCTTTTCCAGAGCATACAACAGGGCCAGCTAGGAAAGGGGCTAGAAGAGCGATCGCCCAACCCCCTACTGAACCATACAAGGCTACATGCACTTAACATAGCTGTCTGCCTTTGGGGCATGTTGGGCTCAGCCCAATCCCAACCACAAAGCACCTTGTACCCACTAGTTTAAAGGGGCTTTCCACATTCCGTAAAGCCCACTGTCTGCAACCCCCTACAACCCCAGCCTAGGGCTGTGTGGAAGAGGCCCTTGTCCCACTGAATATGGGAACAAGGTGGTTGACCTTTGGGGTGCCCAAGCCCCCTCTGCCCCCAAGCATCCACCCCCTTTCATGGGCTGGCTTGCTGTGTGTTTGGCTAGGGATTTGTTAGTGTTTGGGGTGGTATTTTTCACGTGGGGGTCCTCATTTCAAGCCTTAACAGACCCAAATGGCCTGGTATGTATTAGGGGGGCATGTCGTTTTTTCTTTTGGTTAAGATCTTGCAGCTGCAATCATTGTTGTGGGGCCCAAAGCAGCTGCCTGATACTTGAAAACTATCCCAGTTTAAATTCCTTTATCCCTTTAAATTTTAGTCCCGTGCTGTGTCCCGATATCTCAGTGTAAAGTTCTGTTGCTGTTGCCCAGCTCTGCCCTTTTGCCATGTACAGATGACTCGTCTGCAGACTCTGTGTTTACATGTAAATAACCTGCATTAATATGTAACTAGCGACAGAATTAATATGTAAACGCAGGCGGCATTCCTATGTACTGTATATCATGTCCCCCTGAGGTCATATCTACCATCACTTCTGCTGAATGCCGCCCACTGGGGGGGTAAAGGAGCAAGCTTGAAAGTCCTGCCTACAACTATGGTCATTGAGCCTAACATCAGCCTGTTCTGCAAAGGAGCAAATTGGAGGTGGAACCCTTCTTCAAAATAACATGGTGCCACAGCAGCCTGAATTTTGGTTCATGTGAATACATACATCTCAGCCGATGCATGAGGGTGTCATTAACAATTAAAGGCACTGCTGTATATCTGCTAAAAGACAGCATGTTTCTGTGATGTCAGGAAAGCGATTTTTCATGTGTTCCCAACACACAAATGTGAACACAGGCTAAATGTCTCAGGTACATTGGTGGTCAGTGTAAATCTTCTCATTACATTGGGGCTTGGAGTACAATCCTTTCATTCACACTAGTGACCAGTATGAAGGTCTCCCTTACATTGGTGGTCAGTGTAAATCGCTCTTTACATTGGTAGTTACTGTGAATACTCCTATTACATTAGTGGTCAATGTAAATCCCCATTACATTGGTGGCCAGTGTAGAAACTCCTCTTTATATTGGTAATCATTAAAAAAATCGCAACTTGCATTTGTGGTCAGTTTCAAATCCTCCCTTACATTGGTGGTCCATGTAGAAGCACCCTTTAAATTGGTGGTGAGTGTAAATCCGCCTTACTTTGGTGGCCAGTGTAGAAATCCCCCTTTATCAGCTGTTGATGTAAAATCAACCATTATATTGGTTGTCAGTGTAAATTCTTCATAACATTGGTGATCAGTGTACATCTACCTTACATTGGTGGTAAGTGCAGAATTGCCCTTACACTGATGGTCAGTGTAAATCCCCCCTAACAATGGTGGTCTGTGTAGAAGTGTCACCTTACATTGGTGGTCAGTACAAAACTCCTCGACAATGGTTGTCAGGGCAAATTCCCCCTTAGATGGAGGTCATTGTATATTTCCCCTTACACTGGTGGTTGGTGTAAATGCTCTAATTACATTGGTGTCAGTGTAGAAATCCCTCTTTTCTATTTTTGGGTGGCGTAAAATCCCCTGTTACATGGTGGTCAGTGCAAGTTCCCCCTCACATTGATGGTCTGTGTAAATCCCCCCTCATTATAAGTTCCCCATTACATGGGTGGAACCCCCCACTATATACTTGCCAAAGATTTCTAGCTTTGCGCTACATGATTCAGAATTTGCCACAATGTACTGTCTCCTAACTAATCCCATCCCCCCACTACTGTTATTGATCCCATCAACCCCCCATCATTGCCACTGATCCCAGGAGTCCTAGGATTCCTAGGAGTTGTCTTTCTATTGATGACCCTTCACCTCCCCAGTCCAGGCAGTGAGGAGATGATGTGCTGTAACCTTTAGCAACCAATCAGTGAGCAGTAATACTGAGCACTAACCTCTTGCAACCAATCATTGAGCGATAAGGATATGCAGTAACCTCTAGGAACCAATCAGTGAGCAGTAATAATGTGCAGTAACCTCCAGCAAACAATTAGTGAGTGGTAAAGATGTCCAGTATCTTCTAGCAATCAATCAGTGAGCAGTATTGATGTACAGTAATCTCTAGCAATGAATCAACAAGCAGAAGTCATGTGCTGTAACCTCTAGAAAATAAACAGTGAGCCATAATGTGTGCTGTAACCTCTAGCAGCTAGTCAGTGAGACGTAATGTTACCCTGTAACCTCTGGCAACCAATTGCAGTCACTGCCTGATCTGATTCAGTAAACTGATTTTGAGTCTAGCTGCTATTCTCCAAATAACAATTTTATTTATAAAGTTCTTTTTTTACATAGATTCATGCAGTGTAGGGATGAGCTTTGAGTTCGAGTTGAACCCATGTTCGACTCGAACATCGCATGTTCGACCGTTCGTCGAATTGCGAACCTTATGGGTCGTTCATGCAAAATTCGAGTGGCGCGTCATAGTCCATAATTCACTGTGGCATCGCAGTGCATTGCTGGCTGATGATTGGCTAAGCATGCACTATGACCCACATGCTTGGCCAATCACAGCGCCGTCTGTACAGAGAGCCGTAATTGGCCAAAGCCAGGGTGTCTTTGGCCAATTATGGCTCAGGGGGTTTAGTACACGCCCCACACTATATAAGGCCGCCTACGTGAGATAGGCAGAGAGACAGTGTCATTTGATTTAAGTTAGATAGAGTAGGCAGGCGAGTCAGTTAGCTGCACTTAGTGTATTGTGTGTGTATATATATGTGTATATATATGTATATATATATATATATATATATATATATATACATCCTGGGTGTATATATATATATACACACTGTATTCAGTTTAGCTAGATCCGTTCCTGTTATTCTCTTACTACTGACAGGCAGGCAGGTGTTTTTACAGTATTTACAGCTACCTGAAGAAAATTGCTGGTGTTCTTCTGATCCTATTAGTACCACAGGCAGGTAGCTACAGTATTTGCAGTTAGTGTAGTGTGTCCTCTGCACAGTGTGCACCTAAAGCTACCTGAAGAAAATTGGTGGTGTTCTTCTGATCCTATTAGTACCACAGGCAGGCAGCTGAAGTATTTACAGTTAGTGTAGTGCGTCCTCTGCACAGTGTGCACCTAAAGCTACCTGAAGACAATTGCTGTTGTTCTGATCCTATTAATACCACAGACAAGCAGCTGCAGTATTTACAGTTAGTGTAGTGTGTCCTCTGCACAGTGTGCACCTAAAGCTACCTGAAGAAAAATGGTGGTATTCTTCTGATCCTATTAGTACCACAGGCAGGCAGCTGCAGTATTTACAGTTAGTGTAGTGTGTCTTCTGCACAGTGTGCACCTAAAGCTACTTGAAAACAATTGCTGTTGTTCTGATCCTATTAATACCACAGGCAGGCAGCTGCAGTATTTACAGTTAGTGTAGTGTGTCCTCTGCACAGTGTGCACCTAAAGCTACCTGAAGAAAATTGCTGTTCTGATCCAAATAATACCACAGGCAGGCAGCTGCAGTATTTACAGTTAGTGTAATGCGTCCTCTGCACAGTGTGCACCTAAAGCTACCTGAAGAAAGTTTGTGGTGTTCTTCTGATCCTATTAGTACCACAGGCAGGCAGCTGCAGTATTTACAGTTTGTTTACTGTGTCCTCTGCACAGTGTGCACCTAAAGCTACCCGAAGACAATTGCTGTTGTTCTGATCCTATTAATACCACAGGCAGGCAGCTGCAATATTTACAGTTAGTGTACTGTGTCCTCTGCACAGTGTGCACCTAAAGCTACCTGAAGAAATTTGGTGGTGTTCTGATCCTATTTGTACCATAGGCAGGAATTTGCAGTATTTACAGTTAGTGTAGTGCATCCTCTGCACAGTGTGCACCTAAAACTACCTGAAGACAATTGCTGTTGTTCTGAAACTATTAATACCACAGGCAGTCAGCTGCAGTATTTACAGTTAGTGTAGTGCATCCTCTGTACAGTGTGCACCTAAAGCTACCTGAAGAAAATTGTTGGTGTTCTTCTGATCCTATTAGTACCACAGGCAGGCAGCTGCAGTATTTACAGTTAGTGTAGTGCGTCCTCTGCACAGTGTGCACCTAAAGCTACCTGAAGAAAATTGGTGGTGTTCTTCTGATCCTATTAGTACCACAGGCAGGCAGCTCCAGTATTTACAGTTAGTGTAGTGCGTCCTCTTCACAGTGTGCACCTAAAGCTACCTGAAGACAATTGCTGTTGTTCTGATCCTATTAATACTACAGGCAGGCAGCTGCAGTATTTACAGTTAGTTTAGTGCATCCTCTGCACAGTGTGCACCTAAAGCTACCTGAAGAAAATTGGTGGTGTTCTTCTGATCCTATTAGTACCACAGGCTAGCAGCTGCAGTATTTACAGTTAGTGTAGTGTGTCCTCTGCACAGTGTGCACCTAAGCTACCTGAAGAAAATTGGTGGTGTTCTTCTGATCCTATTAGTACCACAGGCAGGCAGCTGCAGTATTTACAGTTAGTGTACTGCGTCCTCTGCACAGTGTGCACCTAAAGCTACCTAAAGACAATTGCTGTTGTTCTGATCCTATTAATACCACAGGCAGACAGCTGCAGTATTTACGGTTAGTGTACTGTGTCCTCTGCACAGTGTGCACCTAAAGCTACCTGAAGACAATTGCTGGTGTTCTCATACTAATAATATTACAGGCAGGCAGTTGATTCTGCTAGCTGCAGTATCAATATATATATATATATATATATATATATATATATATATATATATATATATATATATATATATATATATATATATATATATATATATATACATCCCAGCTTTGTGCAGCTACATCTCACTGCAGGCCATTAGTATGTCTAGAAGGCCAACAAGGAGAGGCAGACAGTCACAAGCCAATAAAAGAGGGCAAGCAGGCTCTAAGTCTAGAGACAACAGTGCTGGTTGTGGAGATGGTGCATCCTCATCAGCACGTGGCCGTGGGACACGCTTGGCAGCTGGCCATGTTGAGCCGCAATATGCGGAAGACTTGGTAGAGTGGATGACCAAGCCGTCCTCATCCTCCTCATCCTCTCTCACCCAGGCTCAGGGTACTTTGTCTGGCAAAGCAGCTGCCAACGCGGCCTCTTCCCTCAGCTCAATGGCATTAGTCACTCCTTCCCTTGCCCCACCATGTCCTCCTGAGGAGTCCCCCGAACTGTTTGACCACAGTGTTGAGTGCATGCTCCAGGAGGATGCCCAGCATTTTGAAGGCTCCGATGATGGTATCTAGCTAGAGGAAGGCAGTAACGTGAACCCAGAGAGAGGGGGTGCCCAAGAAGGACAGCAATCTGGCAGTCATGTTCCCCCAGCTGTAGCATATGGCCAGGTTTGCTCCAGTGATGAGGAGAGAGGGGATGATGAGGTCACTGACTCCACATGGGTGCCTGATAGGAGAGAGGAGGAGGAGGAGGCACATCTCCAATGAGGCAGGATGCCCTCCAATTGTCAGCTTAAGGGCAGCACACCGACTGCATCACACCGCAGAGCTCCGCATGTGCAGGGCGCTTCTGTCTCTGTGCGTTATTCCAAAAGTTCTTTGGTGTGGGCCTTTTTTGAGATGAGTGCATCAGATCCCACCGCTGCTATTTGCAACATATGTCTCAAGCGTATCTCGCGTGGCCAAAACATCTCCCGCTTGGGCACCACGTGCTTGACCAGACATATGTCGACCTGCCATGCAGTTCATTGGCAAGCGTACCTAAAAGACCCACATCAAAGAACAAAGAGGACCTCTCCTTGCTCCTCATCAGCTGGGATCTCCAACCCCACTATACCTTCAGTCCTCTCTGAAACCTGCACTGAGAGGAATGAAGGTGTAGAATTAGGTGTGTCACAGCCAAGTACTTGCGGGCAATCTGCTATCAGTACACTGACGTCAGATTGTACCAGGCAAATTCCCCTGCCCCAGCTGCTGCACCGCCGAAAGAAGTTCGCTCCCAGCCATCCACATGCCCAGCGGTTGAATGCTAGCTTGGCTAAATTGCTAGCACTTCAACTGCTGCCTTTTCAGTTGGTAGACTCTGCCCCCTTCCGTGAGTTTGTGGAATGTGCAGTTCCTCAGTGGCAGGTTCCCAAACGCCACTTTTTGTCATGGAAGGTGATTCTGGCACTCTACCAGCATGTGGAAGGCAATGTCTTAGCCTCACTGGACAGGGCAGTCAGCAGTAAGGTGCATATTACCGCTGACTCATGGTCCAGCAGGCATGGACAGGGACGTTACCTATCTTTCAACGCGCACTGGGGGACTCTTCTGGCAGCTGGGAAGGATGCAGGACAGGGTGCAGTAGTGTTGGAGGCTGTTCCGCCACCACGTCTCCAAAATTCTACTAGTGGTGATTCTGCCACACCTCTCTCCTCCACCCCCTCCTCTTCTTCTTCCTCCCAGGCCTCTTCCTGTGCTGATTTGTCCTCAGAACCAGTGGTGCTCTGTAGGCGTTCAAGGGGCACGCAGGCAAAAAGATGCCACACTGGGGCAGAGATTCTGTCAGCCCTGAAGGGGCAGGTTCAGAGGTGGTTGATGCCATGCCAGCTTAAGCCAGGTATTGTGGTTTGCGACTATGGCACCAACTTCCTCTCAACCCTCCGACAGGGACAACTAACCCATGTGCCCTGTTTGGCTCATGTCCTTAACTTGGTGGTGCAGCGGTTCTTGGGCTTACAGGATGTCCTGAGGCAGGCCAGGAAAGTCTGTGTGCATTTCCGCAGGTCATATAATGCCAGTGCTCGGCTGGCTGACCTCCAAAAGGAATTTAACCTTCCCAAGAACTGCCTAATCTGTGACACGCCCACCAGGTGGAACTAAACGTTGGCCGTGCTGCAGCGGCTGCACAAGCAGCACAGGGCCATCAAAGAGTACCATATGCGACTATGGCACCAGGACAGGGTCAGGGGACCTTGTTTTTTTTCCCCACGCCAGTGGGCTATGATCAGAGATGCATGCACTGTCCTGTCACCATTTGAAGAGGCCATGAGGATTGTGAGCAGTGAAAGTGCATGCATCAGTGACACTGTCCCTCTTGTCCAGCTGTTGGAGCACACGCTGCGTGGAATAATGGACAGGGCACTTGAGGCAGAACAGAGGGAGGAAGAGGAGGACTTCCTTACCTCTCAAGGCCCCCTTTATCCAGACAGTGTTCCTGCGTACACGCCGATTACACAGGAAGAGGAGGAGCAAGAGGAGGAGGAATGTGTCAGCATGGAGGTGGAGCCTGGCACTCAGCATCAGCAGCAATCTTCAAGGGATCATTTACAGTCCCAAGACACCAATGGACTTGTAGGTGGCTGGGAGGAGGTGGCTGTGGATCATGTCATCCTTAGTGACCCAGAGGACTCTGGACCGAATGCCTCAGCAAACCTACACTGCAAGGCCTCCCTGATCCTGCAAAGCCTGCAGAAGGATCCTCGTATTCGTGGTATCAAGGGAAGGGATGATTACTGGCTGGCAACCCTCCTTGATCCACGTTACAAGGGTAAGGTTGCGGACCTTATCTTGCCGTCGCAGAGGGAGCAGAGGATGAAACATCATCGGGAGGCCTTGCAGAAAGGTATGTGCAATGCGTTTCCAAAGCCTGGGAGGATAGAATTTCCTGGTCCTCCTGGACAACGTGTTGTTGAGGCTTCGGTTAGTCACAGAAGGAGCGGTGGAGAAGGTGGCCGTCTGACCGATGCATTCAGACAATTTTTTAGTCCTCAGCCCCAAGGTCTGATCAGTTCCAGCAACCATCGCCAGCGTCTGATTCACATGGTGCAGGACTACCTAGGGGCAAGATCAGACTTGGACACCTTTAACACCGAAAATCCTCTGGGTTACTGGGTCTTGAGGATGGATTACTGGCCAGAGCTTGCACAGTATGCAATTGAGCTACTAACCTGTTCTGCATCCAGCGTTCTTTCAGAATGCACATTCAGTGCTGCTGGAGGCTTTGTAACCGATCACAGGGTGCGCCTGTCCACCGAATCGGTCGATCGGCTGACCTTCATAAAAATGAATCAGTCTTGGATCACCAGCTACCAAGCACCTGATGCTGATGTAACCGATTGATTTTTTTTTTAATGTGAGATCCCTTCAAGACTGCCTATGCTGATGCTGAGTGGCCAAGGCCCAATTTTTCTGCCCCTGTTTAACAGGGAGTGTAATTACAATTTTTGATGCAATACTTTGCAGCAGGGTACATTCCTGCTCTCCAACTAGAGTATCTGTGAGGGGTTGCAGTGTTGTAGCACCAGCACCAGTGCCCAAGGCCCAATTGTTCAGCCCCTGTTTAACAGGGGCTTATAATTACAATTTTTGATGCAATACTTTGCAGCAGAGCTCATTCCTGCACTCCAACTATAGCATCTGTGAGGGGTTGCAGTGTTGTGGCACCAGTGCCTAAGGCCCAATTTTTCTGCCCCTGTTCAACAGGGACATGTAATTACAATTCTTGATCTAATATTTCACAGCAGGGCCCATTCCTGCGCCCACCAAAAGTAACTGTGAGGGCTTACGGTGTTGTGGCAACACCACCACCACCACCAAAGGCTCAATTTTTCAGCCCCTGTTTAACAGGGGTGTGTAATTACAATTTTTGATGCAATACTTTGCAGCAGGGCCCGTTCCAGCGCCCACCAAGAGTAACTGTGGGGACTTACAGTGTTGTGGCACCAGCACCACCACCACCACCAAAGGCTCAATTTTTCTACCACTGTTCAACAATTTTATGTAATTACAATTCTTGATCTAATATTTCACAGCACGGCCCGTTCCTGCGCCCACCAAGAGTAACTGTGAGGGCTTACAGTGTTGTGGTAACACCAACACCTAAGGCCCCATTTTCTGCAGAGTATATAGGGAAGGCCCCTACTTTCAAATATCCAATTTACAAACAACTCCTACTTGCAAACGGAAGGAGATAACAGAAAGTGAGATGAAATCTATCCCTAGGAAGAGAAATTCTCTCCTGTAAGAGTTAATATGGAAAAAATGTGTCTCCTCTTCACTGAGGCTTTATTACCAATCCTTGTTTCACTAAAACCCCCACATTTTCAAAAAACATTTGTCATTGGGACAGAAAGTGAGGTGAAATCTTCTGAAGAGGTGCACAGACAGCAAAACAAATGTTACAGGGGTGATAACCCTTCCCTATGTTTTCCAAAAAGCTTAAAAATAGATTTTTTGGCTGGAGCTACACTTTAAAAATGTCCCAGTTCAAAATTACAAACAGATTCTACTTAACAACAAACCTACAGTCCCTGTCTTGTTTGCACCGCCTGTATACTGCTGTTCAGAGTATATAGGGCCCATGCCGTTAGTCTCACTGATTTTCATCCATATTGCCGGGACCCGACATTTCATTAAAGCCGCAAGCAGTTTTAAATGACTTTTATTCCTTTAAAAATTTCATTTTGTACAGGGACTGTTCTAAGCATGGGAAACACGCGCCATTTTACATGCATACTATAAACACCCCCCAGGTACGATATTTAAAGGAATATTTCACTTTTATTTTTCCACTTTAAGTATCATTAAAATCACTGGTCCCGAAAAAACGGGCGTTTTTGAAAACCTTTTTTTGCATTGATACGTGTCCCCTGGGGCAGGACCCGTGTCCCCAAACCCTTTTCAGGAGAAGCCTTTAAGATTAGCACTTTTGATTTTGAACGTTCGAGTCCCATAGACTTTAATGGGGTTCTAAAGATTGCGCAAACTTTCGGTCCGTTCACAGGTTCTGGTGCGAACCAAACCGGGGGGTGTTCGGTTCATCCCTAATGCAGTGCATTACATGGTTACTTAAATCAACCTTCGCAGATAACACTATCACTCCGATCACGCAGTGTCCTACATAAAGGCGACAGTGATCACATATCTTATGCTATTAGAACGTTGCAAATGCATTGACATCGTTATGAACTAGATATATTAATTTGCATAAATGAAAATAGGAGTCACTAGGGGACTCATAGTGAAAGAAAGAGAAGGAGAGAGGGGGGAAAGGAAGTAAGAAGTCAACAGATTAGCTCATCTACCTGATCAGGGTGGGTCCTCCCGGAGGTGTCACAACTCCCAGACCTTATCATGGGACTCCAGTCTGTTCTGTATTCTGGCGGTGATTTTCTCCATCACTTCCACATCTTTGATCCTGGCATGTAGGACCTCGGGGGAGGGAGGGGAACAACGTTTCTAATTTAGTGCCACAAGTCAGCGTGCTGCTGTGAGTATATGGCTTGTCAGTTTCTTATAGGGGACAGGGATTTTCAGTGGCAATAAACGCAGTAGGAAAAATTTTGGAGTGGTGGGGATCGGCCTTTCGAGAAGGCGGGGCAGCAGCTGCTGGACCGAGTTTCAGAAAGGTGCGATCAGTGGGCAGCTCCAGTAGACATGGAGGAGGGTTCCTCTAGCCCCTGGGCATCGCCAGCAGTGATCAGAGCTAGTAGGATAAATGGCGTGGAGTACAGCTGGAGTCATATACCAGAAGTAGAGGATTTTATATGCATTTTCCTTGTAAAGCATACAGAGCGAGCTTTTCGCCGCCTGAGACCAAATCACCCGCCATTGCTCCATAGGGATCTCCTCGCCAAGAGCCTTTTCCCATGTAATCATATAGGCATGTTTGCCCACCGTTTCCAATGGACATACATTCAGTATTTTGTATATATCTGATATTAGGCCCTTCTGGGCTGAGCCCGCCAGAATTAGATTTTCAAAGGGGGTTGGAGGGGAAAATCGTAGGTTTGGTGCAAAGATCATGGTGTAGTGGTGTATTTGGAGGTACCCAAAGAACTCCTGGAGTGGTAGACCAAATTTGGCCTGTAACTCAGCAAAAGGTAGTAGTTTGCGAGTCCAGAGATCCACCAGATTCCCAAAGTGAAAAAGATTCTGTGTCGCCCTCGGTGAGAAAAAAGATGTCAGGAGCGAGCTGTCAGAGGACAGCTTGTGTTGGCGTGCCAACTTGTGCCATGTTCGTTGAAGTTGGGACATTGGGCCCAACAAACGGTCGGGGTCTACCTCTGCGTTTGCGTTCCAAAATAGATTGGGTTTATTGGGGCGAGCCACAGCTTTTCGATTTCCGTCCATTTGTTATAGGAGCGCTGGGTAAACCAGGAAGCTATGGCCCCCAGCTGGGCCGCCTCATAATATTTAACAAGGTTAGGGTAAGCTAGGCCCCTGTCTGACCGCACCGCCATTAGTACCAAATGAGGAATTCTGTGTCTTTTGTGGTTCCAGGTATATTGGAGCAAGACAGTCTGAAGCTTTCTCAGGTGCCCGTAGGGTACAGGGATAGGCAGAGTTTGGAACGGATACAGTAATTTTGGGAGGACTGTCATCCTTTTGGAGGCTACCTGCCCCAGTAGGGAGATGTGATGTTTTTTCCACTGCAGTAGGAGGGCCCTGATGTAGCGAAAGGGGGGGGGGATTTTCCTGGTAGAGGGTGGCAAATTTTGGGGTGATGTAAATCCCCAGGTACTTCAGGGACGTGAGTTTCCAGCTGTAGGGAAAATTGGCCTTTAGGTGATCCGTCTCCGCTTCGGGGATGTTAACTGGGAGGGCCTCTGATTTGGATGTATTTATTTTGTATCCCAAAAGAGCTCCGTATCGGTCAAGTTCCGCATGGAGGTTTGGGAGGGAAGTTCTAGGTTGGGTCAGTGTGAGGATAATATCGTCAGCGAATAGTGAGATTTTAAACTCCCTATCTCTAACCCGTATGCCCCTTATGTCTGGGTTCTTGCGAATAGTGGCGGCCAGAAGTTCAACGCAAGGCACGAAAAGCAGGGGGAGAGCGGGCAACCCTGCCTAGTGCCATTGGTCTCTGAAAACGAGGAGGAAAGAGCAAAAGGAGTTTTGACTTGGGAGGAGGGACTGGAGTATAGGTGTCGGATTTTTATGGATAAGGGAGCGGAGGACTGTGTTTAGAGGGATTGAAAGTAATTTAGTGAAGATCTTCAGGTCCGAATTCAGGAGGGCAATAGGCCTGTAGTTGGCACAGAGGGAGGGATCTTTATCCAGCTTAGGAATCACCGTAATAAAGGAGCGCTGCATTTCCATGGGGACAGGAGTGTCCTGAAGAAAGGTGTTAAGCAATTTACACATATAGGGGGGTAAAAGTGGGAGAAATTATTTGTAATATTCATATGGTAACCCATCTGGTCCCGGGGCCTTATGATGGGGAAAGATTTAATGGTGTGCTCTAATTCTTCTATCATGATCTGTGCGTTTAGGGATGTTAGGTCTGAGGGTTGGAGCTGGGAAATCCTGCTTTGCTCAAGGTAGTGTCTCATACGCTGGGAGAGGTCGGGGGAAGGAGGGTTACTGGGAATACTGGGGTTGTTGTAGCGATCCATGTAAAATTCTGCAAAGAAGTGGGCTATCTGCCTAGGGTGGGATACCAAGCATCCCAAGCTATTCTTAAACTGGTGCGGTGTTGTCATGTGGGCCTTATTGCCTTTATCGTAATACAGTTGTTTTAGGCTTTCTCCACCCGGCCTACTGCCAGGTCGCCAAGGGTCACACGAAGGGTGGTGATTTTTTTAAGGAGGGTCAAGGATAAACTATACGGTCAGATCTTGATCCCAGAACTCCTCGAAGTACTCAATGAAGCATATGTCACATGGGAACTCCCTAAATCAATGATGGAAACAATAATAATCATAATTCTAAAACCGGATAAAGATCCACTAAAGCCCGGTTCTTATCGCCCAATATCTCTTCTTACATCTGATGTTAAAATACTAGCTAAGGTCTTGGCAAATAGGTTATCTAGACACATTGATACTTTGATCCATAGGGATCAAACAGGTTTCATCCCCTCCAGATCAGCAGCAACAAATATTCGCAGGCTCTTTTTGAAGCTGCAATTGCCAATGGACAACGGGGGAGCTGGTGCCATTCTGTCTTTGGATGCCCAGAAGGCATTTGACATGGTAGAATGGGAGTACCTATGGATGGTATTGATTGCCTTTGGTATAGGTCCAGGCTTTATAATCTGGCTAAAACTATTATATAAAGATCCTAGGGCAAGGCTGCGGATCAATGACACCATGTCACCAGCTTTCCCGTTATCCCGGGGAACTAGACAAGGCTGCCCTCTATCCCCGTTGCTGTTTGCATTGGCGGTGGAACCATTGGCCGCCGCGATTAGACAGTCTTCAGGGATAGAGGGATTCCGACGTGCAGGAAGAGAGGACAAAATAGCCCTATATGCAGATGACGCCCTAATCTTTCTGAGCGACCCCACAAAATCCTTAGACGAACTAATGACACTTGTATCTGCATTTGGACAGTTTTCTGGGTTTCGCATCAACTGGGAGAAGTCGGTATTAATGCCACTATATAAAGCAAAAATTTCATTACCAGACTGTGCAAAACAAATTCAAATAAAAGTTAAAATTAAGTATTTAGGGATCCAGGTAACTCGAAAAGTGGGGAACTATGTGGACCTTAACCTTAGACCACTATTGACTAGGCTTAAAGATAAATGTCGGACCTGGTGCAAACTCCAATTAACTGTGATTGGCAGAGCCAATCTTATAAAGATGATTTGGGCCCCACAATTATTGTATATTTTTCATAACTGCCCGATGTGGATAGCCGCATTTTGGTTTAAAAGGATAGAATCGCTTTTTCGCAAACTCATTTGGAAGAAATAATATGCACATATTAAATTAACAACCTTAATGCTGGCTAAAGATGAGGGGGGACTCTCTATCCCACATCCAAAAAATTATTTTTTGGCTTCACAAACCCAGCAATTTTTTGGCTGGACAGAGGTAGATGAGAATAATCCCATACAGGGGTTGTTACTTCCACTGGGTAAGGGATATTCATTGATGTCCCTACTAGAGACAAAAACCTTTCAAAAAGATAAGAAATTCATGACAGGTGAGCTATTCAATAAGGTATGGCTAGCAATAAAAAAGATTACTAGCATTACAGGTTATACTTCCTATACACCAATATGGAATAACGCAAACTATGAGGAAGTGCAGAGATTAGAGGGGCTGAGATATGTGGAACAACTGTTTTGGAACGATAATATAAAATCATTTGCGCAAATATCTGAGGAATTCGGGATTCCAAGACAGAGGTTCTTTCAGTATCTCCAGTTTAGACATGCTTTTCATGTCCAGGCCCGTACATCTGTATTTAAGTTTAATGTCTCTAAAATAACAATATTGTTGAAGAAAAGGGATCAAAAGAAGGGACTTATCTCTAAAATATATGAGATATTGCAGTGTAAATTTAAGGAAACGGTAGTGGTGCCGGCCAGGGCGCAGTGGGAACAAGACCTGGGAGCACTGACTGACGCTCAGTGGTCGGAGGTCTTGTCTGCGATCCCAAAGGTATCTCTGTCAGCTACTCAAAAATTAACACAACTTTTTATTACACATAGATCATACTATACCCCCGAAAAACTATTTAAGTGGAAACGCAGGGAATCCCCTTATGCCCCCGGTGTAGTGGTGCACCGACTAATCTAATACACATGTTGTGGAAATGCCCCAAACTCCATCGTTATTGGCAGGATATAATTAAAAACATAAATAGGTATAGAAATTTCACTAGACCCAAATTTATGTTTATTAAATATAGTGGAGGAACCAAATATTTCAAAACATACCCATATCGCAATGACGAGAGGCTTGTTTCAGGCACGAAAGCTAATAGCTCAGAAGTGGATATCTATATACCCCCCAACGGTCGAAGAATGGAGAACACAAATAAAAGAAACCATAATAAAGGAGGAATTTATTTATACACATAGAGGGAGCCAAGATAAATTTGATGCTATCTGGAAAAGCTGGGTAGAGGCCAGGGACAATGAAAATAAAAGATGAATCAATGTGGGAGAGGGACAATATTGGGAGAGGATGGGAGGACGGGGGGGGGGCTTTTGGGGGGTCGAGGGTGGGGGAGAGAGATAGATTGTTGTTGGGTTTTGCTCCTTTTTTTTTTTTTTTTTTTTTTTTTTGCTTTTAGTTTTTGTTTTGTGTGTTTTTTTGTTTTTGTTTTTTTGGGTGGGTGAATGCTAGAAGTAAGATTATGTATCTGGAATAAAATGTATGGATAAATGTATAACTTGTACTGCTATGAAAAGAATAAAAAAGTACTGAATAAAAAAAAAGGAGGGTCAAGGATGGGGAATTTTGTAATACTGACACATAATCACACACATGGGTTGGACTTGATGGACTTGTGTCTTTTTTCAACCTCACCTACTATGTAACTATGTAACTATGATGTTCCAGGAACTTTAGCTCCCTTTCCGTTTGCAGTTTCATGGCCTGTGCATTTTTTTTCAGGGCAGAGGATGGTGCAAGCCATTTACCCGTAAGCACCGCCTTATGGGTTTCCCACAGTGTGGAGGAGGTCGTGTCCGGGGTGTTGTTTTCCTCAAAGTAGTATTTTAAAGTGATTTTGAGGGAAGGTGCTGAAGGTGAAACGTGTTCATGCACCAGTTATATGGTCTGCGGTTGGGGGTGCCAAGGTCTAATGTCAGCAGGACAGGGGGATGGTCAGACCAGGAGATCGGGAGGATCTGTGCTGTGTGGGTCAGTCACAGTGTGGAGTTGCTGACGAAGAAAAAGTCTATGCGGGAGTGTGTTGCTGGTGGGCTGAATAAAAAGTATACTGTTGATCGCCAGGGTGGAGGACCTGCCAGGCATTAAAAAGATCATAACGTCTGGAGAGCTGTTGGAATAGTTTCGAGCCTCTAAGTACTCGAGCCGGGGATGCCCTGGGGCACACCACATGGCGATCCGAGGTAGCTGATTGGGTTAAATTGAAGTCTCCCCCCATCACTAGTAGCCCGTGGTCTGATCTGAAGAGACGGGCATACACCCTAGACAGGAACCCAAGCTGCTTGACATTTGGGGCATAAACTGCACAGAAGGTGACCTCCTGGTTTTGCCATAGGCCTCAGAGGATAAGAAAGTGGTCATGGGGATCACTGTAATTGTCAGGCAGGTAAAAGGAGACCCCTGTTTAATAAGTATAGCAACCCCTGCCCATTTATGGAGTCCCGAGGAAAGGTAGGTCTGGGAATAATACCTGGAGGCAAACACAAAGGAGCCCCTGGAGTTTCCTGGACCATAATGACATCTGCACCTGACTGCCTAAACTCCCTCAGTGGCAGGTGTCGTTTTCTATTGTAATTCAAGCCGTGGACATATAAAGATAGGATCTTAGTCATGGAGGTGGGTAAGGGTAAGGGGGAGGATTCTTATCTGATGTGGATGGAGAGTTTCCAGGTGCCAGAGATTGGGAGCGGGCACCCCAGGGGAGGAGATCCAGGCAGGCTTTGAGAACATTCTGCAAACATATTCTCAAGACCTTTGAAGGCCAACAGGCCTAGGTCAGGACGGCTTCCCATGACCTCCTCTAACTCGAATCCCGAAGGGTGAGTCAAGGGGACACAGGGGAACCCAAGGTTGGTCCAGCAAAACAAAAACAACAGAACCGTAAGCAACTATAGTCCAATAACCGGGGGGGGGGTGAGGGGTAAGGTATGGAAGGTCTCTCTCTTCAGTCTCGTCCGAGACATGCCCATAATGCAAACTGGGAATAAGAGTAGGGCACTGGAAGGGGGACTGAAATTTGGGTAATGGCCAAATTACCCACTGGCTTGAGTTGGGAGATAGGTCGCTAGGTGAGCTTGCACCATCGCAGCGGAAGTATAGTCAGGTCATCCGTTGTTTTGTCTGGTGGCCTTTCAGGACACGTCCGTGCCCCGGGGACGTTTAGAGGGGGGACCTTCTGCCAGACTGTGGGTGGTAGGGGTGGTGTGGCCACAAGGTCCCAGTCTGGGAGCTGGGGGATGTGGATTTCCAGAATGTCACAGAAAGCAGTCAAGTCCTCCGGGTATCTCAGCATTGCCGTTTTGCCCTGATGTTTCGCTGTAAGACTGTGCTGGAGGTGGCGGTATCCGGCGCCATCTTGTCTGTTCCGCCCAGCGATATGTCGGATGGCGGGAAGTAGGATCGGAGGTCCGTGGAAGATCCCGGTGGGGGTTGTGATGATCCCCGGGGTTTAGTGGAGCGGGTTGTACTGGAACCACCTATGTAAGTGAGGTGTAAAGTCCCTTTTTATTAGGGGCTGAGAGAGAGCTGGGAGATTAGGCTTCCAAACAGGAAAACTTCCGGCCACGCCCCTCCTAGCTGCTATTCATTGTATGTCTCAAAGCATGTGGAGAGCGAAATTGCATGGAAGAGGGGGCCCAAGAAATTGTTTGCCCAGGGTCCAGTCAATATTAAAGACGGCCCTGTCTAGTGTTAATGGGCAAAATTAAAGAGGTGAGATAGATAGAAAAACCCTGAGATTGGAGACAATGGATTGATTGTAATCTAAAAAAACAAACAAACTCTTGCGAGCTAACATGTGAAAATCCAAATGCTAATTAGAGATGATTAAAGGACAGCTGCTAGCATTGACCACGTCTCATATGCTCATGCTAAATAAGAATTTATACCAATATCACGCTGCGCTATCCAAATTTAATCAAATGATAATTGTACTAAATCCTCATATTACTGACTGCAGTTAAATATTGGTGGTAAGATATTCCATTCCTATGTAAAAAATCTAGTGAACATAATAATGAAATATTATTAGATTAAAATTGTGTTCATAAACAATTAAAAATTGCAATCCTATGCAATACTCCCAATGTCAACCTGTGTAGCATACACACCTCTATATACACATGTTGCATTCATATGCAACAGAAAAATATGCAACCCTGTGCCATAATTGTGATAATTGCAGTGACAACCTATAATTTACATAAATCTATATAAAAAAAGTGCATTAATTTACATGTGATACTCCCAATGTCAACCTGTGTAGTATACATGCCTCTATACACACATGTGCATTCATATGCAACAGAGAAATATGCAACCCTGTGCGATAATTGCAGTGACAACCTGTAATTTACATAAATCTATATAAAAGTGCATCAATATACAATAATCAATATAGAAATAAAGTAAACCATGTTTAACCACTTGACGACCACTGCACGACGATATACATCGGCACAATGGCAGCGGTGGGCAAATGGACGTCCCCTTTAAGAGGCGGGGATAACAGGCGCACACGCGCACGCGCACGCTGAGTACAGCGTTACCGTACCCGCGGGACTGGCAGACTTGATATCCGCCGGTCTACCGGCGATCGTGTCACAGAGCCTCAGAACGGGGAAGTTCCTATGTAAACAAGGCATTTCCCCGTTCTGGCTTGTGTCAAGACAGAGATCATTGCTTACTGTCATCGGGAGCAGTGATCGCTGTCATGTGACCAGTAGCCCACCCCCCCACAGTTAGAATCACTCCCTAGGACACACTTAACCCCTTCATCGCCCCCTAGTGGTTAACCCCTTCACTGCCATTGCCATTTACACAGTAATCAGTGCATTTTTATAGCACTGATCGCTGTATAAATGACAATAGTCCCAAAATAGTGTCAAAAGTGTCCAACGTGTCCGCCATAATGTTGCAGTCCCGATAAAAATCGCAGATCGCCGCCATTACTAATAAAAAAAAATTATTAAAAAATGCCATAAAACTATCCCCTATTTTGTAGACGCTATAACTTTTGCGCAAACCAATCAATATACGCTTATTGCGCTTTTTTTTTTTTTAAAAACCAAAAATATGTAGAAGAATACATATCGGCCTTTGGGGGATATTTATTATAGCAAAAAGTAAAAAATATTACATTTTGCTCTTGTTTTGTTTATAGCGCAAAAAATAAAAACCACAGAGGTGATCAAATACCACCAAAAGAAAGCTCTATTTGTGGGAAAAAAAAGGACGACAATTTTGTTTGGGTGCAAAGGGGATCCCCTGAGGAAGTCACATGGTGTGACGTAATACATAGGAAGTGACCGGACCACGCGAGAACCGGAAGTGATGTAAGAGGCACATGTAATGCCGTCTAAATTACAGATCTGCTGTTTTTTCACTACTCTGTTGTAAGTTTCCACTTGGCTTTTAAATAAATCAATCAGTTAATACATTCTACACTATGGGAGATTCTTCTCCTCTGACGCTATGGGAAAGCCATAGGGATGTCCCTGTGTGTCAGAGGGGGGGCGGACCGGGTGGCCCCGTCTCCTCTGACGCTACGGGGGAAGCCATAGGGATGTCCCCATGCATCAGAGTGGGGCGGGGTCACCCGGCGATGACACTGTGTGGCCCCGCCCACAGTTTTAAAAGAGCTGTCACCTGCGAGGACACGTCATATGGCATGTGCCTTCCATTCTTTATTTTTTTTTCAGTTCGTTGGCAGAGGTGAATGGACTACATGGGACAGTTTTATTTTTTTATTATTTAAAAAAGGACTTCTCCCACGATGTGTGTTGTTTTTTTTACCATTTTCGCACTTTTTTGTGAAATAGTACGGGTACAATGTACCCGTTACCATTTCAAACAGGGGGGTCGGGATCTGGGGGTCCCCTTTTTAAAGGGGACTTCCAGTTTCCGATAAGCCCCCCACCCGCAGACCCCCACAACCACCGGGCAAGGGTCGTGGGGATGGGGCCCTTCTCCCCATCAACATGGGGACAAGGTGCTTTGGAGGGGCTACCCCAATGTACCCTCCCAATGTTGAGGGCATGTGGCCTGGTATGGTTCAGGAGGGGGGGTGCTCTCTCGTCTCCCCCTCTTTTCCTGCAGCCTGCCAGGTTGCATGCTCAGATAAGGGTCTGGTATAGATATTTGGGGGGGACTCCACGCAATTTTTTTAAAAAAATTGGCGCGGGGTTCCCATTAAAATCCATACCAGACCTGAAGGGTCTGGTATGGATTTTGAGGGGGACCCCCACGCCATTTTTTTAAAAAAAATTGGCACGGGGTTCCCCTTAAACCTCATACCAGACCTGAAGAGCCTGGTATGGAATTTGGGGGGACCCCCACACATTTTCTTTTTTAATTTTGGTTCGGTGCTTACCCTGTGGGGGGAATCCCATGCTGTTTTTTTATCAATGAACTTTTATGTGTATTGCCGGACCGACAATTCATTATAGCGGCGAATAGTTTTAAATGACTTTTTTTCCTTTAGAAATGTAATTTTACTGTCAGACTGTTGTAAACACGGGAAACATGCGCCACTTTACAGGCATACTATATTACACTGTTATTGTTTCACTTTAAGCATTATTAAAATCACTGCTCCCGAAAAAACGTCCATTTTTAAAACTTTTTTTTGCATTGATACATGTCCCCTGGGGCAGGACCCAGGTCCCCAAACACTTTTTTTATGACAATAACTTGCATATAAACCTTTAAAATTAGCACTTTTGATTTCTCCCATAGACTTTTAAAGGGTGTTCCGCGGCTTTCCAATTTGTCGCGAACACCCCAAATTGTTCGATATTCGGCGAACGGGCGAACAGCCAATGTTCGAGTCGAACTCATGTTCGACCCGAACATAAAGAGCATCCCTAGTTATGAGGTCTTGGTGGACATCTGATATGTTGGGTGGGTTGGCAGAAGACCATTTTTTGAGAATGGCGCACCAGGCCGCCATGAAGCAAGTTGATAGCCAGACCTTGTTTCGTTAAATGATGGCTTGTTGTCCTGCCAGATCCTTTGGAGAGACAGAGTTTAGGTCGTTAAATAGCAAGGGGAAGACATCTTTCGTTGGAGATCGCCCTGTAACCATTGAGGCGAAGTGCTCAGACAGCTTCTCCTGTCCGCATAGGGGGCAGAGGAGTTTAAGTGGCTTTTGTGGAGAGGGCAGGTGTGGTATATAAGCCAAATCCATTACCTTGAACTGTCGTTCTCTCCAGAACTCTGGTAACTAGAATGCAGGTGGAGTTAAAACCAGACAAGATGCGGGTCACGGCCTCTGGGGAGTTTAGTGGAGTGGATGGGAGAGGCTTGCAAAGGCATGTATTTAGAGGCTTGTATATATCAGAGGTTTTGTACTGCTG
This sequence comes from Lithobates clamitans, assembly GCA_037952925.1. NCBI lineage: Eukaryota > Metazoa > Chordata > Amphibia > Anura > Ranidae > Lithobates > Lithobates clamitans. The sequence continues at coordinate 1,720,104 of JBBGZY010001695.1, forward strand.
CTTATCCAGTAGAGTGTCCAAAATTGTGGAGTTGAATCTTTGGAGGTTGGGTGAAAGAGCTGTACAAAATGTGAAAGGTTCTGAGAGATCCATTCAATGTATCCTGCGTGTTGTGTAGAAAGTAGGAAAGGGGGATTCCCATGAATTGGAAGGTGACGAGACACACAAGGAGATAGTTTTAGCTTTCCTCTGGTCTCACGCCAGGCAATCAGCTTGTCTCGTATTAATAAGTTCTGCTGTAGGTGTGGGGGGATAGATCGTAGCCTGCAGTGTAGTAGGGCAGATAGACTGTATGGGCTTGTCATCTGAGTTTCCAGTTCATAGTTTTTGTATTTGGAGCTTTGTGAGATCCAGTCCATACTTACTCTTCGCAGACAGGAAAGATTATAAACCCTATGTTAACTCCCTCCTCGCTTCTCGGGAGAAATTTTTTGTGCAGAGCAATGCGGGGGTGTCGCCTGTGCCATATAGTTTTTGTATGTCGCTCTGTCGCAACAGTAAAAGAATTGTTTGGAGGGGGTAGAGGAGTCTGGCAAAGCTGACCATTTTAAATAAGTGGCATCTCCCAAGAAGTGAGATGGGGAGATCCACCCATGTCTCCAGTTCACCCATGATCTTTGAGATTACTGGGGTAAAATTAAGCTGGTATATAGAAGAGAGTGTTTTCCCAATATTAATACCGAGATAGGTGATGTGGGAGTTTGCAACAGAAAAGATAGAGAAACCAGTCCAGGATGGGGGCCTAGCATGGAGTAAAAGGAGAATTTCACTTTTAGAGAAATTGATGCGCAGACCAGAGTAACTCCTAAAGCGTGTGAAGAGTTCTTGGATAGTAATCATGTCTGAGGCTGGGTTGGAAGTGAAGAAAAGAATGTCCTCTGTGAAGAGTGTTAGTCGCAGATTTTGTTGGCCTATGTGTACTCCGTGTAAGGAGGGGTGAGAGAGCATGTGGCGGGAGAGAGGTTCTACGGTGAGATTAAAGAGAAGCGGGGAGAGGGGGCAACCTTGTCTGGTGCGTTTGTGTAGTTTAAATGATTTGGGGTTCGGCTGCTACAATATTTGCTGTGGGATCTGCATAAATAGTAAAGAATAGATGTAGAAAGGGACCTGAAAATCCGAAACATTGCAAGGCCATTGACAACCATGTGAAACTGACATTGCCAAAGGCCTTTTCCGCATCAAGGGAGATTATGGCAATATAGCTGTTGGGGTTGGTCTTTGCATGTTCAAGGACTGTGAGTACTTTTCGTATGTTGGACGTCGCGGAGCGGCCTTGGGTGAAGCCTGCCTGGGTGTATTAGGGTAGGCATCATTTTAGCTAGCCTGTTGGCCATGACTTTAGAAATTATTTTAGAGTCCAGGTTTAAAAGGGAGATTGGTCTATAGGAGCCTTACCCTTTTTAGCTATTAACTTTGTGGGTCTGGTATGCGGACGGCAAATAGTTGCCCCTTTTAAAATCTTCTGGTAAACTGTTGCTAGTAAAGGGACCACCGTGTGTTTCATCAATTTTTAGAATTGGGGGGTGTACCCATCCGGGCCTGGGGCCTTCCCATTTGCCAGCATAGATATTGACTTGTGAATCTCCTGCTCAGTGATCGGAGAGTTAAGATGGGAGAGGAGTGTAGGGTCAATTTGCGTTAGGGAGGCTTGGGCTAAGAATTCTTGGGCTGAGGATATATCTATTTGGTCTGGACTGTAAAGTTTGGTATAGAACTGCTCGAGGATTAGGTTGATGTCGGTTGCAGAAGAGGAGGTATTTCCCTGGGAAGCTTTTAGCGCTGTTATTTGTGTGGGGGTGTGGGTACCCTTACATAGTCTAGCCAGCAATTTGCCTGGCTTATTGCCAAATTTGTGGAATTGTAAGTCTGAATGTGCTTGGCATCAGACCACAGATCGAAATCAGTCTTGGCTTCTCGCTGGGATTTGCGATGGTCAGGGGAGTTGTTTTGTGCTAACAGTGTTTGGGAGTGTCGCAGGCTTCTCGATAGCGTTTGAATACTTTTCTTTTATACAAGGCAGTAAATGCGATAATTCTGTCTCGCAACACAGCTTTACCAGCGTCCAAGCAGAAATTGGAATGAGTGCTGTGGACTGCGTTTGTCAATTCATACTCCGACCAGGCCTCATGCAGTGCTTTCTGGAGATCAAGTTTATGGGTTAGATAATGGGGAAAGCGCCACGTTTTTACTGGGGGTGATGAGCCATAGTCTCTGATGTGGACTGAGACAGGGGCATGATCTGAGATAGCTATCTCGTGTATATGGGTTTCTGCTGTGTAAGGTAAGAGAACGGAATTGCAGACTAGATAGTCAATCCTGGATAGAGTGTGATGGGGGGAGAGTAGAAGGTAAAGTCTCTGCCCTCAGGGTGTGCTAGGCGCCAAAGGTCAATGAGCTGTAGGGCCTCAGTAAAGGAAAATATTGGAATGGCTGGAGTTTGTGGGTGAGGGTGGAATGCGGTCTTCGCCATAGATTTGTCTTTCTGTACTAACATAACTGAGTTTAGATCCCCTCCTATCACCAGAGTAAGAGGTAGGTACGGAGCAAAGTGGGAGGAGGCTGAATGGAAAAATGATTTAGTGGGAGAGTTTGGGGCATAGATGTTGGTCACTACTAGGTTTCTAGTCGCGATACGGAGGTGTAGGGTCAGAAGACAGCCTTCTGTGTCACTGGCCGTGGATTCTGTTTCGCATGAGAGGTTTTTATCAATAAGAATCAGGACTCCTGCCTTGCCCTTCATTGATGCCAAGCCGAACACTTTCACTACCCATAATTTACGCATGCACAGGAAATCTTCTGAAGGAAGATGAGTCTCTTGTAGGAGGGCGATGTCTGTTTTAAGTCTCTTGAAATGTCACAATATTGCCACGTGTTTATGTGGGGAGCAGAACCCCTTGACATTCCAAGATGTAATTCTCGTATTAAGGGGGGGGGGGTAACATGGGCAAGTGGTAGCTGGATTAGCTGGTGTTGTGAAATGGACTGGGGGATAGTACTAGGTAATGAGGAGGTGTGGGGGATGGAAGAGGCCCTGATAGGGGGAAGGAGAGAGTTAGAATGGGGGGTGTAAAACTCTAGAGTATTGTGTAAAGAGAGATCAAGTGAAATTTAGCAAAACAAACCCCAAAAAACTCAGTTACAGAGAAGCCTTGACTTCACTTTTTTCCACGTGTATTGTCCAACAAATGGACAGCGTTACCGGAGAAGGGGACTGTAGTCCAAATGTAGAATCGTGTCCACCAGGCAGTCAATGCAGAATCATGACAGGTTCTGTGGGGTCCCCGTGAATGACAAGATTATCACTCAGGGGTACAGCCCGCATGTCTCCGGAAGGCTGTAACAAAAATTGGAGCAAACTGAAACCAAACATATTATTATTGTCAAATGAAAGGTAGGTCAGATATCTAGAGCAGCTGGGTTATGAAGTGAACTACCCCTGAGGTCCTAGAGAGTTGTAAATCAGCTGAGCTTAGCCAAGCCAGAGTTATCTGAGTACCGAAACCTCTTGGGGGGATCTTTGCGGGGCCAAGTTGCTTCCTGGGGCCTTCTGGGTAGCGATTTGTCTCCATTGGGGATAGCTCCTGGTGAATCTGCAGGTACGTTTTAAGTTAGGAAGCTGCTTCCTTAGGGTGGGAGAAGGATTTGGACTCTCCCGATAGATCCGTGAGTCGTATACCAGAGTGAATTTAAAACCCTTGAGGTGATGGCTTGGAACACTTTCCTTCTGCATGACACTTCCTGCGAATAGTCGGCAAAGGTTAGTACTTTATGGCCGTCTAGCTGGAAGGAATTGGCGTTGCGGAAGGATTTCAAAATGGCCACTCTGTCTGTGTAATTAAGATATCACACAATGACAGAGCGAGGGAAGCATCTGTCGTTTGAGGGAGCCCCTACACGATGTGTCCTCTCTACAGTGCACGGTGAGATGATCCCAAGGGCTGCTGGGATGTGTGTAGTGCAGAGTTTTGACAGGGATTCCGAATTGTAGGATTCAGGGAGGCCAATGACCCGCAAATTGTATAGGCGAGAGCGATTTTCTAAATCATCCAGCTCCTCTAGTATATAGTGTTGAGTTTGGGAGGTCTGGTGGGCGGCTGCCTGTGAGCTCTGAGCCTCTTCTTCTAGCTCTGATATGCAGTTCTCTGCCTCAGTGAGTCTGTCTGCCTGCTCCCTAATCTTCCTCCTGAGCTGATCAATGCCCGCACTCACTGCTCTATCCACCGCTGCTGTGATCGCGGGGAAGAAAAAAGAGAAGAGCGGCCATATTGTTCTTCTGGAGAGGCGAGAGCTGTGAAGACAGGGTGCAGGGCTGTACTCACGTCGCCAGTGACGGCCATTTTGGACTGCAGAGAGCCTGGAGAGAGCGGATCTGGTGTTGTGGCATGTGAGGAGCTGGAGCCGCCCAGGATGAGGAAACGCTACATGTAGCGGTGTTCGGGGTCCACACCAGAGGCAGGAGAGGACGGGGTTGTGCCTGGGCGATGGAAGCTGGTCTTTTAGGCTGTCCCTGCCACCGTCACTCGCTTCTACTACATGTGGTGCCTAAATCAGAAGTATACCAATTTTATGGCCAATAACTAGAATATAACCCATCCAAGTGGGGACTACCAAAATTAATACATCAGTTCCCATGGACTGCAGTGGTGTTTGACGTATAACTTTTGCCCATGTTGGCTGTTTGTTTGCTCCCTGGACTGGGGGGGGGGGTGTTTGTCCCATCTGTAATTTTGTAGCATGCTGGATGATGTGCTTCATTTTGGACAGGGGGTGGCTTATTTTGTGCTAGCTGCATATGGATTGGTCTGGGCATGCTGGGACTTTGTTTTTTTTGGTGTGGTTTTGGTGTGTGAAATGCATTTGGGTTGGTCTGGGCATGCTCAGGGATAGGGATGAGCCGAACACCCCCCGGTTCGGTTCGCACCAGAACCTGCGAACGGACCGAAAGTTCACACGAACGTTAGAACCCCATTGACGTCTATGGGACTCGAACGTTCGAAATCAAAAGTGCTCATTTTAAAGGCTAATTTGCACGGTATTGTCCTAAAAAGGGTTTGGGGACCTGGGTCCTACCCCAGGGGACATGTATCAATGCAAAAAAAACTTTTAAAAACGGCCGTTTTTTCGGGAGCAGTGATTTTAATGATGCTTAAAGTAAAAAAAAAAAAAGTGAAATATTCCTTTAAATATCGTACCTGGGGGGTGTCTATAGTATGCCTGTAAAGTGACGCGTGTTTCCCGTGTTTAGAACAGTCCCTGCACCAAATGTCATTTTTAAAGGAAAAAATCTCATTTAAAACTGCTTGCGGGTTTAATGTAATGTCGGGTCATGGCAATATGGATGAAAATCAGTGAGACAAACGGCATGGGTACCCCCCAGTCCATTACCAGGCCCTTTGGGTCTTGTATGGATATTAAGGGTAACCCCGCACCCAAATTAAAATAAGGAAAGGTGTGGGGCCACCAGGCCCTATATACTCTGAACAGCAGTATACAGGCGGTGCAAACAAGACAGGGACTGTAGGTTTGTTGTTAAGTAGAATCTCTTTGTAATTTTGAACGGGTACATTTTTAACGTGTTTAGCTCCAGCCAAAAAACCTTTTTTAAGCTTTTTGGAAAACATAGGGAAGGGTTATCACCCCTGTGACATTTGTTTTGCTGTCTTTCCTCCTCTTCAGAAGATTTCACCTCACTTTTTGTCCCAATGAAAAATGTTTTTTGAAAATTTGGGTTTTTTTGTGGAACAAGGATTGGAAAGCATCAGTGGAAAGGAGAATTTTTTTTCCCATATTAACTCTTACAGGAGAGAATTTCCCTTCCTAGGGGTAGATTTCATCTCACTTCCTGTTGTCTCCTTCCGTTTGCAAGTAGGAGTCGTTTGTAAGTTAAATGTTTGAAAGTAGGGTCCTGCCCTATATACTCAGCAGAAATTTGGGCCTTAGGTGTTGCTGTGGCCACAACACTGTAAGCCCTCGCAGGGCCCTGCTGTGAAATATTAGATCAAGAATTGTAATTACATGCCCCTGTTGAACAGGAGCTGAAAAATTAGGCCTTAGGCACTGGTGCTGGTGCCACAACACTGCAACCCCTTACAGACACTCTAGTTGGAACGCAGGAACGAGCCCTGCTGCAAAGTATTGCATCAAAAATTGTAATTACACGCCCTTGTTAGACAGGAGCAGAAAAATTGGGCCTTGGGCACTGGTGCTGGTGCCAGAACACTGCAACCCCTCACAGACACTCTAGTTGGAATGCAGGAACGAGCCCTGCTGCAAAGTATTGCATCAAAAATTGTAATTACATGCCCCTGTTAGACAGGGGCAGAAAAATTGGGCCTTGGGCACTGGTGCTGGTGCCAGAACACTGCAACCCCTCACAGATACTCTAGTTGTAACGCAGAAACGAGCCCTGCTGCAAAGTATTGCATCAAAAATTGTAATTACATGCCCCGGGCTGAAAAATTGTGCCTTAGGCACTGGTGGTGGCGCCCAGAACCAAAAATGTTCTTACAAGCTATCAGCGTGATGATTGAGGAGGAAGAGGATAATTTCTCAGGGATAGTCACTCAGCATCAGCATAGGCAGTCTTTGAAGGGATCTGAGATTTCAAAAAAAATTATTCGGTTACATCAGCATCAGGTGCTTGGTAGCTGGTGGTGATCCAAGACTGATTCATTTTTATGAAGGTCAGTCGATCGACCGAGTCGGTGGACAGACGCACCCTGTGATCGGTTACCACGCCTCCAGCAGCACTGAATGTGCGTTCTGAAAGACAGGCCAGTAGCTCAATTGCATACTGTGCAAGCTCTGGCCAGTGATCCATCCTCAAGACCCAGTAACCCAGAGGATTTTCGGTGGGAAAGGTGTCCAAGTCTGATCTTGCCCCTAGGTATTCCTGCACCATGTAAAACAGACGCTGGCGATGGTTGCTGGAACCGATCATACCTTGGGGCTGCGGACCAAAAAATTGTCTGAACGCATCGGTCAGATGGCCACCTTCTCCACTGCTCCTTCTTTGACTGACCGAAGCCTCAGCAACACGTTGTCCAGAAACACGAGTTTGTAACCTCCCAGTCTCTGGGAACGCGTTGCACAAACCTTTCTGCAAGGCCTCCCGAAGATGTTTCATCCTCTGCTCCCTCTGCGATGGCAAGATAAGGTCCGCAACCTTACCCTTGTAACGTGGATCAAGGAGGGTTGCCAGCCAGTATTGGTCCTTCTCCTTGATACCACTAATACGAGGATCCTTACGCAGGCTTTGCAGGATCAGGGAGGCCATGCAGCGTAGGTTTGCTGAGGCATTCGGTCCGGAGTCCTCTGGGTCACTAAGGACGACATGGTCTGCAGCCACCTCCTCCCAGCCACGTACAAGTCCATGTGTTTCTTGGGACTGATCCATTAAAGACTGCTGCTGATGCTGAGTGCCAGGCTCCACCTCCATACTGACAAAATCTTCCTCCTCCTCCTCCTCCTCTTCGTCCTCTTCCTGTGTGATCGGCGGGCACGCAGGAACACTGTCTGGATAAAGGGGGCCTTGAGAGCTAAGGAAGTCCTCCTCTTCCTGCCTCTGTTCTGCCTCAAGTGCCCTGTCCATTATTCCACGCAGCGTGTGCTCCAACAGGTGGACAAGGGGGACAGTGTCACTGATGCATGCACTGTCACTGCTCACCATCCTCGTGGCCTCCTCAAATGGTGACAGGACAGTGCATGCATCCCTGATCATGGCCCACTGGCGTGGGGAAAAAAAACCAAGCTCCCCTGATCCTGTCCTGGTGCCATAGTCGCACAGGTACTCATTGATGGCCCTCTGCTGCGTGTGCAGCCGCTGCAGCATGGCCAACGTTGAGTTCCACCTGGTGGGCATGTCACAGATTAGGCGGTTCTTGGGCAGGTTAAACTCCTTTTGGAGGTCCGTCAGCCGAGCACTGGCATTATATGACCAGCGGAAATGCACACAGACTTTCCTGGCCTGCCTCAGGACATCCTGTAAGCCCGGGTACCTGCCCAAGAACCGCTGCACCACCAAGTTAAGGACGTGAGCCAAACAGGGCACATGGGTCATTTGTCCCTGTCGGAGGGCAGAGAGGAGGTTGGTGCCATTGTCGCAAACCACCATTCCTGCCTTTAGTTGGCGTGGCGTCAACCACCTCTGAACCTGCCCCTGCAGAGCTGACAGAACCTCTGCCCCAGTGTGGCTCCTGTCCCCCAAGCACACCAGCTCAAGCACCGCATGGCATCTTTTGGTCTGCGTACTTGCGTAGCCCCTTGAACGACTACGGAGCACCACTGGTTCCGAGGAAGAGGCCATGGAGGAAGAAGAAGAGGGGGGGGTGGAGGAGAGAGGTGTGTCACAATCATTAGCATTTTGGAGCCGTGGTGGTGGAACAACCTCCAACACTACTGCACCGTGTCCTGCATCCTTCCCAGCTGCCAGCAGAGTCACCCAATGCGCCGTGAAACTTAGGTAACGTCCCTGTCCATGCCTGCTGGACCATGAGTCAGCGGTAATATGCACCTTACCGCTGACCGCCCTGTCCAGCGAGGCATGGACATTTCCTTCCACATGCCGGTAGAGAGCCGGAATCGCCTTCTGTGAGAAAAAGTGGCGTTTGGGTACCTGCCACTGAGGAACCGCATATTCCACAAACTCACGGAAGAGGGCAGAGTCTACCCACTGAAAAGGCAGCAGTTGAAGTGCCAGCAATTTTGCCAAGCTAGCATTCAACCGCTGGGCATGTGGATGGCTGGGAGCAAACTTCTTTCGGCGGTGCAGCAGCTGGGGCAGGGAAATTTGCCTGGTACAATCTGACGTCGGTGTACCAAAAGCAGATTGCCCACAAGTACTTGGCTGTGACACACCTAATTCTACACCTTCATTCCTCTCAGTGCAGGTCTCAGAGAGGACTGAAGGTCTAGTGGGGTTGGAAATCTCAGCTGATGAGGAGCAAGGAGAGGTCCTCTTTGTTCTTCGGTGTGGGTCTTTTAGATGCGCTTGCCAACGAACTGCATGGCAGGTCAACATATGTCTGGTCAAGCATGTGGTACCCAAGCGGGAGATGTTTTGGCCACGTGAGATACGCTTGAGACATATGTTGCAAATAGCAGCGGTGCGATCTGATGCACTCGTCTCAAAAAAGGCCCACACCAAAGAACTTTTTGAATAACGCGCAGAGACTGCAGCGCCCTGCACATGTGATGCAGTCAATGTGCTGCCCTTAGGCTGGCCCCTGGAGGGCATCCTGCCTCGTTGGTGATGTGCCGCCTCCTCCTCCTCCTCCTCTCTCCTATCAGGCACCCACGTTGAGTCAGTGACCTCATCATCCCCTCCCTCCTCATCACTGGAGCAAACCCGGCAGTATGCTGCAGCAGGGGGAGCATGACTGCCAGATTGCTGTCCTTCTTGGGCACCCCCTCTGTCCGTGCTCATGTTACTGCCTTCATCGAGCTCAGTATCATCATCAGAGCCTTCCAAACGCTGGGCATCCTCCTGGAGCATGTACCCAACAATGTGGTCAAACAGTTCGAGGGACTCCTCAGGAGGACATGGTGGAGCTAGGGAAGGAGTCACTGATGACATTGAGCCGAGGGAAGAGGCCGCTGCTTTGCCAGACAAAGCACCCTGGGGCATGGGTGAGAGAGGATGAGGAGGATGAGGACGGCTTGGTCATCCACTCGACCAAGTCTTCCGCATGTTGCGGCTCAACACGGCCAGCTGCCGAAAAAAAGGCCAAGCGTGTCCCAATGCCACGTGCTGATGAGGATGCACCGTCTCCACGACCAGCACTAGACACAGAGCCTGCTTGCCCTCTCTTATTGGCTTGTGACTGTCTGCCTCTCCTTCTTGGCCTGTAGCTGCACTAAGCTGGGATATATAGATATAGATATATATATATATATGTATATATATATATATATATATATATATATATATATATATATATATATATATATATATATACTGCAGCTAGCAAAATCAACTACCTGCCTGTAGTATGAGAACACCACCAACCTTCTACAGGTAGCTTTAGCTGAACACTGCTGTGAGGTGGACGCACCCCACTAACTTGTACTGTAGGTTTAGCTGAACACTGTGAGCAGGACGCACTGCACTAAATGTAAATAGTCTAGCTGCCTGACCGTGGTACTAATAGGATCAAAAGAACACCAGTAATTTTCTTCAGGTAGCTGTAAATACTGTAACAAGACAAGCCTGCCTGTCAGTAGGAAGATAACAGGAACGGATCTAGCTGAACACTGTGAGCAGGACGCACTGCACTAAATGTAAATAGTCTAGCTGCCTGACCGTGGTACTAATAGGATCAAAAGAACACCAGTAATTTTCTTTAGGTAGCTGTAAATACTTGTAACAAGACAAGCCTGCCTGTCAGTAGGAAGATAACAGGAACGGATCTAGCTGAACACTGTGAGCAGGACGCACTGCACTAAATGTTAATAGTCTAGCTGCCTGACCGTGGTACTAATAGGATCAAAAGAACACCAGTAATTTTCTTTAGGTAGCTGTAAATACTTGTAACAAGACAAGCCTGCCTGTCAGTAGGAAGATAACAGGAACGGATCTAGCTGAACACTGTGAGCAGGACGCACTGCACTAAATGTTAATAGTCTAGCTGCCTGACCGTGGTACTAATAGGATCAAAAGAACACCAGTAATTTTCTTTAGGTAGCTGTTAATACTGCAACAAGACAAGCCTGCCTGTCAGTAGGAAGATAACAGGAACGGATCTAGCTGAACACTGTGAGCAGGACGCACTGCACTAAATGTTAATAGTCTAGCTGCCTGACCGTGGTACTAATAGGATCAAAAGAACACCAGTAATTTTCTTTAGGTAGCTGTTAATACTGTAACAAGACAAGCCTGCCTGTCAGTAGGAAGATAACAGGAACGGATCTAGCTGAACACTGTGAGCAGGACGCACTGCACTAAATGTAAATAGTCTAGAAGATAACAGGAACGGATCTAGCTGAACACTGTGAGCAGGACGCACTTTACTAAATGTAAATAGTCTAGCTGCCTGACCGTGGTACTAGTAGGATCAAAAGAACACCAGTAATTTTCTTTAGGTAGCTGTTAATACTGTAACAAGACAAGCCTGCCTGTCAGTAGGAAGATAACAGGAACGGATCTAGCTGAACACTGTGAGCAGGACGCACTGCACTAAATGTAAATAGTCTAGAAGATAAAAGGAACGGATCTAGCTGAACACTGTGAGCAGGACGCACTGCACTAAATGTAAATAGTCTAGAAGATAACAGGAATGGATCTAGCTGAACACTGTGAGCAGGACGCACTGCACTAAATGTAAATAGTCTAGAATTTAACAGGAACGGATCTAGCTGAACACTGTGAGCAGGACGCACTGCACTAAATGTAAATAGTCTAGAAGATAACAGGAACGGATCTAGCTGAACACTGTGGGCAGGACGCACTGCACTAAATGTAAATAGTCTAGCTGCCTGACCGTGGTACTAATAGGATCAAAAGAACACCAGTAATTTTCTTTAGGTAGCTGTAAATACTGTAACAAGACAAGCCTGCCTGTCAGTAGGAAGATAACAGGAACGGATCTAGCTGAACACTGTGAGCAGGACGCACTGCACTAAATGTAAATAGTCTAGAAGATAACAGGAACGGATCTAGCTGAACACTGTGAGCAGGGCGCACTGCACTAAATGTAAATAGTCTAGAATTTAACAGGAACGGATCTAGCTGAACACTGTGAGCAGGACGCACTGCACTAAATGTAAATAGTCTAGAAGATAACAGGAACGGATCTAGCTGAACACTGTGAGCAGGACGCACTGCACTAAATGTAAATAGTCTAGCTGCCTGACCGTGGTACTAATAGGATCAAAAGAACACCAGTAATTTTCTTTAGGTAGCTGTAAATACTGTAACATGACAAGCCTGCCTGTCAGTAGGAAGATAACAGGAACGGATCTAGCTGAACACTGTGAGCAGGACGCACTGCACTAAATGTAAATAGTCCAAAAGATAACAGGAACAGATCTAGCTGAACACTGTGAGCAGGACGCACTGCACTAAATGTAAATAGTCTAGAAGATAACAGGAACGGATCTAGCTGAACACTGTGAGCAGGACGCACTGCACTAAATGTAAATAGTCTAGAATTTAACAGGAACGGATCTAGCTGAACACTGTGAGCAGGACGCACTGCACTAAATGTAAATAGTCTAGAAGATAACAGGAACGGATCTAGCTGAACACTGTGAGCAGGACGCACTGCACTAAATGTAAATAGTCTAGAAGATAACAGGAACGGATCTAGCTGAACACTGTGAGCAGGACGCACTGCACTAAATGTAAATAGTCTAGAAGATAACAGGAACGGATCTAGCTGAACACTGTGAGCAGGACGCACTGCACTAAATGTAAATAGTCTAGAAGATAACAGGAACGGATCTAGCTGAACACTGTGAGCAGGACGCACTGCACTAAATGTAAATAGTCTAGAAGATAACAGGAACGGATCTAGCTGAACACTATGAGCAGGACGCACTGCACTAAATGTAAATAGTCTAGAAGATAACAGGAATAGATCTAGCTAAACTGAGTACAGTGTATATATATATATGCAACACCTGGGATGCATATATATACACAATACACTGTAAGTGCAGCTAACTGACTGACTGTTCTGCCTAATCTATCTAACTCAAATCAAACACTGTCTCTCTGTCTATCTCTTTCAACGCCGGAACACACACTACACAGGGCCGCCGTGTAGGCGGCCTTATATAGTGTGGGGCGTGTACTAAATCCCCTGAGTCATAATTGGCCAAAGCCTCCTTGGCTTTGGCCAATTACGGCTCTCTGTTCAGGCGGCGCTGTGATTGGCCAAGCATGCGGGTCATAGTGCATGCTTGGCCAATCATCAGCAAGCAATGCACTGCGATGCCGCAGTGAATTATGGGCCGTGACGCGCCACACGAATTTGGCGCGAACGGCCCATATCGTTCGCAATTCGGCGAACGACCGAACAGCCGATGTTCGAGTCGAACATGGGTTCGACTCGAACACGAAGCTCATCCCTACTCAGGGACAGCACTTGGTAATTTAAGGACATCCTTAACAGGTGTACCCACTTTGAAGTAATGTCTTGACGCTGGGTGAACTTGCATTTTGTGTGTTTCATGGACTGTGCGTGTGTTTTGAATTGCCTCATTAGCACACAAACCTATGTTATATAATGAGAATGAAGGCCACAATCACCTAAAAAAGCATTTTCCCCAGATATCACCAATTAAATAAACAAACAAGATTGAATATGGCAAAATATTGGCAGCGGCACCTTTATTGGTTTACATATTTCAATATAATACATTTTTATTTCAAATAATAAATTTCAGCATCACTTTAATGAAAACAAACATTCAGTCCAGTTATTAGAACTCGTGCAGCAAGACATCAACATTGTACCATAAAAAAACACCCCCCCTAGAAATCCAGGGTGACCCAACCACATAAAAAGTGCCTGCGACTGGGGGGGGGGGGGGGGAAGGAGCTCTTGTGCTGCTGCTCTGGGCCTGGGGGAAAAGGGATAAGCGGGACAGCAGCAGTCCTTAAATAACCTATCCCCATTTCCAGAAAATTCCAATGATTCCCAATGGATCATGGAATCTTCAATCCTATTTCTTAAAGAGACAGTAAAGTTAACTATCTAACCTGTACAATATCTAATAACTAGTGTTTCTTTCCCACTATGAGGTGGGTGGCCTAGCTGTGTGAAGTTGGCACCCCATGTTTGTAAAACCTGAATAAAAATATACCATTCGTTTGTGCTGCGCTTGTGCTGATTGTGCCGCAAAAATGAGCGTTTGTGCCGGTTCGGTTTCTGAGATATTAAACATTCAATTTAATGCAAGCCCCGCCCACTTTGCACCCCATGTCCCTGAATTTTAAAAACAAACGTGCCATTCATTTGTGCCGCGTTTGTGCTGGTTTGTGCCGCAAAAATAAACGTTTGTGCCGCTTTGGTTGCGGAGATATTGTGCGTTATAGTTGTTGTAACCTCGCCCATTTTGCACCCCATGTTCCTGAATTTTAAAAACAAACACGCCATTCGTTTGTGCCGCGTTTGTGCTGGTTTGTGCCGCAAAAATGAACGTTTGTGCTGCTTTGGTTGCGGAGATATTGTGCGTTATAGTTGTTGTAACCTCGCCCATTTTGCACCCCATGTTCCTGAATTTTAAAAACAAACATGCCATTCGTTTGTGCCGCGATTGTGCTGGTTTGTGCCGCAAAAATAAACGTTTGTGCTGTTTTGGTTGCGGAGATATTGTGCGTTATAGTTGCTGTAACCCCGCCCATTTTGCACCCCATGTTCCTGAATTTTAAAAACAAATGCGCCATTCATTTGCGCCGGGTTTGTGCTGGTTTGTGCCGCAAAAATAAACGTTTGTGCCGCTTTGGTTGCGGAGATATTGTGTGTTATAGTTGCTGTAACCTCGCCCATTTTGCACCCCATGTTCCTGAATTTTAAAAACAAACACGCCATTCGTCTGTGCCGCAAAAATGAACGTTTGTGCTGCTTTGGTTGCGGAGATATTGTGCGTTATAGTTGCTGTAACCCCGCCCATTTTGCACCCCATGTTCCTGAATTTTAAAAAAAAACACGCCATTCGTTTGTGCCGCGATTGTGCTGGTTTGTGCCGCAAAAATAAACGTTTGTGCTGTTTTGGTTGCGGAGATATTGTGCGTTATAGTTGCTGTAACCCCGCCCATTTTGCACCCCATGTTCCTGAATTTTAAAAACAAATGCGCCATTCGTTTGCGCCGGGTTTGTGCTGGTTTGTGCCGCAAAAATAAACGTTTGTGCCGCTTTGGTTGCGGAGATATTGTGTGTTATAGTTGCTGTAACCTCGCCCATTTTGCACCCCATGTTCCTGAATTTTAAAAACAAACACGCCATTCGTCTGTGCCGCAAAAATGAACGTTTGTGCTGCTTTGGTTGCGGAGATATTGTGCGTTATAGTTGCTGTAACCCCGCCCATTTTGCACCCCATGTTCCTGAATTTTAAAAACAAATGCGCCATTCGTTTGTGCCGTGTTTGTGCTGGTTTGTGCCGCAAAAATAAACGTTTGTGCCGCTTTGGTTGCGGAGATATTGTGCGTTATAGTTGCTGTAACCTCGCCCATTTTGCACCCCATGTTCCTGAATTTTAAAAACAAACATGCCATTCGTTTGTGCCGCGTTTGTGCTGGTTTGTGCCGCAAAAATAAACGTTTGTGCCGCTTTGGTTGCGGAGATATTGTGCGTTATAGTTGCTGTAACCCCGCCCACTTTGTACCTCATGTCCCTGAATTTTAAAAACAAACGTGCCATTCGTTTGTGCTGTGTTTGTGCTGCAAAAATAAACGTTTGTGCCGCTTTGGTTGCGGAGATATTGTGCGTTATAGTTGCTGTAACCCCGCCTATTTTGCACCCCATGTTCCTGAATTTTAAAAACAAACACGCCATTCGTTTGTGCCGCGTTTGTGCTGGTTTGTGCCGCAAAAATAAACGTTTGTGCCGCTTTGGTTGCGGAGATATTGTGCGTTATAGTTGCTGTAACCCCGCCCATTTTGCACCCCATGTTCCTGAATTTTAAAAACAAACACGCCATTCGTTTGTGCTGGTTTGTGCCGCAAAAATAAACGTTTGTGCCGCTTTGGTTGCGGAGATATTGTGCGTTATAGTTGCTGTAACCCCGCCCATTTTGCACCCCATGTTCCTGAATTTTAAAAACAAAAGCGCCATTCGTTTGTGCCACGTTTGTGCTGGTTTGTGCCGCAAAAATAAACGTTTGTGCCGCTTTGGTTGCGGAGATATTGTGCGTTATAGTTGCTGCAACCCCGCCCACTTTGCACCCCATGTTCCTGAATTTTAAAAACAAACGCGCCATTCATTTGTGCTGCGTTTGTGCTGGTTTGTGCCGCAAAAATAAACATTTGTGCTGCTTTGGTTGCGGAGATATAGTGCGTTATAGTTGCTGCAACCCCGCCCACATTGCACCCCATGTTCCTGAATTTTAAAAACAAACGTGCCATTCGTTTGTGCTGGTTTGTGCCGCAAAAATAAACGTTTGTGGCGCTTTGGTTGCGGAGATATTATGTGTTATAGTTGCTGCTACCCCGCCCACATTGCACCCCATGTTCCTGAATTTTAAAAACAAATGCGCCATTCGTTTGTGCCACAAAAATAAACGTTTGTGCCGCTTTGGTTGCGGAGATATTGTGCGTTATAGTTACTGCAAACCCGCCCACTTTGCACCCCATGTTCCTGAATTTTAAAAACAAAGGCACCATTCGTTTGTGCCGCATTTGTGCCGCTTTGGTTTCGGAGATATTGAGTGGTATATGTTGTCAAACCACATTGACTTTGCACCTCGTTATTAAATCTTACATACAACTAGATTTATTTGTTAGCAGTTTGTGCAGATTTGGTGGATATTGTACATGATGTTTTACTTCACATGCGTAGTTTTGCCACCCCCACAGGGATCCCCCCTTTCCGATTCTCTAGTGCTGACTGGAAGAACAGACGGGGAGGGGGCGGGCACAGCTGGCTCTGGCTCTAGTGAATTTTTTTTTAACCGCTTGCTGCCCGCCGGCTGTCATATGACGGCCAGGCGGCGCGGTTCTCATTCTGGGAGGGCGTCATATGATGCTCTCGCCTTCCCGGCCCACCAGGCTCGCCTTCCTGGCCCACCAGGGGGCGCGTGTGCGCCGCCGACGGCAATCGCGCGCGCCCGTTGTGTCACTGGGGACCCGATTATGGTTGCCACCTCATCCCTTTAAACCCAAACACATATTAATTACACAGGTTCTGTGGCTGATTAAGGTGGTAATTAAACTCACTTGGTGCCTTATCTGTATTTAATTAGCCTCAGAACCTGTGTAATTCAAAGGTGTTCGGGTTTAAAGGGATGAGGTAGCAACTCTAGACCCGATGCGTGTGCCCGGCGGCCGCGATGTTTGCCGGGCACCCGCGATTGCCCGGTAACACAGCAGGACAGTGGATCTGTGTGTGTAAACACACAGATCCACGTCCTGTCAGAGGAGAGATGATTGATGGTTTGTTCCCAGTACAGAGGAACACCGATTGGTCTTCTCCCCTTGTGAATCCCCTCCCCCTACAGTTAGAATCACTTCCTAGGAATATAATTAACTCCTCGATCTCCCCCTAGTGTTAACCCCTTTCTTACCAGTAACATTTATACAGTATTCAGTGCAATTTTATAGTACGGATCGCTGTATAAATGTGAATGGTCCCAAAAATGTGTCAAAATTGTCCGATCTGCCCACCGCAATATTGCAGATCGCCGCCATTACTAGTAAAAAAATATAAAATAATAAGAAGAAAAATGCCATAAATCCTTCCCCTATTTTGTAGACGCTAAAACTTTGGCGCAAACCAATCAATATACGCTTATTGTGATTTTTTTTTTAACAAAAATGTGGAAGAATACATATTGCCCTAAACTTTGGAAAAATGTTGTTTTTTTTAAAAAAAATTGGATATTTATTATAGCAAAAAGTAAAAAATAAGGTGTTTTTTTTTCAAAATTGTCGCTATTTTTTGTTTTTATAGCGCAAAAAATAAAAACCGCAGAGGTGATCAAATACCACCAAAAGAAAGCTCTATTTGTGGGGGAAAAAATGATTCATTTGGGTACAGTGTTGCATTACCGTGCATTTGTCATTCAAAATGTGACAGCGCTGAAAGCTTGAAAAAATGGCCTGGGCAGGAAGGGGGTGAAAGTGCCCAGTATTGAGGTGGTTAAATAAGGATTTTTCAAAAACCTGTTTTGTGTTGTTTTTTTTTTTCCAATAAAGGACTTTTTATATGGTGTTGTGTGTTTGACGGGCTGGAGCATGTTCGTTCGCCCCAGCTACATGCGGTCATTCCTTTGGTTGCCTTCGACTGCTGTAGGTGCTTTTTGGCATAGTGCGTACAGCAACCTTTCAGGGTTTAACCAGGCTCAGCGAGCCGAAAGCTCATTATGTAATACTCACCTGGGATCAAAGCCCCCGCTGCGGTGCCGGTACACAACACCGGCCAGCGACATGTTGTCCTGGAGTTACTTACGGGTATCGTGGCTCCGGCGCTGTGATTGGCCGGAGCCGCAATGACGTCATTCCCGCGTGCGGGAGCTGCCAGTCATGACCTCCTTTTGAAACGGCATGCGCACGTCTCTTTTGTAATAATTATAATAATTCTTTTTTCTTGAAACTTGGCTTACCACACTCACAAGCAAGCACTTATAACTTGCAACATAAAGCATGCTAATAGAGGCTCAGATGTGGCAAGTGCATTAAAATCTACAATGCTGCGGCCTGTCACAGACATGTTTACATGTTTAGAAATAAAACAATTTAAATATCAAATTTTATACGTCCTACCATAGGAATAATACTGAATTTCAAATTAAGTCAATGTAGTGTAAACTGTGCAATATTTTATGAAAAGCCACTTATATTTATTTATTGTAGACCCTGCTTAAGGCCTCATTCACACAGGCAAAAAATTTTGTACTAATTTGTGTAGTGTTAATTTCTGTGTGCATCTGTATGCTGCACGTGCAAATACATGGCTCCATGCACACAGCTGCATATAGGCCTATTGTTTTTGCATTGCTAACAAATGTGCACAGAAAAAGCAACAAGGGTGCATCTGGGTCTGCAAATCATGCACGTTTTCCACATGTACGCATGTGTATTTGCCTAAACACACATATGCATTTAAAGTTTGCTATACATTCTGGGCCTGCATAGTGCTAGAATGATTATCCCCTTAGCGCTGACCGTACGCACATATGACTTTAGGGGGTTATACCCGGATGATGCCTGCAGCTGCATGTATCACCCCAGTACCGTTTTTAAAGCGGGCGGTTGGCTCTTCGGGGATAGCAACCCATGTGGCTAAAAGCCGCTCGGCTGTTATCTGGAGAACCGGGAGGAGACTACCCCCCTCCCGCTGCCTTTCGCCGCTCTTCCCAGGTCTCCCATCCCACCGGGAGACCCGAGCCATGATCCGGCACTTCCGCCGGCTAGAGTGAGACTGGAAGGAAGCCATAAACGGCTTCATACTAGTCTCCTATGTATAAACAACATCACTTCCAGTTTACTCGGCTGCCAATGGCGCCATTTTAAAAAAAATAACAATATTCAGAATCGCCGTTTTTGATGATCTGAATACTTTGAAGTGCAAAGGAGAGATTTGGGGTCTTTTAGACCTCCGATCCCTCCATAAAGAGTACCTGTCACCACCTATTACTATCGCAAGGGATGTATAGAATCCTTGTGAGTGACGATCTAAAAAAAAATAAATAAGAAAAAACATTTTTTTTTTTTTTTGAAAGCGCCCACCCATCCCTGCGAGCTCACGCAGCAAAAACACACACGTCAGTCGCGCCCGCATATGTGAATGGTGTTCAAATCACACATGTGAGGTATTGCCGCAGTCGTCAGAGTGAGAGCAATAATTGTAGCAAAAGACCTCCTCTGTAACTCTAACCTGGTAACCGTTATTTATTTTTAAAGTGCCGCCTATGGAGATTTTTAGGTACCATAGTTTGTTGTCATTCCACTAGTTTGCGCAATTTTAAAGTGTGACATGTTAGGTATCTATTTACTCGGCGTAACATCATCTTTCACATTATACAAAAAAATGAGCTAACTTTACTGATTCGTTTTTTTTAATTCATGAAAGTGTATTTTTTCCTAAAACAAATGCGTTTGAAAGACCACTGCGAAAATACAGTGTGACATAAAATATTGCAACGATCGCCATTTTATTCTCTAGATTCTCTGATAAAAAATATATATATAAAATGTTTGGGGGTTCTACGTAATTTTCTAGCAAAAAATACGGATTTTAACTTGTAAGCAACAAATTTCAGAAATAGGCTTAGGCATGAAACGGATTATGTACGAACTGACAGTAAGTGCATATACACATTTGCAGTACAAAGATGCATATTTTGTGCACCTTTGTAAACTCGTATTTTGCAAATTCTGCTCATGCGTTGTGTGTTGAATTTAGGCCTCATGCTGTTGGTGCATTGAAAATAAAAAAAATAGTCGCACAGTCACTTCAGCACATTGGTGTGCAAAGGCAAAAATTTTTACTGCCATGTGTGACACATTCTGAAAAGACTCTGCCCTGAGCACTGGAGATCACCATTATTTTCTAAACGCATTTTGCTGGGTGCATACCTAGAATAAAAGGTGTTTAATTTACCCTAATGCCCTTGATTACCCTGTGTGTAGACAGGAAAGGTTTAAAGCATTTCTGCATGTTACTACAATGATTTTACATTCTGGCTAACCCTGAACACAGGATGTTTACAGTACGTGGGGACATCAGTTATTAACACAACTAGTGTTGCCACCTGACCACTATATTAGGTTGTCTTGCTAGTTAGAGCCCTTGCACACTGGGGCAGGGGGCGGCATCGCTCCAGTGTGCAAGCCCTCGGGGCTTTCACACATGGGAATGCAAGCAGCGGCACTTTCGGGGCGGTTAGCAGGCGCTATTATTAGCGCAATAGTGCCTGCAAACCGCCCCAGTGTGCAAGGGCTCTTAGTGCTAGTATTGCAAAAAAATTGTTTGTATACACACAGCAAACACACAATCATCTATTCCAAATGTATTATTTTCATTGCAATTGCATACATTGAATAATTATTAATAATAAGTAAAATTAAAGATGTTAAAAATAAATTTACCCTGGATTCCCTGAGCTAGAAGTGAAACCATCAAGCAAAAAGTTGTTTGAGCTCCAATGCTGCCTTTTTCAGGGTACAATATGAAGTGCAGTGCCGGTACAGTGGGAGGAGCTTTACATTAAGGAAACCCAAGCTGAGTTTAGGTTCTGTATGTAAGCTTTATTAACAAGGTGTAAAGTCAATGTGGTTTGACAACATATAACGCACAATATCTCCACAACCAAAGTGGCACAAACGTTTATTTTTGCGGCACAAACCAGCACAAACCCGGCACAAACGAATGGCACGTTTGTTTTTAAAATTCGGGAACATGGGGTGCAATGTGGGCGGGGTTTCAGCAACTATAACGCACAATATCTCTGCAACCAAAGTGGCACAAACATTTATTTTTGCGGCACAAACCAGCACAAACGCGGCACAAACGAATGACACGTTTGCTTTTAAAATTCAGGAACATGGGGTGCAATGTGGGCGGAGTTTCAGCAACTATAACGCACAATATCTCCGCAACCAAAGCGGCACAAATGTTTATTTTTGCGGCACAAACCAGCACAAACGCGGCACAAACGTATGGTGAGTTTGTTTTTAAAATTCAGGAACATGGGGTGCAAAATGGGCGAGGTTACAGCAACTATAACGCACAATATCTCCGCAACCAAAGCAGCACAAACGTTCATTTTTGCGGCACAAACGAATGGCGTGTTTGTTTTTAAAATTCAGGAACATGGGGTGCAAAATGGGCGGGGTTACAGCAACTATAACGCACAATATCTCCGCAACCAAAGCGGCACAAACGTTTATTTTTGCGGCACAAACCAGCACAAACGCGGCACAAACGAATGGCATGTTTGTTTTTAAAATTCAGGGACATGGGGTGCAAAGTGGGCGGGGCTTGCATTAAATTGAATGTTTAATATCTCAGAAACCGAACCGGCACAAACGCTCATTTTTGCGGCACAAATCAGCACAAACGCAGCACAAACGAATGGTATATTTTTATTCAGGTTTTACAAACATGGGGTGCCAACTTCACACAGCTGGGTGGCCTCAGTTTCAAGTCGGTGGGCCCCTAATTGTGCCCCCCCTTTTTCAAGCTTGAAAATAGCATTCTTTACTTTGCCCTGAAAAGAAGGTGTGTTTCTGTTTGTTATGTCTTTGCAAAACAGATGTGTTTTAGAGCAAGTGTTTTTTTACTTTTGCTTGTATTTATTTTTTTGGGGGAGGGAGATATTTTTCCCTGAAATACTTTTGATGTTGTCAATGTGTGTTGTTTGTAGGTTGTTAGTTTTACTTGAATTTAGATGTCTATGCTGCATTATTTTGCAAAATCTTAAATAAAATAGCTGTCCAAAATACCAAGCCATTGACTCTGATTCAAAGCACCTGTGCAAGATAAAGGAAAACCTGCAAACATGGCCTGTTGGGAATACTTGAGGACAGGGTTGAAAACCATTGATTTAGAGCATGGAGCTAAAATCTATCTCAAGACAATCCTATCTTTCTTATTATGGGCATTTGAGGGAAACCACGTGAGTGTTAGAACCCCTGCTTATCTTTTTAGGTAGGGCTTTGTGTCCCTTTTTTTGAAAATTAGCTTCACTTCCTGTCACAAGTGTCTTCAAACAGGAAGTGAGGGTAAAACCCTACCAATGTATTTCCTTGGGGACATACAGGTCAATCCAACTAGTGTTCTCGTTAGACAAAGTGCACTCTAGCACTTTGCTGTGTACACCCCAAATTATTAGGTGTTTTGGACTTTGGGGTTTATTTACTAAAGGCAAATCCACTCTACACTCTGCAGTTGTTGGAAATGCAGTTGGTGCAAATCTGAATCATGTAGAAACAAAAATGCTGTTTTTTATTTTACTTGCATGTCCCCCTCAGATCTTCAGCAACTGCACTTCCACGTGCCCTTGTAGTGCAAAGTGGATTTGCCTTTAGTAAATTAACCCCAAAGTCCAAGATACCTAATAATTTGGGGTGTACACAGCAAAGTGCTAGAGTGCAATTTGCCTAATGGCGACACTAGTTAGATTGATCTGTGTGTCCCCAAGGAAAGACATTGGTAGGGTTTTACCCTCACTTCCTGTTTTCCTATGTGACAGGAAGTGAATAAATCTAAAGGAGAAACCAGCAAAATTTGGGAGGTGTCTTCACCCTATTAGGGGTGCAGACATCCCCAAAAACTGACAAGAATTCAGATCCCTCTGCACTCTATCCCCAAGCAAAAATAAGAAAGGATTTAATTTAGTTTAACCTTGTTTAATAGAAAACACCAGTTGCCTTTCACTAGAAATATTTGTTAGTCAGGGGGAGATGGGCGGAGCCTAGCAGAGCAGACATGCATTGTTAGAGCTCTGCACCGCTGAGGAGAGAAGAGAAGGACAAAGCGGAGCCTGCAGGCTCAAAAGGTATCCATTTGAACCTTTTTACCCCAGGGAACAAACTGTGAAAGTTTGGGCAGGAAATATGGTACTGGGAGGAAACCGTGGCAGAAATAAAAATCACCTCAGAAAGAGCTCACAGGCACAGGCACCTCACAAGATACAGCATCAGGGCGCTCTCACAGACAGAAAATGTCACAGCAAGACTCTCCATTTGAGTCAGATACAGAACAAATCCTCTCACAAACTTCTCCACAAGCCTCCTCAGCATCCCCAGTAATATTATTACAATTTGAAAAGATGCTTCATAAGGCTTTAAAACAAACCTCAGACCAAATAACAAAAAGCCTAACCAAAGAAATAAGAGAGCTAGGAAACCGCACCGCAGCCTTAGAAATAAAAATGGATGAAATTGAAATTACAACCCAAGTAAAATATAACAGAATTGGAACAATTAAAAGAAGAGAATTTAATACTTCAAACTAAGCTCGAAGATTACGAAAATAGAGCCAGACGTTCAAACTTGCGCATAAGGGGAATACCTGAAACCGTGACAGACCTGCAATCTACTATTACTGCTCTATTACAAGAACTAAAGCCCAATATCCCTATTGAACGTTTAGAACTGGACAGAGTACACAGAGCCCTCACAGCCAAAAAGAAAGATGGACCCCCACGTGATATAATCACAAAATTTCATTATTACAGAACGAAAGAACAAATACTAATTGCTGCAAGAGAAAAAAGGAACTTAATTTTCAAGGACACAATTATCACATTTTTGCTGACCTATCCCAACTTACTATTACTAAAAGACGA
The DNA here is from genome assembly GCA_037952925.1 of Lithobates clamitans. NCBI lineage: Eukaryota > Metazoa > Chordata > Amphibia > Anura > Ranidae > Lithobates > Lithobates clamitans. The sequence goes on from JBBGZY010001695.1 coordinate 1,744,056, forward strand.
TCCATGAAACCCCAACTAATGGAACTGCAACACCACAACATTATGTATCAATGGGGCTTCCCCTTTTCAGTCAGATTTAACTACCAAGGTACAATTTACAGAAGCAGATCAGCAGATGAACTACAACAAACCCTTTTAAAATTAAATCTGACAGAACCCACAAGCAGCAACTCTCCCACACGCAGAAGAATGACATCATCTTCACCTTCAGGCAGCACCCAGAAAATTTCAGAACAAAATGGGAATCATCATTCTCACAAAAGAGGCCGTTATGCCACATCATCCATGGACCAAGAAGATTCAATGGACTGATATCCTAATTCCTGATATCTCCTCATTTATTATACTAAGAGATGGTTCTCTATAAAAAACCTGTATTTATAACTGAATGTAACTGCATTCTGATAGTCACACACTGTGTGGGATCATGTTACATTCCAGTTATATTTCTTATTACTTCTGATTCATATAGCCTTAGAATATATAAGTGAAATAAGGAAATTCTTGTTCAGTTATATATTGTCAGGTAATAACAATAGATTTATTACTTTTTAGGACAAATATGTTCAATAATCCAGAAGTAATGGAAGCTTTTTCTTTCTTTTCCTAACTAGTTCCTAGAATTATGTTTTTGTTTATTCTAATCTGAAGCAATACAACCTCAATTTTATGAGTTAACATATCTAAACAGTTACATATGAATAAAATATGTAATTGTTTACTCTAAAAGGGTTAAAATCCCAAAATAATTCAAACTATCTTCATCAATACCAAAGTTATTAACAGTACCTTTCTAACTGAATTATTTAGCCTAGGGCAAGACTAACCATATACAACCACCCTGGAATAAATAATTTCAACAAAAACTATATTCTGCACTCCAATTAATGAAACATCATTTTGATGTCTTTTGACATAGCACTTCTCTCCTGTAAGCGGAAGATCCGTGTAACCCCATTAGCCCTCCTCATTCTCCCAACCATATTATGTGGGAGTGTGACGAAGGCACTTATTCCCCTGAGAGAGAAATTTATTCTCTTTCACGGGTAAATTGTGATTACTTGCAAAAAATAATTTATACAATGTATCAACTAATCTCATATGGTTGATCTGCGAAGTCAGCTCTGCATAACAAAAAGTAAGTCAAAACTATTTGATCTGTTGACATGGCACCACTGAATATACTTTCCCTGAATGTTCAGGGAATAAATGTCCCTCAAAAAAGGACCAAAGCTTTCCGTACTTTTCATAACAAGAAGGCTCACATAGTATGCCTCCAAGAAACACACTTCACCAAAGATTCTACTCCAAAATATATTTCTCCTTTTTATAAACAAATTTACACGGCTTCTGCCTGTACCAAGCAAAGGGGAACTCTAATTGCATTTCACCGATCCACTCCATTCACCTTATCATCAGAAATTAAAGACCCAGAAGGTAGATACCTGATACTCATGGGTTATATAATGGATACAGCAATCACGGTGATTTCCTACTACGCTCCTAACAAACAACCTACACCATTCCTCTCACATATATTACAAGTGATTAATACACACAAAATAGGAACAGTGATAATGTGTGGGGATTCGAACCAGGTCCTCCTCCCATTTCTAGATAAATCACCTTTTACACCATCCAAAATAACCTCTAGATTACCTTTTTCTCAACTTCTTTCCAAATACAATCTGGTAGATTCGTGGAGAGAAAGTAACCCAATGAAAAAGAAATTCACTTATTTTTCGCACCCTCATCAAACCTTCACCAGAATAGATCATATTTTTCTAACAATAGGAATGATACCAGAAATTATTGCATCAGATATAATTCCGATTCCGTGGTCTGACCATAATGCAGTATACACTACTATAGCCTCAGCCATACCAAAAGCGCATGACCCAACGTGGTACTTACCGGACATAATGCTCAAACACCCACTACATCAGATGGCCATTGAACAAGCTTTAAAGGAATACATATCAATTAATAATACAACAGACATCTCCCCAATAACACTGTGGGAAGCTCATAAGCCTGTCTTGCGTGGTACAATACAAAGACAAATGGCACTATTTAAACGGGAACGCAAAAATCTAGCAAAAAAACTAGAACTCAATTTTAATGCAGCCTACATATCATTTCAAGATAATCCATCTCAGAGTACAAAATCTCATCTGGAAAAATCTAGATTGGAATACGATCTATTTCTCACTGAGTCAGTTGATAAATCCCTCAAACGCTCCAAACACAATTTCTACATGAATACAAACAAACCAGGTACATATTTGGCTCGGGCATTAAATTCAACTAACAAATCTTTCAAACCAATACGTTTGAAATTATCAAAAAATGTTTACACTTGTAATCCAGTTAAAATAGTCCATAAATTTCACTCACATCTCGCAACTTTATACAAGAAAAACAATGAATTTAATCCTACAGAGGCTGAATCCTTCTTCTCAAAAATAACCTTACCTGAGTTATCTCAGAATCAAAAAAGCAGTTTGGATGAGCCTATAACTATAGATGAAGTTGCTAATGCCATAAAAGACCTAAAACTTAACAAAAGACCAGGCCCAGACGGCTACTCAGCTTTATACTATAAAACATTCTCAGAAATACTCTCTCCCATTCTCACTGAAACTTTTAACAAACTTCTAGATGGACATTCTTTTCGGCAAGAAACACTAATGGCAATTGTTTGTATGATCCCAAAACCCCTTTCTGATGATACTTCCTGTGTGAATTATCGGCCTATTTCTCTGTTAAACCTCGATATTAAATTATTAGCAAAAATAATAGCAAAACGCCTCAATAGCATTATAGGAAAATTAATACATAGAGATCAAGTAGGCTTCGTGCCAAATAGACAGGCAGGCGATAATATACGCAGGGCAGTGTTATTGGCACATATTGCTAAAAAAGGGAAAATCCCTTTATGTTTTCTATCTCTCGATATTAAGAGGGCATTTGACACAGTATCCTGGCAATATATGCAATATTCATTACAAAAATGGGGTTTTGGACCCCACTTTTTAACATGGATCAAAGCATTATATAATAAACCCAAAGCCTATATAAAATATGCTGGATACAAATCTGAAGCCTTTAATATCGAAAGAGGTACCCGACAGGGTTGCCCATTATCTCCCTTATTATTTGCCCTTATACTCGAACCCATGGCCCAATACATCAGAACAAACCAAACTATAACTGGCATTGAAGTAGGAGGTATTACACACAAATTATGTATATTTGCAGACGATATATTACTTTTTCTATCATCACCACAGGTCTCTGGTCCTAACTTAATACCAGCTCTTGATGGATTTGCAGCCCTATCCGGCCTTATGATTAATCCTAAGAAATGCCTAGTGCTTAATATTTCGCTCACAAACATGGAATTGATCCCGGCTAGGGCTGCACTCCCATTCACATGGGCAGAAAAATCAATCCCATATCTTGGAATTCATTTAACAGCATCTCATTCTGACTTATTCTCAACCAATTATCCTCCTGTATTAAGACAGATCACAAATCTAATAAAACAATGGTCGCAACTTCCTTTATCCTGGATAGGGAAGATTAATGCAATCAAAATGACTATTCTACCCAAATTGCTTTATCTATTCAGAGTCCTCCCTATTCCAATTCCTTCCTATTTTTTGAGAATAGTACAAAAAAGAGCAACTTCGTTTATATGGGGCTCTTCTAAACCACGTATACCTATACACACACTACATCTTCCCAAAAATAAAGGAGGCCTGGGATACCCTAATTTTACTAACTACTACAGAGCAGCACATTTGGCCAGTCTGTCCAAATACCATGCAAAACAGGAAATCCCATTATGGGTATTTATAGAGGCTTCAGAAAATGACCCTCTATTAATATCAAATTTATTATGGCTTGATCCTAAAGACCGCTTTAAAATTCATAATCCCATAACTAAACACTTCTTATCTCTCTGGGATAAACTAAAAACCAAATATCAGTTACAATCTCCACACAATCCTCTCCTTTCTTTTATCAGAAATCCGGCCTTTTATCCGGCATGGATCTACCCAAATTCTTTTAAAGCTTGGACAACATCAGGCATTCAGACACTAAATGACTTCATAGCATCTAAATCATTCCTTTCATTCCCATCGCTTAGAGAAAAATATGATCTACCAAACTCTGAGATATTTAGATATCTCCAAATCAAAAATTTCTATACACCATTCCTAAAGGGGGATACACCATTATCCCAATTATCCATTTTTGAATCAATCTGTACAAAAGATCCATTTGCTAAAGGTACAATTTCATCACTTTATAATCAATTATATGGAGTAGCAAATCTTAATAGACCCTCTTACGTTCAGAGGTGGGAGGAGGACCTGGGACGAACTTTAGAAGACACGGACTGGTCTAACATATGGCTCACATCTAAGTCATCTTCACCCAACATCTTAGCACTGGAGACAAATTATAAAGTCCTAACTCGCTGGTACCTTGTACCCGCTAGAGTGGAAAAATATTCACCTAATACCTCAGCTCTTTGTTTTCAAGGATGCCCAGAAATAGGCACATATTTACACATATGGTGGACGTGCCCAGTAATCCAAACCTTCTGGAAGGAAGTCTTCGTGATTGCATCTAAAATATTTAAAAAAATAATACAACCAGATCCATATTTAACCTTACTTAATCTAAAACCGGAATGGTTAACACTCTCTCAATTCAAACTTATGATCCAACTAATAACGGCTGCAAAACAAACAGTGGCCAAGGCATGGAAATCTCCTACATTGGTACTAGCAGAAACAATTCACAGAATGAATAATACAATGTCCCATGCTAAGATGGTAGCCATCGATCAAAATCAATATCCAAAATTTGAAAAACTTTGGCACCCTTGGATAAAACAACAGTTCCTGTCAAACTTTAATGACTCTGTCCTGTTGCCATGGTAACAGATTAAATGACTTACAGAGACACCCATTCTAAGGCTTCAAAGAGAACTAAAAAGAATAATAAACTGACGAGCGGGACAACCTTGTGGACCATACCTCCTACCTTTCAACCCTTTTTCTTCTTTCTCTTTCCTTTTCTCCACCTTACGATTAAAGCTCATTATCAGAATTTATTTGACCTATATACACTCTACTTGTAAACAATATGTATAGTAGGTATAAATCATTTAAATACCTACAAAAGTAACTAAGGAAATGATATATATCTTTAATTTAGGTTTACGTGAACCCAATGTTTAATATTTGAAATTTCATGATATTTACCTATATAAACCCTACTGTAAAACAATGAGCTTACTTTATAGATCCTTGTAAACTTACTTTATGTATCTTTATAATATTGTATACTCAATAAACTTCTTTTGACAAGGAAATATTTGTTAGTCGAGTCCTGGAAATCTGCATCTGCTTTTCTATTATTCGCCGAAGAAGTTATGGGCCTGCCCCTAGATACGCAACTGCTGTGTGCGCATGTCCCCGTGGTGCATATCTGGTTCCGGAAAGCAGTGGCCAGCACACTGAAAGCGGTGGCCAGCACACTTTTTATTCATTTTTACATGGGGTGGTGTTTGTGTGGGTCATGTTGTATGTCTAAATGATTTTGGCCTCAAAACACACCTGTGTGTGTATGTGTGTGTGTGTGTGTGTGTGTGTATATATATATATATATATATATATATATATATATATATACATATATACATATATACACAGTGTCTCACAAAAGTGAGTACACCCCTCACATTTTTGTAACTATTTTATTATATATTTTCATGTGACAACATTGAAGAAATTGCACTTTGCTACAATGTAATGTAGTGAATGTACAGCTTGTATAACGGTGTAAATTTGCTGTCCACTCAAAATAACGTAACACCCAGCCATTAATGTCTAAACCGCTGGCAACAAAAGTGAGTACACCCCTAAGTAAAAATGTCCAAATTGGGCCCAAAGTGTCAATATTTTGTGTGGCTACCATTATTTTCCAGCACTGCCTTAACCCTATTGGGCATGGAGTTCACCAGAGCTTCACAGGTTGCCACTGGAGTCCTCTTCCACTCCTCCATGACGACATTACGGAGCTGGTGGATGTTAGAGACCTTGTGCTCCTCCACCTTCCATTTGAGGATGCCCCACAGATGCTCCATAAGGTTTAGGTCTGGAGACATGCATGGCCAGTCTATCACCTTTAGACCCCGTTCACACAGGGACGACTTGTCAGGTGACCTAGTCGCCTGACAAGTCGCCTCCCGTTCTGTGCTATGGAACCGTTCTAAGGGGAGCGACGCAAGTCGCTCCGACTTAGAAAAAGGTTCCTGTACGACTTCGGGGGCGACTTGGGGCGACTTGCATAGACTTCTATACAGAAGTCGTTTTGCAAGTCGCCCAGGCAGTCGTGTACAGGTCGCCTCGGTGAGGCGACCTGCAAGTCGTGTTGCCCCTGTGTGAATGGGGTCTTACCCTCAGCTTCTTTAGCAAGGCAGTGGTCATCTTGGAGGTGTATTTGGGGTCGTTATCATGTTGGAATACTGCCCTGCGGCCCAGTCTGCAAAGCAAGGGGATCATGCTCTGCTTCAGTATGTCACAGTACATGTTGACATTCATGGTTCCCTCAATGAACTGTAGCCCCCCAGTGGTGCAGGCACTCGTGTAGCCCCAGAGCATGACACTCCCATTACCATGCTTGACTGTAGGTAAGACACACTTGTCTTTGTACTCCTCACCTGGTTGCCGCCACACATGCTTGACACCATCTGAACCAAATAAAGCCCCGAAACACATCAGACAATCGTACGGGAAATACCGATTTTGAAGCGATCGTATGATAATCAGATCGTTAGTACAGTGCTTTCGAGAGCTGATCATGACAGTTCATCCGATATTATTCTATCGGGTATGCACGAAAAAAATTTTCGTACTATGCCAGATTGTATGATTTTTGTTTAATCAGTACAGTATCATTCGAAAATGCAATACAAATGCATTACAACACAGGAACAGTAAACTCATCAGGTTCGATCTGAGATTAGCATGCAAAAAAAAAAAACAGATGATCATTCGTCCGAAAATCTTCTTGAGTGTACCAATGTGTACACGTTTTATCCGACAGGATATCATCAGAGGCATCACGCCTGTGATGATGTCCTGACGGATGAAACATGTCATGCTGGCCGATGCAAGCACGCTGAGAGCCGCGGATTTTATTTCCCTTCACGGTGACTGTATTCTACTACTTCCTGTAAGTGAACTACAATAAAATATTGCTTTTTTACCTTACGGGCTTCACTATTGCTGACTCTTGTTTCCATTTGTGTAAATGCTAATTGGTGAACGGTTATCACATCCATTCTGGTTTTGGAGTTCGATAATCCGGTGGCCATATGCTGTTTGACGATTGGACCTTTTCTCGGTTTACCTGTATCATCTGGAGAGTGACACCATGATTTCCTGAGATTGATGATTATATGTCTATATATTATTTCCTTCTGGTAAGCAGATTGGATGCACTTGGTGTGGTGTGCTTTTCCATGTGCACAGAAGCTGGTGAAGGGCCTTTCATATAGTCTATCTATCTAATGAAAAAACATTTCATGTGAATTCAAGTGCTGCATTTTGGACTTTTATATATTTATATATATATATATATATATATATATATATATATATATATATATATATATATATATAAAAAATTTTATTAGGGATGAGCCAAACCCCCCCACGGCTCAGTTCGCAGCAGAACATGCGAACAGACAAAAAATTTGTTCGAACACCGTTAAAGTCTATGGGACACGAACTTGAATAATCAAAATGGCTAATTTTAAAGGCTGATATGCATAGTATTGTCATAAAAAGTGTTTGGGGACTTGGGTCCTGCCGCAGGGGACATGTATCAATGCAAAAAAAAGTTTTAAAAATGGACGTTTTTTCGGGAGAAGTGATTTTTAATAATGCTTAAAGTGAAACAATAAAAGTGAAATATTCCTTTAAATTTCGCACCTGGAGGGTGTCTATAGTATGCCTGTAAAGTAGCGTATGTTTCCCGTGTTTAGAACAGTCTGAGAGCAAAATGACATTTCTAAAGGAAAAAAAGTAATTTAAAAGTACTTGCGGCTATATGAATTGTCGGTCCCGGCAATACACATAAAAGTAATTGAAAAAAACAACATGAGATTCCCCCACAGTCCATTACCAGACCCTTTGGGTCTGGTATGAATGTTAAGGGGAACCCCGAACCAAAATTTTTTAAAAAAATGGCGTGGGGGTCCCCCTCAAAATCCATACCAGACCCTTATCTGAGCATGCAACCTGGCAGGCCTCAGGAGAAGAGGGGGGGCGAGAGAGCGGTCCCCCCATCCTGAACCGTACCAGGCCACATGCCATCAACATGGGGAGGATGCACCCATGTTGATGGGGACAAGGGCCTCATCCCCACAACCCTTACCCAGTGGTTGTGGGGGTCTGCGGGGGGGGGGCTTATCGGAATCTGGAAGCCCCCTTTAACAAGGGGACCCCCAGATCCCGGCCCCCCCTGTGTGAATTGGTAATGGGGTACAAATGCACCCCTACCATTTCACAAAAGAAGTATCAAAAATATTAAAAAAGACATTTCCTTCGGTCTTCTCCTCCGGCATCTTCCTCTGGCTTCTTCCCCGCTTCGACCTCCGGATGATCCGCCTCAATGGGAGGCTCCCGCTGTGTGACACTTCTGTTCTTGTGACAGCTCTTATATAACTGAGGGCGAGGCAACCCTCTGATGCACGGGGACATCACTATGGCTTCCCCCGTAATGTCAGAGGGGGGCGGAGTCACACATTTAGATGCCGGACGAGAAGACTGGAGGAAGATACCGGAGGAGAAGACCGGAGGAAGAAGCAGAGGAAGAAGCAGGGGAAGAACAAGATGGAGGAAGAAGGAGAAAACCGAAGGAAGATCAGAAGATGATGGAAGAAGAAGTGGGGAAATAAGAAGACATTAATAAAGGAATTGTCAAAAACCTGCTATTGTCTTTTTTTACATTTTTGACACTTTTTTTGTGAAATGGTAGGTGTACACTTGTACCCCATTACCAATTCACACAGGGGGGGTGGGATCTGGGGGTCCCCTTGTTAAAGGGGGCTTCCAGATTCCGATAAGCCCCCCGCCCGCAGACCCCCACAACCACCGGGCAAGGGTTGTGGGGATGAGGCCCTTGTCCCCATCAACATAGGGACATCCTCCCCATGTTGAGGGCATGTGGCCTGGTATGGTTCAGGAGGGGGGGCGCTCTCTCGCCCCCCCTCTTTTCCTGCGGCCTGCCAGGTTGCGTGCTCGGATAAGGGTCTGGTATAGATTTTTAGGGGGACCCCCATGCCATTTTTTTACATTTTGGCGCGGGGTTCCCCTTAATATCCATACCAGACCTGAAGGGCCTGGTATGGAATTTGGGGGCCCCCACGCATTTTTTTTTAAATTTTGGTTCAGGGTTCCCCTTAATATTCATACCAGACCCAAAGAGTCTGGTAATGGACTGTGGGGGAATCCCATGCCATTTTTTTCAACGACTTTTATGTGTATTGCAGAGACAGACAATTCATTAATAGCCGCGAGTACTTTTAAATGACTTTTTTTTCCTATAGAAATGTTATTTTGCTCTCGGACTGTTGTAAACACGGGAAACATGCGCCACTTAACAGGCATACTATATACACCCCCCAGGTACGAAATTTAAAGGAATATTTCACTTTTATTGTTTCACTTTAAGCATTATTAAAATCACTGCTCCCGAAAAAACGTCCGTTTTTAGAACTTTTTTTGCATTGATACATGTCCCCTGGGGCAGGACCCAGGTCCCCAAACACTTTTTATGACAATAACTTGCATATAAACCTTTAAAATTAGCACTTTTGATTTCTCCCATAGACTTTTAAAGGGTGTTCCGCGGCTTTCGAATTTGCCGCGAACACCCCAAATTGTTCACTATTCGGCGAACGGATGAACAGCCAATGTTCAAGTCAACAAACTCATGTTTGACCCGAACATAAAGCCCATCCCTAATATAAATATATATATATATATATATATATATATATATATATATATATATATATATGTATGTGTGTGTATATATATATATATATATATATATATATATATACTGTATGGATACCTTCTTACTTTATACTTTTACATGTGATTTGCATGTCAGATATACACAACAGTATGTGCAACAGAATAGTATATACTATTGTGTAACTAAATATTGTGATTTGGTCTCATGCTCTTCATCTGGTGGTACATTGCTAGACTTATAGCTGATTTCAGGGCTCAAAAACTTTTACTTAATTACGTTACTCAAGAGCCACAAAGGATATAAATCTACTTTGTGTGCAGGAGAGGGAGCAGAAGTGACTGATCTTTATTTTAGAAACCTCCTGTAAAGAGGCAAAGTTTCACACTGGAAGAAATATAGAAAGGACATCAATATTTAAAGTGGATGTAAACCCTCACATATACCCAGTGAAGTGAACAGCCTCAGATGATACACAGTGATGAAACAAATCTCCCAGCTCAATTTTTACATGTATATCTGCTGTTATCAGCTTTCTATATTCTTTAGAAAGTGGCAATTGTGTTAAGAATTTTTTCTTCCTGTTTCAGCAGTACTAGGGGTCTAAGCATACACTGTATGACAGTTGATTGAAGGAAAGGCACCCCCCCCCCTTTCCACATAGACAGAGGAATGAATGAAGAAACATGCAGAGCTGTGCTGTGAACAGACAAGCACTCTGCTAAACTATTTATAGCACCCTCCCTGACACAAATTTTCAGTTGTTTTTATCCCCTTGTCTGAAGTTATCATGCTGATAACAGAGGAACTGAGCAGCAGAAAGACACAGACTTAGGGCTTTGGAGAGGACAAGTAAATATTACAGATATATGTGCCCAGGTCAGATTTCATGAATGGGGTTTACATCCACATTAACCACTTGCCGACCGCCTTTCACATATATACTGCGGCAAGGCAACTCGGCTGCGCAAACCGAAGTACCTATACGTTGGTCTGTGCATGTGGTACTGCGGGCACACCGCGGGAGCTCGTCTGCGGGTCCAGCTGACTCTAAGTCCGCCAGCCCCCCGCGATGGCGGCAAAGAAAGGCAGAACGGGGATCTGCCTATGTAAGCAAGGCGGATACCCGTTCTGACGGGGAGGAGAGAGAGATCAGCTGTTCCTAGTGATCAGGAACAGCGATCTCTCTCTACACCCTGACAGTTAGAAAACACTTCCCTAGGGAACACTTAATTCTTTGATCACGCCTAGTGTTAACCCCTTCCCTGCCGATGCCATTTATACAGTGATCAGTGCATTTTTATAGCACTGGTCACTGTATTGGTGTCTCTGGTCACCAAAAAGTGTCACTTAGGGTCTGATTTGTCTGCCGCAATGTCACAGTCCCACTAAAAAACACTGATCCTCGCCATTACTAGTAAAAGCAATTAAAAAAAATCTCCTAAATCTTTCTACTTTTTGTAGATACTATAACTTTTGCGCAAACCAATCAATATACGCTTATTGCCATTTTTTTTTTTTTTTTACCAAAAATATGTAGCAGAATACATATTGGTCTAAACTGATGAAGATATTTGTTTTTTTATATATATTTTTTGGATATGTGTTACAGCAGAAAGTAAAAAATATTGTTTTTTTTTTCTTCAAAACTGTCAGTCTTTTTTTGTTTATAGCACAAAAAATAAAAACTGCAGAGGTGATCAAATACCACCAAAAGAAAGCTCTATTTGTGGGAAAAAAAAGGACATCAATTTTATTTGGGTACAACATCGCACATCCGCGCAATTGTCATTCAAAGCAACACAGTGTCATATCGCAAAAAATGGCCTGACCATTAGGAGGGTAAAACCTGCCGGGGCTGAAGTGGTTATCTAAGAATGAACATGCCTCTTATATTTAGACAATATATTTCCTGACCTTATATATTATTATTGCTCTGCAGCATAAATTGATCAATGACATGTATTGTTTTGTTTTTAAAGTGTAAAGTAACATTTAAATGTACAACACAGAATAAAAACGTTTTGACCACGGGACTCTTAAAGAGTCACACCTCAGACAGTAAATGTAAAAATATGATTTTTTTTATTATCATACATTTAAAAACATATGTACCACAATGATAAAGAAGACATAAATGAAAAACATAAGTGGTGCTGCATAGAGTTCATGTGAAAAAAATAGATATGCAGGACCTGAAAGCACCATACAGATACCCCAATTGATCTAGTGTTGCTGCGCGAATGATCTCTACGCATTTCCCAAGGTACTTCTCGCTTGCTCAGGAGAGGCGCAGGTAGGTATCTGGAGATAAAAATTAATCAATGAATAATAATAATAAACAAAAAAAAAATTAAGATTAAAAAGGGAGGAAGGGGTAGTAGGGGGAAAGGGAAAGGGCAGGAGGAGAGCCATGTATGTATGAGTATATCTCAATATCTGTAAGTTACAGGTAGTGCCAGATGCTGGTCAACTCTTGCCGGAAAGGTAATCCGGTTGGATAAAGAAGGTATGCTTATGTGTAGCAATATATATGGTAACATGCAGAGGGTCTTCCCCGGGCGTGTCCAGAGGTCAACTCCTTTTCCCCATGGGAGCTGTGAAGGGGCAGGGAGATAGTAACAATGTGGTGTGTTCACAGTTATGACATCCTGGTGGTCGATGTAAAAGCAACCAAAGGAAAGAAAAAACGCCACACACCTGAAAACATAATGGTGTTGTTTAATATATGGGTAAAAAATGCGCTAATGACAAGGAGAAAAAATCAGTGAAGTGATAAAAAGTGTGTGTGTCACCATGAAATATAGAAAAATCCCAATATGTGATGAAATAAACACAACAATGATGGGGATACCTTGATAGTAGGGAGATAACCAATAAGGCGTGTATAGGATAGTAGTAATAGGGCATGTTAAGTGTAGCAAACACTAATACCTATTAAACACATACCCGGTCCACAGTTACTGAAAGTTGTACATATTTATATAAGTGGTAGTAGTATTCAATTAATCTAACATACCAGTTAATTCATAAAAGTGCAAAGCATGGTCAAATATACATGTATATATGTGCCAGTGATAGTGGACAGGTGTGGCTAAAATTACCCCTCAATATAAAATGAATTGGCATAGAAATGCTATCTAGACATTAATCAGGTAAATTAATAAGTGAAGGTGCAAAAATAGTGATGTGCCTCCCCAGTATAATGAAGGCTTCAGATGGTAAGGGGATTCCATCTGAACAAACAAAACACCAAACATGTGGTGAAACCTTGACCGCCCAACAGACACAAACAGTGAACACTAATTATAAAGTGAAAAGGTACAGCATGAATGTCAACCGTGGATGAACTTCACGATATGACTTACCCTTAGGGGAAGCAAGATCAATGCATGACAGCCAAGTTCTGTACTGCTGGAAGAACAGCACTGAACCCATGTTAGAGCCTGGACTAAATAATCCTGGTCTCCAAATGGGCCCCGCCCTTTCAGCGTTAACATGGTTGAAATCAACCAATGGGCTCACAAAGTGTGAGGGGATGGGGTACGTCCCTGGATCCCCTCCGATTGTTGCAGCCGAAGAAAATCAGTCTCACCATGTAAGCACAGCTGATAGCTGTGTATAACGTGGTGGACCCTGCCCAGTACTGCGCATCCTTGATGATGCGCATCCGTGATGATGCAGGACATGAGGGAGCCGGAAGCATCAAGAGACGCTGAAGATGACACCAATCCCTCTTGACTCTAGAGGCGAAAGCGGACGGTGGTATACACCAGAAGTGGTGGAAGAGTGATTGCAGGTGGCGGGTAGAGATGGAAGAGAGATTGCAGCTCCCATTGGAAAAATGACATGAGACCTGCCGGGACATGAAAAAAAAAAAAGGGTTGAATAATAAAGAACATTGCAAAAATAATAATTCAAATATAAATATATATAAATATATATATATATGTGTATATATATGTGTATATATATATATATATATATATATAATATATATATATATATATATATATATATATATATTGTAACATCTCTAAATTGGTAGAAAGGACTTGAGTGAAGTGCCCTCATTCAACCCAGGGACAGAAGTTGCCCTGAGCGAATGTATCCATCTCATTTCCTTTTGAAGATCGCTCTGTACCAGTCTCCCCCCTCGAGAACCTGGGGAATATGTTCCAAACATAGGGACATCCAATTTGCCATAGGCATGAAAGTGAGCCTCATGTCTACTTTGTTACCTATGTATTATTCCAAAAAAAAAAAAAAAAAGAAAAATTCTTATAATATACCAAAAGATAGTAGATTAGCGTTCCATCAACTTTCTAAGTCTCAAAAAGAAACCTATGACATCAGTGGATGTCCCACTGGTATCCCTGTATTTGGTTTGGTACCCATGCATGGTATGTTCCCAAGTAATGCTATGATATTAGTCTATGGTGAACAGAGGAGTAATAAACTGGGAGAGAGAGTGACCCTAAAGAAAAGTCCAGAATCTAAACATATGATTCCAAAATGTATATAATCAGTCAAAAAATGTATATATAAATATGCATACCTTTATCACAGTAGCTCAAAAAAGGGGAGGGCTTGGTGTCTTCCACCATAATGTAACATAGACAGACAATGAGAGCTAATGTGAGAAAGGTTGAGGTAGTGTCTCAGTCCCAAATTTGTATGTACAACATAGAAAAAAAACGTTTTGCCCACGGGACTTTTAAAGAGTCACACCTCAGACAGTAAATGTAAAAATATGAAAAATATTTTTATTATCATACATTTAAAAACATATGTACCACAATGATAAAGAAGACATAAATGATGAACGTGAATGGTGCTGACTGATTTTCTTCAGCCGCAACAATGGAAGGGGATCCAGGGGCGTGCCCCATCCCCTCACACTTTGCGAGCCCATTGGTAGATTTCAACCATGATGACGCTGAAACGCGGGGCCCATTTGGAGACCAGGACTATTTAGTCCAGGCTCTAACATGATTCAGTGCTGTGCTTCCAGCAATACAGAACTTGGCTGTCCTGTGTTGGTCTTTCTTCCCCTAAGAGTAAGTCATATTGTGAAGTTCATCCACGGTTGACATTCATGCTGTACCTTTTCACTTTATAATTAGTGTTCACTGTTTTTGTCTGTTGGGCGGTCAGGGTTTCAACACATGTTTAGTGTTTTGTTTGTTCAGATGGAATCCCCTTTCCATTTGAAGCCTTCATTATACACTGGGGCCACATCACTATTTTTGCACCTTTACTCATTAATTTATCTAATTAATGTCTAGATAGCAATTCTATGCCAATTCATTTTATATATTGAGGGATAATTTTAGCCACACCCGTCCGCTATCACTGGCACATATATACATATATATTTGACCATGCTTTGCACTTTTATGAATTAACTGGTATGTTAGATTAATGGAATACTACAACCACATAAATAAATATGTACAACTTTCAGCAACTGTGGACCGGGTATATATTTAATAGGTATAAGTGAAAAAATAATAGTAAACCCGCGCAGTGGAGATGATGGAGATGTAATTATAACCAGTTTGGAACTGCTGCCTCCCAACATGCAGTCACCATATATATGGGGACGGCTAGATTAGTTGGTTTGAGAGATAGGTATGGCACTGTTCCTTTAAGAGAACTTTTTTTGTATCCTATGTATGTGCTATACACAGTTCATGAAAACAGTGTAAAAATCAAAAACCATACATGGTGCTCCTATTTAGATCATATGTGTCAGGTATCCTATTATGTATGGAATATTATTGCCAGTCCAAAGAAAAAAAAAATGAATGCAGCAAGCGTGAATGTGCTATGTACAATTCAAGAAACTAGTGTAAACCTCAAAAACCATACATGGAGCTCCTATTTAGATCATACGTGTCAAGTATCCTTTTATGTATTGAATATTATTCCCAGTGTGGAAAAAACCTACGGCAAACCTGAAGGCAAAAAGGTGAGGGGGGGGGGGAAAGGGGGAGTGAGGTGATTGGAATAGAATATATGCAAATTCAATCTAATAAAGTGCACATGTTCAATCAAATATATATATATATATAAAAAGTCCTTTTGTTCCGGAACAACTTAATTCATGTGCTTTTGGTGATAAAATCCCGTGCTCTAAATGTGCAGCAACTCACCAGCTCACTTCACCCCTGCTGGGGTATCAGGCAATCACAGTCTATGCCACTGTGCAGCAACCTCTAGTAGTATCAGGATCGCGGTGTGTCTTATAAAAAAATAGAAGGGGTGCCCATAGTGTAAGATCGTTTAAAAAAGTTTATTCAAAACAAGCAGAGAGGTACTCACAATTTAAAAGCATGTAGTAAGCGAAAAGAGACAAAATACTCGGTTAACCATCAGCTGTTCAGTGTTGTTTGGGAACCACAGATTAGGCCACACCCTACGCATTTCGTCATTGGACGTCTACGGGAGCGTGACCTCTGCTGTGCCTTTACATAGCATGCAGTGACCCCTAATTAGCTGTATAACTAGCCGCCATTTTGCCTGTGTTTTGCGGACCGAAGTCCGTCCGTGGCCATTTTGTCTGTGATAATGCAGATAATGCAGACCGAAGCTCATTTCCTTTTTGTATATTCCGCTTCTTATATGGGAGAACATGAAGTCTCTGGCGGCCATTTTCCTTGTGATTCCATGGACCGGAACATACTCGCGGCCATCTTGCCTGGGATTATGTAGACCGAAGCCTGTTAACCGACCATGTGAGCCGCCTTTGTGTGTGTAAACACATAGACGCTCACGGCCATTTTGCCTGTGATTCTGCAGACATGATATCCAGCGGTGCTAAGTATCCAGTCCCCCCCCCTCACCTTTTTGCCTTCAGGTTTGCCGTAGGTTTTTTCCACACTGGGAATAATATTCCATACATAAAAGGATACTTGACACGTATGATCTAAATAGGAGCTCCATGTATGGTTTTTGAGGTTTACACTAGTTTCTTGAATTGTACATAGCACATTCACGCTTGCGGCATTCATTTTTTTTTCTTTGGACTGGCAATAATATTCCATACATAATAGGATACCTGACACATATGATCTAAATAGGAGCACCATGTATGTTTTTTGATTTTTACACTGTTTTCATGAACTGTATATAGCACATACATAGGATACAAAAAAAGTTCTCCTAAAGGAACAGCGCCATACCCTTCTCTCAAACTTATAGGTATAAGTGTTTGCTACACTTAACATGCCCTATTACTACTATCCTATACATGCCTTATTGGTTACCTCCTTACTATCAAGGTATCCCCATCATCGTTGTGTTTATTTTGTCACATATTGGGATTTTTCTATCTTTATTGGTGACACACATGCACTTTTTATCACTTTACTGATTTTTCCTCCTTGACCTTGTCATTAGCGCATTTTTACTAATATATTAAACAACACCATTATGTTTTCAGGTGTGTGGCTTTTTTTCTTTCCTTTGGTTGCATTTACATCGACCATCAGGATGTCAGATCTGTGAACACACCATGTTGTTACCATCTCCCCGTCACTTCACAGCTTCCATGGGGTAAAGGAGTTGACCTCTGGACACGCCCGGGGGAGATCCTCTGTATGTTACCATATATACTGTATTGCTACACATAAGCGTGCCTTCTTTATCCAACTGGATTACCTTTCCGGTGAGAGTTGACCAGCATTTGGCACTACCTGTAAGTTACAGATATTGAGATATACTCATACATACATGGCTCTCCTCCTGCCCTTTCCCTTTCCCCCTATTACCCTTCCTCCCTTTTTATTTATTTTTTATTTTTTTTGTTTACTATTATTATTCATTGATTATTTTTTATCTCCAGATACCTACCTGCACCTCAACTGAGGAAGCAAGAATTACCTCACAAAATGCGTAGAGATCATTCGCGCAGAAGCTCTAGATCAATTGGGGTATCTGTATGGTGCTTTCAGGTCCTACATATCTAATTTTTTCATATGAACTCTATGCAGCACCATTTATGTTCTTCATTTATGTCTTCTTTATAATTGTGGTACATATGTTTTTAAATGTATGATAATGAAAAAAAAATTCATATTTTTACATTTATCATCTGAGGTGTGACTCTTTAAAAGTCCCGTGGGCAAAATTTTTTTTCTGTGTTGTACATACGAGCAGGGCTACGTTAGAGTTCCCCTTATTTTCTTTTTGGAAAAACATCAGCTGGGCAGGAGGTTAGGGGAACATACCTAATGGAGCCCAGTATAGCAGTAAAAACAGCACAGAAGTTAAATTCCTACCCCACTCCATTTAAATTTCACAGAAAATGTGGTCTTTGTTACAAAAGTTGTGTTTAGACTTTTAAAAATGCATGTATCCTTTTGTTTTGTAAATATGACAAGTATGTGTGAAATTCTTTTGTCTGGTCAACCTTTCTACCAGTCAGACTGAATTCACAATGTTGAATATAATCTACTCTTTGATCAATAATTATATCCTACATTTATAATAATAAAAATGACAGTAATAATTACAGTTGTAGATGTGCTTTTGAGAGATACAGGCACAAATGGGCCTTTTTTTGTTCCAGATAAGAATATTTCTTGTTGCCCTTTACATATGCCTAATTTGTATACAATATCTCACAATACAAGTGAGTACACCCCTCACATTTTTGTAAATATTTTATTATATCTTTTCATGTGACAACACTGAAGAAATTACACTTTGCTACAATGTAAAATCCCGCAGTTCAGTCTATTAAGCCACATATAATAACTGACACTATATGGAAACAAGCTGCTAGCTCAATTCTGGCTTGGGAGAGCCAGTATCTAAAAACAAATGGAGAGAGTGGAGAGAGGCGCCAAAGAGCCCAATATAGTGTAGTATTCCAATGTATTAAGTGGGAAAAGAAAAACATGAGGTAATACACTCACATTGTGGGGAAGATTACAGGCATGTCAAGGTGGAATGTAGTCCTCTGGGAGACACATACTCTCGGCGGTGGTTCCAGGCTGTCATATCCTCCTTGCATGGTAGTTCCTCCCAGTACAACCCCGGCTCTCTCTGACAACACAGTGGACACCAGCAGTTGTGGCTTCTGTCATTCCAGCTTCATCCCTGGAATCGCTCCCCACTTACACAGGTGCTTCTGCTTCGCTTCTCCAGTGTCTTGTCATCTATCCACCCACCAGTGGCTCGACCTATCCATCTGCCCGGGACAGAGGACTACATTCAATCTTGACATGCCTGTAATTTCCCCCGCAATGTCAATGTATTACCTCAGGATTTTTATTTTTTCCACGTAATAAATTGGAATACTACACTATATTGGGCTCTTTGGTGCCTCTCTCCATTTGTTCAAGGTTCACAGTCCCAGTGATCTATTGCAGAACTTCACCGGACTAATTTCTTTGTAACTATATACATTTCATGGCCTTTGGATATAGGTCAGCTGGCATAGAGGAGCCAAAAATGTAGGCTTTGTTATGCCCCCCCCCCCCCCCTTACTATAAAAGGGTTGTTTACCAACAGCCTGTTGTCTGTGTTTAGCAATAGTTTAGGGACAGCTGGCAGTCTGTGGATGTGGAGAGTTAAATGCTGCTATATAGTGCTCTACTTTGCTATATTATTCTAAAATACTCTGGCACTGTGGATTACAGCGTGGTGGGCTACATAATCTTATGTGTCCCCTCTCTGTTTGCAGTTCAGAGACCCAACAATACTTTAAAGTACTCCATTTTATAGCTGCTGCCCTCCCCACCCCCAGTCTTTTTTTATTCTTATTTTTTATTTCACATTTACATTTATTTTCTGATAGGCTAAAAAATAGGGTTGGGATTTGGTGCTTAAGGTTCCTTTTTTAGGGGAAAGTATATTTTATTTAATTTTATTTTGCTAGGGCCTTTTTTTTGTTTTAGAGCCAACAGTGTACACTTCTTGCCAAACTGCTTTTTAATTGCAGTATATCACCCCATTCTTGGGTGGTAAAGTATTGTGCAACAAACCATGACATATTTATTCTTCCCATTGTCAAAGCTTCCATTTAAGGTAGGTAATCAATCCCCTTTATTTATTATGTCAGACAAGCCTGATGGCAGAGGCAGAGGCAGAGACGGGTCCATAGTAATAGGTTCACCGTTATACATGGGGATTATGGGTGCTCCCTTGTACAATCAGGGTGCAGTGTTAAATAAAGTGGATCAGTATGGGGTTGGAGAAGGGTAAATAGTTTGAGTGCTGTGTTATATAATATGGAGCAGTATGGGGAGGGAGCAGGATAAATAATCAGGGGTGCAGTGTTATACAGAGTGGATCAGTATGAGGTGGGGGCAAGGTGAATAGTGAGGAGTACAGCGTTATACAGTCTAGGGAAGTATGGGGTGGTGGCAGAGTAAATTGTTAGTGTTATATTGAATAGAGAAGTATGGGGTGGGGGCAGTATAAATAGTGAGGGGTGAAGTGATATATAGAATGGAGCAGTTTGGAATGATGGATTGGGGGCAGAGTGAATAGTGAGTGGAGCAGTGTGTGATGGTGACAGGGTGAATGGACAGAGGTGCAGTGCTCTATAGAGTGGGTCAGGTTGTATAGTGAGGGGTGCGATGTTGTATACGGTGATCTATATGGGGTGAGGGATGTAGGGTTCTGTAGAGTAGATCAGGATGGGGTTGAGGGGTGCGGGGTAGATGGGAGGTGCAGGAAGAGGAGAGGACTCTTGCACAGGATCAGGAGAGGAGTAGAGGGGATAGGATAGTGTCGGAGGCACCCTGAATCAGAGCCTGCTGTACGGAGAGATCAGAGCTGGGCAGGGAAGGGGGCAGCTGGCACTCACGAATTTGGACAGCAGCGGAGCCCCGTCTCTTCCTGAAGCATATCCGCTTGGCTGGGGGATGAGCCGGCATCGGAAGGGAGGGAACCGGGGACCAGGACACATAGGAGGGACCCGGGGACAAACACACAACCCCATATTAAAAGTTCTAAAATGAGGGAATTGGCGCTGTTCGGCTATATGTGCATTGGATATTGCTCGTGTATAAATACGTTTAAAAAGTATATATTAAGTGCAACAAATATATGTGTAAGAAATTATTGTGAAAATAGGGAGCTAAATATAAGTGAAATGTTCCTACAACCATATACTATACAATAAAGTGCAACGTGCTAGGACAGATATACTCAAAGGTGTCAATAAAAATGAAAATCTGCAAACATTCCAAATTTGTGACGAAAAAAAGTGGTACAAAATTATTAAAAACAATCTAAACCATTACAGTAAAGTCCCCAGCGTTAATATGTGAAAAGTCCAATTCATAAACCAAGTGATAAAAATATATATAAAAGTGATAAAAATGTACTGAAAAATTATATAATAAAAACAATGTCCCAAAAATTTGTTTTCAGAAAAAATTCTTTTGATGTGTCCCTCCAACATAAAGGCGATACTCTCAGTGTGGCAAGTGCTCCCCATCTTCCACTGCACCCCCACTCGTGCCCTCACTCACCAGAGTGCCCAACCCCTGCAGGGGTAAAAGGCATGTAGACAAAATCCAGCGATGATGAACCTTGGTAACGGTCCTCAGCCCATTGGTTGTCCTTCCCTTCTCTGATGTTACGGTTTCCCCAGCATTAAACATCCATATGTAGCAAAAAAGAAATACATAATCTCATAGTGTGAACGTGAAAAAATATATTGATTTATTATTAAAAACTTTTAAAACTATTAAAAACAGGATCTGACAGCGCTCCGCTAGCCGGCTCAAAGCCTAGTGGGCAGCGTGGTGTAGCGTGCGTTCCACCGCCCGCCTGCCTGAAACCGGAAGAATCAAAGCACAAGAGGTTGACCTATGCGTATCACGTGGCCACACCTTACACGTTTCGTCATCAAGACGTCATCTGAGGGCGCCTCAGATGACGTCTTGATGATGAAACGCGTAAGGCGTGGCCACGTGATACGCATACATCAATCTCTTGTGCTTTAAATCTTCCGGTTTCAGGCAGGCGGGCGGTGGAACGCACGCTACACCACGCTGCCCACTAGGCTTTGAGCCGGCTAGCGGAGCGCTGTCAGCTCCTGTTCTTAATAGCTTTAAAAGTTTTTAATAATAAATCAATATATTTTTTCGGATTCACGCTATGAGATTAATTTCTTTTTTGCTACATATGGATGGTAATTTTGTACCACTTTTTTTCATCACAAATTTGGAATGTTTGCAGATTTTCATTTTTATTGACACCTTTGAGTATATCTGTCCTAGCACGTTGCACTTTATTGTATAGTATATGGTTGTAGGAACATTTCACTTATATTTAGCTCCCTATTTTCACTATAATTTCCTACACATATATTTGTTGCACTTAATATATACTTTTTAAACGTATTTATACACGAGCAATATCCAATGCACATATAGCCAAACAGCGCCATTTCCCTCATTTTAGAACTTTTGTTGATTTGAATTTCACCTAGGTGATATTCTGTGTCGGGGGGCTGCAGTTCTTTTTCTCCTCTTTTTCCTAAGCGCGGAACCATCGTTTCTTACACAACCCCATATTTACTTCCAATCTGCTGCTGCAGATCCATGTCAGTCACTGAGATCTGGCCACAGCACTGATCACCAGTATTCTCCATACACCGCACCTACCGGGAGTCGGCACCACCATCCCCAACCCACACCTCCATCCACTGCAATACCCCACTGCAAGCCCTGCTCCACCATCCGCTGAACAACCGATCACCCTCTACTACCCTAACCTCCCTCCCACCACTGGTACCCACTGAACTACTGGACCGGCACACTGCACTGTTCTACATTGCTCCATACACTTCACCATCACACTCCTCAATACACTGCACTACTATAGACTACCATACTGTACTCTACAATACTACATTCCATGTACTGCACATTACTATACGGTAATACCACAATCCTCCATACACGGAACTATTGGGCCCCACAACAATAATCGGGCTCTTGGAAGCTGCCCCTTTTGCCCCATGTTAAAGATGGCCCTGGTAGTGGGGAACAAGCAGGTTCTGCAGGACAAGTAGTGGTCAGGCCACACAATCTAGTGGCAGGGCACGTCTACCTTTCTATCTCAGCATGAAGGTGTTCACCTATAGAGGAATGGCTTTCATTTTTTCATATCTGACATGGTAATCACATTATCGGGAACCATGGTGATTGGTTCCCAATCATCAATGGGGACTTGAACTGTCAGTGACAGCCGGGATTGAGAGCCCCAGCTGCACTAATTGTCAGTTGAAGGATTTCAAGGGGAAGAACATTTATTAACTTTTTTGGCTTGGTTATGAAGTTTTCCCTAGTTATTTATGTCAATAAGGTTATTTTGTTTCTTGCTCATTTCTATCTTTTAACTGAAGTAATTTTCTCTTCCAGAAAATGGACAAAAATAAAGACGGAGTTGTAACTTTAGATGAATTCATTGAGTCCTGCCAAGAGGTAAGAAATTATTTAATTCACTGATCTGTTCAACACAGTACAAAATCTGTTTTACACTTTAAAATATTTAGCCCTAAAATTAATGTAACAGGTCATGCTTAAATGCTAACTCCTTTTTTTGGACCATGTTACATCCATATTTAGGGTATAACATGTAACATGGTGCACATGGAATACCCCAACCCTTAACCCTTTTCCCTCTCCCCTCTCCTATGGCAGTGTCTGGGGGTTCCTCTATTCTGCTGCTTCTGGCACTTTTGAATTTGGTGTGGCAACTTCATTTATTCATTCAGCCCCCGTTCACATCAGCACCATTTGACAGGTCAAATTGGAGCCCATTGCCAGCATTAGGAGCGTCCCAGTGCGACGCCGACTTTGCGGCACCATGCTGATTTCCAAAAGTAGTTCCTGCACTACTTTTGGCGACTTCAGGGGCAAATTCAATAGACTTCTGTGCATGAACCCACACAGATGTCTTTCAAGTCATCCCCAAAGTCAGACTGAAATGCGGCTTTGAAATCGTGCAAGTTCAGATGAACTCACACAATTTCAAAGCTGTGTTCAGCGTGAACAAGGGCTCACTCATTCACACTTATCACAGGTGCAATGTTTTTCTGGCTCCTATTAAAAAAAATAGATGCACATTTTTTTCCTTCAAAAATATTACATTTTTTAAAAGCTGAATTTAGCTGTTAAAACCCAATTTAACACTCTTCATTTAATATTATAATGGGGAGCTGGGCCAAAAAATGTATCAATGCAAAACAAAAAATATTTTTAAATTCCATTCAGCGGGGAGAAGCTCCTTTAATAATATTAAACTGAAAAATTAAAAATGCAAAACTCCTTTTGGTTGGGGGATGCCCAAAATATTCCTATGAAGTGGTGCATCTGTTGGACGTACTGCAGCAAAAGACAAATAAAACCATTTACTGCCCCACCACTGTATGTGAATGAGTTACTCATTCGCAAAAACAAAACCTATGTCCAAATGTATTAATCCATTGCCAATCATGTTATCCAGTGATGTAAATTCAAATCAGTCATAATGAACAATGCCTGCCAATCTGCCAAAATGGAAAACATGTTACACATCCGCTTCCAATGGAGACTCGCTATGAATGACATTTCCCCAGACAGTAGGAGAATGTACACAACAAAGGGCCAAGGTATCCTGGGTAACATCATTGACCAAATATGGACATGACATTGTTTTCTTACTTTTTCGCTTTTAACACAAAATGACGAAAAACAAAAAGAAGCATGCATACCCTCACAAAATCAATACCAGTCAAAACCAATTCAGCCTTACCAACCATGTAACTGTGAATATTACAGTATGCTCCACTAACGTTACAGTTGCTCCACCACAAATATTACAATATGGCTCACTAATATTACAGCTGTTCCACTAACATGACAGTTACTCCACCACAAATATTACAGTTGCTCCACCACAAATATTACAATATGCTCCACTTACATTAAAGTTGCTCCACCACATATTATAGTTGCTTCCCTAACATTACAGTTTTCCATCACAAATATGACAGTTGTTCCACAAGCACTGCAGTATTCATCCCTCAGCACAATACAAAGCAAACTTACATTATAATTAGTCTGTGTCCAGGCAGGCTGGTGTGGAGTACAGCTAGGGGACGTGCCTGCTTACTCCTTGAGCAGCATGTGTACACACAGGGGCAGGAGAGCCACTCACATCAAAAGCTGAGTCTGCCTGCAGTCATCATGATGAGCAGGAAACCCAGGCTGCAAACTGTGAACCTCTTCCCTGAAGTGCCTAGGGCAACTGCTGATGGGGGTGCTATGGGTGTGCTATAGTACACCCAAGCACCCCCTGGTTCCGCCCCTGTAACCAGGTCTTAGCAATCATCATTTTGGCTATGTAAAGTGTCTTGAGCAGAAAAACCTTAGTGTAACAGGAAAAAAAAGAAAAGGGCAGGTAGTAAAAGGAGGAGAACAGGACAGGAGAATGGTGAATGAAGACATAAAGATGTAGGGAGGGAGTAATGCAAAGGAAAGAAGGTAATGAGGAAGGGTCACATGTGGAAAAAAAAACATGGTAAAATAACAGAGCTGGGAATCTAGGAACATGCAGTGGGAGCTGTGGTAGTAATGAATGTGGAAAAGAAGTACATTCCATGGAATATGCTGATTTTTACAACATATTTGTATTTGAACAGACAAATATTAGATCTTCCTAAAATACATCCTTTCCTCTCTGTATGGCAGTATTATGTATACAGTAGATACCATGTACAGAAGTGTGTATATTCCATATTCTAATGCCGCGTACACACGAGCTGACTTTTCGAGCAGACTGGTCCGACGGACCGAATCCGGCGGACAATCCGACCGTGTGTGGGCTCCATCGGACCTGCAGCAGAATTTTTCGGTCGAAAATCTGACGGACTTTAGATTTGGAACTCGGGCCTGGTCGAAAAATCTGCTTGTCTGTATGCTAGTCCGATGGACAAAAACCAACGCTAGGGCAGCTATTGGCTACTGGCTATCAACTTCCGTATTTTAGTCCGGTCGTACGTCATCACGTACGAATCCGTCGGACTTTGGTGTGATCGTGTGTAGGCAAGTCCGTTCGTTAGAAAGTCCGTCGGAGGTCCGTCAAAAGTCCGTCGAAAGTCCATCGGAAGACTGTTGGACCTTTGTTGTTGAAAAGTCCGCCTGTGTGTACAGGGCATAAGGCATACTTTAATGGTTACTATGTAGAGAAAAGTGTGTGGACCCTGTACTTGGAGGGAATCCTGCACAGATACCTTTGAAATAAGAAATTCAAAGAGTCCATATTACCTTCTTATATTAACACTTTATCAACACTAGGGAGGAGCCGAACACCCCCCAGTTCGGTTCGCACCAGAACTTGCGAACGGACGGATAGTTCGCACGAACTTTCGAACCCCGTTAAAGTCTATGGGACTCGAATGTGAGAAATCAAAAATGTGAATTTTAAAGGCTAATATGCAAGTTATTGTCCTAAAAAGGGTTTGTGGACCCGGGTCCTGCCCCAGGGTACATGTATTAATGCAAAAAAAAGATTTAAAAAGGGACGTTTTCTCAGGAGCAGTGATTTTAATGATGCTTAAAGTGAAAAAATAAAAGTGAAATATTCCTTGAAATATTGTGCCTGGGGGGTGTCTATAGTATGCCTGTAAAGTGTCCCGTGTTTAGAACTGTCCCTGCACAAAATGACATTTGTAAAGGAATAAAAGTCATTTAAAACTGCTTGCAGCTTTAATGTAATGTCTGGTCCCAGCAATATGGATGAAAATCATTGAGAAAAAAGGCATGGGTACCCCCCCCCAGCCCATTACCAGCCCCTTTGGGTCTAGTATGGATATTAAGGAGAACCCCACACCCAAATTAAAAAAAGGAAAAGCGTGGGGCCCTCAGGACCTATATACTAAGACAGGGACTGTAGGTTTGTTCTTAAATAGAATCTGTTTGTAATTTTGAACTGGTACATTTTTAAAGTGTAGCTCCAGCCAAAAAATCTATTTTTAAGCTTTTTGGAAAACATGGGGAAGGGTTATCACCCCTGTAACCTTTGTTTTGCTGTCTGTGCACCTGTTCAGAAGATTTCACCTCACTTTCTGTCCCAATGACAATTGGATATTGAAAATTTGGGGTTTTTAAGGGTAACAAGGATTGGTGATAAATCAGTGGAGGAGACACGTTTTTCCCATATTAACTCTTACAGGAGATCATTTCCCTTCCTAGGGGTAGATTTCCTCTCACTTCCTGTTGTCTCCTGTTTGAAAGTAGGAGTCGTTTGTAAGTTGGATGTTTGAAAGTAGGGGCCTGCCCTATATACTCTGCAGAAATGTGGGCCTTAGGTGTTGGTGTTGCCACAACACTGTAAGCCTCAGTTACTCTTGGTGGGTGCAGGAACGGGCCCTGCTGTGAAATATTAGATCAAGAATTGTAATTACATGCCCCTGAACAGGGGCAGAAAAATTGGGCCTTAGCCACTGGTGCCACAACACTGCAACCCCTCACAGATACTAAAGTTGGAGCGCAGGAATGAGCCCTGCTGCAAAGTACTGCATCAAAAATTGTAATTATACGCCCCTGTTAAACAGGGGCTGACAAAATTGGGCCTTAGGCACTGGTGCTGGTGCCACAACACTGCAACCCCTCACAGATACTCTAGTTGGAGCACAGGAATGAGCCCTGCTGCAAAGTATTGCATCAAAAATTGTAATTACACACCCCTGTTAAACAGGGGCAGAAAAATTGGACCTTAGCCACTGGTGGCGGTGCCCAGAACCAAAAATGTTCTTACAAGCTATCAGCATGAAAATGGAAGAAGGAAGAGGACAGTCACTCAGCATAACAGGATAGTCACTCAGCATCAGTATAGGCAATCTTGAAGGAATCTCACATTAAAAAAAAAAAATATTCGGTTACATCAGCATCAGGTGCTTGGTAGCTGGTGATCCATGACTGATTCATTTTTAGGAAGTTCAGCAGATCAACCGATTCGGTGGACAGGTGCACACTGTGATTGGTTACAAAACCTCTAGCAGCACTGAATGTGCGTTCCGAAAGAATGCTGGATGCAGGACAGGCCAGTAGCTCAATTGCATTCTGTGCAAGCTCTGGCCAGTGATCCATCCTCAAGACCCAGTAACCCAGAGGATTTTTGGTGGGAAAGGTGTCCAAGTCTGATCTTGCCCCTAGGTATTCATGCACCATATAAATCAGACGCTGGTTGCTGGAACCGATCATACCTTGGGGCTGCGGACTAAAAAATTGTCTGAACGCATCGGTCAGACGGCCACCTTCTCCACTGCTCCTTCTGTGACTGACCGAACCCTCAGCAACACATTGTCCAGGACCAGGAATTTGTAACCTCCCAGGCTCTGGAAACGCGTTGCACAAACCTTTCTGCAAGACCTCCCGAAGATGAAACATCCTTTGCTCCCTCTGCGACGGCAAGATAAGGTCCGCAACCTTACCCTTGTAACGTGGATCAAGAAGGGTTACCAGCCAGTAATGATCCCTCTCCTTAATACCACGAATACGAGGATCTTTCCACAGGCTTTGCAGGATCAGGGAGGCCATGCAGCGTAGGTTTGCTGAGGCATTCGGTCCGAAGTCCTCTGGGTCTCTAAGGACAAAATGATCTGCAGCCACCTCCTCCCAGCCACGTACAAGTCCATGGGTTTCTTGGGACTGTAAATGATCCCTTGAAGACTGCTGCTGATGCTGAGTGCCAGGCTCCACCTCCATGCTAACACAATCCTCCTCCTCCTCCTCCTCCTCTTCCTGTGTAATCGGCAGGGACGCAGCGTGTGCTCCAACAGGTGGACAAGAGGGACAGTGTCACTGATGCATGCACTGTCAATGCTCACTATCCTCGTGGCCTCCTCAAATGGTGACAGGACAGTGCATGCATTCCTGATCATAGGCCACTGGCGTGGGGAAAAAAAACAAGCTCTCCTGACCCTGTCCTGGTGCCATAGTCGCACAGGTACTCATTGATGGCCCTCTGCTGCGTGTGCAGCTGCTGCAGCATGGCCAACGTTGAGTTCCACCTGGTGGGCATGTCACAGATTAGGCAGTTCTGGGGCAGGTTAAATTCCTTTTGGAGGTCAGCCAGCTGAACACTGGCATTATATGACCAGCAAAAATGCACACAGACTTTCCTGGCCTGCCTCAGGACATCCTGTAAGCCCAGGTACCTGCCCAAGAACCGCTGCACCACCAAGTTAAGGACGTGAGCCAAACAGGGCACATGGGTCAGTTGTCCCTGTCGGAGGGCGGAGAGGAGGTTGGTGCCATTGTCGTAAACCACCATTCCTGCCTTAAGCTAGCTTGGCGTCAACCCCCTCTGAGCCTGCCCCTGCACAGCTGACAGAATTTCTGCCCCAGTGTGGCTCCTGTCCCCCAAGCACACCAGCTTAAGCACCGCATGGCATCTTTTTGCCTGCATACTTGCGTAGCCCCTTGAATGCCTACGGAGCACCGCTGGTTCCAAGGACAAATCAGCACAGGAAGAGGCCATGGAGGAAGAAGAAGAGGAGGGGGTGGAGGAGAGAGGTGTGTCAGAATCACCACTAGTAGCATTTTGAAGGTGTGGTGGCGGAACAACCTCCAACACTACTGCACCCTGTCCTGCATCCTTCCCAGCTGCCAGCAGAGTCATCCAGTGGGTCGTAAAAGATAGGTAATGTCCTTGTCCATGACTGCTGGACCATAAGTCAGCAGTAATATGCACCTTACTGCTGACCGCCCTGTCCAGCGAGGCCAAGACTTTGCCTTCCACATGCCGGTAGAGAGCCGGAATCGCCTTCCGTGAAAAAAAGTGGCGTTTGGGAACCTGCCACTGAGGAACATTCAACAAACTCACAGAAGGGGGCAGAGTCTACCAACTGAAAAGGCAGCAGTTGAAGTGCTAGCAATTTAGCCAAGCTAGCATTCAACTGCTGGGCATGGGAAATTTGCCTGGTACATTCGGATGTTGGTGTACCGATAGCAGATTGCCCGCAAGTACTTGGCAGTGACACACCTAATTCTACACCTTCATTCCTCTCAGTGCAGCTTTCTGAGAGGACTGAAGGTATAGTGGGGTTGAAGATCCCAGTTGATGAGGAGCAAGGAGAGGTCCGCTTTGTTCTTTGGTGTGGGTCTTTTATGTATGCTCTCCAATGGAATGCATGGCAGGTTGACATATGTCTGGTCAAGCATGTGGTGCCCAAGCGGCTGCTGTTTTGGCCACGCGAGATACGCTTCAGACATATGTTGCAAATAGCAATGGTGCGATCTGCTGCGCACGTCTCAAAAAAGGCCCACACCATAGAACTTTTGGAATAATGCGCGGAGACAGCAGCGCCCTGCTTATGCGGAGCTCTGCGGTGTGATGCAGTCAGTTGGCTTCCCTTAAGCTGGCCCCTGGAGGGCATCCTGCCTTATTGGAGGTGTTCCTCCTCCTCTTTCCTATCAGGCACCCATGTAGAGTCAGTAAACTCACCATCCCCTCCCTCCTCGTCACTGGAGCAAACCTGACAGTAAGCTGCAGCTGGGGGAACATGATTGCCAGTTTGTTGTCCTTCTTGGGCAACCCCTCTCTCTGGGCTCACGTACAGTAACTGCCTTCCTCGAGCTGTGTACCATCATCGGAACCCTCAAAATGCTGAGCATCCTCCTGCAGCATGTACCCAACACTGTGGTCAAACAGTTCAGGGGACTCTCCACCAGCTCCCAAAAAAAGGGACAAACGTGCCCCACGGCCACGTGCTGAGGATGCACCGTGTCCATGACCAGCACTATTTGCTGTAGACACAGAGCCTGCTTGCCCTCTTAGTGGCCTGTGAGCATCTGCCTCTCCTTGGTGGACTTCCAGACATACTGTACAATTAGATGAGCAAAACAACGTCTGAAGTTTACTAAAAACAGTACACCAGAAAGTGTCTTTGAACACGCACTCAGGCAATGGCCTAGTCAGGTATTGGCTTGGCGACTCTTTGTACATCTTGCCGCATGTATGCATTCCTTGATCTTCCGATCGAGGACGAATACTGCTGTGCAAAATGTAAGCACATTGTTTCACTGGAAGCCCAGGTTCTGAATCTGGGGAAGCAACTGTCAGCACTGAGAAGTCCCTCCATACTAAAGGTGAGCCAGGAACGTACACGGCAGGTGCCGGCAGGGGCCAGCACAGAGGCGGGTGGAGACAAAGAGGTGCAGGCACTAGCAAAGAGTAGATGGGTGACAGTCAGGCGGGGTAGAGGGGGAAGTGCCAGAGAGGCCGATCCAGGACTGGAGCATCCCAATAAGTACGCTCCATTGAGTGACATTGGTGAAACCAGTCAGGGACCAGCACTGCTGGAGATGAGGGACTCTCCTAGCTGCCAGGGGAAGAACTCCTCCAGTGAGAGTGGGGGGGCAGCAAAGGGAAAGGAAAGACAGATTCTGGTGGTAGGGGACTCAATTCTTAGAAGGACAGAATGGGCAATCTGTAACCAAGACCTGAAGCGCCGAACAGTATGTTGTCTACCGGGCGCTCGGGTTCGGCACATCACAGATCTTGTGGACAGATTACTGGGAGGGGCTGGGGAAGACCCGGCTGTCATGGTGCACGTTGGCACCAATGACAAAATCAGAGGCAGATGGAGTGTCCTAAAGAACGATTTTAGGGACTAAATTGGGGAAAAGGACCTCCAAGGTAGTGTTCTCAGGAATACTACCGGTACATCGAGCCACACCAGAAAGGCAGAGGGAGATTAGGGAAGTAAACAAGTGGCTGAAGAGCTGGTGTAGTAAGGAGGGTTTTGGGTTCCTGGAGGACTGGGCCGACTTCTCAGTCGGTAACCGGTTCTATAGAAGGGACGGACTGTACCTAAATGAGGAGGGTGCAGATCTGCTAGGAATGAAGATGGCCAAAAAGTTAGAGGTGTTTTTAAACTAGGCGATGGGGGGGAGGGTCCAGAGACAGTGATAGCCAGCGCGGAAGATATTTCAGAGGGTAGTATTGGGGGCATTAGTGATGGGTTAGCCAAAGCACAAAAACACAAGGTGAGTATAGTAGCAAGTCCTAGTTGCAATCTTGAAACACCCAATACGAGGACAATATGCGACCGGTCTAAACTATGTGGCATGTTCACCAGCGCCAGGAGCATGGCGGACAAGATGGGTGAACTAGAGATACTGTTGTACAAGGAGGATTTGGATTTTGTGGGAATTTCAGAGACCTGGTTCAACAGCTCTCATGATTGGCTGGCAAACATTCAAGGGTATACCCTATACCGCAAGGATAGAGAGGGTAAAAAAGGGGGAGGGGTATGCCTATATATCAAGAATAATGTACAAGTGAATGTGAGAGATGACATCACTGAGGGAGCTAGTGAGGAGGTGGAATCCTTATGGGTAGAGCTCCAAAGGGATGAAGCTAAGGGGAAAATAATACTGGGAGTATGCTATAGGCCCCCTAACCTGAGGGAGGAAGTGGGGACCGATCTCCTATCACAAATTGGATTAGCAGCAAGGATGGGAAGTGTTATCATAATGGGGGATTTTAATTATCCAGACATAGACTGGGCGGAGGGAACCGCGCATTAATTTAAGGCTCGCCAGTTCCTTAATGTCTTGCAGGACAATTTTATGGGTCAGATGGTAGACGCACCAACTAGAAATAAAACATTACTGGATCTACTGATTACCAACAATGCAGACCTGATCACAGATGTGGAAATACGGGGCAATTTAGGTAACAGCGATCACAGGTCAATTAGTTTCAGTATAAATCACACAATTAGGAAACATGAAGGGAACACAAAGACACTGAATTTCAAAAGAGCCAACTTCCCTAAACTACAAACCTTGCTAAAAGGCATAAATTGGGATAAAATATTAGGAACAAAGAATACGGAGGAGAGATGGGTTTGCTTTAAGAACATATTAAATAAGGGCATTAGCCAATGTATCCCATTGGGTAATAAATTTAAAAGAGCGAACAAAAATCCTGGATGGCTTAACTCCAATGTAAAAATGCATATAAAAGCAAAGGAGAAGGCCTTCAAAAAATACAAGGTTGAGGGATCATCCTCAGCATTCAGACTTTATAAAGAATGCAATAAGAAATGTAAGGGTGCAATTAGGATGGCTAAGATAGAACATGAAAGACTCATAGTGGAGGAGAGCAAAAAAAATCCCAAGAAATTCTTTAAGTATGTAAACAGTAAAAAAGGGAGGACAGACCATATTGGCCCCATAAAGGATGGGGAGATGGCAAAGGTATTGAATTTATTCTTCTCCTCAGTATTCACAAGTGAATCAGGGGGCTTCAGTAACCAAAACTGCAATGTTTATCCTCATGACACAACACAGGAAGCACCTACATGGTTAACAGAGGACGGAATTAAAATTAGACTTGAGAAAATTAACATTAATAAATCACCGGGACCAGATGGCTTGCATCCGAGGGTACTTAGGGAACTCAGTCAGGTGATTGCCAGACCATTGTTCCTAATTTTTACAGACAGTCTATTGACTGGAATGGTACCAGCTGATTGGAGAAAAGCCAATGTAGCACCAATATTTAAAAAGGGCCCAAAAAACATCCCTGGGAATTACAGACCAGTTAGCCTAACATCAATAGTATGTAAACTCTTGGAGGGGATGATAAGGGACTATATACAAGATTTTAGTAATAAGAATGATATCATTAGCAGTAATCAGCATGGATTCATGAAGAATCGTTCTTGCCAAACCAATCTATTAACCTTCTATGAGGAGGTGAGTTGCCATCTAGATAAAGGAAGGCCCGTAGACGTGGTGTATCTGGATTTTGCAAAAGCATTTGACACAGTTCCCCATAAACGTTTACTGTACAAAATAAGGTCCGTTGGCATGGACCATAGGGTGAGTACATGGATTGAAAACTGGCTACAAGGGCGTGTTCAGAGGGTGGTGATAAATGGGGAGTACTCAGAATGGTCAGGGGTGGGTAGTGGGGTTCCCCAGGGTTCTGTGCTTTGACCAATCCTATTTAATTTGTTCATAAACGACCTGGAGGATGGGATAAACAGTTCAATCTCTGTATTTGCAGACGATACTAAGCTAAGCAGGGCAATAACTTCTCCGCAGGATGTGGAAATCTTGCAAAAAGACCTGAACAAATTAATGGGGTGGGCGACTACATGGCAAATGAGGTTCAATGTTGAAAAATGTAAAATAATGCATTTGGGTGGCAAAAATATGAATGCAATCTATACACTGGGGGGAGAACCTCTGGGGGAATCTAGGATGGAAAAGGACCTGGGGGTCCTAGTAGATGATAGGCTCAGCAATGGCATACAATGCCAAGCTGCTGCTAATAAAGCAAACAGAATATTGGCATGCATTA
Source organism: Lithobates clamitans (assembly GCA_037952925.1). Taxonomy (NCBI): domain Eukaryota; kingdom Metazoa; phylum Chordata; class Amphibia; order Anura; family Ranidae; genus Lithobates; species Lithobates clamitans. Next base: position 1,778,460 of record JBBGZY010001695.1, read on the forward strand.
AAAGGGGGATAAGAACTGTTAACTCTGACCCAGAGTTTGATTCCTTCTATCTCTGTACCTCAAGCCTTTTTTCATCTGCATTCCACACTTCCCTGGTTCTTTTACCACCACTCTCTCCTAGCAAGCAGTGTGTATCAGATTCCTTCAGCACCTCCGCCTTCCAATTCACATTTTCACCACTGCTGTTTCCCAGGCAATACATTACATTCCATAAGGCCTTAGGAATTTCTATCCCCTTGATGAAGGTGGAGGTTCTGTCAGAGTGTTTGAAGGGATGGAGGCGGACCATGCTATAGCTACAGACACTGGTTACCAATTTCTTACATCATCACTACAATGTCTGCTCACTAACCTTTGACTTCCACTCTTTTCAGGCGCCCTAATTTATTGTCTTGATAATAGTATTGGGAATTATTGGTCAATCTCATCTGTAGACATCCACGGTAAGTGGAAGGATAGGATGGAAAAGGACCTGGGGATCATAGTAGATGATAGGCTCAGCAATGGCATGCAATGCCAAGCTGCTGCTAACAAAGCAAACAGAATATTGGCATGCATTAAAAAGGGGATTAACTCCAGAGATAAAAATGATAATTCTCCCGTTCTACAAGACTCTGGTCCGGCCACACCTAGAGTATGCTGTCCAGTTCTGGGCACCAATCCTCAGGAAGGATGTATTGGAAATGGAGCAAGTACAAAGAAGGGCAACAAACCTAATAAAGGGTCTGGAGGATATTAGTTATGAGGAAAGGTTGTGAGCACTGAACTTATTCTCTCTGGAGAAGAGATGCTTGAGATGGGGATATGATTTCAATTTACAAATACTGTACTGGTGACCCCACAATAGGGATAAAACTTTTTCGCAGAAGAGAGTTTAATAAGACTCGTGGCCACTCATTACAATTAGAAGAAAAGAGGTTTAACCTTAAACTACGTAGAGGGTTCTTTACTGTAAGAGCGGCAAGGATGTGGAATTCCCTTCCACAGGCGGTGGTCTCAGCGGGGAGCATTGATAGCTTCAAGAAACTATTAGATAATAACCTGAATGACCGCGACATACAGGGATATGTAATGAAATACTGACACATAATCACACACATAGGTTGGACTTGATGGACTTGTGTCTTTTTTCAACCTCACCTACTATGTAACTATGACATACCAGCTTGAGGGATGACTTCAGTAGGTTGAATGACATTTTTTCTCATCCTCTCTGCCCCATATGATCTGCTGTGTCTACTCGCATAGCATCTTCAGCAGAAGGATTGATAAAAGCTTCTTCCCTGCTAGCCCCCATATAATTCACAATCATAGGCTTGTGAGGTATAGGGAGTGTTCAGGCAAGTGTAAGACTGTCAGCAGACATGAAAATGAAGGCTAAAATTTTGCATTGAAATGCGTTTTTTTAACCGTATGTAAATGCAACAGCACCCCATAAGCTCAGTACAGCCACAGGAATACATACTTCCTGCAGTGATCTCTGCAGGTTCTGTAGAAGGTTTCTAGCTTGATCTTCCCCCTGATCTCACAGTGCAGAATAAGCAGAAGATGTCACATGATTTCAGTATACAGAAAAAAGGTATTTAGTGTCAGTATTTATAGATGTACAATATACTGTTTCTTACATTGTGGCAATAGGGGATGATTTATATGAAATACTGGAAATGTGTTTCCTTGTCAAAAGAAGTTTATTGAGTATACAATGTTATAAAGATACATAAAGTAAGTTTACAAGGATCTATAAAGTAAGCTCATTGTTTTACAGTAGGGTTTATATAGGTAAATATCATGAAATTTCAAATATTAAACATTGGGTTCACGTAAACCTAAATTAAAGATATATATCATTTCCTTAGTTACTTTTGTAGGTATTTAAATTATTTATACCTACTATACATATTGTTTACAAGTAGAGTGTATATAGGTCAAATAAATTCTGATAATGAGCTTTAATCGTAAGGTGGAGAAAAGGAAAGAGAAAGAAGAAAAAGGGTAGAAAGGCAGAGGTATGGTCCACAAGGTTGTCCCACTCGTCAGTTTATTATTCTTTTTAGTTCTCTTTGAAGCCTTAGAATGGGTGTCTCTGTAAATCATTTAATCTGTTACCATGGCAACAGGACAGAGTCATTGAAATTTGACAGGAACTGTTGTTTTATCCAAGGTTGCCAAAGTTTTTCAAATTTTGGAATTTGATTTTGATCGATGGCTACCATCTTAGCATGGGACATTGTATTATTCATTCTGTGAATTGTTTCTGCTAGTACCAATGTAGGAGATTTCCATGCCTTGGCCACTGTTTGTTTTGCAGCCGTTATTAGTTGGATCATAAGTTTGAATTGAGAGAGTGTTAACCATTCCGGTTTTAGATTAAGTAAAGTTATATATGGATCTGGTTGTATTATTTTTTTAAATATTTTAGATGCAATCACGAAGACTTCCTTCCAGAAGGTTTGGATTACTGGGCACGTCCACCATATGTGTAAATGTGTGCCTATTTCTGGGCATCCTCGAAAACAAAGAGCTGAGGTATTAGGTGAATATTTTGCCACTCTAGCTGGTACAAGGTACCAGCGAGTTAGGACTTTATAATTTGTCTCCAGTGCTAAGATGTTGGGTGAAGATGACTTAGATGTGAGCCATATGTTAGACCAGTCCGTGTCTTCTAAAGTTCGTCCCAGGTCCTCCTCCCACCTCTGAACGTAAGAGGGTCTATTAAGATTTGCTACTCCATATAATTGATTATAAAGTGATGAAATTGTACCTTTAGCAAATGGATCTTTTGTACAGATTGATTCAAAAATTGATAATTGGGATAATGGTGTATCCCCCTTTAGGAATGGTGTATAGAAATTTTTGATTTGGAGATATCTAAATATCTCAGAGTTTGGTAGATCATATTTTTCTCTAAGCGATGGGAATGAAAGGAATGATTTAGATGCTATGAAGTCATTTAGTGTCTGAATGCCTGATGTTGTCCAAGCTTTAAAAGAATTTGGGCAGATCCATGCCGGATAAAAGGCCGGATTTCTGATAAAAGAAAGGAGAGGATTGTGTGGAGATTGTAACTGATATTTGGTTTTTAATTTATCCCAGAGAGATAAGAAGTGTTTAGTTATGGGATTATGAATTTTAAAGCGGTCTTTAGGATCAAGCCATAATAAATTTGATATTAATAGAGGGTCATTTTCTGAAGCCTCTATAAATACCCATAGTGGGATTTCCTGTTTTGCATGGTATTTGGACAGACTGGCCAAATGTGCTGCTCTGTAGTAGTTAGTAAAATTAGGGTATCCCAAGCCTCCTTTATTTTTTGGAAGATGTAGTGTGTGTATAGGTATATGTGGTTTAGAAGAGCCCCATATAAACGAAGTTGCTCTTTTTTGTACTATTCTCAAAAAATAGGAAGGAATTGGAATAGGGAGGACTCTGAATAGATAAAGCAATTTGGGTAGAATAGTCATTTTGATTGCATTAATCTTCACTATCCAGGATAAAGGAAGTTGCGACCATTGTTTTATTAGATTTGTGATCTGTCTTAATACAGGAGGATAATTGGTTGAGAATAAGTCAGAATGAGATGCTGTTAAATGAATTCCAAGATATGGAATTGATTTTTCTGCCCATGTGAATGGGAGTGCAGCCTTAGCCGGGATCAATTCCATGTTTGTGAGTGAAATATTAAGCACTAGGCATTTCTTAGGATTAATCATAAGGCCGGATAGGGCTGCAAATCCATCAAGAGCTGGTATTAAGTTAGGACCAGAGACCTGTGGTGATGATAGAAAAAGTAATATATCGTCTGCAAATATACATAATTTGTGTGTAATACCTCCTACTTCAATGCCAGTTATAGTTTGGTTTGTTCTGATGTATTGGGCCATGGGTTCGAGTATAAGGGCAAATAATAAGGGAGATAATGGGCAACCCTGTCGGGTACCTCTTTCGATATTAAAGGCTTCAGATTTGTATCCAGCATATTTTATATAGGCTTTGGGTTTATTATATAATGCTTTGATCCATGTTAAAAAGTGGGGTCCAAAACCCCATTTTTGTAATGAATATTGCATATATTGCCAGGATACTGTGTCAAATGCCCTCTTAATATCGAGAGATAGAAAACATAAAGGGATTTTCCATTTTTTAGCAATATGTGCCAATAACACTGCCCTGCGTATATTATCGCCTGCCTGTCTATTTGGCACGAAGCCTACTTGATCTCTATGTATTAATTTTCCTATAATGCTATTGAGGCGTTTTGCTATTATTTTTGCTAATAATTTAATATCGAGGTTTAACAGAGAGATAGGTCGATAATTCACACAGGAAGTATCATCAGAAAGGGGTTTTGGGGTCATACAAACAATTGCCATTAGTGTTTCTTGCCGAAAAGAATGTCCATCTAGAAGTTTGTTAAAAGTTTCAGTGAGAATGGGAGAGAGTATTTCTGAGAATGTTTTATAGTATAAAGCCGAGTAGCCATCTGGGCCTGATCTTTTGGTAAGTTTTAGGTCTTTTATGGCGTTAGCAACTTCATCTATAGTTATAGGCTCATCCAAACTGCTTTTTTGATTCTGAGATAACTCAGGTAAGTTTATTTTTGAGAAGAAGGATTCAGCTTCTGTAGGATTAAATTCATTGTTTGTCTTGTATAAAGTTGCGAGATGTGAGTGAAATTTATGGACTATTTTAACTGGATTACAAGTGTAAACATTTTTTGATAATTTCAAACGTATTGGTTTGAAAGATTTGTTAGTTGAATTTAATGCCCAAGCCAAATATGTACCTGGTTTGTTTGTATTCATGTAGAATTGTGTTTGGAGCGTTTGAGGGATTTATCAACCGACTCAGTGAGAAATAGATCGTATTCCAATCTAGATTTTTCCAGATGAGATTTTGTACTCTGAGATGGATTATCTTGAAATGATATGTAGGCTGCATTAAAATTGAGTTCTAGTTTTTTTGCTAGATTTTTGCGTTCCCGTTTAAATAGTGCCATTTGTCTTTGTATTGTACCACGCAAGACAGGCTTATGAGCTTCCCACAGTGTTGTTGGGGAGATGTCTGTTGTATTATTAATTGATATGTATTCCTTTAAAGCTTGTTCAATGGCCACCTGATGTAGTGGGTGTTTGAGCATTATGTCCGGTAAGTACCACGTTGGGTCATGCGCTTTTGGTATGGCTGAGGCTATAGTAGTGTATACTGCATTATGGTCAGACCACGGAATCGGAATTATATCTGATGCAATAATTTCTGGTATCATTCCTATTGTTAGAAAAATATGATCTATTCTGGTGAAGGTTTGATGAGGGTGCGAGAAATAAGTGAATTTCTTTTTCATTGGGTTACTTTCTCTCCATGAATCTACCAGATTGTATTTGGAAAGAAGTTGAGAAAAAGGTAATCTAGAGGTTATTTTGGATGGTGTAAAAGGTGATTTATCTAGAAATGGGAGAAGGACCTGGTTTGAATCCCCACACATTATCACTGTTCCTATTTTGTGTGTATTAATCACTTGTAATATATGTGAGAGGAATGGTGTAGGTTGTTTGTTAGGAGCGTAGTAGGAAATCACCGTGATTGCTGTATCCATTATATAACCCATGAGTATCAGGTATCTACCTTCTGGGTCTTTAATTTCTGATGATAAGGTGAATGGTGTGGATCGGTGAAATGCAATTAGAGTTCCCCTTTGCTTGGTACAGGCAGAAGCCGTGTAAATTTGTTGATAAAAAGGAGAAATATATTTTGGAGTAGAATCTTTGGTGAAGTGTGTTTCTTGGAGGCATACTATGTGAGCCTTCTTGTTATGGAAAGTACGGAAGGCTTTGGTCTTTTTTTGAGGGACATTTATTCCCTGAACATTCAGGGAAAGTATATTCAGTGGTGCCATGGCAATAGATCAAATAGTTTTGACTTACTTTTTGTTATGCAGAGCTGACTGCGCAGATCAACCTGTGTGGACTGAAGAGATGAATAGATAGAAAAGAAACCAGTGAATTCTGGAGTAAAGAGTAAAAGAAAAAACATATGAGATTAAATGATACATTGTATAAATTATTTTTTGCAAGTAATCACAATTTACCCGTGAAAGAGAGTAAATATCTCTCTCAGGGGAATAAGTGCCTTCGTCACACTCCCACATAATATGATTGGAAGAATGAGGAGGGCTAATGGGGGTACACGGATCTTCCACTTACAGGAGAGAAGTGCTATGTCAAAAGACATCAAAATGATGTTTCATTAATTGGAGTGCAGAATATAGTTTTTGTTGAAATTATTTATTCCAGGGTGGTTGTATATGGTTAGTCTTGCCCTAGGCTAAATAATTCAGTTAGAAAGGTACTGTTAATAACTTTGGTATTGATGAAGATAGTTTGAATTATTTTGGGATTTTAACCCTTTTAGAGTAAACAATTACATATTTTATTCATATGCAACTGTTTAGATATGTTAACTCATAAAATTGAGGTTGTATTGCTTCAGATTAGAATAAACAAAAACATAATTCTAGGGACTAGTTAGGTAATAATATATTTGTTTTAAGAAAAGAAAGAAAAAGCTTCCATTACTTCTGGATTATTGAACATATTTGTCCTAAAAAGTAATAAATCTATTGTTATTACCTGATAATATATAACTGAACAAGAATTTCCTTATTTCACTTATATATTCTAAGGCTATATGAATCAGAAGTAATAAGAAATATAACTGGAATGTAACATGATCCCACACAGTGTGTGACTATCAGAATGCAGTTACATTCAGTTATAAATATAGGTTTTTTAAAGAGAACCATCTCTTAGTATAATAAATGAAGAGATATCAGGAATTAGGATGTCAGTCCATTGAATCTTCTTGGTCCATGGATGATGTGGCATAACGGCCTCTTTTGTGAGAATGATGATTCCCATTTTGTTCTGAAATTTTCTGGGTGCTGCCTGAAGGTGAAGATGACGCCATTCTTCTGCGTGTGGGAGAGTTGCTGCTTGTGGGTTCTGTCAGATTTAATTTTAAAAGGGTTTGTTGTAGTTCATCTGCTGATCTGCTTCTGTAAATTGTACCTTGGTAGTTAAATCTGACTGAAAAGGGGAAGCCCCATTGATACATAATGTTGTGGCGTTGCAGTTCCATTAGTTGGGGTTTCATGGATCTTCTTTTAGTAATAGTAAGTTGGGATAGGTCAGCAAAAATTTGATAATTGTGTCCTTGAAAATTAAGTTCCTTTTTTTCTTTTGCAGCAATTAGTATTTGTTCTTTCGTTCTGTAATAATGAAATTTTGTGATTATATCACGTGGGGGTCCATCTTTCTTTTTGGCTGTGAGGGCTCTGTGTACTCTGTCCAGTTCTAAACGTTCAATAGGGATATCTGGCTTTAGTTCTTGTAATAGAGCAGTAATAGTAGATTGCAGGTCTGTCACAGTTTCAGGTATTCCCCTTATGCGCAAGTTTGAACGTCTGGCTCTATTTTCGTAATCTTCGAGCTTAGTTTGAAGTATTAAATTCTCTTTTTTTAATTGTTCCAATTCTGTTATATTTTCTTGGGTTGTAATTTCAATTTCATCCATTTTTATTTCTAAGGCTGCGGTGCGGTTTCCCAGCTCTCTTATTTCTTTGGTTAGGCTTTTTGTTATTTGGACTGAGGTTTGTTTTAAAGCCTTATGAAGCATCTTTTCAAATTGTAATAATATTTCTGGGGATACTGAGGAGGCTTGTGGAGAAGTTTGTGAGAGGATTTGTTCTGTATCTGACTCAAATGGAGAGTCTTGCTGTGACATTTTCTGTCTGTGAGAGCGCCCTGATGCTGTATCTTGTGAGGTGACTGGAGCCGCTTCAGCTGCAGTGAGTGCCTGTGAGCTCTTTGTGAGGTGATTTTTATTTCTGCCACGGTTTCCTCCCAGTACCATATTTCCTGCCCAAACTTTCACAGTTTGTTCCCTGGGACAAAAAGGTTCAAATGGATACCTTTTGAGCCTGCAGGCTCCGCTTTGTCCTTCTCTTCTCTCCTCAGCGGTGTGGAGCTCTAACAATGCATGTCTGCTCTGCTAGGCTCCGCCTCCTGCCCCCCACTGGAAATGTGTTTAATCACACTTTAGTTCCCCTTTAGCTGGTCATAGATGTGTTGTGTTTTTTTTTGTTTTTTTTTTGTTTTTTTGTGAACAAAAAAAACATGATTTCTTAATACACACAAACAGGTGGATGGAGGAATCCCCCCCTTGCTGGGACATTGTGTTCTGACAGCGGTACTCACCTCTGTCAGAATATACTGATCTATTGACTGCAGTCAATAGAAAAAAAGGTCTTCCACAAAGATAAAACTACAAGAAAGGTGCTTTTAAGTAAAGCAATCCAACAGTTTAATTACCATAAGTTTAGAAACACAAGACTCAAGCATAACACAGGCTCATCAAATTTAGAATCCAGGCTCCTGTCGCTTCATTCCATAGCACCGTGCTGACCAGCACCTGCAGAGAAGGGGGAGAGCACAGAGGCAAATGGCCGCCATACTTCTATATCCACTGTGGAGTGCACATGGGCCACGTGAAACTCACGTACCAGAAGTGACATCAGGTAGGGGGGGGGCGGTAATGCGTTTGAGCATGTGCAGTAGCTCCTTCTTCAAAACCTAATCCCCAGTGTATGTGGCTCAAAAGAAGTAAGGGGGGCGGGGAAATGGGCAGAAGATTTAATAAACTAGGCGGGGGTGATCGGCACAAAACAATGAAGGCATAATATGCATATAATATACATATAGAGAAGGGTAATACTGCAATTAATGCATACCTCAAATACCATACATACTATATAACAGTTAAAAAGCATAAAAGCTATGTTATTCACACAGTATGAAATCTGGTTTCAATCAACCGTACACCCGATCCTTCAATAGTATGAAAAAATTATAAAAAAGGAAATAAAAATATGTGACATCAAACAAGAGGATATAAGCATAATTATTATCATTATAATAGGGAAGAATTACAAATGCCAGCATGTACCATCATTAGAACTATACATACCAGCATATTGTGTCTCTCAATGCAAGGGAAGCACAAAGGAGTTATAAAAAAGAACACATTGGCATATGAATGAGATTAAAAGTGAAGATTCGTATGCATGAATATAGAAAGCAAAAGATATTTTCTAGGACCATGTGTAAATGATGACTCGCAATAAATAGGTTTGCACTTATTTGGCTGTAAGAATCTAATATATGAGCTAGATGATATAGTGGTAGGAAATTACAATTAACCACTTCAGCCCCGGAAGGTTTTACCCCCTTCCTGACCAGAGCACTTTTTACAATTCAGCACTGCGTCGCTTTAACTGCTAATTGCGCGGTCATGCAATGCTCTACCCAAACGAAATTTGCGTCCTTTTCTTCCCACAAATAGAGCTTTCTTTTGATGATATTTGATCACCTCTGCCGTTTTTATTTTTTGCGCTATACACGGAAAAAGACCAAAAATTTTGAAAAAAAATGATATTTTCTACTTTTTGTTCTAAAAAAAATCCAATAAACTCAATTTTAGTCATACATTTAGGCCAAAATGTATTCGGCCACATGTCTTTGGTAAAAAAAATGTCAATAAGTGTATATTTATTGGTTTGCGCAAAAGTTATAGCGCCTACAAACTAGGGTACATTTTCTGGAATTTACACAGCCTTTAATTTATGACTGCCTATGTCGTTTCTTGAGGTGCTAAAATGGCAGCGCAGTACAAAACCCCCACAAATGACCGCATTTTGGAAAGTAGACACCCCAAGGAATTTGCTGAGAGGCATGTTGAGCCCATTGAATATTCATTTTTTTTGTCCCAAGTGATTGAATAATGACAAAAAAAAAAAAAAATTACAAAAAGTTGTCACTAAATGATATATTGCTCACACAGGCCATGGGCATATGTGGAATTGCACCCCAAAATACATTTAGCTGCTTCTCCTGAGTATGGGGATACCACATGTGTGGGACTTTTTGGGAGCCTATCCGCGTACGGGGCCCCCGAAAACCAATCACTGCCTTCAGGATTTCTAAGGGCGTACATTTTTGATTTTACTCCTCACTACCTATCACAGTTTTGAAGGCCATAAAATGCCCAGATGGCATAAACCCCCCCCAAATGACCCCATTTTGGAAAGTAGACACCCCAAGCTATTTGCTTTGAGGCATGTTGAGTCCATGGAATGTTTTATATTTTGACACAAGTTGCGGGAAAGTGACAATTTTTTTTTTTTTTTGCACAAAGTTGTCACTAAATGATATATTGCTCACACAGGCCATGGGCATATGTGGAATTGCACCCCAAAATACATTTAGCTGCTTCTCCTGAGTATGGGGATACCACATGTGTGAGACTTTTTGGGAGCCTAGCCGCGTACGGGGCCCCGAAAACCAATCACTGCCTTCAGGATTTCTAAGGGCGTACATTTTTGATTTTACTCCTCACTGCCTATCACAGTTTCGGAGGCCATGGAATGCCCAGGTGGCACAAATCCCCCCCCCAAATGACCCCATTTTGGAAAGTAGACACCCCAAGCTATTTACTGAGAGGCATGGTGAGTATTTTGCAGCTCTCATTTGTTTTTGAAAATAAAGAAAGATGAGAAAAAAAATTTTTTTTTTTCAATTTTCAAAACTTTGTGACAAAAACTGAGGTCTGCAAAATACTCACTATACCTCTCATCAAATAGCTTGGGGTGTCTACTTTCCAAGATGGGGTCATTTGGGTTTTTTTTTGCCACCTGGGCATTCCATGGCCTCCGAAACTGTGATAGGCAGTGAAGAGTGAAATCAAAAATTCACGCCCTTAGAAAGCCTGAAGGCGGTGCTTGGTTTTCGGGGTCCCGTACGCGGCTAGGCTCCCAAAAAGTCTCACACATGTGGTATCCCCATACTCAGGAGAAGCAACAGAATGTATTTTGGGGTGTAATTTCACATATTCCCATGGCATGTTTGAGCAAAATATCATTTAGTGACAACTTTGCGCAAAAAAAAAAAAAAAAATTGTCTCTTTCCCGCAACTTGTGTCACAATATAAAATATTCCATGGACTCAACATGACTCTCAGCAAATAGCTTGGGGTGTCTACTTTCCAAAATGGGGTCATTTGGGGGGGTTTTGAACTGTCCTGGCATTTTATGCACAACATCTAGAGGCTTATGTCACACATCACCCACTCTTCTAACCACTTGAAGACAAAGCCCTTTCTGACACTTATTGTTTACATAAAAAAATAATTTTTTTTTGCAAGAAAATTACTTTGAACCCACAAACATTATTTTTTTTTTTAAAGCAAATGCCCTACAGATTAAAATGTTGGGTGTTTCATTTTTTTTTTTCACACAGTATTTGCGCAGCGATTTTTCAAACGCATATTTTGGGGAAAAAACACACTTTTTTACATTTTAATGCACTAAAACACACTCTATTGCCCAAATGTTTGGTGAAATAAAAAAGATTATCTTAGGCCGAGTACATGGATACCAAACATGACATGCTTTAAAATTGCGCACAAACGTGCAGTGGCGACAAACTAAATACATTTTTAAAAGCCTTTAAAAGCCTTTACAGGTTACCACTTTAGATTTACAGAGGAGGTCTACTGCTAAAATTACTGCCCACGATCTGGCCTTCGCGGTGATACCTCACATGCATGGTGCAATTGCTGTTTACATTTGACTCCAGACCGACGCTTGCGTTCGCCTTAGCGCGAGAGCAGGGGGGACAGGGGTGCTTTTTTTTTTTTTTTTTTTCATTATTATTATTATTTTTTTTATCTTATTTTTAAACTGTTCCTTTCATTTTTTTTTTTTTTAAATCATTTTTATTGTTATCTCGGGGAATGTAAATATCCCCTATCATAGCAATAGGTAGTGACAGGTACTCTTTTTTGCAAAAATTGGGGTCCCTAGACCCTAGATTTCTCCTCTGCCCTCAAAGCATCTGACCACGCCAAGATCGGTGTGATAAAATGCTTTCCCAATTTCCCAATGGCGCTGTTTACATCCGGCGAAATCTAAGTCATAAAATGCTCGTAGCTTCCGGTTTCTTAGGCCATAGAGATGTTTGGAGCCACTCTGGTCTCTGATTAGCTCTATGGTCAGCTGGCTGAATCACCGGCTGCATTTTCAGGTTCCCTGTTGAGACAGGAGAGCCAGAGAAAAACACGGAAGACGTTGGGGGGGGGGCATTCCCTCCCACTGCTTCTTAGCCGCTAGGATGAAAGCCGACCACTGGCTGAAAAGAATGATACCAAGATGATACCTAAACCTGCAGGCATCATTCTGGTATAACCACTCAAAGTCGTGAATGGCGTACCTGAAGACAAAAAAATGGTTAACAATAAAGCACAGTAAACGGTAAGGTATAAAAAATTGCATACCTGAAAAGCAAACATGATAAAACATAATAACAATAAAACATTGCAGAGTAGAATACAGTAAAAAAGAGCAGAACAATAGAGAGAATAGAGAGAGAGAGAACAATAAAACGCCAACTATTTTTTTTTTATTTTATATTTTTGTTTGTGTTTTTTTTTTTTTTTTACACTTTTTTTTGTAACTAACTTTTATAACTGTAACCGGTTCCAGGTTCGGGTCTCTCAAAATGCGATGGCATCTTGGGAGACCCTGTGAAAGTGTGCCTAGTCTTTGCAATGCTGTACCCTACGCTAATACTCAACTAGTGAATGGTAGCGTTCAAAACATTCACCAATGCAAAGACCAGGATTGTCAGGACTGGAGGGACAATAATAGCAGGTGTCACGCCTATATCCGCGCTTGCTGCAGACACGACATCTTTTTTGGGGGGGTTCGCTGGGTAGGGGTACTCGGGAGGACATAAAAATGTCTCTCATGCAGCCGACTGCATTTGGTTGGGGATGTGAATGGGGGAAGTACGGGCGCTGCAGAAGCGGTGGGTTCCCAATTAGGATTGGCGAATGCAGCAGGAAGGGTACTATGGGTACGACGGGCCTGTGTTTGTCTTTTTGGTGGCAGCGGGACACTACTTGTGCTTGCCACCTCACCAGCTTGAACTGCACTTATGGGACTTGCCACGTCACCAAGTGTTACTGCAGTGCTGGTTTGACTACGACCGGGGTGTACTAGGCCGCTGGCGCTTGCCAGTTCACCAAAACGCTACAAAAAAAACTGTTAGCGATCGCAGGGATCAGGCCTGACTCTGCGAACGCTGCAGTTATGCGTTTAGTGTTTTGTAAGTGTCAGTGATCGATCGATACTGCACTTGGGTGGGCTGGGCCGGGCGGAGGGGCAAAACGCAGGTGCTAGCAGGTATCTGGGCTGATCCCGCTAACACTGCGTTTGTGGGAACCCTAAACTGCTGGGGACGCTAGTATAGATCTGATCAGATCAGATATTGATCCGATCAGATACTATACCACTAAGGGAGGTGTATGCTGCGTGCGTGGGTGTTAGCGGTACTGGCGCTAACCTGACGCTGCCTGGGGCTGGTGCTTGCCAGTTCACCAAAACGCTACCAAAAAAACTGTTAGCGATCGCAGGGATCAGGCCTGACACTGCGAACGCTGCAGTTATGCGTTTAGTGTTTTGTAAGTGACAGTGATCGATCGATACTGCACTTGGGTGGGCTGGGCCGGGCGGAGGGGCAAAACGCAGGTGCTAGCGGGTATCTGGGCTGATCCCGCTAACACTGCGTTTTTGGGAACCCTAAACTGCTGGGGACGCTAGTATAGATCTGATTGGATCAGATATTGATCCGTACAGATACTATACCACTAAGGGAGGCGTATGCTGCGTGCGTGGGTGTTCGCGGTACTGGCGCTAATCTGACGCTGCCTGGGGCGACGCATATCACCGCCGGGCGATCAGGGGGCTAAACCTTTATTCGGTAATAAACGGCGGGTGCCCTGACACTATAAAAAATAAACGAACTAACCAGCGTCACCCGTAACGGTTATACGGTGATCAGTGGTGAAAGGGTTAACTAGGGGGCAATCAAGGGGTTAAAACATTTATTAGATAGTATATGGGGGTCCCTGTCGCTATAAAACGCTGACGGCGAACCTAAATATTTATGTCCCTAACTAGCGTCACCAGCGACACTAATGCCCCGTACACACGGTCAGACTTTGTTCGGACATTCCGACAACAAAATCCTCGGATTTTTTCCGATGGATGTTGGCTCAAACTTGTTTTGCCTACACACGGTCGCACAAAGTTGTCGGAATTTCCGATCGCCAAGAACGCGGTGACGTCAAGCACGTATGACGAGACTAGAAAAGGCCGGTTCAGAACCAAGCGCAGCACCCTTTGGGCTCCTTTTGCTAATCTCGTGTTAGTAAAAGTTTGGTGAGAGACGATTCGCGCTTTTTCAGACTCGTGGCTTTCAGATCGTTTTCTGCCGTTCAGTTTGTGCTTGTGTGTTTGTATCTGCTCTTCAGTGCATGCAGTCAGTTTGTATTGGAGTTTTCTGTGCGATCTTGTCCGCTCGTTGCTGTTTTTCAGGTCGCTTTTCACAGGCCTTGCTGTTCTTCAGTGCGTTCTTTTACTTCGTTCTGAGCAGCCGACCGTTTTCTAGCCATGTTTCGTATGCGTACTCCTCGTAGAGTTCGTGCTGTGTGGGGGCTTGGTGTTGGGGTCCTGACCTTGACACAAGTCCAGTCCATGAACAGGGTGGGGAGGATTTCATGGACCAAGAATTGGTTGCTTCAGCGTGACCAGTTCTGTCATATGCCTTTGCTCCGTGAGATCCATGAGAATAATCCTGATGATTTCAGGAACTTTCTCAGGATGACGGACCCCGTGTTTCACCGTTTGTTGGCTTCGCTGACCCCCTATATTAGCAGGCAGGATACCTGCATGAGGCAAGCCATCACTCCGGAGCAGAGGTTGGTCGCTACCTTGCGGTATTTGGCCACAGGGAGAAGCCTGCAGGACCTCAAGTTCTCGACAGGCATCTCACCCCAGGCTCTGGGGATCATTATCCCAGAGACCTGTTCTGCCATCATACAGGTCCTACAGAAGGAGTATATGAAGGTAAGATTTTTATCCTTTTATATCACATTTTATTGTATTGAATGTTTGATAATATATTGTATTTCTTTCCTCATTCCCTAATTACCATGATTGTAATATGCTGTGAATGTCCCCTTTGTCCTCATGCATGCTGGATTTTTCTGTAATTATTATTTTAGGTCCTTCATACATATTTGCCCTTCAATAACCTCCCCAGCATGGTGTCTCCTAGCCCTATATTCACCTCATGTAGTCACTTAACAATGTATTTTATCAGCTCTATAGTAGTGCTTTACCCCAAACACCCCCTAAAATGTTTGGAAATGTTATTTTTGATTTAAATTCAGGCAGAGGGCCAGAGGCTTTTTTTTGTGGTGTCCCCAAATTTTTTGTAACCCTCCCTCCCCCAACTGCTAAGTCAGCTGATCCCAATTCTCTATCCTCAATCATCTATCTGCTGACTTTGCCAAACCCATACACACTATACCTATCTCTTTAGTGCTCAGATTTATGGATGAATTCCCCAAAGCATGTAGTGCAAGGGCCTGCCTGTATACTTTCCAATGGTACTGTTTAAAGTTCTTGTATCCTATTATGATCTTGATAGGTAATAGCAGAATGTCCAAATGTGCTCAAATGTGTACAGTGTGTATTTATATCTTTGTATTATGACACTTCTTACCTGTCCAGTGGGCTGCCAATAGTGTAACTAAGGAGGGGCTGTTCCAAGTAATACCCTGTATTTAAGCATTCATCTCTCAATGAAGTGAAGAGGGTTACCTGTCCAAGAGTTCCTCCCCCCTCTAATGTTAGAAATGGCCCATGAGAGGGGGGGGGAATATGATAGGTGTACCTTATACTTTGTTGTTGTTAAATTCCCCTTAATAAATGCTATCTGGAGGTTGACCCATAATGTTTGTGTCTAATCTGCTTGCCAGGTTTCTGTGAAAAAATAGTAATGTTTATTGTTTTTTCCTCAACAGTTTCCTTCCACGCCACAGGAATGGCAGACTGTGGCCTCCCACTTTGCCCAGCGGTGGGACTTTCCTAACTGCGGAGGGGCAATTGATGGGAAACACGTCCACATCGTCCCACCACCCAACTCGGGGTCGTACTATTATAATTACAAGGGGTTTAATAGTATAGTGATGTTGGCGGTGGTGTCGGCTAATTACGACTTCTTGTATGTGGACGTGGGGAAGAATGGCCGGATGTCCGATGGTGGAGTGATCGCCCAGACGGAGTTCTACAGGCGTCTCCAGAATGGCAGCTTGGACTTGCCACCTCCAGAGGACAATGTTGAAGGTCTCCCATTTGTGTTCGTTGCTGATGAAGCATTTGCGCTGGGGGACCACCTGATGCGGCCATTCCCGATGAGGACCCTCACCCCGGAACAGAGGGTTTTTAATTACCGGCTGGCCAGAGCCCGAAGAGTGGTGAACACATTTGGAATCCTGGCCAGCCGGTTCCGATTATTTATGACACCCATCCATATGGCGGAGTATAAACTGAACCATATAATACTTGCCTGCTGTGTTCTCCATAATTTTCTACGAAAACATTCAGCCAACTATGCTGGCTCAGTTGGGCCTGAGGCCGGAATCCCAAATACTTCAACAATGAGGGCACTTGAAAGCGGCCGTCCTGGCTTGCCCTCCCTGAATGCCCGTGATGTCCGGTTACGATACCTGGAGTTCTTTGCGGGTAGGGGGGCTATCAATATGCCAGACAATCTGTGACACCTTTTTCAAATAAAAAACAACCAAAAGAAATTCTTGGTGGACATTTACTGCTTGTGTTTGTTTTAGCTGACCCTGACAGAAATGTGTTGAGTGCAGAAAATGTCGTGATTGGGTAACCTTATAAAAAACAGTGTTGGCTGGTACTTCCTAAATGCAAAAACACATTTCACTACAAGTGCACTTGCAACTGCACTGAACCTGCACTTGTAGTGCAAAGAGGATTTGCCCTTAGGAAATAACACCCATCTGTGCATAAAACAACAATTACATCACCCCAAAAGTGTTGTAGTGTTGAGACAATAATCCACACATTCTTGAGTAAGGCACTTTTTTATACCTGCACAATCACATGTGCATTTACCAAAGGTTTTTAAAACAAACCAACATGTTTGTTGTATAAAAAGTTTGCAGTAGCATTATGAAAAATCAAAATATCCATTTCAGATAAAACAGGCCTGTGTAAAACCAACAAGAAAGCCAAAAAACTTGAACTTACAAAGTTCACATTAGGTAAAACCTGAAGGCTATATCAGACATCAGTATTTAGGAACTGGGTTTGATATAGCGTTCAGATGGGGGGAAATCACCCCTGGAAAAGCCAAATTTGGAAGATGCACACCAATTTACAAATGTCCACATGTGCTATCTGCCATCAGGGGGGATCAAGGGACGTGTTTTGGGGGAGCAAGCCCTTCCTCAACGCTACTTTATAATTGAGGAAGGGGTTGCCCCCCCAAAACGCGTCCATTGATCTCCCGTGATGGCAGATAGCACATGTTGGCACACTGTGTGCATCCTCCAAATTTGGCTTTTCTAAACATTGAAAAAAGTTTGGTACCATAAAACAGGTGATTTTGTGGGGTTTAAATTCGCCCCAAAACATCAATGATGTTATTATTTTTTTTAATAACATCACTGATTTGTTGCTGGATGTTTTGCTATTGGTGATTACACCCCATGATCTCCCCTATCAGTATCTGGGCACTTTCAGATGTAAATCGTTCTGGATCCCTCACATCACGATCACCTAAAAAGAGATAAAGAATAAAAAAAAAAAGGTCTCAAAAATCTGCCACCAGGGGGGCGTGTCCGGACGTGCTGCTGGAAAGACGTGTGTGAGCTAAGCTCCTCACAGCCTACAGTAATCTGGAGCCATCCTTTGTCCCTGCTCATCCCACCACAGCCACAAACGGCTCATTTAACTCCCAGACCACTGCCAATCGATCCTGGGAGTATATTGTTACACTCTGTCAACCAGATCCTCTCCATATCCCCCTTTGCCATCAGGACCATCCGCCGCCATCTTGGGGCCTATGGACGGGCTCTCTGCCCTGTCCCTCTGGAGAGGTGGAGGGACGGATCAAACGGCCTGGCGGATGATACAACCTACGAGGGGCAGGCGGATTGCCCTGTAGATGAAGAGGGATTGCCTGGTTTAGTCCGGCGGTCGATCTAGGCAAGTCCCGGCCTACCATCCAGACGCGGACCGCGGCCTAGATTACGGACGCTATCCCGGGACACTGTAAGTGAGGCATCCCGCAAAACCTACCCCAACCGAGTCCCCAGGAGACTAAGGCCTACCTGTCCCTCCGTTCCCATACCCCCGGGGAGGTGCTGGAGACCCGGGGCGGCCGTGTGCACGTCCCCGGCGGCCGTCCCTTAGGATAGACCGCGGCTTCGGCCTACCTCTGGAAGCCGGCGGCCATATTGGGACTCCAATCTGCTCCCAGTAGCAATCATCCCACCCCTTAAGCTACACAGGCTCACACAGAGTGCTGGGGATTGTGAACACTGCCTCCTCTCTCCCAGTAAAATGATAGGGAGGAGGAGGGGAACAAATAAGGGGTTTTGAGGTCCCAGATGAAGCTTGTTACTATATATGAAAAGGATGCAGCTTAAATAATCTCAGGGTCCTAGCCTGCTCACCGAGACCTCCGTACAACAACAGTAGCTATACACAGAGTCGGAGGTAAGCCTGCAAGTTTGACCACTAAATCCTCTGCATACCTCATGGGCAAAGTCGGCCAACAGCAACAATACTACAAATCACTGATTACACCACGAAAAGAACAAAACATGGAACGCTTTGTTACCAGATCACAACCTATCTCCTCTAATCCTTCCGTAAACCCTTTTGCCCTGCTGGATCCATCTTTAGACTCAGAAGAAGCTACAAACCCCTCTCTAACCAACTCGCAGATACCGGCGCCCACTTTGCCATCCTCAAATGCGACTCTTACCCCTGAAATCCTGGATTCCAAGCTACAACTTTTACTTCAACAGATTACGTCCAATGTCTCGGCCGAGGTAAGCAAACTGGCTGCCGAACTGAGGGGGGAAATAACCCAAATTGGCGACCGCACAGACACTCTAGAGAACAAATTCGACGAAATGATAAATTACGTGCAAACGATTGAGGAAGAAAACCATACTTTACGCCTTTCTGTATCTCAGCTACAAATACAACAGGAGGACTTGGAAAATAGAGAAAGAAGACAAAACCTTCGATTCAGAGGGATACCCGAGACAGTGGGTGACTCTGAACTCCGAGCCTACCTCCTAAACCTTTTCAATTCTCTAGCCCCCTCAGTGGTAGATATAGATTGGCGCCTGGATAGGGCCCATCGGTCTTTAGGCCCAAAACCTCCGGCTGGAGCTAGGCCAAGAGATGTCGTGGTACGTTTTCATTTTTTTGAAAGTAAGGAAGCACTGACCATGGCGACTCGCAATAGATCCCAAATAATGTTCAAAGGTGCTAAATTGCAAATCTTCAGCGACCTCTCCCCCATCACCCTTGCTAAACGTAGGAACTTACGTCCCCTGACCTCACATCTGCAACAACTCAAGATTCCGTATGACTGGGGATTCCCTTTCCGTTTAACTGTATCCAAAGAGGGCACCCAATACTCGCTACGTGAATTGCAAGAAGCAGAAGCCTTCCTGAAAAATTTGGGGCTCCCCCCCTCCCGGAAGAGGACATGACCCCACCGGCCGCACAAGTCCGTCTACCTCCGACTACTCCTACTCGCATCTGGACCCCTATCCGGGGCAAATCTAAGAAGCATCTTTCCACCCCTCAACGTCTGCGATCTTCTAAACAACCCCCTTGAACTTCTCTGGATTTTCCTTTTTGGTTCTACTTTCTCAATTTTTTTTTTTTTCTTTGTGCATTTCCGTTTCCTCTGGAGTTTTCTTTTTCTCTCCCGACGAAACGATGTTGCTGAACTGGTCCTACCGATTTTCGTCTGATCCTACCCCGTTTATCTTCGGGGGAAGATCCTTTCTCATCCCATGGGATGCATTCACAAAAGGTTTTGAAATTTTAAGTGTTCAACGTACCTGTTTTATTTGTTAACCTTGCTTTTTCTTTAAGGCTTTACAGGTTTTTGTTTTTTATTTTACTCCTCTAATGAATGTTGTCCTACTTTGTTCTATTAGCAACCAATTGCACAAGGTGAGCAGCAGACCCATCTCATCCCCTCAGACAGAGTCGCCAGATGGGAGTCCGTCCACCCCCCTACCAGGCCCTGGTTTGCATCCAGGGCTTCCTGAGAGATTCTTATCTCTCAGGTACACAGAGTTTTGAACTCTTTTTTGCTTTTTTGTTTTTCATTTTAATTTTTTTTTGTTGTTTTTCCTTTTTAATTTTTTCAACTATATCCACTGCTGTGTTTCACAGATTGAAATCCCATGGTCATTATTACCTCACTTTGAGAGAGATATACCTTGGTGTTTATGTCTTAATGGTTAGAGATGGGAGGTTGCTCACCATTACTAATACCCGTAAAATACAACATATGTATTTTCTTTCTTTAAATACTCTAATGTTTATAGTGTTAGCGGTGTTTATATCGATATCCCTACATAGACCACAAACATGGCTTTAAGAATTATGTCCTACAATGTAAAGGGATTGGGCTCCATTAGTAAGCGCTGGATGGCCCTGAAAGATTTCAGGGCCTCAGGTGCAGATGTGGTGATGATCCAGGAGACCCACTTTCGGTCAAGGGGATCGTTTAAGTTTGCCTCAAGGTTCTTCCCTACTTCATACCTTGCCTCTGACTCTACGGGCAGGGCAGGAGTGGCAATTTTGATCAGAAAAACATGTCCTATTAAAGTTCGGAAGTCCCATGCAGACCCTCACGGGAGATTTCTTGTTCTAGAGTGTGAGTACATGTCTACCTCCTTTACACTGGTTAATTTGTATGCCCCGAACACGGGCCAGATTGATTTCCTTGACAAACTCTTTGATACCCCCCAATATTGCTCACAACCTTTTATGATAGTTGGTGGGGATTTCAATCTGGTCATGTCACCCACTAGAGACAGACAAACACTTTTTAGTCCTACCCCATCTAAAAGAGTATTGTCTCAGGCTAACGCCTTCCGTAAATGTATTAGGTCACATAGACTTTTCGACTCTTGGAGGATAAAACACCCTTCTGCTAAACAATTTACGTTCTACTCATCAGCTCATAATATGTATTCCCGTCTAGATCATTTCTTTATTTCAGCCCCACTTATCCCTTATTTAGTTGATTCAGATATTTCTCCCATTACATGGTCAGATCACGCACCCATTACGCTGGATTTAATGTTATCTCAGACCTATACCAAATCCTGTCATTGGCGTTTCAATGACCATCTCTTGCAGTCTGAAATCTCCCGCTCTACTCTAGCAAATAGCTTGAGTGAGTATTTCTTACTCAACACTGGATCTGTGTCTCAGATTTCCACACTATGGGAAGCACATAAGGCTGTTTTCCGAGGCACATGTATTGCTGAAGGTTCTCGACTGAAG